>JBAIZL010000001.1:254086120-254726120 GCA_036971475.1 Prosapia bicincta | reverse complement strand
TGTACTGTTTCAAATCCTTCACAAACCTTGACATGTTTTATTGAATATCTAATTAATTAAAAATGGGCTATTATACATTCCTCTAACTTATTTACTAGGAATAAGTTTTACAATTCTAACAAGTTTTAATAAAGCTTTAACCTTATTAATTCAATTATTTAAGGTATCTATTAAATTATTTTAAAGTATGTGTAACACTCAAATATGAGGCTTAAATATAATTTTATAATTGAGTAACCCTTTATAATGGATGTTGTAATATCGAAATCTTGTTGCTGTTCGTGACGAGCTGGTTGTAAATTACAAATTACACTTTTGCTTTTACTTGCGACCAGACATTTGTTAACTAAAAGTTATTAATTGTTAACTTACACTTGGAGAAAACGTTTTCGTCTTACGACTTCTTCAGCCTCGTATTTTTGCCGCTTGTGATGCTGCTGTTGTGCTTCCACGGTACCATTTTTTTTTTGAAAGTTAGAAGTGATGTGATCGAAAAGTATGTGTGATCTGTGCCGTGTTTGTTCATTTAAGATGTCATTTTTATGTGTGTTGCTATGTCTATATATTTCAAACTGTTCTAGTGTGTTTAATTTATGGCCTTTGTTGCATGTGTGGAGGATGCTCATGTTATTTTCCATACTTTTGCATGAGTGTTTAGTGTTCATGAGGTGATTTGCGTAGGTGGATTCAATAGTAGTGTGCAGTGCCCTTTTGTGTTCTTTATATCTTTCGACGAAAGATCTGCCTGTTTGTCCAATATAGAACTTATTGCAGTTGTTGCATTTTAGTTTGTATACTCCTGGGTTATTGTATGTGTTGGTATCGTTATTAATGCTGTGTCTGATAGCAGTTTGGCTTTTATTTGTTGTTCTGTAAGCTATATTGTATCCTGCTTTTTTGAATTGGTGCGCTATCTTATTACTAATTACAGAATCGCACAAATGGGCCACTAAAACACTACAAGAAATACACGAAACACATAAAAAGAAAATCAATCAACTTTTAAATGAGAAAAATAATAATTGTGTCATAAAAAAGCCAAAACACTCTTTTTATGAAAAAACAATAAACAACAATAACATCACATTTACCACTGAAGAAATAGAATTACTAAATAAAGGCCTAAAACATAATATACACTACAAAGATAACAATAAAACAAAAACAGCAATTATAATTGACACGGAAACCAATATACAACAGACAGAAATACAAGATCAAGAACACTTAAGACATTTAATTAGGAACACAATAAGAACACACAAGACCCAAAAGAGCATAACACACACCAATGAAATACAGACAGTCAAATCACTAAAACAAAAAGCCAGAGAACACGATTTAAAGTACATAAAAGCAGATAAAGGTAATACTACAGTTATTATACATACCCAGGATTTAAAGAATACAATTAATGAATTCATTAGGGCAAACAACATCGCAGAAACAAATAAAGACCCAACAAACGAATATAACAACACAGTTAAAAACATAACTAATTCAGCAAAACACGTAATATCTAAAACACAGAAAAAAATACCTTAAAGCAATAAGACCTACGGCACCTACCTTACAAGCACTTCCTAAACTACATAAACAAGGAACAACAATAAGACCGATAATCAACAGCCAACAATCACCCTCACACAAACTAGCACGCCATATGGATAGAACTATTAGAAAATACATAAAACTAGACACATACACAAGTATAAAGAACACAATAGATCTAGTAAACAAAATAAAGAACATTGAAATCCCTCATAACTCAACCTTGGCATCGTTTGACATCACAAACCTATATACTAATATCCCAGTCACAGAAACACTAAACATATTACGAGACAATCTAAGACTTAACAACACTCCAGAAAATATCACAAAAGAAATCATACACATTTTGAACACCATTACACAACAGAACTACTTCACTCTCAACAACAAATATTACACACAGAAACTACCAATGGGTTCACCGATTTTAAGGCATTCTCGCAGAAGTATTCCTACAACACATAGAACAGAATAAAATCATAAATAACAACAAACACGCAGATAAGATAATATATTGGCACAGATATGTAGATGACGTTATAATACTATACCGAGGAAACATAAGCCAATGCCAACAACTCCAAACACATATAAACAAAAATATACAGTTCACTGCAGAATTTGAAAACAACAAAACATTGAATTTCTTAGACATCACCATAACAAAAAATCAAAACAAACATGAATTCAACATATACCGCAAGCCAACCATTTCACACACATTGATACACAATTCATCGAACCACCCAATACAACATAAACACGCAGCATTCAAACATTTACTACACAGACTAAATAAAATACCTATGTCCACAACTAACTACACAGAGAAACTAAACACAATCAAATATTTAGCTCACAAAAGTGGTTAATAGACAAACTACACAGAAAAAATACTAAACAAAAACACAAACAAATTCATCTCCCTCACATACATAAACAAACTCACAAATAAGATAGCACACCAATTCAAAAAAGCAGGATACAATATAACTTACAGAACAACAAATAAAAGCCAAACAGCTATCAGACACAGCTTTAATAACAATACCAACACATACAATAACCCAGGAGTATACAAACTAAAATGCAACAACTGCAATAAATTCTATATTGGACAAACAGGCAGATCTTTCGCCGAAAGATATAAAGAACACAAAAGGGCACTGCACACTACTATTGAATCCACTTTCCCAAATCACCTCATGGACACTAAACACTCATGCAAAAATATGGAAAATAACATGAGCATCCTCCACACATGCAACAAAGGCCATAAATTAAACACACTAGAACAGTTTGAAATATTTAGACATAGCAACACATATAAAAATTACATCTTAAATTAACAAACACGGCACAGATCACACATACTTTTTGATCACAACACTTCTAACTTTCAAAAAAAAAGAGATACCGAGGAAGCACAACAGCAGCATTCCTAGCGGAAAAAATACGAGGCTGAAGAAGTCGTAAGACGAAAACGTTTCCTCCAAGTGTAAGTTAACGATGAACAACTTTTAGTTAACAAATATCTGGTGGCAAGTAATAGCAAAAGTGTAATTTGTGATGTAATATTATTTCAACTTTTTATGGGAATTTAAAACCTAATGGTTTTTAATATTTTCCACTGTCAATGTACAGTTTAAATAAAAAACAGTACTGAAAATGTGACAATTTCCAAAATACATTATTCCCTCTGTGCAGTTAATAAAGTGAGTGAATTCCATTTGTCTTTCTTGGTTTGCACAATTGTCCTGTCCTTATTATGTCCTTATGCTCAGTCGTCGCATTCACTGAAACACAATTAACAAAATACACTTTAGTAGGAACCAAACATTAAAATGCAACTCATTAAACTTGTAAAACTAAAACAAGAACCTATCAGTAACAAGAAATATCAGTGTCTTTCAACTCGGCCCAACCCTCCAATTGTTGAAAAATCTGAACAAATTCTGCGTCGTCATTAGTAGGTTGACTGTCGGTTTTTCACTTTCCTGTGGCATTTCAGGCCACAATTTTTTCCAGCTCTTTTGGAGTGTAGACGGTTGCATTTCCTCCCACGATTCTGCAGCCATATAAATGACATCCTTTATAGTCACTTTTTTTAAAATTTCAATAAATTGTGTAGCTGGATCTGCTTCTTGTTGTTACAAAAGCGATGAAATTAACTTTTTCCTATATCGCCGTTTATCGCCTCTATCACGCCTTGGTCCATCGGCTGAATGAGAGTTAGGAGGAAGAAATTTAACAAAAATGTCACCATGACGCAATTCTTCATTTGGGTAGCATGGTGCATTATCAATTAGTAAAACCGCTTTTCGAGGGAGTTTTTCTCTTTTAAAAACATTTCTGTTGTTGGAACAAAGTTTTCAAAAAACTTCAGTCCTTAAAAATTTGACTGTTCATCCACGCTGATTTTTGGAACTTGTATTGGGCCGGAATAACACTTAAATTTACATTTTTAAAAACCCTAGGCTTTGCGGATTTCCCTATCATCAAAAGTGGAAATTTTAGATCGCCAGAAGCATTACTGCAGGGCAGCAAAGTCATACGTTCTTTCTTAACTTTATGGCCTTTTGCTACTGAATCTAATTTGGAAGCTAAAGGTTTTTTTGGGAACATTTTATAATTTAATCCGGTTTCGTCAGCGTTGAACACCTGACAAGGTTGTAAGTTTTCATCTCTGAGAAACTTGCCAAATTTGTCTTTGAATTTTTCACTGGCATCACTGTCAACTGACAAAATTTCACCACTTATTCCGAGTTGACGGATGCCGTGTCGTTCCTTCCACCGTGACAGCCAACCCACACTGGCAGTAAAATTAGGGCCTCCTTTTAACTTTTCATTCAGCTTCAGCGCGATCGTTTGCAAATTTACATCCGATAATGGAACATCCTGTTCCCGTTGTTGGCAAAACCATACATACAAAGCATCATCTAAGGTTTCATTTTTTTGGTTTTTTTAAAGTGCTTCTGCCGCCTAAACTGTCTTTACTAACCATTTTAGCAAAAAAATCTTCAATTTCCTCTCGCTTTTTCTCCAATCGGAAACAGTTTGTTTTCCCACGCCTAACTCTTTTGCAATTTTAGTAAGCAATTCACCTCCATCAATACGAAATAAAGCTTGGAGTTTTTATTCCATTGTCACTGACTTACGTTTAGTCGCCATTTTCACTGAACACTGAACGAGACGTAAATAAAAAACACAGATCAATATTGCACTCGAATTAAATGACAACTGAGCAGATATCTTGCGAGAAGCAGTAAAGGTGGCATCCGTCCGACAACACAACTGACCTGACGCCAGACGGATAGACTGTCTATCCTTTTAGTCAGCGGTCCTTTATCTTTCGTTTATCGCAAGATGTCTCTGATGTCACGTGCGTTGTAGTGTTGGGAGATCTAATGTGAATATATTTTTTCAAAGAAGTGTTTCCTACTTTAATAGGCAAAAGACACAAATAATATGGTAAATTCATATTTTAATGAATAAATTATATTATTTGTCTATTAGAATAGGAAAACCCCTTTGAAAAATAACAAAAATAGATGTATAAAAATAATATTTTTGTGGACGGCAGACTGATTGTGCACTGTAAAGTACTATAACTAAACAAAAATTTTAGGCCGTCCAGATTAGCCGGACGTCCGGATCATCGGAGACCGGATTAGCGAGACTGTACTGTATATAATTTCACAGTTGTAAATAATAAAGGTAATAATTATTCAAATTTACCAAAACTAATTGTTTGACAAAATATATAATCTATATTCAAGAATGTGAAGTTAAATTAAATAAATGTAAATTACAGTAAATCTACTCATAATTTACTCAACAATTTTTACTCATAAAATATTCATCACTCACATTACTTCTTGTAGAAGTTTTCTCTGCTTTTTGCATTTCTCCTTTAGCTTGTTATAGTCTTCCTCAAGTTTTTCATATGGCCTTTTTCCTTTTCTGGTACTTTCCTCTGTTTCTAAGTGATCTCTCTCTGCCTTGTGGTCACCTTTTATTTCTGACTGATATGTTTGTATTTTTGTGTTAGTTCCTTTTATATCTAGTTGGCCTGTCTCTCGTTTACAATCAGCTCCCTTTTCACTTTTATATCCCTCTGTTATTTCAAAATTGACAGTCTCAGTGATATCAACACCACCTTCTCCCTTTTTCTGTGCTTCTGCTTTTTCTGAATATACTGACTCAGGGCTTGTGGTATCGTCTGTACAGTCAAATATTATAAAGGTTTGCTGTAGAACTCTATCTCCACCTTCTAGCTGGGTACTGGCCATCTTTGCATTCGCCTGGTCACTTTTAATTTGTGAAATTTCTGTTTTCGATTTTAAATTATCTTCCTCTAGTTTATTTTTAATATTTTGTAATTCTAAATTTTTTGTCTCAAGTGCTGTATAATTTTGTTCTAATTTTGTTAGATCTTCTTCAAGTTTTGCAACTCTAAGTTTTAGTTTGTTGCCCCCAAGTTCTGTTTCCAAGACCTGCCAAGAAAAAAAAAATATTCTCAATAAACACAACAAATGTGTCAAACATTAAAAAATTATAACACTGTAGAACCTCAATCTATCATACTGCAGTCAAATTTGTTTTAACTTTAACTTTATTAGTAAAACAATTCTTGTACAAAGCTGTCACTGAAACTGGCCACTGCCATTTGTAAATATAATTTTATGTACTTAACTTGGGACTTCAACAGTTTATTTATAAAAGGATAAAATAAAAACTAACTACACGACATCTGTAAGGAATGTACTGAGGTTGCAATAGCCTTATCTGTTGTAGCTGCAGTGAGCAAGCAAAACTTAAACAGTCATACAATGGCTAATTGTCATGAACGCTATAAAAATGCAAACACTTTCCCAAGTTTTTTAAAAATTCAGTACACTTCTTCCAGTTCTGTCACTTTTTTTTATATATAAGTTGGTTTATAATAGAAAGATTGAAATTTCAGATTTGTTCAAAATTCTGCAAGCTGTTAAACCAATGGTAATTTTGTAATTGTTTAAATAATTTATTAATTGGTCAATTCTTATTATTCTTTTACTGCAAAATCTTTTTACTTCATGAATAATCACTTGACATTCCTCTAAAAAATATTTTCAATAAAACAAACTTCTCGACATGTCATAGATAAAATAGATTGTTTAGTTGGTTACATAGCGCTGGTGGTCTCTTAAACTGTTAATTGTTTGGGTGGATGATTAGACAATGGCTTTGTCCTGCACTAGCAATCAAAGGGATGGTGACTGAAGGCATTTTTCATTTGAGGAATCGCAGCAAACTTTGAAACAAACCTTTACTTATTTATGATTACTCCATTGTGTAAATGGACAAAACAAAATACAAATGTACGGTACAACTAACCTCAGATTCCAG
Source organism: Prosapia bicincta (assembly GCA_036971475.1). Taxonomy (NCBI): domain Eukaryota; kingdom Metazoa; phylum Arthropoda; class Insecta; order Hemiptera; family Cercopidae; genus Prosapia; species Prosapia bicincta. Next base: position 254,719,175 of record JBAIZL010000001.1, on the reverse strand, counting down.
TAATGCCGACAACCTTGTAAACTGTGATGCATCTTTGTCTTGTGACACTTTGTACTCATTTTTTATTTTCTGCAGAGACTTTATGTATTCATTCTGTAGTGTGTGGCTTTGTCTTTCATAATCTGCTTTTATTTCATTTATTCTTTCCTCTAGAGATGTAGAAGTCCATATTTCAGACACCTGGAACAAAGTGTTCTCATTACTACATAATACTAGAACCAATTTATACAAAACTCACAATAATTGGTAAATATTTAAAATTTCCAATTGCGTAAAACTGAACTTGAGTTTAAAAAAATTTTTATTCCATTATTTTCTTTTTTAAAGTTAATGTTTTTTATATTATTACTTTATGAGAAAAAAAATCATTACACAAGACACAATTCCTACAAATTATCACTATTTGAGGATAATTTGTGATAATATAAGAGCTGTTTTTCTTACACTGGGTTTCATTGTCCTTAATTTTGAACATAATAAATCCCTCATTGTCATGTTTTTTTCCATCAACATCTCGCAACACAATTTCAAGTTTTGTTCTCCGTACGCATCGACCAAGTCCCATAAATCTGTAAATATTAAACATAAAATTGTATTTAAACGATATTAACTCTGAAAATAATTTAGTGAGTTCTATGCTACAAATGGGACAGGGTGTAAGAATTCCTTACAGATGATAGCAGATTGTGTTTGTATGACAATATTGCTAGCTGTGACTTCAAGCTGCTTTCTGTGCTATTAAAATACTGGTTGTTACAGCTGAGCTTGGAAGAAATACGTACTTTTTGTATAATTGTGTGTGCAACCTTGTGACAATAAAATAACTAAATTAAAACACAAACTATATTATTTTATGTCAAAGTTTACCTAGTATATGTTCCGATGATGTCTTGATTTGTCCTGAGTAAAGAAACCACACGTAAGACAAGTAAACGTCATAACTGTAACTTGTGAGCTCAAGTCGTCTGCAAACACAACTCACAATCAGTTACTGTACAATAAACAATTTCATTGGTTATTATAAAACAGTATGCTAAAGCCAAATACTAGTTACCTTGTGTGTTTGTCTGTCCAACGTTCTTCCAGCCATGTACGGAAGAATTTACTGCGTAGTTGTAACACATACTTGTGGACATAAATTAGTTTATTTCCCACAAGTAGAGTCAAGTCGCTGAAATCCTAAAACCAAAACAAGTAAATGGTCTCAAAAACAGTTAATAATCTGTACAAACAACTTGTGCATCTTATAAACAGTGAGAAACTTGCAGTTTGTGACTGTGACCCAGTTGTCTATTCAGTGTCTGACAAAAGTGGGTTCTGGGTATGATGGAAAAATTGAAATAATAGAAAGTTATTCATGTCTTAGAGGCAACTACCCATATACCAAATATTTACTTCATATTTGGCCAACATTTAAAATTAACAATATATCCTTGATCTTAGATAAATTTTAAGAGTTTTCTGAAATATTGATTTTTACATTTTGTCTTGCCTACAATGGAAATATGTAAATGTAAATTTATTTATAGTTTTAATTAAAGTTATTTCTAAATTAAAATTTAAAATTAACAATATTGTCTCCTACTCGTAAATTTTAGAGCTTTCTGTAATATTAATTTTTATATTTTGTCTTGTCTACAATAAAAATATAGAAATGTAAATTTATTTATAATTTTAACACATTGAGTGTGGCGAGAGGGAAATCCTGCGCTAACAGACGGGAAATCCCCGCGCTTTTGGTCAACCAAAGTTATTGTTTCATTAGTTTGCTAGCGTTGTTTGGATAGTGATTTGCATTTGCAGCATTGTGTAACAAGAGTGTTCTGTCTTCTGTGAAGTCGTAGTTTTTGATTGGTGCCTTTCATTTTGCTGTAATTCATTCTACTATTCCGATTACTTTTGTATAGTTTCTCCAGTATTTAGTATGTTGTTAGAATTTTATATTAAAAATAATGGTGTTTCGATGTCTTGAACTCTGTATCACTCTTAAAAATAAGGTGTTACATATAAATTCATTTATATATTTAATTTTTATTTAATAATTATATCGTCCCAATATAACAGAAAATTTTTGTTTTCTTTGTGCACATTGTGAATCTAACGTACTGTGACGGGCAGACCCGGCCACAATTGCCACCAAGAGGGAAAATAGTTAAAAGTAAAGCCAGGTTAAATTTTTTTTGTTATGACATTAAGCCAAGCCATTAAGAAAGGGGTTAAAAATTTAAAGTAACTTATAGGGGGTCATTTGCAAGGGGAAAATTGTCAAATTCGGCCTAAAATTACAAACGACATTTCCATAGATGCAGAACAACAAATAAAGAACAATGACAAGAATAAGAAAAATTCGTTAGAAGCACGGGAAAAGAGTTATGCAGCCCGAAATGAGAACAAGTAAATTAATTTCTTTTAGGATGGCATTTCCTTTCTCACGGTCTGGCAGTGATGACGACAGACGCGCGCATCTAGGTAGGCAAGTTGGAGAAATATCGATTTTTGATTGGTCTGATCGAAACGCGGGAAAAAATGCTACAACGAGCCCAACGGTTAAGGAGGGGCAAAGCGTTACTTGGCATCGAGAGACGGCGTGAGAAGGTTGGTCAAGGGAGTTCGCGTGAGTAGTAGCCGCGAAGAAATGAACTTTTGTTTTAAGTGAATAACAACGATCAAAAACGATGGCAGGCTAGACGGTTGTGTTTCGCTGAAATGTAGGAAGTGCTGTTTCAGAAATGGGGCCCTTTCGGATTAAGATCTATCCGAAAGCGGTGCTCATAACTAAGACCTAAAGGTGCTGCGTCGTAAGTCTTAAAGTATTTCGGAATAATATATAAAAATGCAACTTTACTTGTGGTACGGATAGGAAAGTATGCAGTGTTTTAAATAGGGACAAAGTTTTTTAAAAGAAGAACAGTTTTAATTTTGAAATAGCAAAAGTAGAAAATTAACGATAAACTGTGTAAAAACTTGTAGTGTTTTAAAAATGGTGTTTAGAACAGTGTTTCACTTACCTAGCAAATCAAAATTTAACCATCAAGTGCTTAATATCCACAAGATGCCCATGCAGAGGATGCATAGACAGAGGACGACACCGTGGGAACAGAACCGGAGCTGTATGCAGGGCGTTGGCCATTTCAAACAAAGGGACGAGGGATTTCAACATGGCGGACTTCTCTTTTTAAATTTTGGAAGGAGCTATAAGCGTCACTTGGAACCGGCACGAATGCAACCCCCCACTTCGATGTTCCATCGAAACACCTGAGGGAGAGGAAAGACTCTCAAGCCTTTGTCCAACGGAAAAATTTAAGGTCAGACCTATACAGTTTTCTTTTTGCAGATGGGAGTTTTTGTTTTGATAAAATTTTAAAAGGGGAAATTGTTCATTAAATTAAATTCAATTAAAAATAGTAGATTCCAAATTGTTTAAATTAAAAGATAGGAGCTGATGGCTTTGTTTAAGGGTGGGGATAAAAGAAACAAAATGGCGCAAGACTCATGTAAGAGTATAGCATTTAAATTCTAAAAAGATAAAAAATGTAATTTTGAAATAATAAATTCTTAAAGGGTTTAAACTTGAAATAAATTGAATTGAAAACAAATATGTTCAAACTTATTAACAAACAAAATCAGTAGAAAGAACAGAAAATAGAGTTAAAAAATAGTTGTATTTTAAAAGTGTAAAAATCAAGTTCTATGTTTCAAGATGGCCGCCAGTAAGATTGTTTATTTACATCAGCTGACTGGAAGGTCAAGCATTACTATGTAGCATTTGAAGAAACGAAAGACTTTAAAAGAAATGTTTGTTTTGTTAAAAGGAGTTGTTTAGTAAATGACAAATTTAAATAAATCGTTTTTGGTTTTAAATATAAATGTTTTTAATAAGAATTAAAATAATATTTTCTGTTTGTTTAAAAAAGGGTTATATCGAAATTTCAAATTTTTATAAAATAAATTTTTGGGTATAAATAATACAGATTGAAATCAATGGTTGTTTTTAAAATTATATGAGGTAAATTTATTAACAAATAAAAATAAATTACATTAATTTGAGATAAGAAATTTTTGTTTAAATTAAGAAAGGGTTGTAAGGAACAAATAATAAAGCAAATATGGAGATAATATAATTTTAAAATAAATTTTAAATTTTTTTAAAGTTGAGATTTAGTAAAGAGAAAAATATAACTATCAACTATGAGTTTTCATAGGATTAAGTAGGTCTAGTGATTGTTCATAGAAAAAATAGGTATTTTGGTTCATGTTTTAGATGTAAGGAATAATTTGTTTTGTCTTGGGTATTAATTTATATATATATAAATAATATGATGTTTTTTTTGTATTTCAAAAAAGAGATATATAAAAAAATATTGCAAGTTTAAATTGAATAGTATGGTTTTGTTTTTATTAACTAAATTTATTGTTTGATAAATATTAATTAAAAGTTTATGAAAATACAATTTTCCTTCAGAAATTGGGTTGTTTACATTGGTTGTAAAGGTTAATTAAATGTCAATGCATTTTATTTCACAAAGGGAAAGGGATAAAAGATTCATTTTGTAAAAGGGTTAAATAAGGGGTTTTGTAAATGTGTTAAATGATTTTCAATAACTATAAAAATGTTTTATATCAGATTCAATCATATAATTAGCTGAAACTTTGGGTTTTAATTTTTCAAATAAATATGGGTTTTTCTTTCAGTAAATGAGTCAACATTGTTAAATATAAATATGAGTTATTAATTAATTCAGATGACAAGGTTATAGCGTTAAATAGGTGCATTTGTAAGTTTATAACATGGATTCTATTTCAGAGGAGTTTGATAAATTTTAATTTATGAAAATAATATAATTTCAGGTGATTGTTAGAAACTAATTGGTAAAATAATGTTAATAATCTCAAGTCGTTGGAATGTACAAAAGGGTAAAACTTTCCCAGTTAGAAGAAGGGTTAAAATAAAGTTTTAAGATTTGTTTTGATTTAAAGTAAAGGGTTAAATTGTTTAAAGATTAAATAGTTTAAATTCAAAGATTTTGGTAAATGAGTTGGAGATAAAGTTTAATCCTGTAGTTAGTTGTTTTGAGGTTTCTTTTTTTTTGAAAATAGTTTTAAATTTTGTTATGTATAAATGTTTTAAATTGGAAGGGTTAAATTTAAATATATAATAAAAAATCAATTGGGAAAGGTTTTGTATTTTGCTATATTCTTGTTGACTGTGAACAAATTTCAAATTAATAATTAATTGGTAAATTTTTCTGATAAAATAATATAAGCAAGTAAGATGTTTTTAATGTTAAGTTGTTTTAAATTGATAGAGTTTTTCTGGGTAAAATGTAGTGCTTACTGTGCCATGCACATTCAAATAAATAAATATAATTTTAAAAAATAAATATTTTTTTTACTAACTTGCAAACATATTGAGTTTTCATATAAACAAGTTTCTTACACTATCCTATAAAGATGGTCATTTCTCCGGTTAAATGCCTTTCAAAAGAACTCCTCCCCGGGAAGTCTCACCCAAAGGGTTAATTCTCAGCAAGTTAGGTTTTTTGTTTTAAGTCCAGGGATTTATCCACTGGCAGAATTTAGCGAGCAATGCACAGCGTTCGTAACTTCGGCTGCGAACGGCTCGTTACAAATTTCTTACCCTGCAGCTGGCGCGGGTGTTGGTCATGCGCTTGGAGTTGGTCGACGGTTTGGTTGACCGCTCAGGTAAGTGAGCGTGGTGATCAAAGGGGGCGGCAAGCGTTTTTGGCGTGGGCCGGTCCGTTGCAGTACGTAGTAAGCGCTCCTAGCGGGCGAAATTGAAAAATATCGTACGAGTTAGTAATTTAAGGTAATTAACGACATCACACCATGTGACGTAAGCATGAGGCAATACTTGTGAACCAATCAGAATATTCATATATATATATATAAATAAGGGTGGGAGTTTGTTTGAAAATTTCAGTTAGCGCGTCCTTGCAATGACCCCACTTCACTAAAAGTCTTTGAACGAGACGGACGCGATGGCATTTTCGGACATAACCTAGGAATTAGTAAGCTTCCAGTATTCAAAATTTAGGATGTCAAGGCCGGTACCAAATTTTATTAACGCAACAAAAGAAGAAGTCAGAAGCAATTATTTATATGTTTCAAATAAATAAAAGTTTATATCATGTTTGTTTAAGAGCGCTGATTGCAAGAGCGATGTGTTAAGTGTACAAAAGCCATGTGCAGTGTTTAGTGGTATATGTTATAGTGTTTTACAAGTAATGTGCAAAACCAGGTACGTTTTAGATAATAATAAAGAAAATGTATTTTAATGTTAACTAAGTTGAATTTTAATTGATAAACGGTTAACACATGAACGGTAGAAATTATCCTTTGAATATTCATTTCTGAAATTAAATTGGAAAACTTAAGTTACTACCTTCTCGATATATATAAATTTGAAAAGTTAATAAGTAATTAAAATGTATGGAATAGTTAGCAGTAATTAAAGGTTAATTACTCGACACATTAGTATCATTTGTTCTTTTGTAATTTGTCATTGGTTAATAAATTGAATAACTTTGTATTTTAAAACTTTCAATTCTTATTTCACAAGTAACCTAGTTCTAGCTTCAAGATAGAAGAGCGTCCCAGACAGACAGTAATTGCCTGAGCTGTGGCGTTAGAACTAGAGCCCTGGTAAGTAATTAAATATTTTGGTAATTAAGCAACTAATAATCACATTTCAAATAAAAGTAATACTTACCCCAGGAAAAAAGGGCTAGTAACCGTGATGACAGTGATTATGACCTGAGTGGTAAGGAAAGTGACAATTTGGATGAAAGTAATTTTTACATTCCTAAATGGTCCCGTTTTACGCTGGGGTTTTGCCCATTTGGGTTTACAGTTGAAAATAGATTCAAAGTACGACTACCAGGTGAAAATAAACCATTCGATTGGATAACACTGTTAGTTGATGACATTTTTTTGAGAATATTATTCGAGAAGAGTAGAGGCTTTGCTTTGTTAAAGGAACAATTGTTTGTAACGCATCAGCAAGTAAGCCCCATGCATTCTCTTAGTTAAGCAATTTTTAATTATAGAGTAATAAATATGGTAAGCCGACTTTGACTGAACATTCTAGAATTAATTATTGGAAATACTTGAGTGTACTTGAACTTAAAATATTTATAGGATTATTGCTACATTATGGGAAGCATAAGACTAACCCGATACAAGGATTACTGGAAAACATACCGATTATTTGATTTGAAATGTTTCCGTGATCAAATGAGTAGAGATAGATTTCATCTTATCATGACGCGTCTTCACTTTTCAAGAAACGAAGAAACTGAGGGCGAGGAACCAGACAACAGATTGAAGAAAGTCTAGTTTCTGGTTGATTATTTTAACCAGAGAATGAGTGATATATATTACCCATGCAAAGAACTTTCCCTTGATGAGGGTATGGTATTGTGGAGAGGGCATTTATTATTTCAGTAATATAAAAAGGGCAAACACCATAAATATGGCATAAAACTATACTCCCTCTTTGAACCTCATGGCACCGTGATTCGATTTGTAGTGTACTCTGGGAAGCAAGGGGTCTTAGAGGGAAAAGACCATGTGTCAAAGGTCGTTATGCATTTGATGACGGGAAAATTGAATGTAGGACACTCGTTATACATTGATAACTTTTACAAATGTTCCATTTGCTTCAAACTCCCATCTAACAAGACATACTGTACTGGAACCCTTAGAATAGACAGAAAGCACATTCCAGATGATGCCAAATTAGCAAATCTGAAAAAAGGGGAAACAGTTGCATGCTATGAAGGCATTATGATGGGTAACTGGAGAGACAAGCGGATTGTGTCTTATATTTCAACTGAACATGATAAAGACATTGTCATATCATCAAATTGGCATAACTTGCAGAGTGAGAAGCCTTTGGCTTTAGTGCAATACAATGCCAACATGAAAGGGGTAGATAGGAGTGATCAAATGCTCGACTATTACCATAGTTACCACAAATCTATACGGTGGTACAAGAAAATCTTTATTCATCTACTATAGATGGTAATGACAAATGTCTACAAAGTGTAGAACTTTGCTAATGATGAAGCAATATGCAACTATACGACTTTTGCCTAGAGGTCATCGATGCACTGTTGCCTGCGAAGCAAGTACATCCTCCATTGCGGCCTCCTTGTAACCCATTGCATGTTCTTTCCAAGACCTCTGCCCTTGACAAAAAAGGGCGACTACTGGGGAAAAGATATCATCAGTGTCTGAAAGAAGGAAAACTTGAGACTGTCTACAAGTGTGGTCAATGTCCTGGTGAACCCCCTTTGTGTGCTGTTGCTTGCTTTGATAAACACAATGCCGAAATGCAAGAATAAGTGCCACAAAAATAGGTTATTAATGTGAAAATATGCATATAAAATCAACAATTTCTCTTCTTTCTAAATAGCAATATCATAAATGAAGATAAATCAAACATATATTTTCTCTGTAATTGTCGTAAATAATGCATGTAGCGCATACCCGATCAGATTCCAGGTGTAGGAATTCCCACGGAACATTATGATGTCGTTGATGATTTCCCTGGAACATCAGAACCAGATCTGTACATCAAAATTGACTAATCTACTTATAAAGTTATATTATTATGTATTATATGTTGAAGAAATTATTTTACTCATGAATACCTTCTCCCGATGCTGACCGTGGGGTATCCTGCTCAAAATTATAACGTTACCAAAATATATAATTTCGCCTTTTAACTGATTTTGAACATTAGACAAGGGTTGCATTCAAAATTAACAATATTTTCTTGGTTTCAGAATTTTAGAGTGTTTTAAATGTCCTTTTTTATATTTTTACTTGTTTACAAATTAAAATACATAAATATAAATTTATTTATAATTTTAAAAGTTATTTCTGTGACAAAAGGTCTATTTTTTTCTTTTATCAATATTCTGGGCTGATAAAATGTCCACCTTCCTTAAGTAAGAAAAACTTCCACGCAGTACAAGAAGAGGAGCAAGCTTATGCCACCACCGGGGATGGTTAAGGGCATAATGGTTGTTGCATTGGAATTATTAAATAAACCTGTCCCTTAGCAAATTTGCTCAGCAACAGGCGACCCTAGTGTTTGGGTTATTCATGCAGTAATGCTGGATACTCAAGTATGTTGTATTTATTTATGTAGAAATGAATATATGATGCAACAAATTTCTACATTGAAAGTGGAAGCCATTGCCATTCCGAGGGATGCAGAATCCTCCTTTTCCACAAAGTAGCTGTTGTCTTTGGACAGGCACAAGCTTGGTTGGTAAGTCCAGGCAGTACAAGGTGAGGAGCAAGCTTATGCCGCCACCAGGACGGTTAAGGGCATTAAGGTTGTTGCATTAGAATTAATAAACAAACCTGTTCGTTAACAAACTTGCTCAGCAACAGGCGACCCTAGTGCTTGGGTTATTCATGCAGTAATGCTGGATACTCAAGTATATTGTATTTATTTATGCAGAAATGAATATATGATGCAACAAACCTCTACATTGAAAGTGGAAGCCATTGCCATTCCGAGGGATGCAGAATCCTCCTCTGCCACACAGTAGCTGTTGTCTTTGAACAGGCTCAAGCTTGGCAGGTATGTCCAGGCATAAGTGCTCCAGCTAACTTTGGAAAAGACTTGATACAGCTCTTTGCACTCAGTTAATGTAGGTGTTCTTACAGCATGTCGTTTCTCTGTACAAATATTTTACCAAATTAAATTCCACAAAAGATGGAAACTGATGCACAATGATCAAGGCCAGACATTTGACTTGTAGAAGCTGGGCTGGGCTGGGCCCATACAATATGGTCACTTTATATTTACGCACAAATCAAACAACAAGTATTTACATACCATTTACTTGCTTTTTCACATTCTTTCTCGTATTAAATGCAATTTACAGTTTTGAGTCTGTCTAAAGGAAAAGCAAATTACTTTATGCAGGATGACAAATTTAGTAACTGGACTCAAACATTCAATTATCATGAAATGTATATAACAGTGTATGACAAGAAAAATTACCAATATAATTATAAATATACTCCAAACACCAACATAAAAACCACACGTTTCTTCTAAAAAGCCCAGATAAAAATGTCTGTTTTATACATATATAATGTATAAGCCCACTTTTATATAGGCAACATATTATTCAATAAAATAATGACAGCAATGATGGCGAAATGTGCCGTCAATGGCAACAAGAGGTACCAATGTTATTAATAGACATCATTACTACCCTAACATTAAAAGCATTGAAAACATATCTTCTAACCCACCACTGAAGTCACTCTAAAGCATGCAAGTAATGCAAACATGAGAAGATGAAGCCTTTCCTCAACCAATTCAATGTGGTTGGCAACGAGCTGTTGATACCAACCAGGATATTAATGTCACAGTGTGACTCTCAGTATTTAAGATGGGACAATATTTTCGTAATCAATGGAAAATATACAACAGCTGTAACATTTTGTATATTTCAATACATTACAGTGAACAGAGACGATGTTGTAACAAATAGTATTGTGTAATGAATAACCAAAAAGTATCCAGATGATATATTTTACAGCATTTTATATTGATTTTTAAATGGAGGTTCGTATTAGCAAGAATGCAGTCATGGTTTTGTATTCCATATCCAGTGTAAAAACTTGTGTTTAATACATATTTATTTGTTTCTCCTTTAGTGATCATTGCACCTAGTGACTGACATTCTTTAAATATATGTTCAATATCTCTTCGGTTATTAATATTTTTGTATATTAATGGTTTTATTTTGTTTTCTTTTACTCATTTTTTATTTTAATTAGAAATATTTTGAAACTGCTTTCCTTCAAAAGTACTGCAACCATAACTTCTAATCCAACATTAAAGTCACTCAAAGTCAGTAAAAGTCACCAAATTTTCCTTCTTTGAAAAAATCTCTAATAACCCTTTAGTGATATTATTTTAATTTTTTTCGTCTAACAATGTTTTCTGTTTTCTTTCAAGCATTTTTATTTGTAATTAAAATAAACAATAATTTTTAGAGCTTGTTCAAAAAAGCACTGCAAACATAACTTGTAACCTAACATTAAAGTCACTCACATTTTGTAAAAGTTCACAATGTTAAAAAAGTTCCAAGTTTCCAGTTTTTAAATCCGCAGCCTCCAAAACAAAATGGCTGAATGGTGTAATTCTGTTGTTCACTGAAACTAAATTGCCTCACTGCGACACCGCAGAGTGAGTTAAATTTTAAATACAATCGCATGCACAGATTAATACTTTAGGCAGACTTTCAATGCTTTTATTCCAAGAACATTTCCCTGCAAACACTAATAAAAGTTTAAGAAACCACAGATGGAAGCTAAATACTGCAACGGCTTTGCGTTGGACAACATCTGTATTTAGCCTCAAGCAACGAGGTGTTATAGCTTAAATAACAATAAATATAAAGCTGGTACAAACCTTTGAATCCCCACATATAAACAGCAACAGTCTCTGTTATTGCAGCATTTGTCCTGAGACCATTTACACCAATGTCGGTGAACCTGGAAAATAGAATTCATGTTACATTGATAAAGATTTTTTTTCCTGGCGAAAAACCAATTGTGGTTATCACTGCCAAACAAAATCTAACACGGAACGCAATATTTTAAATAAAACCAAATAAATTTAAATACAACAAAAATTACAAAACAAAAAACAACATAACAATTAATAACAAAAAAACAATAAATCTATAAATATACAGAATTTAAAAAATATTTATATAAATAACAAAATAACAACAAAGAACAATATAACAGTAAATAAATAATAACAATATGTAAAACAATAATAGGTAACAATTTACCAATAAATAAATATCTATAACAATAACAAGAACATAAAATAAATTAAATTTATATAAATAAAAGAGAAACAGACATTGATACAGATTACAGCAACAATTTTATAAGCAAGGAACACAGTTTACAAGACTAAACGTAGAGTTACAGAGGCTTGGCTTTACCTTCCAATGTTGCCTCCCGCTTGCAGAGGTAAAGTTGACTGTACATTGCCTCCATCATCTCCCAAACCCAAGTCATTACGACCCCAAGTGTAAATCCTGCCACTGTGTGTTAATGCCAAACTATGTGTCCAGCCACAAGCGACCTGCAACACAACACCCGATCCAATAAAGGCAGTGAACCTTGTGATTGTGGCACGAAACCATTTCCCAACCCAACAACAAGGCAACAAAGAGGAATTTACAATAAATCGTTTAAACATGTTTATTCTTGTTAATGGGAAAACAGAATTTGACTTAAAGCTTTGCTAAGTTCGGAATTAACATTGCGTTCTTATATTTATTTACTTTACTTCTTAGTCCAGGCGTCCAGCTCTAGGTGTAGCCGATAGCCCGATGTCCACTATATATTCGGAACGCCAAACTCCACAGCCCTCTGTTCAGGAGGAAGTCCTGCCACTTCTCCAGTTCAACCCTCATGTGGTCCCTCGCCAGGATGGGGTAAGTGCAATCCCGAAGAATGTGCTCGATAGTTTCGTCTTGCTCCTCATCACAAAGAGCGCACAAAGGTGATTCAGCAAGGTTAAACCGGTATAAATAAGCTTCCGCAACCAGATGTCCCGTCCTGGCTCTTGCCGAAAATGTCGCGACTTGACGTTTGATGTCTCTGTAATTGTCGGCCGACGCAAGTTTGTTTTGCAAATAGAACAGGTGTCGTCCAGTCGCTTCAGCTTCCCACCGGGCAGCCCAGGCGTCTCTAAAGTACTTTTTCCCGGCGTTTTTACAGTGCAGTAGGGAGTGCTGCTCCTTATTTGTGGGCTTCATTCTAGAAGCTTGTTTTGCTATTGCATCCGCTTCCTCGTTGCCCGGAATGCCGACATGGGCAGGGATCCATTGAAGGCAGACTTCGTTTCCATCACAATTTATCTTTTTTATCAACCTCCTGATTTCTGCTATACGGAATGAATATGGTCCAGTGGAGGGCTGAGCCAGCGACGGTATTCTTATATTTATAAATTTACAATAAACCAAAATACAAAAGAAACATTTGGGAATTCAATGGAAATTTTTTGAAACAGATTTCACAAGTTTTAGCAATTTTAACTTGATTTAACCAAGAAATACAAACAAAGGGCTTTACTCACTTTTTGCACAATTTTAAACAGATGTTAAACTCGACAAAAATTAATCTAAAGTTCAAAACCTGAAGTTTACAAAGAAAAAACTATTTTCATCACAAATGCACTGCTTCAAAGGTTTGTTATATAAGAGAATGTAAGTTACTACAACAGCTCTATATATAATTACCTTGGCAACGGTTTCCCCTGGAAGTGGGATCTTGGTCGTTGGTTGATGCAAAAGCCTTCCATTAGACCAAACATAACCAAAACTGTAAACCTGTGGGAAAAACTTATTTTCAGTAAAGCTATTGACTCCAGGCACAACAAATAAAAGAAACAATATCCAAACAGCCACTAATACAATATGTATGTACGCAGGTGCTGGCCTACGTTATTATCAAGTTAGTTATAGTGTTATGCAAGTACAAAAATTCACTTTACAAGAGAGTTGTCTTCATTATTTGCTTTAGTTATTGTGATTATTAAGTTACCTGTTCAGGGCAACTTGCAACATGTCGTAGACAACATTACCACGCGACTTCTGTATACTCTCTGTTACTTATCAAACCCTATCATATTATATATAAGTCCCCTACTTACGTCTCCACATTTCGTCACAGCTAAGGAGTGGTAACGCCCACAAGCAATAGCGACAATGGCTTCACTTAACTCTACAGCTGCAGGTGATGTGTTCAATACATTCAATATATTACAATAAGTTCTTGTGCCTCTCCATTCATAAACCTGAAACAGATGCAAAATCATAAATATTCCTTTACCAAAACCTCTGCATGGAAAATTTATCATATTAAATGCATTAAAACTTCAATTCAAGCATTTGTAATTACAAGATACAGTGATTATAAATTTATACATGTCGGTGTGTGTTTGGATTACTTCCTGCCTCAAACATACATCTGCAATAATACACATCATTTAATAACGGATGCATATCCATATAAATAATAGCATTAAAGCACTTATTTATAGGTATGAATTAAAATATTTATTAAGCCTTGTTAACTTTACAGCTAGGGCTTTTACAGTAATATTTAATTACGGATTTGTTTATTTTACACCACTTGCATTAACTGTATTGACGTTTTCCAATACAGAATCACTTCTTTCTCCTCGGGCCACAATTTACACCAAGTCCTTTCTCCCGACACTCTTTCTCCCTGTTAATGACTTTAAAACATGACATGATGATTATACAAGACCCAACTACTAAACATGGCTATAAATTAGAATACCCTGCTAAACATTTCAATAGAAATCCAAACCAGGGCACAAGTAAATCTCATTAAACTGGATCCAACTGCTCAGCTTATATAAAAAATCAGCTGTCTTTAACTAAAATATCTTAATGAACAAGGCATTTTTAAAGAAGATTTCTAAAACACTCATCATTATTTTCCTGGAATTATTCCTTGAACAACATTAATAAAGTATTCAAAGGAGAAAGTAATGTTTGTTACCTTTCCATTGTCTGACAGTGCCAAATAATGTCCATTTACACACATAGCATCTACAATGTTTGGGGAGGTTTTGCAACACAACAGGCTTCCTGCAAGCACTTCCATGAGCATTGTCTCCCCATACATAGAGCTTGCCTTCTCTGGTATAAGCCAAGGCATCTCCTAAAGCACTACACATTGAAACACCTGTTCACAACAGACACATTACTTCACACTATGGTCGAGACAATATCAGCATTGACACTTTTACATTCAGCATTCCTTTGAAATAAAAATAATCCTACATATTACAGGTAAATAGCATTATACCAAATAAGCAACAGTTTGCAACGGCCAAACTGACCATCGCATAACAGGTAATAGCCTAGAAAGCAGATAGAAAAACTATATCAGAATATGCAAAATTTAAATTTAATACATTAAAATTGTTTAAATTATTAAAATTTGTTAAAATAGCCTAGATCAGTAAAAAGAGGTAGCCTCGGTTCTAAGGCAAAAAAAAGGTTGAACAAATCATAACATAACAAGTTTCAAAACAAAATAATGTCATACCGATTAAGTATTCATCCGGGGAAAACAGTTTCTAAAAACTTAACAAACAGCCTGACAGTGCTACTAGTGGTGAACTAAAAACATGTACAACTATTCTTTGAGCTTGGCTTGTGAGGTTATGTTAAAACAAATAAATACATACACAAAACTCACAAATTAATCATTTATTAACTCATATGCGTTTCAATTACAAAGTCATCATCATCAGTGAGTGTTACAAGCAAGAGTTGTAGGTTAGAGTTTGTAGTAGTAAAACTCACTGATGATGATGACATTGTCATTGAAATGCATATGAATTGATAAATGATTAATTTGTGAGTTTTGTGTGTTTTTTATTTGTTTTAAGAGAACAGATTAGATTAAGTAAATAAGGACATACGTGTCGCTATGACGATGGTACTTTGATTGGACTAAACGAAGAAGCCAAGAGAAAAAGATTTTTTACCAATGCTAAGCTACTTTTACTGTAACTAGAGTTTCAACCAAGCCTTTGAAAGTACTAGACGCTTTTTCTTGTCTATGCAGTAATCCATTTAGTATGAAGTAAAGGGAAAACTTTTCTGCAACTTGTGATTAGGGGAGTGTTTAAAGGTGCGTGGGCTATACACCTAGTATCCAAAATAAACAACATCGATGATGAAGTAGTGAGGTGAATTTTAAAAACCTGAGATGCCAAACTCTACAAATTTATAACTCTATTTATTTATAAACTCTACAAATTTAAGACACCATCAAATATGTTTTTCAAAGTGATTCCAAATTAACAAACTTTAATAATGTATTCACAAGGAAATGTAATTAGAGAAGAAAGAAGAAAATGCCCATAATTTTACAAAATCCAGTACAATTAAATACAGATTTTGAAGAGATGGAAGCAGCCAGGACCGACTAAATCAAAAAGGAATGTTTGGGCAAGTTTTTATAAACTATGATTTTTTTAAAATTATTACTATTTCAAAATATTATTACTTGAAAATAAAATTTTATAAAATATTAATACAGTTAAACCTGTCTTAAACAGACACTGTGTTAGGCAGAATCCCGTCCACCACAGAACTTTAAAAAGTCCTGACTGTCACCTATTGATTAACCTAGTTAATAACCTTCATAAGACGAAAATTGTCTAACGCGGAAGCAGATTAGAGAAAAGGACGAGTAATACGTATTTACTACATTTTAGTTGTGCATAAGCCGGAAACTTCTGATTACATACATACTGTAAAAAATAAAGATTACAGTGACTTAGGTTAGCTGAGATAAAGTTTATAATCGATTTTTTACTATGGCAAAATGCACAGATCTTTCTGTTTATTTGTGACAGATCGTACTGTATTGAATTGTGAGAAGGCTTTGCAAAGTCACGCACATTTATCCTCCTCTACCCCTTCCGCTTATCAGCCTGCTGTGTACGTGTAGCTGATGGTGTATAAACATCCGCAGTTTACGATAACACATGATGATGCTGAGTCAGCATTTGTTTCTCTCACTTGTTCGAATGCTAGTTCAGTACTGCACTGTATTCTGAACAGTACAGACCGGTTACATCTTGCAGCCAATAGGTCGACTTACATTCCGTGTAAACAGTATGTGCTACTCATTGTTTAGTTTCGTGAATTTTGTTTTGTAGTGTTTTCTACAGTCACTCTTATTAAGTGATCAAGTGTGTAGTGTACTTTGCTGTAGTGGGCTTATTCTAAAAATGTCAAGAAAAAGTTTAAGACTCCATACATTAACAAGAGAAAATCAATGTTATTGAACTTGGTGGAAAATTAAACATGAAACAATTATGTGATAAATACAAATGCAGTAAAACACAATTTTATGGAATTTTGAAAAACAAAGAACAAATAAAAAAAGATTGGTTGAAAGGCAAGAGACAACTTCATTCTAAAAGGCAAAAAAATTGCACAACTATAGATATTGACAGAATTTTATTTAAATGGTTTACACAAGCACGGACCAAGAATCTTCCCATCTTAGGTTCAATATTACAGGAACAAGCTAAGTCAATTGTTGCTAAGCTAGAGAACACAGCTTAAGTGATAGGTAGCACCCAAACAAAGACTAGCTACATAACTGGTAATATTAGGCATAAATTTACCAACTTTATTAATTAAATAATAACTATATTTATTCTTATTAAATAACTGTAGAGAATTGTGTAAATGTGGTTATTACAATAGTACCCCACTAAGCTACATTGTAGCCTTAATAGATATCATTGCTACCCTTAAGTCGTATTGTATCGAGTATTGTGTTCTCGATTCACCATTGCTGACCAACTCACTGCACACGAATGCAAGATTACACCCGATGCAGTAAAAACTAATGGACCTCTCACTGCCAAAATCGACCAGACTACGCACATGCTTGTGTTGCTAGGGGAATAAACACATTCTTGCCTACCTGTAACATTCTTCGATGTATTTCGGGTGTTTCATATTGTAAGAAAATAAGACGATATTAGTGCATATTATTCATATCAGCTTTTATGTGTTTGTTTAGTAATGATTATTAATACTATTTGATTTGAATATTGTTTTTTTTAAAAAGAAATTGTACAGCTATTATTGTTTTGTTTTCTCTCACCCCCTGGTAACATTCCCCACAGTTTTGCATGTTTTGTTTCATAACAATTAGTAAATATCTATTACAGTTTTTATTAATTTATTTAATAATGAAATTATATGTCGACATTTAAAACTCACCGAGAGGTTGATTGTACTTACTGCCATTGACAGGAACGGCGTGATAAACTAGCCTCATATACTTCAATTAAACATGGGGATGAACCACCCAGGTAACATAATCAAGCTGGCATTATTGGGGTTTTTCATTCCTAAATGTATTGATTTGACTTCTAATAAGAATTTTGATGAACTGACAGACGATCCTGACCAGCCCTCTAATAAAATTAGAAGGGTTGAAAATTAAGATAGGCCTAATGTTGATTGGAATTTCAAAAGAACCTTTACCGTATACTAGTAGTGATTGTCCCAAAATTCCTATTGATATACCTAATCCATCTGTTCAAGTTTATAGTCCTATGTTTCCTATTGAATTACGCCTACTTTAATGTCTCTTAAAGTCGATAGTAATACAGATATTATAATTCAATTATCATTCAGAGATCTGGAAATTTTAAGCCTAAAAGAAAGATTTACTGACATTTTACAGAAAAATCAGATCAAGCAACCAGAGAAATAAATGAAGCATACTGTAACCACTTCTTCCCAACCACTACAGAATTAGAGGAAATTGAAGCAAAACCCAAACTTATTAGAGTTAGCAGATCAGTAACAGAAATATGTATTCTTGATTTTGTAGTCCATTACGTTCGGACTACAATCTTATTAATCACTTAAACAATAGCTTATGACTATCCGAACTTTAAATTTTGTAAATTTGTTAAAACTTACTGTGACAGAACGCTTTTGATCGCTATGTGGCGATCTTCATCAGTGTCTTCTGCTTGGAGATGTCGGGTCAATTAGTGACGGTTTTAAAGGCAGGTTTTCAATAGTATCAAAGAGATTAACTTGTTATTAATAACAAGTTACAATACAAAATACAACACGACACCAACAACAAAGATAAACTACAAGCACCAGGCGTATACTAACTGAACTGCGACGAATGTAACAAATTCTACATTGGACAAACAGGTCGCAGCTTTAAACAAAGAGTCGAGGAACACAAACAGAACACCAACTCAATATTTTACAATCAGATAAAAGAAACAGGACACAAATACACAGACATTTACCATAACTTAGAAATCCTACACATCAACAAAAAAAGGACCACATCTCAACACACTAGAACAATATGAAATTTACAGACACACAAAAACACAAAGTACAAATATATTAAACGAACAAACACAATAAAAATCGCACATACTATTTGATACTATCGAAAACCTGCCTTTAAAACCATCACCGCTTGACCCGACATCTCCAAGTAAAAGACACTGATGAAGATTGCCACATAGCGATCGAACACATTCTGTCTCAGTAAGTTTTAACAAATTTACAAAATTTAAAGTTCGGATAGTCATAAACTATTGTTTAGGTGTTTAAAAAGAAATATGTAGTCTGATGCCTTACCTTATTGAAGAATCAGGAATGATCAAGTGTGTTCCATGTATTACAAATTCAAAGATTGTACCTAAAGATGTAGCAGTTTTGAAAGCAGGTCCATTTGGTCAGTTTTCTCTGCAAGATGAACAACAATTTCTTCAGGAAAACCAAAGGAAAAGTTTGGTAACGTCAAAGGACATTTAACTGATCATCTGAAATCTAGTGCTCATAATGTTGTGACTTTTCGGAATCATTAAAAATTAAAGAAAAAGAAAAAACGAAGAACATGAGAAGATTGGGTGTAGGGTAGGGTGGACAGCTTACAGTTCCATTACAGAAGGTCAAGGAGCCAAATTTTTTGAAAGGCTGTTGAGTCTAAATGATTTAAATGATGTTGATATTGGTGAAATCAACTATTCTGGTGAATTTTATAGAGAATTCAGAGAAAACATATTTGTTACAATGAAGTCAAAAATTATAGGTTTTTAAAGTAACTCAAATTCTGCAACAAATCAATTAACTTTAGTGTCTATTACAGCAGATAAAATAACAAAACTACACAGGACTTTCCAAATTACTTGTCTGATTACTTTAGTTGATGGTGTTCAGTATGTATTATCATTGACATATCTCCCTGCGGCACTTTTCACAACAGCCATGCCCTTTCGAAAAATTCAAATCTGATATCAACAATTTTAATGTAAAATTAGAATCACAACTGAATAGAATGTCTTTTGAATGGCAATATTTTGATATTATAGTTTCAATATTATTACTAAATTGGTAATAATGTAGAATTTACATAAGCTGGTAAGCCTTAATCTATATGTTCCATGATTTTTGGGGGAAATTGAAATGTCCATATTACGGGATTATGGGTAAAACCTTTTCTGCACCCCTGAATAAAATACCTGGTACATTCAATCAAAATTGTGCTAAAATTGATCCAAAATAAAAAATGTTATTTTCCAATTAGCAGGTATTTATAAAACAAGTTTTACTAGTGTATAACCTTTAATCAAGTCAAAATGTATATCAATGGACAGCCATTGAGTCTACAAGAAAGACTGCTTGTGCCGGTGTCTTTATTTTCATTTCGTTTGATGCGGCTTATATAGCGGTTATTTCACCGTCAAAGTTACTTTGGTTGTTACCAACTGCTAGCGATCCTTTGAAAAGATTACAGTAATAACCAGCTGCAGTCTGTCCTTTGTCTGGGAGGCACGATCCATCGGTATATATATGTAGCCACTGTGTCTCTGGATAGACTGTGTTGATGGTTCTGAGGGCTGCAGCCTTTAGTTCTAGTGGGTTACAGTCTTTCTTTGGGATATTGTGGTCAAGAAGATTTAGGAGTTCTTTGGGCAGTGAATTGAACACTTTGTGTGTACCGATATCTGTTGTATGAGTGTATGAGTGAGGAAAGTTAAGCAACTCCTAAATAATGCAATATCAAGGGTAGAAGGAAGACTGAATCTATCTCAAGAAACTTTAGAACAAATTCACCCTGTATGAAACCAAATTCCTCTAATTTGTGATATAACACTTCAAAAATTCAACTATTCTTCACCTGAAACATAATACAGCTCCTGTATTTTCTTAGGCTCTCTTGTTTCTTCTGAGACTAGGGATAAACAACCATTCTTTTTTTCACCTAAAGCGTAAACCTCTCCCTTACATGACACTAATAAAGCAGAGCCATAGTCAGACAGACCTGAAACAGAAAGAAACACAAGAAGGCCTGTCGCAGTATGATGTCACCTAACTACGGGTATATTGGAGCTACAAATAACTGCTATTCTGTCCTTGAGTGATGTTACAACTAAGCACTGAGCCCTTGCCTTTAGTTGATGTCACTCCAGTTATAGTCCCTCTCTCAAGGGAAACCTTGCTCTACTCAAGAAAGGGAAGTTAAGCAGCTCCTAAATAATGCAATATCAAGGAACATTGAATCTATCTCAAGAAACTTCAGAGTAAATACACCCTGTCTGAAACAAAATTCCTCTTAATTTGTGATGTAACACCTTAAGAATTAAACTATTCTTCACCTGAAACTGAAGACAGCTCCTGTATTTTCTTAGGCTCTTTTGTTTGATGTAAATCTAGAGCTATAACAACCATTCTTGTTTTTACCTAAAGCGTAAACTTCTCCCTTACATGACACTAATAAAGCAGAGCCATACTCAGACACACCTGAAACAGAAAAAAAAATAAACACATGAAAGTAAGATTTTTTTAATACTTAATTGCCTATTACAAAATTTACTTTTATGAACATAAGCAGAGGTATTGCGGTGTACAGACAGCAGAACAGTGTTTTCATGCTTTGTTGTTTCAACCATGAGGCAGATTTCACACTGATAAAAGCGCGAGTGTTTCTTTCCTGAATAACATTTCATATTGTTAACATAAAGCAAGGTTTCTTGTTACAAAATTAGTTTCCTTCACAGATCAGACAATTACTTTCCTAAATCAAATAAAATAATTGAGTATAAAAGTAAATTGTCAGTTTTATTTCATGCTATAATTCTGTGAGACTTGTAATAAATTATTGTGCGTGTGCTAAAACAATGAATATCACCAATTATAAGTATAAACACTGAAATATGGAGTAATTTCGGTTCTTAGTATGCTAGCAATCGTTTGCAACAAATTAGATTAAATAATATTATTAATCCTATTATTGTGAAGAAATTGTGTCTTGAAGAGGTTTTAGTTTCAATAAACAGCACATCTTAATTTCAATGTACAAATTCGAACCAAGGCCTAGGAACCATTGCTAGTCTGCTATAATAAAATCTAAAAATCCAAATCTAAATACATTTGAGAAGAAATTAAGGTTTTTATACATATTTACTCATTAAAAAAAAAATTATATTGAAGCTATTGTTTAATAGTTTGAAAGCATTGTACGTGTGGAAAGAAATTGTTGATTGGATAAATTATTTTTGGACAATATTATTGCATTTTGAAATGTATTGAAACTCCTGTTTAAGATTCTCAAAATAATATTAGACCTGTTAAAAATGTAAAAAATTATGAATCAAAAATAGGCACAACAAAATTGGTCCAAGGACTTGTAAGAGGGTAACTGGGTTTTTTTGTGGCAAGGTACAAAAATTGAAAAGGTGTTTTTTGATCCGGTAGGAATACAGGGTCACGCAGAATTATTACCAATAAATTTTTTAGGATTTTAGCACCAAATTTTAATACTTCTCCATATTCCTAAAAATTCTCTGTATCACCAGAGTTTTTTTCTCTCTTAGGTTTAACCACTAATTATAATTTTTAGTTTGCGTCTTATAAAGGTGCAGTTTTTATTTGCATACTATTAAGTCATAAAATCTTCCCACTACAAACAACTTCTATGTGGGGAGCAGGGCTATTACATTCTATCTAACCCTTTCAGTGCTAAACATTTAAAGTAAAAACTGCAACCATAGTTGCCATTTGTCATGCTTTTTAAGTGATAGGTAAAAACGATGATTATTACGTTTATTATTGCCCTTCATAAAAAAAATTATACGGCTCAAAAATATAAAAATTATTATTTTCAAATGAATTACTTGTGTTTTCTTTAACTTTTATAAATAGGATTAAAATTGTGGTAATACCTGATCAAATAGTGGTCAACATCTATTTTTTTCTTTCCATTTACATAAATTATTTTAAAAAAAATACCTTCCAAACAAGAAACAATCGATTTTAATTGTAGTAAACATAAATACTACTTAAAATTTGCAAAATGTGGAAAATGACCTTAATGTACGAACACGTAAAATAGACCCATACATTTGGCCACAATAGCAAATGTCAACACGATTATCTTAATACCATCACATTTTTTAAACTGAATATTTACTAAACCACATTTTCAAAGTTCCAAAAGACTCTAAAAACCCACGAAAAACACATAAAGATGTAAAATTCCCGGGAATTTATACTTGCGGGAAAATTTCCAAGGAATATTGCCGGGAATATTCCCAAAATTCATAAATTCCTAGGAGTTTATGGGAACTTATGATTTTTTTATTGAAGGAATAGGTCAGTAGACACCCCAATATTTTTTTTCTAAATCCCTTAGAACTAATCTATTTATATGAACATATAAATCAATTTATATTGTTATATTCAAAAATAAAAGTTATTTAAGTCTTAACTCTTTCAAGCATAGTGGATTGTAGTTTGGACAACTACATTTAATGCTGTAAAAGCACAGTGGTCCATGAAATGAACCCCCTATAAAACCGCTTTTACATATCGGCACAAAAGCTTAATTTATGAACCACTTATTGTAAAAGGTATAGGAAGTTACAATTGATACCACAGAGTGCACCACTGTTGTACGC
The DNA here is from genome assembly GCA_036971475.1 of Prosapia bicincta. Taxonomy (NCBI): domain Eukaryota; kingdom Metazoa; phylum Arthropoda; class Insecta; order Hemiptera; family Cercopidae; genus Prosapia; species Prosapia bicincta. Next base: position 254,695,579 of record JBAIZL010000001.1, on the reverse strand, counting down.
AAGGACCCCATTTTGGTTAATGTGATCTTACCTTGTTGACGTCACATGTTCACAGTTGTGACGTCACGAAACATTTGTATCACTCCTCGCCCATTCACAACTCGGTAATTGTTTAGGGCTAAACCGGGCCTATATTTTCATGAAACATTCAGAAACATGTAAAAAGGCTATTTTCATTGAAATTATTTTTTTCTGTGCCTAGAAACATTATTTTTTCTTAAATTAAAGTTGGGTAAAATTTTCAGCACGATTTTCAGTGCAAAAAAGTAACTTTCCTCAAAGCTAAAAATTTTTTTTTTGTGGATATCGTACCTTTTCATGCATTTGAACAATAATCCAAAATATCGTATGGGGCCGCCCTACTAGGTCAATAAAAAAAAAATTCTTGTGGATATCGTGCTATTTGGTGGTTTTGAACAATTTTCCAAAATATCGTAGGTGGCCGGGTTTATGCATTTTAACCAAAATTATTTTTTTCTGTGCCTAGAAACATTATTTTTTCTTAAATTAAAGTTGGGTAAAATTTTCAGCACGATTTTTAGCGCAAAAAAGTAACTTTCCTCAAAGCTAAAAATTTTTTTTTTGTGGATATCGTACCTTTTCATGCATTTGAACAATAATCCAAAATATCGTATGGGGCCGCCCTACTAGGTCAATAAAAAAAAAATTCTTGTGGATATCGTGCTATTTGGTGGTTTTGAACAATTCCCCAAAATATCGTAGGTGGCCGCGTTTATGCATTTTAACCAAAATTATAAAAAACCAACATCTTAAGACTATATTTTACCAAGTTAGGTTATATATATATATATATATATATATATATATATATATATATATATATTTAGGTTAGTTTTGGTTGGTAAAGATTATTTAGATTTTTTGGACTAGGAGACTGACAGACTTACCTTGGTAAGAGTCCACTCTGTAGTCTTGATAAAGACCACTGTGTGGTTGAAATATATCATTGTTTAAGAGCTTTTATGTGTTTCTATTTCAAGACTACAGAGTGGACTCTTACCAAGGTAAGTCTGTCAGTCTCCTAGTCCAAAAAATCTATATATATATGTATATATATATATATATATATATATATATATATATATATATATATATATATATATATTTATGTGTTTGCAGTAAAAAAAACTTCAGATTCGTGTTCAGCAAGGTCAAGTTGATCAGGAAAAAAATATTTTGCCGATCGGAGTGGTAGTCGCTGATAGCAATAATTACCAAAAAAATCCAAATATTGTAAAAATTATACTTGGCTATTAGATTTATTCAAGTTTAGCAATGCCTAAGCCTAGGGTGAACAATAATCATTTTGTTTAAAGGCATAAAATTCTAAGGGGTTAGGTCTGACATAAAAAAATCATGGCTTGTATATAAAAATAAAGTGTCATTTTAAGTACAGTGCCCTACAAAAATTAAAATACCCCACATCATTTTACTCTTACCCTCTCTAGCAATTGCTGCCATTTTTATGGCACCATGGATAAGTCCTATGGTTTTAATATTATCCCAAACTGATGCCATTGCAAATACTAACACGATATTTTTTATTTCTAGACGTAAAAGATGTTAAAAGAGTGAACGATATTCATAAAAAATTCAGTATCAGCAACAGATAATGGAAGACTCCTTCTCAGAACAAATGCCTTGTATATTTTGCATAACTTAATCGATATTGCTATTTTCCTATTTAATATATATAATAGGATATACAGTATGTATATCATGATGGTAATAATTTCACGGTAATTAAAATTAGTCCACAATGATTAAGAAATTTATTAACAGTAAAATATATAGCATTCAATTTGTGTTGGCTGTAAAATAAATTGTTGTGGAAAAGTATTAATTTGAACGAAATTGGTGATACCTCACAAGGATTCTACCGTCTGTGATATCTTCCGATTTACATATATTACTTATAAATACACTCTTATAAAGAAACAAGTCATTTTAAATAACGCAACTCAAATAAAATTATATATTTGAAAACTTTTGGAACATAACCAAACTGTACAAAGGTGCACGAATTTGTAGAAATAAATATTTTTTGAAAAAACTCAGTACTGTTTGATACTACATAAAATTACTATACATTTATTTTACACATGTAGGAACAAATTATCGCATTAGAAGTTTTTGGGTTATTTAAAAAATAATAAATGCATAGTTTTTTTAAGTGACTACTTCTTATCACGGGTTATTGACTATTTTGCACGAATCGCAGGGCTTTTAATCACGCTCTTAGCACGACACGTAACTACTATTTCATTTACTATCTTCAGTTTTTTAATGTGAAGAGCTTATCAGCTTGGTACATGGGCCATCTATCCCGACTTCTTCACGTGTGGTAGAGATACTAACTACATGTGTATGCGCGAGACAGCCTCATAGAGGGAGGCTGTCATAGGGGCTCCGCGGGTAGCATACTAACTGATCCCAGAACACCAAGCAATGTAATGTAAATGCTGCCTTTTGATTGGTCTGTAGCTTCTCCCACTCCAACAACTGTCAAATTCGCCGTTAGAAAAAATTATTTCGGCTTCAGACATGCAAGCCTCAAAATAAATTACATGGGTCTCAAATAAAATGTTTATATATTACAGTAAAAAATTGGAGCATTTAATTCACGCAAAAATATATGTACTTGTGCATAAACATCAAATGTTTATGATTTCAACTATATCATTTGGTATAGTTATTAACCCTAAAAAGCTAATGTGTTGATACCAAACGTTAAAGCTAATCAGTAGTCTCTCAGATTATGGGTACTTTCCAATGAGATAGAACTTCAAAAAATTACAAAATTGTTTTATTACTTACATACTTGAAGGTTGATACAAATACGAGTATAATGTCTTTTTATCACTCTACATGCTTTGAGTGCACTGGTAGCAGTACTTTGATTGGTGGTCTCCACATATTGCTCTTGAGTTTCTTGATACTGGCATTTCTTGTTTATTTAATTTATTTTCCACATACATTACGCGTGTATTGACCAATATGATATTTGTAATACCAAAGAAAATACGCAGTTGCCATCTTCTTGTTTTACGACTATAAGAAATATTATTAAACATCTGGTCGAACGAGTTGACAGCACCCTTTGTTGAGTTGTAGAATTCTACCATTCGGGCTTCTTACTGTGTTCATCAATCCTAGGCATTTAATGACATGTTGACAATAACAAGATAATTCCATTTTTATTAGTTTTTTTATGACACTAATGTTTTTGCACCATCAAAACAAAACATAGATGTTCCAACAGCTCTACTTTTTGTGGTTATCTCAGGCGGAATTTCTGGTTTGTCTCTGCGTAGTGTTCCCAAAATTGTGGACTTGTACTCTGACCAACAGTGTTTTGGACCGCTGTTAAAGGACCAAAAAATATTGTATTACACAGAGGATCAGCAGTTCAACATTGTTTATTTTTGACAGTAAGGCGTTCATCTTCATCAGAACTAGAGCTTTCTGCAGGTTCTAGTTCCAATATAAAATCTGGATCTTTATCAGAGTCATCAATATCTTCAACGATTTCAGTGTCTGCATGATCTGATTCATCCCTTTCACATTCCCCATTATTTTTATAATTTCATTTATTTTATTATATAATTGTAAAAATATTTGAAATAATATATTTGATAATGGCGAACCCATTTGTTATTGTATGAAAAATAATTTTGATTTAATATTATTTAGAGTGTATTTAAAATTTTTAATGTTAATTTTTTATCTTTCTCGTGTTCTAAATTCGAAACTATATTCAATGTCTATAATGTTACAGCAACATAATAAATTTTTTATAAATTTAGCAACAATTCTATTTCTAATTTAACATATGTTTTAGGCCTGTATCTTACATTATTGTAATTTTCATTCCTGATGATGTTGGTACTGTTTGCCAACGAAAAGCTATGGATATAAATTAATAAATATTCTTGTATTTGAATAACCTATGTTGTTTTAAATTATTAAACAAAAAAACTTATTATATATATATATATATATACAAGGTGCGGTAGATAAGTAATGAGACTCAATCTAGAAAAAACAAATTTATTGATCCGATTTGTACAAAACGTTAATATTCTTCGAAGTAGTCGCCTTGGGCGTCGAAACATCATTGCCAGCGCGTTTTCCAAGCTTCATAGGCCCCACCGTAGTCCGCTGGAGTTATCCCTGTTAGTGTCTTTGTAATAGCACGTTGGATATCCGGAATATCGTCAAAACGATGACCCTTCAGGCATCTTTTTACCTTCGGGAATAGGAAGAAATCAGGAGGACTCATGTCAGGTCTGTACGGTGGCTGTGGCAGCACTTCAACTCCAATTCAGGTCAAATAGGAGGAATGCTGTGTGCGCCGGAGCGTTGTCGTGGTGGAGACGCCAGTGTTGAGCAATGTTCTGTCGCTTCCGTTTGACGGCATTGTGCAATCGCTGAAGGACTTCTTTGTACAATTCGGCATTAACAGTTTTTCCCTGAAGGAGAAACTCTTTGTGAATTAACCCCCGCTTGTCGAAAAACACAATGAGCATTGTCTTGACGCGGGACTTTAATATTCTTAATTTCTTCGGCCGCGGGGATGCCGATGTGTGCCACTCCGAGCTCTGGGCTCTCGTCTCCGGGTCGTACTGGAATGTCCACGATTCGTCGCCTGTTACTACGTTGTCTAGAAAGTCTGGATTATTTTCCAATTCATTCAACATCTCACGGCAAACGTTCACTCGTCGTTGCTTCTGTTCGGCGGTGAGCACTCCGGGGAACAAATTTTGCGCAGACTTTCCTCATCATCAAATCTTGTGTAACAATTTGGTGGACCGTAAATTTATTCACGGAGACCTCATCGGCGATCATTTTGAGACTTAAACGACGGTCGGAGTCCAGGACTTCTTTAACTTTGGCCACCGTTTCATCCACACGACTCGTTGAAGGGCGTCTAAATCGTTCCAGGTCTTCAACGGATTACCTCCCGTTTTTAAATTCATTAAACCACCGGAACACTTGAGCTCTTGATAGGGCATCCTCTTTGTAGGCCTCCGTAATCATAGCAAAAATTTCCGAAGCAGTTTTGCCCAAGCGAAAGCAAAATTTGATTGCACACCGCTGTTCTATCGAGCGATCCATCTTCAGCGTTTTCACAAGTGTCACGGGCATGCAAACAACGTATACGTGAAGGTCGACCCTCACTGCGCCAGAGCTACGACGTGACTGCGAACCGGTTCTATTGTTAGCTCAGATCCCTTACCATCATGTCTGCCGGTGGAGACCACACTGCGAGCGACTGGGGCGCAGCGCGGCGGCCAGTCTCATTACTTTTCTACCGCACCATGTTTATATATATATATATATATATATATATATATATATATATATATATATATATATTATAATAAAGATGATTATTTTTTCTTGATTTGTTATAATTATTAAATAACTTCAAAAAGTTCATAATCAAGATGTATTTTATTCAACATTTACAATTTTGCTGAAGCTTTTCGCCGGTGTACAGTTCCAGCATTCTCAGACAGTAGTCTTTGAGAATGCTGGAACTGTACACCGGCGAAAAGCTTCAGCAAAATTGTAAATGTTGAATAAAATACATCTTGATTATGAACTTTTTGAAGTTATTTAATAATATATATATATATATATATATATATATATATATGTATATATATATATATATATATATATATATATATATGTATATATATATATATATATATATATATATATATATATATATATATATATATATATATATATATATTGTAATCATTAGATGATTTTCTTTTTCTTGTTTTTTATATACATAATTAATGATACGTTCATAAACAAGAATTTTTATTTTAGTTTTCTTCATACATTGAAGCTTTTCGCTGATTGGCAGTATCAGCACTATCCAAATTTTTAAATTACCTTATACTGTAGTTCTATGACTACATCTGGACTGTTCTTATAATCGTACTCTGCTTAAAATATTAGTTACTCTTATCTTATCTGTTTGATTAAACAATCGTCAATAATCTGTTATTATAGTCTTTTATTCTTAAGATTTCATTGAATACGCTAAATATCCTAAATATTGTATTATGTTTACTATTTATACGTGCTCTTCAATAAGTGTGGGTTTAATATTATTTGTATATATTTTTAAATTCTCAATGACATTCATTCTTAAACGTTTTTGAGCATGTTTAATTAAGTTCATATTATGTATCTCTGGGAAATCATAGTTTTTATCTTGAGAACCAAATCTTAACAATAAAAGACTAAAATAAATACAGATTATTGATGATTGTTTAATCAAGCAGATAAGATAAAAATAACTAATATTTTAAGCATAGTATGATTATATGAATAGTCCAGATGTAGTGCTCCAAAGGCCAAGTGAAGGGCTGCACAACTAATTCCAAACATACATTAATAAGCTAAATATAAGCCACATATCTATCGTATATTACATAATATGAATCAATAAACATTACGTCATAAGAATCTAAGAGCTCTATCAAACGATCTGTCAAGTTCACTTGTTCTCAAGTTTCCATATGAAATGATGAACAAAACTATCAATCCAATAATATGTTTAAAAATCATGAAACAAAGCTACATCACAATACTCAAACACAAACGTATCAAACGTAAACAGCGTAGTCTGCCCAGCCCAATTGGCAGCAAAATGTGCGTCACCGATCCAAACCACAGATGGTGTTATATTTACATGGTTATTCTTGTCACTTTAACGTTAATTTGAGTGAAGCAAATTAGTAACTAATATTCACTTTATGTGAAGCAATACAAAATATTGTTCATGAAGTAAACATTATATAAAATCTGTATTTTATGATCTAGTAATATAGTACTCTCTTAAATAATACCTTGAACCTCCCTGTGCATGCTTTACATGTAAATACACGTTGCAGATTACTTCAACCATTTATTTACCTTGGACAATACCACACACCTTGGGTGCCACTCCACACTTTGGGTGATACTACACACCTAGTAAAGGTGTGTCCCACCACACACCTTGGGTGACACTGCACACATTTCGTGGGTGACACTGCAAACCTTAGGCGACACCACACATCTTAGGTGATAATGCACATCTTGGGGGATACCACACACCTTGGGTGACACCGCATGCCTTGGGCAATACCGCACACCTTGGGTGACACTGCACACCTTAGGGGTTACCACACACCTTAGGTGATACTGCACACCTTTGGGGATACCACACACCTTGGGTGACACTGCAAACCTTAGGTGACACCACACATCTTAGGCGATAATGCACACCTTGGGGGATACCACACACCTTGGGTGACACTGCACACCTTGGGGGATACTGCACACCTTAGGGGATACCACAAACCTTTAGCGACACTGCTTGCCTTGGGTGACACTGCACATCTTGGGGGATAGCAGACACCTTGGGCGATACCGCACACCTTGGATAACACTGCACACCTTAGGGGGATACCACACACCTTGGGTGATACTGCACACCATGGGTGACACTGCACACCTTGGGTTACACTGCAAACCTTGGGCGACACCACACATCTTAAGTGATAATGCACACCTTGGGGAATAGCACACATTTTGGGGGATACCACACACCTTGGGTGACAAGGCACATCTTGGATGACACTGCACACCTTAGGGGATACCTCACACCTTTAGCGACACTGCTGGCCTTGAGGGATACCAGACACCTTGGGCGACACCGCACGCCATGGGCAATACCGCACACCTTGGGGGATATTATACACCTTGGGTCGCAATGCACACATTAGGTGTCACTGCACACTTTGGGGGATACTACACACCTTAGGGGATACCACACACCTTGGGTGACACTGCATGCCTTGGATGATAGTGCACACCTTGGAGGATACCAGACACCTTGGGCAACACCTCATGTCTTCGGTAATACCGCATACTTTGGATGACACTGCACACCTTAGAATATACCACACACCTTGGGTGACACTGCATTCTTTGGGGATACCACATACCTTGGGCGACACTGCACACCTTGGGGAATACCACACACCTTTGGCAACACTTCACACTTTGGTGTACACTTCATGCTTTGGGCAATACCATACACCTTGGGTGATACTGCACACCTTGGGGGATACCACACACCTTTAGCGACACTGCTTGTCTTGGGTGACACTGCACATTTTGGGGGATACCAGACACCTTGGGCGACACCGCATGCCTTGGGCAATACTGCACACCTTGGGTGACACTGCACACCTTAGGGGATACCATACACCTTGGGTGACACTGCACACCTTGGGGAATACCACACACCTTTGGCGACACTGAACACTTTGGTGGACACTGCATGCCTTGGGCAATACCACACACCTTGGGGGATACCATACGCCTTGCGTTACAATGGACACCTTGAGTGACACTGCACACCTTGTGGGATACTACACACCTTGGGTCATACTGCTTGCCTTGGGTGACACTGCACACCTTGGGGATACCACACACTTTGGGCGACACCCCATGCCTAGGGCAATACCACAGACCTTGGGTGACACTGCACACCTTGGATGACACTGCACATCTTAGAGGATACCACAAACCTTGGGAGACACTGCATTCCTTGGGCAATACCACACTCCTTAGGTGATACTCCACACCTTAGGGGATACCACACACCTTTGGTGACGTCACACACTTTGGGTAATGCTGCAAACCTTGGGGGATACCACAAACCTTTTGCGACATTCTACACTTTGAGGGATACCACACACCTTGGGCGATACTGCACATCTTAGGAGATATTAGGACATCTAAATATTTCAAAAGGCAAATAGAAAATTTTAGTTTTACAAGAATTGTTTACAAGTCAACTAAATTAAAATTTCGTGCAAGAAACCAAAAATTAGTAGAGTATTTGATATTATTGAGGATGAGTTGAGATTTTATTATAGACCATCTGAATGCTTTTTGTAGTTCTGATATTTTTGTAGTTTTTACCATATTTTCTTTTTCAGTAATATTTCTTACTAGAGTTTTCCAGCTTTTTTTTTCTCTACCCAAATATATCAGACATTGAAAGCAAATTAAACATGGCTGACTGTACAATTCCAAATCCTATTATAAAAATACTTCTAAAATTTTGACAGGTTTTATTAAATATCTAATTAATTAAAAATGTGGCATTATACATTCATTTAACTTATTTACTAGGAATAAATCTTATAATTTCAACATGTTTTAAGTTTGTGAATCACTCAAACAAACCGTTTTCCTGTAATTTTATATTTGAGAAGTCTTTTATAACGTAAGGTGCAATGTTATTTCCACTTTTTATGAGAATTTACAAACTATTGGTTTTTAATATTTTATACTGCCAAAGTACAATTTAAAAAACAGTGCTGAAGATGTGACAATTTACAAAATGCATTATTCCCACTGTGCAAGCACTTCTAAAGTGAGTTAATTCCATTTATCTCTCTCTTGGTTTGCACAATACTCCTTGTCCTCCCTATCACTCTAATTTGTAACTTCTTGTGTGCTAGATTGTAAGTTTGTAATAAGACCCTCTGATGATGATGACCTGGTCCTCGAAATGTACATAAGGGTTTAATCTTAAGTAACTTGTTTTATTTGTTATTTTTGTAGTATTGGGGTTCTTTCCAATATTTTCATTGTAATATATTGTACCACTGTGTTCTTCATATTATGTATTATCATGGCTTCCCGGTCAACTGAGCAAAACCTTTATAGTAAGTTAAGTTTAAAAATAAGATCATTACAAGTATATATCAGTTTTTTGAAAAAATGTCAATGTTTTAAAGTTTTTCTTAAGTTTGTGCATGGTTTCCGCATTAATCCCTAATAATTCACGTACCAAGAGAGTTATCGAATTTGCGATACTCAAATGGTTAAAATTAGAAATTAAATATCTGTATAGTAAATTGGAAAAGTACAATTTACACCTCAAACTAGCAAAGGATATTGGCGCTATTGAATGGAATAATTTTTGTAGAAAAATACATGTAATAAATAAGCATAAAATTGATTGTAAAATAAAAAACCTGGATAAGAGATTTGGACCAATTAGTAAACATTTAAATTTGAAAGACGTATGTAATAATAATAAAACTCTACCTGTCTGCTAGTTCCTAATGAATCTAGCAAACTTTTAATAAAGATTAAATTAATTTATCAAGTAACGGGTTATATTTTCCACTTTGTAAATATACTAACAAAACTATAGTTGATATATTAGCTAATATAGAAAGTAGTATTCAGTAGTATTAGTATTTCTAATTTAAAAGTCAGATAAAAATTACATAAGAAATGCCTGTAAAATTAAAATGGAAAATAATATTCGTATGACCAATAAACCAGCTAATGTTAAAAATAATTTTAATTTATTTAAGGTCTTTGTAACAAAGATTGTTATTATTTATTGTTGTTATCAGCTTTATTTAAGCTGATAAGGGGAATACAATTGAAGTTTTAGATAAAAACGATTACATCAATAGAGTAACTAAAATGTTAGAAGAAGACCCTTATCAGAAAATTGTTAATGATGGGTTAATTTAACCCAATAAATAAGTTTATTCAGGTTAGAAATGATACTATTAATAATTAATTGTAATTTAGTCATTCCTAAGAAAGATATTTCTAAATTTCAAATTTCTAAATAAAATCATCACTCTAGTTTGTAACTTCTTGTTTGCTAGATTGTAAGTTTGTAATAAGACCATCTGATGATGATGACATGGTCATCAAAATGTACATAAGGGTTTAATCTTAAGTAACTTCTTTTATTTGTTATTTTTTATTATTTTTGTGATACTGGGGTTCTTTCCAACATTTTCATTCTACCACTGTGATCTTGATATTGTGTATCGTTTTTTTGTTTGTATAATTGTTTTATGGTGTTTTTAATGAAGAATGTTTGAGCTTGGTGTATGGTATTTGTGGCAGTTGGGTTATTTTTGTTTTTATGTGTATTTTGGTGTAATTAGGAGTGATTCTATATTTTAGGCACTGTATATTGAAGGAGATATAAGGGGAATGTTTTGTTACCTTGAGATGTACGTTGCAATATCAATGAATGGTTGATGCTCGGCTTGCAATATTCATATTTGTTGTTTCCATCTTCACATGAGGTACTAGTTTTCACTAAAACACTTGTAAATATTTATATAAGTATAAATATATAAGTATAAGTGTAAATATAAGTAAGTGCTACTATAGGCAAGCTTTAAATATATACAAGTGTTTTAGTGAAAGTCATTATTATTAAAATTCGTCAAAAGTAATTCTTTGACAAAATTTTATTATCTATATTCAAGAATGTGAAGTTAAATTAAATAATTGTAAATTAAAGCCAACAATTTTTACTCGTGAAATATTTAATAACTTATTATAGTTCGAAAAGATGTTTCCGACAGCTTGTTATAGTCTTCCGCTAAATTTGCTATCTCCTTCTCAAGTTTTATAATTCTGTGTAGTCTTTCTCAAGTTTTTCATGGAATCTTTTCCCTTTTCTGGAAATTTTCTGTTTCTAAGTGATCTCACTCTGCCTTACCGTCACCTTCTTTTACGTGTAACTGATATGTTTCTGTTAGTTCCTTTTATATCTAGTTGGCATGTCTCTGGTTTCTCATCAGCTGTTTTTAATTTTATATCCTTCTGTTATTTGAAAATTGACTGCCTCAGGGATACCAACCTCTCCTTTTCCCTTTATCTGTGCCTCTGCATTTTTCAAATAAGCTGATCCAAGATCTGTGCTATCATCTGTTGGTATTTTAAAGGCTAGCAGTAGAACTGTTTTCCCACCATCTAGCTATGTACTGGCCATCTTTGTATTCGCTTGGTTAATTTTTATTTCTGAAACGTTTGGTTTCATTTTAAAATAATCTTCTTAAGTTTTACTTTTCAGTTCTCGAATTCTAAATTTCCTGTCTGAACTTCTATATAATTTTGTACTAATGATGTTAGATCTTCCTCAGGTTTCGCAACTTCAAGGTTCAGTTTGTTGGCCCCAATTTCTGCTTCCACAGACGCCAGCTATTTTTTTCTAATTCATTACTTATTTTAACATATTTTCATTCTTGAATTTTAGTAAATTTATTAAAACTTACCGAGACAGAACGTTTTCGATCGCTTTGTGCCGATCTTCATCAGTGTCTTCTGCTTGGAGATGTTGGGTCAAGCGGTGACGATTTTAAAGGTAGGTTTTCGATAGTATCAAATAGTTTGTGTGATTTATATTGTTTGTTCGTTTAATATGTTTGTACTTTGTGTGTCTGTAAATTTCATATTGTTCTAGTGTGTTCAGATGTGGTCCTTTTTTGTTGATGTGTAGGATTTCTACGCTATGGTAAATGTCTGTGTATTTGTGTCCTGTTTCTTTTATGTGATTGTAAAATGTTGAATTGGTGTTCTGTTTGTGTTCCTCGACTCTTTGTTTAAAGCTGTGACCTGTTTGTCCAATGTAGAATTTGTTACATTTGTCGCAGTTCAGTTTGTATACACCTGTGCTTGTAGTTTATCTTTGTTGTTGTTGTTGTATTTTGTATTGTAACTTATTAGTTTTGTATGCTATTTTGTATCCTATTTTTTGAAATTTGCAGGCTATTTTGTTTGTTGTTTTGTTTATGTATGGTAATGTGATGTATTTGTTTTCCCTGTCTGTAGTGTTAATTTTAGTGTTTTTTTGTATTTTGTACCATAGTGTGTCTATTATTGTGGTGTTGTATTAATTTGTGTATGCTAAATATTTAATTGTGTCTAGTTCTTTGTTCATGTTTTCTGTGGTCATTGGGACGTCTTTAAGTCTATGGAGCATGGATCTTTGTGTTGGATATGGGTGGTTTGAGGTGTTGTGGATAAGTGTGTCTGTTGTTATGGGTTTCCTGTAAATGTTGTAGCTGTTGACAAATTTCGCTTAGGACACTACTGATAGGACTTCCCATGGGTAGGCCATCTGGTTATGAATAGAAGTTTGAGTTGTGGGTGAAATAGTTTTGTTCGGTGATGATTTGGTGGATGTTTATGATTTCGGTAACGTGGGTTTTAGGTATGTTGTTCTGTATTAATTGGGTTTCTAGGATGTTGAGCGTTTCGGGTATGGGTATGTTTGGTGTACATATTTGTTATGTCGAGTGATAATAGTGTTGAGTTGTGTGGTATGTTTGTCTTTTATTTTATTTATGAGATTTGTTCTGTTTTTTATGTGTGTTTCTGTGTTTAAGTTTATGGATTGTCTGATTATTTTGTCCATGTGTTTTGCTAATTTATGTGCAGGGCCATTCTGATAGTTAATGATGGCTCGAATGGGGACGTTAGGTTTGTGAATTTTGGGAAGAGCGCGGAGGGTAGATGCTTTAGGGTAGATCTGTTTCAGGTGGGATTTTTTGTTGATAGTGTATTTAGATTTATTAATTAGTTGTTTGATGGTTCTGTGATATTTCTCTCTTGGGACTGCATGTAGTTGTACTATGTTATTATTTATTATCTAATCATTGATTTTGTCATTTAAGCTGTTTGTATTAATAATTACTGTGGTGTTGCCTTTGCCTGCTGTGGTGAGTGTAATGTTGTTTAGTTGGGCTTTTTGTTTTATGTTTGCGGCGATTTTAATTTCATTGTTCATGTTTTTTTGTTTGGTTAGGTTTTTATGTAATGTCGAAGTTAGTTTTGGTCTTTGGTGACGATTTTTTGTATGGCTGTTTCAGTTTGTATTATAATGTTTCTGTTTGTTATGTTATTTGATTTATAATGTATGTTGTATTTTAGGCCTTTATTTATTAAATTCATGTCGTGTTGTGTGAATTTGGTATTAGTGATGTTAACTGTACGGGGGTAGAATTTTTGTGTAGGTTGAGAGTACGTTGTTTTTTGTTTTACCTAATAGTTGATTAATATTTTTATTGTGGTTATGTTTGATGTTTATTATTTTATTGGTTGCCCAATTATTAGTGTCTGTTACCAATGGTAATGTGATATCGTGTCAGATAGTGTTTGCGAGATTTAAGTGGAGTTGCTATAACCTATAATTTAGAGTCATTTTTTTTGTATAGGTTTTTGATACTTTGTTTAATGAAAATTATTTCTGCTTTTTGTTTAGTAATTGTATCTGCTTTAGTGTTGTTGTTTATGTTTATTTTCTCGTATGTGGGTGTTAAGTTGTGAGTTAACGTACTGGTACAGATACGTTGATGATATAACACTATAATGAGGCAACTCCTGTCAATGCGAACAACTCCTCACCTACACTAATAAAATACACCCAAAACTCCACTTCAATTCAGAAATTAAAACCAACCGATCCCTAAACTTCGTCAACCTAACCATAACAAAAAGCCACATACAAAAACACAGCTTCAACATTTACAGGACACCCATAACAACAGACACACTTATCCACAACACCTCAAACCACCCTATCCAACACAAACACGCTGCCTTCAGATCCATGCTCCATAGACTCAAAGAAGTCCCATTGACCACCGAAAACATAAACAAAGAACTAAACACAATTAAATATTTAGCATACACAAATGGATACAACACCACAATAATAGACAAACTATGATACAAAATACAAAAAAAACACTAAAATTAACACTACAGACAGGGAAAACAAATACATCACATTATCATACAAAACAGAACAACAAACAAAATAGCCCGCAAATTTCAAAAAATTGGATAAAAAATAGCATATAAAATTAATAACAAGTTACAATACAAAATACAACACAACAAAGATAAACTACAAGCACCAGGTGTATACAAACATAACACCAATTCAATATTTTACAATCACATAAAAGAAACAAGACACAAATACACAGACATTTACCATAACCTAGAAATTCTACAGATCAACAAAAAAGGACCACATCTCAACACACTAGAACAATATGAAATTTACAGACACACAAAAACACAAAGTACAAACATATTAAACAAACAAACAATACAAATCACACATACTATTTGATACTATCGAAAACCTACCTTTAAAACCATCACCGCTTGACCCAACATCTCCAAGCAGAAGACACTGATGATGATCGGCAGATAGCGATCGAAAACGTTCTATCTCAGTAAGTTTTAATAAATTTACTAAATTTAAAGTTCGGATAGGCATAAACTATTGTTTAAGTGATTAATAATTATATTTTCAGTTACAATAATATATTCATTAAATATTATTACAGTATACTAAAGCTACTGGTATACCGTCAGATCGGTGAATCCCAATTCTGACAGCCCGCTGGAAAGATTGACAAATTCTTCAGGAGACACGTTATCCAAGTCCATGTTAGCCAATAGTGTGATGAAACATCCGAGAAAGTGTATCTGAAATTTAGGGTCATCGCCTTCCCTGTGAGGGAAGTCTGAGTGCCGCATCAACTGCATCGTCGAATGTAGTGTTCACTTCTTGAAGGAGCTAATGGAATATCTCTTGCCTTCTTTTAACCATTTCTTTGCCCGTAGCACGTCAGTTTCCAACTTTGAATTGAATTAAACCAGTATGAACTCCAAGGCTATGAGTGCTCATTGCGATGAAGGAAAAACTATTGTCTCCTCGCTCAGGTGAGCGCCTGAATGCAAATGATGCGTTGGGACAGTTCTGTGTTTATACGCACTTCGTGCGTCAGACTGACGTTAATTTGTATTTGTACTCCTACATATGTATACCGTACTCCAGAAGAAGCACGAGGTCATCCAAAATTGCGTTAAAAAAAAATTCGCAAGAAAAACCTCTACAATTTTTTAAAAAATTCGTTAATTACAAAATTGTCAAAATACAACTGTACGTTCTAAAGACAGTGATAAATTTTAATAGCTAGAATTATCATTATGTTGTTTAACTCTAAGACTACTGCTGTAACGTTGCTTCGGTGGATCAACATCCAGACAGTCTGAAGGATACAATGTAAAATTATCCGGCAGACACCTCATCCAAGTCTATGTTCGCCAACAGTGTAGTGAAGCTTCTAGATGGGAATATCTGAAATTTCGTGTCTTCTCCTTTCCTGTAAGAAAAACCTCAGAAAACCTTACAGGACAACGGCATCCCGTAAGTGGTCTCGACTTTTTTATTTAGTGTAGCGAATACCTCTTTTCCCTTCTCTCAATTCCGAAAATTTCTTTGTTGGCAACCCGTCGACTTTCATCTTTGAACTGGTCCTGTATGGAGTGCATATTTGTTTAACAGTTCATGGTGATGAAGGGAAAAAATGGTCCTGGGACTGGGGGGGGGGGGGATTCCTGACAGAAGTGATAAAATAGAGCTAATAGTTTCGCAAAAGTTTTGACAAAAATCACAGAAATTATGAATTAATAAAACGTTTATTCAAATTTTACTTCTTTATTTGAGGAATATGTTTAATAAAGTACAATACCAATTGTAGTTAATACTAAAATAATGTAATAACTACTTACTTACTTCTTATGTTTGTAATAACTACAAATAAATAACAAAATTAGTTTGAGTAATTCCAACTTAAACTAACTAAAAGTTGACTAAAGTAATTCTAATTAATTACTAAATAAATCAAAGTAACGTAAGAAATCGATAACACCATCAATGGTAGTAACATCGTCCCTTAAAACCATCTTTAAACTCCTTTGAAGATCGAAACTTTCATGAAAAAACCTATCAACTCTTCACATTCAAGCACAACAGGTTTGACCGTGTTGCATCCACCATCTGTCAACCAGAGAGTGATCAACGTGATGACAAGACAAGTAATCACTACTTTCTCTCTAGGATTCAAACGACTTATTCGGTGAAAAATAATAAAGGTTATCCTCGCCTGAACTAAACCATAAACAACTGAAACTAAATATCTAACTGCTAACGCCGACAACTAAACTACTACTTTAAGCAACGTTTAAATTAAATTTATCTTAGAGTGACAGGGACGTTACAAGTTAACTTGTTGCTGACGTCATATACATTTCGTCATGTGTTCTATGTAAGATATTTTTGAAAAGTGTGTTGTCTGTTGGTTACTTAGGTTATTGTGTTTGTGATATTTTTCTAGTGAGATTAGTTCTTTTGGGTTATCATTTATATATAAATGGACACAACAAACGTATGGTACAACTTACTTCAGATTCCAGTAATGCCGACAACCTTGTAAACTGTGATACATCTTTGTCTTGTGACACTTTGTACTCATTTTTTAATTTATACAGAGACTTTATGTATTCATCCTGTAGTGTGTGGCTTTGCCTTTCATAATCTGCTTTTATTTCATTTATTCTTTCCTCTAGAGATGTAGAACTTCCTATTTCAGGGACCTGGAACAAAGGGTTCTCATTACTACATAAATACCAGAACCACTTTATACAATTTTCACAATAATAGCTAAATATTTAAAATTTCCAATAGCATAAAACTGAACATAAGTTCTTAACAGCTGTTATTACATTATTTTCTATTTTAAAGTTAAGGGTTTTTATATTATTACTTTATGAAAAAAAATCTTTACACAAGACACAATTTCTGCAAAGGTTATTTGAGAGTAATCTGTGATATTAAGTGAGAGCTGTTTTTCTTACACTGGGTTTCATTGTCCTTAACTTGGAATATAATAAATCCTTTATTGTCATGTTTTTCTCCATCAACTTTTCGCAACACAACTTTAATTTTTCTTCTCCGTACGCAATGGCCAAGTCCCATAAATCTGTAAAGATAAAACACAAATGTTCAATTAAAGTATGTTAACTCTGAAAATAATTTAGTGAGTTCTAAGCTACAAATGGGGCAGGGTGTAGAGTTAGGTTTAAGGTAAATGATGTTAGATTGTATTTGTATGACAATATTGATAGCTATGGCTTCAAGTTGCTTTCTATGCTATTAGAATATGGGTTTATACAGCTATACTTATACGGCTTGGAGAAATAAGTACATTTTGTATAATTGTGTCGGCAACCTCGTAGCAATAAAGTAACTAAATTAAAACTCAAGCTATAATACTTTATGTCAACATTTACCTAGTATGTGTTCCATGGACGTCTTGATTTCTCCGGAATAGAGAAACCATACGTAAGACAAGTAAACATCATAACTGTAACTTGTGAGTTCAAGGCGCCTGCAACACAACTCACAATCAGTTACTGTACAGTAATAAACAATTTCATTGGCTATTATAAAACAGTAGGCTAAAGTCAAATACTAGTTACCTTGTGCGTTTGTCTGTCCAACGTTCTTGCAGCCATGTACGGAAGAATTCACTGCGAAGTTGCAACACATACTTGTGGACATATATTGGTTTATTTTCAACAAATAAAGTCAAGTCACTAAAATCCTGAAACCAAAACAAGTAAATGGTCTCAATGTTTGCTTTATGGATCCTATTAGGATTCTCAACAACAGTTAATATAATTATAATTAAAGTTATTTCTAAATTAACAATATTTTCTCCTTCTCATAAATTTTAGAGCTTTCTGTAATATTAATTTTTATAGTTTGTATTGCTGACAATGAAAATATGTAAATGTAAATTTAATTACAATTTTAATTAAAGTTATTTTTAAATTAAATTAAAAATTAACAATATTTTCTCCTTCTCATAAGTTTTAGAGCTTTCTGTTGTATTAATTTTTACATTTTGTCTTGCCCACAATGAAAATATAGAAATGTAAATTTATTTATAATTCTAACACATTGAGTGCGGCGAGAGGGAAATCATGCACTTTTGGTTTACCAAAGTTATTGTGTCATTAGTTTGCTAGCGTTGCTTGGATAACGATTTGCATTTGCAGCATTGTGTAACAAAAGTTTCTGTCTTCTGTGAAGTCATAGTTTTTGATTGGTGCCTTTTGTTTTGCTGTAATTCATTTTACTATTTGGATTACTTTTGTATAGTTTCTCTAGTATTTAGTGTGTTATGTTAAAATTTTATATTAATAATAATGTCTAGACTACAAGCAATGAATTTTAGCGATAGTAACAGTGATGAAAGTGATTATGACCTGAGTGGTAAGGAGAGTGACAATTTGGATGAAAGTAATTTTTACAATCCTACATGGTCCAGTTTTACGCAAGGGTTTTGTTGATTTGGGCTTACGGTTGAAAATAGATTCTAAATACCACTACCAGGTAAAAATAAACCATTCGATTGGATAACACTGTTAGTTGATGACATTTTTTGGATAATATTGCTCGAGAAGAGTAGAGGCCTTGCTTCGTAAAAGAAACAATTGTTTCGAAATGAGCCAGCAAGTAAGCCCTATGTATTCTCTTAGTTAAGCAATTTTTAACTATAGAGTAATAAATATGGTAAGCCGACTTTGACTGAACATTCTAGAATTAATTATTGGAAATACTTGAGTGTACTTGAACTTAAAATATTTATAGGATTATTGCTACATTATGGGAAGCATAAGACTAACCCGATACAAGGATTACTGGAAAACATACCGATTATTTGATTTGAAATGTTTCCGTGATCAAATGAGTAGAGATAGATTTCATCTTATCATGACGCGTCTCCACTTTTCAAGAAACGAAGAAACTGAGGGCGAGGAACCAGACAACAGATTGAAGAAAGTCTAGTTTCTGGTTGATTATTTTAACCAGAGAATGAGTGATATATATTACCCATGCAAAGAACTTTCTCTTGATGAGGATATGGTATTGTGGAGAGGGCGTTTATTATTTCAGTAATATAAAAAGAGCAAACACCATAAATATGGCATAAAACTATACTCCCTCTTTGAACCTCATGGCACCGTGATTCGATTTGTAGTGTACTCTGGGAAGCAAGGGGTCTTAGAGGGAAAAGAATATGTGTCAAAGGTCGTTATGCATTTGATGACGGGAAAATTGAATGTAGGACACTCGTTATACATTGATAACTTTTACAAATGTTCCATTTGCTTCAAACTCCTATCTAACAAGACATACTGTACTGGAACCCTTAGAATAGACAGAAAGCACATTCCAGATGATGCTAAATTAGCAAATCTGAAAAAAGGGGAAACAGTTGCACGCTATGAAGGCATTATGATGGGTAAGTGGAGAGACAAGCGGATTGTGTCTTATATTTCAACTGAACATGATAAAGACATTGTCATATCATCAAACTGGCATAACTTGCAGAGTGAGAAGCCTTTGGCTTTAGTGCAATACAATGCCAACATGAAAGGGGTAGATAGGAGTGATCAAATGCTCGACTATTACCATAGTTACCACAAATCTATACGGTGGTACAAGAAAATCTTTATTCATCTACTACAGATGGTAATGATAAATGTCTACAAAGTGTAGAACTTTGCTAATGATGAAGCAATATGCAACTATACGACTTTCGCCTAGAGGTCATCGATACACTGTTGCCTGCCGAGCAAGTACATCCTCCATTGCGGCCTCTTTGTAACCCATTGCATGTTCTTTCCAAGACCTCTGCCCTTGACAAAAAAGGGCGACTACTGGGGAAAAGATATCACCAGTGTCTGAAAGAAGGAAAACTTGAGACGCTCTACAAATGTGGTCAATGTCCTGGTGAACCGCCTTTGTGTGCTGTTACTTGCTTTGAAATTAGGTTATTAAATTGAAAATATAAAACCAACAATTTCTCTTCTTTCTAAATAGCAATATCATAAATGAAGATAAATCAAACAAATATTTTCTGTAATTGTTGTGTATAATGTTTGTAGTGTATACCCGATCAGATTCCAGGTGTAGGAATTTTCACGGAACATTTTGATGTCGTTGATGATTTCCCTGGACCATCAGAACCAGATCTGTACATTAAAATTGACTAATCTACTTATAAAGTTATATTATTATTTATTACATTCTATACTCTGGAAATGAGGGATGCAGAATCCTCCTACGCCACACAGTAGCTGTTGTATTTGCATAGGCACAAACTTGTCCAAGCAGTACAAGGAGAGGAGCAAGCTTATGGTACCACCAGGATGGTTAAGAACATTATGGTTGTTGCATTGGGATTAATGAATAAACCTGTCCCTAGTGTTTGAGTTATTCATGCAGTAATGCTGGATACTCAAGTATGTTGTATTTATTTATGTAGAAATGAATATATGATGCAACAAACCTCTACATTGAAAGTGGAAGCCATTGCTATTCCAAGGGATGCAGAATCCTCCTCTGCCACGCAGTAGCTGTTATATTTGCATAGGCACAAACTTGTCCAGGCAGTACAAGGAGAGGAGCAAGCTGCTGTCACCAGGATGGTCATGGGCATTAAAGCTGTTGCATTGGAATTAATGAATAAAGCTGTCCCTTAAACTTGCTCAGCAACAGGCGACCCTAGTGTTTGGGTTATTCATGTAGTAATACTGGATACTCAAGTATGTTGTATTTATTTATGTAGAAATGAATATATGATGCAACAAACCTCTACATTGAAAGTGGAAGCCATTGCTATTCCAAGGGATGCAGAATCCTCCTCTGCCACCCAGTAGCTGTTGTATTTACATAGGCACAAACTTGTCCAGGCAGTACAAGGAGAGGAGCAAGCTGCTGTCACCAGGATGGTCATGGGCATTAAAGCTGTTGCATTGGAATTAATGAATAAAGCTGTCCCTTAAACTTGCTCAGCAACAGGTGGCTCTAGGGTTTGGGTTATTCATGCAGTAATACTGGATACTCAAGTATGTTGTATTTATGTAGAAATGAATATATGATGCAACAAACCTCTACATTGAAAGTGGAAGCCATTGCTATTCCAAGGGATGCAGAATCCTCCTCTGCCACCCAGTAGCTGTTGTATTTACATAGGCACAAACTTGTCCAGGCAGTACAAGGAGAGGAGCAAGCTGCTGTCACCAGGATGGTCATGGGCATTAAAGCTGTCCCTTAACAAACTTGCTCAGCAACAGGCGACCCTAGTGCTTGGGTTATTCATGTAGTAATACTGGATACTCAAGTATGTTGTATTTATTTATGTAGAAATGAATATATGATGCAACAAACCTCTACATTGAAAGTGGAAGCCATTGCTATTCCAAGGGATGCAGAATCCTCCTCTGCCACCCAGTAGCTGTTGTATTTACATAGGCACAAACTTGTCCAGGCAGTACAAGGAGAGGAGCAAGCTGCTGTCACCAGGATGGTCATGGGCATTAAAGCTGTCCCTTAACAAACTTGCTCAGCAACAGGCGACCCTAGTGTTTGGGTTATTCATGTAGTAATACTGGATACTCAAGTATGTTGTATTTATTTATGTAGAAATGAATATATGATGCAACAAACCTCTACATTGAAAGTGGAAGCCATTGCTATTCCAAAGGATGCAGAATCCTCCTCTGCCACAAAGTAGCTGTTGTCTTTGGACAGGCACAAGCTTGGCAAGTATGTCCAGGCAGTACAAGGAGAGGAGCAAGCTGCCGCCACCAGGATGGTTAAGGGCATTATGGTTGTTGCATTTGAACTAATGAATAAACCTGACCCTTAACAAACATGCTCTGCAACAGGTGACCCTAGGGTTTGGGTTGTTCATGGAGTAATGCTAGATACTCAAGTATGTTGTATTTATTTATGTAGAAATGAATATATGATGCAACAAACCTCTACATTGAAAGTGGAAGCCATTGCCATTCCGAGGGATGCAGAATCCTCCTCTGCCACACAGTAGCTGTTGTCTTTGGACAGGCTCAAGCTTGGCAGGTATGTCCAGGTATAAGTGCTCCAGTTAACTTTGGAAAAGACTTGTTGCAGCTCTGTCCACTGAGTTAATGTAGGTGTCTTTACAACATCTTCTTTCTCTGTACAAATTTGTTCCAAATTAATATTTTACCAAATTAAATTCCACAAAAGATGGAAACTAATTCACGATGATCAAGCCCAGACATTTGACTTGTAAAAGCTGAGCTGGGCTGGGCTCATACAAGATGGCCACTTTATATTTACAGACAAATCAAGCAACAAGTATTTACATACCATTTACTTGCTTTTTCACATTCTTTCCTGCTTATTGAATGCAATTTACAGTTTTGAGTCTGTCTAAAGGTAAAGCAAATTACTTTACTAAGACGACAAATTTAGTAACTGGATTCAAACATTCAATTATCATGAAATGTATATAAACGTGTATAAACATTTTTATTTAAAAAACTTTTATATAAAAGTTGAATATATATATATATATATATATATATATATATATATATATATTCTTGATATTTTACGTTATCCATTGTTTTTTCGTTGCACTGACTTTATGAAGTTAATATATTACTATTGTAAGTAATTTTATCCACCATTAAGTGCAATGATTTTACCTTGGTAGGTAATGGTGGATAAAATTACTTACAATAGTAATATATATATATATATATATATATATATATATATATATATATATATATATATATATATACTATTTAAAACAACATAGGTTATTCAAATACAAGAATATTTATTATTTTATATCCAAAATTTTATATCCAGGAATGAAAATTATTCCTGATGATGTTGGTACTGTTTGCCAACGAAAAGCTTTGGATATAAAATAATAAATATTCTTGTATTTGAATAGCCTATGTTGTTTTAAATTATTAAACAAGAAAACGTATTTTATATTTATATACATTGATATTTTACGTTGTCCATTATTTTTCCGTTGCACTGACTTTATGAAGTTGATATATTACTATTCAAGGATAAAAGTATTTACAATAGTGATATATCAACTTCATATATATATATATATATATATATATATATATATATATATATATATATATATTTAGGTTAGTTTTGGTTGGTAAAGATTATTTAGATTTTTTGAACTAGGAGACTGACAGACTTACCTTGGTAAGAGTCCACACTGTAGTCTTGAAATAGAAACACATAAAAGCACTTAAACAATGATATGAGTTTAAGTGCTTTTATGTGTTTCTATTTCAAGACTACAGTGTGGACTCTTACCAAGGTAAGTCTGTCAGTCTCCTAGTCCAAAAAAATCTAAATAATCTTTACCAACCAAAACTAACCTATATATATATATATATATATATATATATATATATATATATATATATATATATATATATAACGTATATAAACTTTATTCCATTTTTGGAAAAAAATATAATTTTAGGAAAATTACTATTATAATTATAAATATTCTCCAAAAACCAACATAAAAACCACATGTTTCTTCTAAAAAGCCCAGATAAAAATGTCTGTTTTATACATATATAATGTATAACCCCACTTTTATATAGGCAACATATTATTCAACAAAATAATGACAGCAATGATGGCAAAATGTGCCGTCAATGGCAACAAGAAGTAACAATGTTATTAATAGACATCATTACTACCCTAACATTAAAAGCATTGAAAACATATCTTCTAACCCACCACTGAAGTCACTCTGAAGCATGCAAGTAATGCAAACATGAGAAGATGAAGCCTTTCCTCAACAAATTCAATTAATGTCAGTGTGACCCTCAGTTTTAGGATGGGATAATATTTTGGTAATTAATGGAAAATATACAACAGCTGTAACATTTTGTATATTTCAATACATTACAGTGAAATCAACAGAGACGATGTTGTAACAGATAGTATTGTGCAACGAATAACCAAAAAATATCCAGATGATATATTTTACAGCATTTTCTATTGATTTTAAATGGACGTTCGTATTGGCAAGATTGCAGTCATGGTTTTGTATTCCATATTTAGTGTAAAAACTTGTGTTTTAAACATATTTATTTGTTTTCCTTTAGTATTCATTGTACCTGGTGTCTGACATTCTTGAAATAAATTTTCAATATCTCTTCGGTTTTTCTTAATAATTTTGTGTTCTTAGTATGGTATTAGTTTTGTTTTCTTTTACCCATTTTTTATTTTAATTAGAAATATTTTGAAATGGCTTTCCTTCAAATGTACTGCAACCATAACTTCTAATCCAACATTAAAGTCACTCAAAGTCTGTAAAAGTCACAAAATTTTCGTTCTTTGAAAAAATCTCTAATAACTCTTTAGTGATATTATTTGAATTTTTTTCGTCTAACAATGTTTTCTGTTTTCTTTCAACCATTTTTATTTGTAATTAAAATAAACATTAATTTTAGAGCTTGTTCAAAAAAGCACTGCAAACTAACTTTTTGTTTAAGTTCACAAATTTACAAAATTCAAAGTTTCCAGTTTTTACATAAAAGTTTAAGAAATCACAGATGGAAGTTAATTACTGCAACTGCTTTGCTTTGGACAACATCTGTGTTTAGCCTCTTGCAACGAGGTGTTATAGCTTAAATAACAATAAATATAAAGCTGGTACAAACCACTGCATCCCCACATATAAACTGCTCCAGTCCCTGTTGTGGCAGCATTTGTCCTGTTACCATTTACAGCAATGTCGGTGAACCTGGTAAATAGAATGCATGTTACATTGATACAGATTTTTTTTCCTGGCGAAAAACCAATTGTGGTTATCATTGCCAAACAAAATCTAACACGGAAGGCAATATTTTAAATAAAACCAAATAAATTTAAATACAACAAAAATTAGAAAACAAAAAACAACATATCAATAACAAAAAAACAATAAATCTATAAATATAAAAAATTTAAAAAAGTAATATATAAATAACAAAATAACAACAAAGAACAATATAACGGTAAATAAATAATAACAATATGTAAAACAATAATAGGTAACAATTTACCAATAAATAAATCTCTATAACAATAACAAGAACATAAAATAAATTAAATTTATATAAATAAAACAGAAACAGACATTGATACAGATTACAGCAACAATTTTATAAGCAAGGAACAAAGTTTACAAGACTAAACGTAGAGTTACAGAGGCTTGGTTTTACCTTCCAATGTTGCCTCCCACTTGCAGAGGTAAGTCCGACTCTACATTGCCTCCATCATCTCCCAAACCACAGTCATTCCAACCCCAAGTGTAGATCCTGCCACTGTGTGTTAATGCCAAACTATGTTTCCAGCCACAAGCGACCTGCAACACAACACCCGATCCAATAAAGGCAGTGAACCTTGTGATTGTGGCACAAAACCATCCCCAACCCAACGAAAAGGTAACAAAGAGGAATTTACAATAAATCGTTTAAACATGTTTATTCTTGTTAATGGGAAAACACAATTTGACTTAAGGCTTTGCCAAGTTCGGAATTAACATTGTATTCTTATATTTATAAATTTACAATAAACCAAAATACAAAAGAAACATTTGGGAAATCAATGGAAATTTTTTGAAACACATTTCACAAGTTTTTAGCAATTTTAACTTGATTTAACCAAGAAATACAAAACAAAAGGCTTTACTCACATTTACACAGTTTTAAACAGATTTTAAACTCGACAAAAATTAATCTAAAGTTCAAAACCTGATGTTTACAAAGAATTTCTATTTTCATCACAAATGCACTGCTTCAAAGGTTTGTTATATAAGAGAATGTAAGTTACTACAACGACTCTATATATTATTACCTTGGCAACGGTTTCCCCTGGAAGTGGGATCTTGGTCTTTGGTTGACGCGAAAGACTTCCATTAGACCAAACATAACCAAAACTGTAAACCTGTGGGAAAAACTTATTTTCAGTAAAGCTATTGACTCCAGAGCACAACATATAAAAGAAACAATATCCAAACAGCCACTAATACAATATGTATGTACACAGGTGCTGGCCTACGTTATTATCAAGTTAGCTATAGTTTTGTGCAAGTACAAAGATTTACTTTACAAGAGAGTTGTCTTCATTATTTGCTTTAGTTATTGTGATTATTAAGTTACCTGTCCAGTGCAACCATGCGACCTCTGTATACTCTCTTTTACTTATCTCATCCTATTATAGCATAATTAAGTCCCCTACTTACTTCTCCACATTTGGTCACAGCTAAGGAGTGAAAACACCCACAAGCAATAGCAACAATGGCCTCACTTAACTCTACAGCTACAGGTGTTGTGTTCAATGCATCTAATTCACTGTCACGTGTTTGTGTGCCTCTCCATTCATAAACCTGAAACAGATGCAAAATCATAAATATTCCTTTACAAAAACCTTTGCATGAAAAATTAATCATATTAAATGCATTAAAACTTCAATTCAAGCATTTGTAATTACAAGATACAGTGATTATAAATTTATACATGTCGGTGTGTGTTTGGATTACTTCCTGCCTCAAACATACATCTGCAATAAATCACATCATTAAATAATGAATGCATATCTACATAAATAATAGCATTAAAGCACTTATTTAATGAATTAAAATATTTATTATTCTTGTTAATTTTACAGCTGGGGCTTTCACAGTAATATTTAATTAGGGATTTGTTTATTTTACACCACTTGCATTAACTGTATTGACGTTTTCCAATACAGAATCACTTCTTTCTCCTCGGGCCACAATTTACACCAAGTCCTATCTCCCGACATTTTTTCTCCCTGTTAATGACTTTAAAACATGACATGATGATTATATAAGACCCAACAACTAAACATGGCTATAAATTAGAATACCCTGCTAAACATTTCAATAGAAATCCAAACCACGGCATAAGTAAATCTGATTAAACTGGATCCAACTGCTCAGCTTATATCAAAAATCAGCTGTGTTTAACTAAAATATCTTAATGAACAATACATTTTTAAAGATGATTTCTAAAACACTCATAATTATTTTCCTTCAACACCATTATTATATTCCTTGAACAACATTAATAAAGTTGAACAACATAAATAAAATTAATAAATAAACAATCGGACATGATATCACATTACAATTGGTAACAGACACAAATTATTGGGCAACTAATAAAATAATAACACATCAAAAATAACCACAAGAAAAAAATTAATCAACTATTATGTAAAACAAAAAAGACAATGTACTCTCAACCTACACAAAAATTCAACCCCCGTACAGTTAACCTCACTAATACCAAATTCACACAACATGAAATGAATTTAATAAACAAAAGCCTAAAAAACAACCTACATTATAAATCAAATAACATAACAAACAGAAACATTATACTACAAACTGAAACAGCCATACAAAAAACTGACACCAAAGACCAAGACTGACTTCGACATGACACAGAAAAACATAACCAACAAAAACATAAGCAATGAAATTAAAATCGCTGAAAACATAAAACAAAAGGCCCAACCAAACAACATCACACTCCCCACAGCAGACAAAGGCAACACCACAGTCATTATTAATACAAACAGGCTAAATGACAAATTCAATAATTACATAATAAATAATAATATAGTAGAACTAAATACAGACCCAACAAGAGCAGAAATATCACAGAACCATCAAACAACTAATTAATACATCTAAATACATTATCAACAAAAACAAAAAATCCCACCTAAAACAAATCCCACCTAAAACAAATCCACCCTAAAGCACCTACTCTCTGCACTCTTCCCAAAATTCACAAACCCAAAGTTCCCATTCGAGCTATCATCAACTACCAGAATGCCCCTGCACATAAATTAGCAAAATACATGGACAAAATAATCAGACAATCCATAAATTTAAACACAGAAACATACATAAAAATCAGAACAAACCTCATAAATAAAATAAAAGACAAACATACCACACAATTCAACACTACTATCACTTGACATAACAAATATGTACACCAACATACCCATACCCGAAACGCTCAACATCCTAGAAACCAATTAATAAAGAACAACATACCTAAGACCCATACATTGGACAAACAGGTTGCAGCTTTAAACAAAGAGTCGAGGAACACAAACAGAACACCAACTCAACATTTTACAATCACATAAAAGAAACAGGACACAAATACAGACATTTACCATAACCTAGAAATCCTACATATCAACAAAAAAGGACCACATCTCAACGCACTAGAACAATATGAAATTTACAGAAACACAAAGTACAAACATATTAAAAGAACAAACACAATACAAATTACATATACTCTTTGATACTATCGAAAACCTACCTTTAAAGCCGTCACCGCTTGACCCAACATCTCCAAGCAGAAGACACTGATGAAGATCGTCACATAGCAATTGAAAACGTTCTGTCTCAGTAAGTTTTAACAAATTTACTAAATTTAAAGTTCGGATAGTCATAAACTATTGTTTAAGTGATTAATAAGATTCACCGAACGTAATTTACTACAAAATTCAAAAATTAATAAAGTATTCAAAGGAGAAAGTAATGTTTGTTACCTTTCCATTGTCTGACAAGGCCAAATAATGTCCATCTATACACATGGCATCTATAATGTTTGGGAGGTTTTGCAACACAACAGGCTTCCTGCAAGCACTTCCATGAGCATTGTCTCCCCAAACATAGAGCTTGCCTTCTCTGGTATAAGCCAAAGCATCTCCAAAAACACTACACATTGAAACACCTGTTCACAACAGACACATTACTTTACACTAAGGTCAAAATAATGGCAACTTTTAACACCTTTACATTTGGCATTCCTTTGAAATAAAAATAATCCTACATATTACAGGTAAATAGCATTATACCAAATAAGCAACAGTTTGCAACAGCCAAACTGACCATCGCAATAACAGGTAATAGTCTAGAATGCAGATAGAAAAACTATATCAGAATATGCAAAATTTAAATTTAATACATTAAATACATTTAAATAGCCTAGATCAGTAAAAGGAGGTCAAAGAGGTAGCCTCGGTACTAAGGCAAAAAAAAAGGTTTCAAAACAAAATAATGTCATACCGATTAAGTATTCATCAGGGGAAAACAGTTTCTAAAAACTTACCAAACAGCCTGACAGTGCTACTAATGGTGAACTAAGAAAACATATACAACTATTCTTTGAGCTTAGCTTGTGAGGTTATGTTAGAAACAAATAAATACATACACAAAGCTCACAAATTAATCATTTATTAACTCATATGCGTTTCAATGACAAAGTGATCATCATCAGTGAGTGTTACAAGCAAGGGTTGTAGGTTAGAGTTTGTAGTAGTAAAACTCACTGATAATAATGACATTGTCATTAAAACGCATATGAGTTAATAAATGATTAATTTGTGAGTTTTGTGTTTTTTATTTGTTTTAAGAGAACAGATTAGATTAAGTAAATAAGGACATACGTGTCGCTATGAGGATGGTACTTTGATTGGACTAAACAAAGAAGCCAAGAGAAAAAGATTTTTTACCAATGCTAAGCTACTTTTACTGTAACTAGAGTTTTAACCAAGCCTTTGAAAGTGCTAGATGCTTTTTCTTGTCTATGCAGTAATCCATTTAGTATGAAGTAAAGAGAAAACTTTTCTGCAACTTGTGATTAGGGGAGTGTTTAAAGTTGCGTGGGCTATACACCTAGTATCCAAAATAAACAACATCGATGATGAAGTAGTGAAGTGAACTTTAAAAACCTGAGACGCCAAACTCTACAAAATTTATAAGACGCCATCAGATATGTGTTTTTCAAAGTGATTCCAAATTAACAAACTTTAATAATGTATTCACAAGGAAATGTAATTAGAGAAGAAAGTAGAAAATGCCCATAATTTTACAAGATCCAGTACAATTAAATACAGATTTTGAAGAGATGGACGAAATGAAAAAGGAATGTTTGGGCAAGTTTTTATAAACTATGAATTTTCTTAAATTATTACTATTTCAAAATATTATTAATTGAAAATAAAAATTTATAAAATATTAATACAGTTAAACCTGTCTTAAACAGACTCGGTGTTAGGCAGAATCCCGTCCACCGCAGAACTTTAAAAAGTCCTGACTGTCACCTATTGATCAACCTAGTTAATAACCTTCATAAGACGAAAATTGTCTAACGCGGAAGCAGATTAGAGAAAAGGATGAGTAATCCGTATTTACTACATTTTAGTTGTGCATAAGCTGGAAACTTCTGATAACATACATACTGTAAAAAATGAAGAGTACAATGACAGGTTAGATGAGATAAAGATTATAATCGATTTTTACTATGGCAAAATGCACAGATCTTTCTGTTTATTAGTGACAGATCGTACTGTATTGAATTGTGAGAATGCATTGCAAAGTCACGCACATTGACCCCCCTCTACCCTTTCCGCTTATAAGCCTGCTGTGTACGTATAGCTGATGGTGTATAAACATCCGCAGTTTACGATAACACATGATGATGCTGAGTCAGCATTTGTTTCTCTCACGTGTTCGAATGCTAGTTCAGTACTGCACTGTATTCTGAACAGTACAGGCCGGATACATTTTGCAGCCAATAGTTCGATTTACTTTCCTTCATTGTTTAGTTTCTTGATTTTTGTTGTAGTGTTTTCTAGTCACACTTATTAAGTGATCAAGTGTGTAGTGTACTTTGCTGTTGTGGGCTTATTGTGAAAATGTCAAAAAAAAACGTAGAACTCCATACATTAACAAGAGAAAATCGATGTTATTGAACTTAGTGGAAAATTAAACTTGAAACAATTATGTGATAAATACAAATGCGGCAAAACACAATTTTATGAAATTTTGAAAAACAAAGAACAAATAAAAAAAGATTGGTTGAAAGGCAGGAGACCACTTCATTCTAAAAGGCAAAAAATATGCACAAATATAGAAATTGACATAATTTTATTTAAATGGTTTACACAAGCGCGAACCAAGAATCTTCCCATCTTAGGTTCAGTATTACAAGAACAAGCTAAGTCAATTGATGCTAAGCTAGAGAACACGACATTCAAAGCCTAAAAATAACTCTACAAAAGTCTATGTAATATTACCTTCATACAGTACACTACTACTGTATAAGCCGGAAAACTGTCTTACAGAAAATAATGCTGGTCCCAATAGATTCCGGCTTAAACAGGTTTTACTGTACTTTAAGAGAGATAAACCCTTCTTAAGCCAACATATTATCTTCATTAATTTTCAAAATTGGTTTTCCATACAACTATGCTGTAATGGAAAATAACCAATTATGCCAGACAATAAGTTCAAATATGGCTTTATTAAATAGCTAAATCATGAATAATCATTTTATTAGTTGTAGGTTATAATGAATAATAATTGTGTTATGGATAAGTGTGGTTTAATATGAATAGTAAGTTTAAAAAGAGGTTTTAACCAAAAACATAACTTTCGTAGTTGTATAGTAAAGGGAAGACTAATTGTAATGATTATATATTTTGGTTAGTGATACACAAGTTTAATAATTGTATTTTAATGTAGACAATATGATAAATGAAAAAAGTACATAGAACATAAATTGAATAATTGTATTTTGAAATGAAGCATAGTTCTGATAAATATGATTTTAATATGACCTATAATATAATTATATTGCTTTGCAGGCATAATAATTTTGATAATTGTAATTATATGTGGATAGATAATTTGTTGAATACGCTCCATAATAAGTAATATCGATAAAGCAATGTAAATATGAATTTAGGAAAGTATATCAATATATATTGGGTTAGGTTAGTAGAGTGGTAATACTTGATGATACACTCATCATATTGCAAATATGTAGCAAATAAGCTAGGGATTTAGGAAATCAAACAAGGAATGTTAAAGTAAATAAAGGAATGATTAGAGCAATAAAATAATAAATTAAAATTAAGTTAAATGAAATTTGTTTGTATGAACTAGTCCAAAATGTAACTGTAAATTCAAATTAATAATTATTGTATGTAAATAAAACCAGGGGTGCAGAATATATTTGATCTGGCGATTTATGATGAGGAGAAATTCTTGGGTTTCTGGGGAAATTTTGTGGGAAATATAGTATACACAATTATTTAATAATTTGTTTCGTTATTAAAAGGAATTATAAACTATTTCTGAATAAAAGAAAATTAAGAAGGTATCAAAACTCATTTAACAAAAGGTCCGATTGGTTAGAATTCATATCTCGTTGTCTGTTATTTTCTTGCAACTACAGTAGAGTATTGTGTTCTCGATTCACCATTGCGGACCAACTCAGCTGCACACGAACGCAAGATTACACCCAACGCTGTAAAATCTAATGGACTCCTCACTGCCAAAATCGACCAGACTATGCACATGCTTGTGTTGCTAGGGGGATAAACACATTCTTGCCTACCTGTAACATTCGGCGATGTATTTCGGGTGTTTCATATTGTAAGAAAATAAGACAATATTAGTGCATGTTATTCGTATCAGTTTTTATGTGTTTGTTTAGTAATGATTATTAAAACTATTTGAATTGAATATTGTTTTTTTAAACAAGAAGTTGTAAAGCTGTTAGAGTTTTGTTTTCTCTCACCCCCTGGTAACATTCCCCACAGTTTTGCATGTTTTGTTTCATAACAATTAGTAAATATCTATTATAATTTTTATTAATTTATTTAATAATGAAATTATGTCGACATTTAAAACTCACCGAGAGGTTGATTGTGCTTACTGCGATTGACAGGAACGGCGTGATAAACTAGCCTCACATACTTCAACTAAACATGGGGATGAACCCCTTAGTTAAAATAATCAAGCTGGAATTATTGAGATTTTTCATTCCTAAATGTATTGATATAACTTCTAATAGGAATTTTGATGAACTGACAGCTGATCCTGAACAGCCCTCTAATAAATTAGAAGGGTTGAAAATGAAGATAGGCCTAATGTTGAGTTGGAATTTCATAAAGAACCTTCACCGTGTACTAGTAGTGATTGTCCTAGAATTCCTATTGATATATCTAATCCATCTGTTCAAGTTTATAGTCGCATGTTTCCTATTGATTTACGCCTACTTTAATATGTCTGTTTTATTATAATTGAAATATCATTCAGAGATCAGGATATTTTAAGCCTAAAAGAAAGATTTACTGACATTTTACAGAAAAATCAGATCAAGCCACCAGAGAAATAAATGAAGCATACTGCAACTGATTCTTCCCCAACCACTCCAGAATTAGAGAAATTTGAAGCAAAACCCAAACTTATTAGAGTTAGCAGATCAGTAACAGAAATATGTATTCTTGATTTTGTAGTCCATTACGTTCGGCGAATCTTATTAATCACTTAAACAATAGTTTATGACTATCCGAACTTTAAATTTTGTAAATTTGTTAAAACTTACTGTCCCGGCAAGCTGGCCTGAGCAACCGGGCGGGTCCACAGGTGGCGGATAGTGGGACGGCCTACAGAAATGTAGGTTACCTGTGAATAACGATTCCGGAAGGTTTCTGAATATGCAGGCCTGGACCAAGGCTATGGTTCAAAGGTGAGGAATTATCCCTCCTCGTCAGTCAACCGGTTGGGCGTGGTAGAAATAACCGAGTGCTCTGACCGGGGAGACTGGGGTAGTTGGGAATTAAGTCCACACAATGCTACTCTCACCTCCCGGTTGAACCAAGGGCAATGCGACAGTGAAGTATGGGCGGGAAACTACCCAAACGACACAGTTGTAAAAAAGAGAGTAAAGCAGGCTGTTCGTCTGAGCAGTTAATAATGTCCTGAACTTGGGGTGTGCTTCAAGGTCAGTGACTGAATACCCAATCCAAGGTGGAAGGCATCGTGCCGAAGGATGAATGGCTGCAGGGTATAAAATGCAGTCCCAAACGATCCCCTTGAGGAACCAGACAAAACCTCAGTGTATGTTGTCTTGCCAGGGCAATGGGGGCTCTGATCTGGTCGACCTTTATTTCCCCCATACTCGTGGGACGTTTATGGACCAGAAAAATACAAATAATAATTTTGAGACTGCACAGACGGCGGGAGCCAATGAGTTGGCAAACCGTGGGTCTGTAGCAGAGATGCCAACGGCAACCATCACTGGGGGTGCGGGGGCGGCTGTCAAGCTGCCGACTGCAGAAACCGGTGAAGTGGCTGCAGAGTTGAGTTCGCTCTCTTTACGGAGAAAGCGAATGAGTGGAGCGGCCAAAAGGCGGCTCCGAAAAG
Source organism: Prosapia bicincta (assembly GCA_036971475.1). Taxonomy (NCBI): domain Eukaryota; kingdom Metazoa; phylum Arthropoda; class Insecta; order Hemiptera; family Cercopidae; genus Prosapia; species Prosapia bicincta. Next base: position 254,660,678 of record JBAIZL010000001.1, on the reverse strand, counting down.
AACAGGCGAGAGCAGCGGGAGGGCCAACAACCCTGAAAAAACGGAGGGGAGGCCAAAACCGAGCTGAGTCTGTCAAAGTCCAGGGCTTGGATGTTGTGAGAAGGTAGGTGCAACGGGGAAGAAAGCAACCGAGAGCGCCAAACCCCAGCACGTTAAAAAGGCCTAGGAGCGAGACGTCCAACCCCTCTCCAGTGAAGGGAGGAATGAAGAAGGTGAAACTTGGACAAGGGGGGACGCTGGAGTGCCTTCGGGCACATACGGCGATACCCTCAGGCAAAAGCTAGCAATTGTCCCAGCTAGTTACCCTGAGAGACAACTCTCGGAAGAGATGGCGTTGGAGCTGGAGGAGCTGTTCTTCTCGGAACTGCTGTCCGCTGAGGCGGAGAGTGGGGATAGAGGATTTAGGACAGCATACTTAGAGAGGGGAGCTCTAAATGTCGTATGCTCCTCACGGGAGAGCCTGGAGTGGGTCCTGCGGGTCCTGCCAAGCTTCACCCTGCGCGAGGGGGTAAAGTTGAGGGCAGGGCCACCCAAGGAGATCTTTTGCATTGCAAAGGTGTCAATGTGGGTGCCCAAACCCTACAATGACAAGGAGCCGGAAGAGATCCTGAAGGTGGTCAAAACCCAGAACCCTGGGGTTGTTCAGGATACTTGGAAGGTGATTGCTAGGAAAAGGGAGGATGCAGGTCTTACCCTGATCTTGTATATAGGAGAGGGCTCCCTCAGGGCACTGCGGAACAACAACCTGAGGGTGAACGTGGGGCTGAGACAGGCCACGTTCAAGGTGCTCTCTAGTCCTGGGGCTGCTCTGCGAACCCAGGCAACTGCAGAGTAAGCAGGAAAATGATCAAGATCCTCCAAGTGAACCTACAGCATAGCAGGGCGGCCAGTGCTGTCGTGTGTAGGATGCTGGACAGGGGAGAGGTGGACTTGGTGCTCATCCAGGAACCATGGATTTCTGGAGGAAAAATATGCGGGCTGGCGACATCTGGAGGTAAGTTGTTGTATGATAAGGACTCCGGTGTTCCCAGGACGTGTATCCTGGTTAGGAGGGGGTTGTGTGCTTTTGTACTAACAAACTTCTGTTGCAGGGATTTGTTAGCAGTGACAGTGGAGCTGCGGGCAGAGGGGGGGATGAAGAGGCTGAACCTGGCCACGGCATATCTCCCCTTTGACTGCGCGGGGGCTCTACCAACACAAGAGCTGAGGAGCCTGGTCGAGCACTGCGGGGCTGTGGATGAGGAGCTGCTGGTGGGGATGGATGCTAACTCCCATCACACTTCGTGGGGAAGTACAGGTACCAACACTAGAGGTGAGGAACTTTTAGCTTATCTTAGCTCTAAGAATTTACTAGTCTTAAATCAGGGGGAAGAGCTGACGTTTGTCACTAGGGCCAGACAGGAGGTCCTGGACATTACGGTGGCATCGAACCAGATGGCTAGGTATGTACTAAATTGGTATGTGTCGGATGAACCATCTTCTTCTGATCACAGACATATTAGGTATGATATCTCTCTAAATCCAGCCATGCTTCGCCCAACCAGGGATCCAAGAAGAACAGACTGGGACTCCTACAGGAGGGACCTGGGTGTTCGGATTGAGGAGGCTGGATTGGAGTATGGTGGGAGGAGAGAGCTAGAAGACTCTGCCACATTGGTTGGCGAGGCTTTAATAGAATCCTTTACTGATAACTGCCCTCTCAGTGAGGGGAGGAAAGTAGGGGATCCGTCATGGTGGAACAAGAAGCTAGCCAAACTTCGGAAGACCACCAGGAGACTCTTTAATAGAGCAAAAAAGAACGGGGAGTGGGACCTGTATAGGAAAACACTAACCGAATACAACAGGGCAATTAGAGAAGCGCGCAGGAAGTCCTGGAAGGAGTTTTGTCATGAGATTGACAAAACTCGGGAAGGGGCACGACTGAATAAAGTGCTCTCTAAGGACCCAGGTAACCCGGTGGGGATGCTAAGAACCCCACTGGGAAATATAACAAAAACGGCAGGGGAAACTGTGGAAGAATTAATCAGAACACATTTCCCTTCCAGTACCCTGAGGAAACTTGGGGGAGCAGACACTGAACCAGTTACCAAACTCTCCACAAGGCGTGGTAAGAGGGAGGACTGGGAAGTGGCAAGGAGGATAGTAACTCCACAAAGGGTAAGATGGGCTGTTGGCACTTTTAAACCCTACAAATCTCCAGGTCCAGATGGGATCTATCCTGTGCTGCTGCAGCAGGGAATGGATATGCTGGTGCTGGTACTTACTAAATTATACAGGCTAAGCATTGCTCTAGGGCATGTGCCGGCAGCCTGGAAATCTAGTAAGGTGGTCTTTATACCTAAGCCCACCGGTAACCAATCGGAAGGGAAAGGATACAGACCTATCACACTCATGTCCTTTGTTCTCAAAGGACTTGAAAAACTGGTTGATAGGCATATTAGGGGGGGTGCTCTGGCCATAAAACCACTGCATTGGAACCAGTATGCTTACCAACCGGGGAAATCCTGCGAGGGAGCTCTCCATCAAGTGGTTGGTAGGATTGAGCAAATGATCGCTAAGAAAGGTTGTGCCATAGGTGCCTTCCTCGACATTGAAGGGGCTTTCAATAACCCCTCAGTGGAGACGATGGTAAGTGGTGCAAGACGTCATGGAGTGGATGCGACCACTTGTGGTTGGATAAGTTCCATGTTAACAAACAGAAGCATTTCTGTAGAGGTGGCAGGGGAGGTCAGAAGGGCGGAGACAAGTCTGGGCTGTGCACAGGGGGGGGGGGTTCTCTCTCCTCTGTTGTGGTGCCTAGTGGTTGACAACCTTATTGAACTCCTGAATGAACAGGGGTACTTCTGTCTAGGATATGCGGACGACATAGTTGTCCTGATCCTGGGCAGATTCCCTGATACAGTCCTTGAGGTAATCAGAAATCCTCTACGACTGATTGAAGAGTGGTGTAAAAAGGAGAACCTTAGGGTAAATCCAAAAAAGACTGCTCTCATTAACTTCACCAGACAGCGAAAAGATCTGACGACCAGGATGCCCCGCTTGTTTGGTGAATACCTTGAGTTTGTGGGGGAGGTGAAGTACCTGGGAGTTACTCTGGACAGGAAACTCACCTGGAACCCACATCTTGAGAGGACAGTTAACAGGGCCAAAAGGGCACTGATGACTGTGAGAAGAATGGTGGGTAAGAAATGGGGACTGAAGCCATCAATGATGCACTGGATGTATCTAAGGGTGATAAGACCTATGATTACCTATGGAGCTCTGGTGTGGTGGACAAAGGCCAACCAGGCACAGACAAGAGCTAAACTGAGCTCTATCCAGAGATTGGCCTGTCTGTGCACACTGGGAGCGATGTCAACTACACCAGGCGCAGCAATGGAAGTAATGCTTAACCTCCCTCCCCTTGAGCTTGTCCTTAGGGGAGAGGCGAGGCTAGCGGCATGGAGATTGCGCAACTCGAGCAACTGGGCTAACCTCCCAGATGTCTCGGGACATATGAGTATCGAGTGCGTGGTCAAAGAACCCGTCTTGGAAATGGGCAGCGACCACATTACTCGAATGTTTGCACCTGACCAGGTCCACCAAACTGTGATGGAATGGTCGGGGACATTAACATCGGGAGCTCAGATCTGGTACACAGATGGCTCCAAGATGGACTTCGGCACTGGAGCGGGGGTGTATTGTAAAAACCCAAGGGTAGAACTAGTTTTTTCCTTGGGGAGGCATACCTCTGTCTTTCAGGCCGAAGTATATGCTATAAATGCCTGTCTGGGAGAGATAGCGAGAAGGGAAACACATGGGGCCCGGATTGCTATTTTCTCCGACAGTCAGGCAGCAATTAAGGCACTAAACGAACACGTGGTCACCTCGGCCATAGTCAGGGAGTGCCTAATTAACCTACAAGCTCTGGCAAGGCACAATCAAGTTAAGATTGGTTGGGTGCCAGGGCATAGGGGAATACTTGGAAATGAAGCCGCAGATGCGCTGGCCAGGGAGGGGTCCTCGACTCCCCTGATTGGACCGGAACCTGCGGTAGGTATTTCCAAATCCATGGTCAGGATGACAGTGCGAAGGTGGATGGCTGAAAGACACTGTGAGCACTGGATCAGGGCCGAAGGGATGAGACACAGTAAGCTAACCCTTAGGAAACCTTCCTTGGGGCTGCAGAAGAGTCTCATCTATCTGTCTAGGCAGGAATTAAGGATAGCCACAGGTCTACTCACGGGACACTGTGGACTAAGGAAACATTCGCATAAAATGGGTATCTACAAGGATGAACCAGTGTGCAGATTGTGCGGGCAGGAAATGGAGACTGCCACACACATTATTTACAGATGTGGAGTACTTGCTGAGAGGCGCTTCAACCTCTTTGGTGGATGCTGAAGGTAAAACTCTAGTCAGGAAACTCCTAAACCTGGTAAGAGGGAAGGGGTTATTTGACTAGATCAGGGAGGTAAGTACAATATACCTTAAGGTAGCAGTGCTTCGGGCAATTCAAACCCGCTCCCAAGTTAATTAAAAAAAAAAAAAAAAAATTAAAACTTACTGTGACAGAACGCTTTGATTGCTATGTGGCGATCTTCATCAGTGTCTTCTGCTTGGAGATGTCGGGTCAAGCGGTGATGGTTTTAAAGGCAGGTTTTCAACAGTATCAAAGAGATTAACTTGTTATTAATAACAAGTTACAATACAAAATACAACACAAAACTAACAACAAAGATAAACTACAAGCACCAGGCGTATACAAACTGAACTGCGACGAATGTAACAAGTTCTACATTGGACAAACAGGTCGCAGCTTTAAACAAAGAGTCGAGGATCACAAACAGAAACACAGAAACACAGACTCGACATTTTACAATCAGATAAAAGAAACAGGACACAAATACACAGACATTTACCATAACTTAGAAATCCAACACATCAACAAAAAAATACCACATCTCAACACACTAGAACAATATGAAATTTACAGACACACAAAAACACAGAGTACAAACATGTTAAACGAACAAACACAATAAAAATCGCACATACTATTTGATACTATCGAAAACCTGACTTTAAAACCATTCTGTCTCAGTAACTTTTAACAAATTTACAAAATTTAAAGTTCGGATAGTCATAAACTATTGTTTAGGTGTTTAAAAAGAAATATGTAGTTTGATGCCTTGCCTTATTGAAGAATCAGGAATGATCAAGTGTGTTCCATGTATTACAAATTCAAAAATTGTACCTAAAGATGTAGCAGTTTTGAAAACAGGTTCATTTGGTCAGTTTTCTCTGCAAGATGGACAACAATTTCTTCAGGAAAACCAAAGGAAAAGTTTGGTAACGTTAAAGGACATTTAACTGATTATCTGAAATCTAGTGCTCATAATGTTGTGACTTTTCAGAATCATTAAAAATTAAAGAAAAAGACATCAAGGAATAACATGAGGAGATTGGCCTTAGAGTAGGTAGGATAGTTCCATTACAGACGGTCAATGAGCCAAATTTTTTGAAAGGCTGTTGAATCTAAATGATGTTGATATTGGTGAAATTAACTATTCTGGGGAATTTTATAGAGTATTCAGAGAAAACATATTTGTTACAATGAAGTCAAAAATTATAGATTTTTTAAGTAACACAAATCCTGCAACAAATCAATTAACTTTAGTGTCTATTACAACAGATAAAATAACAAAACTACACAGGACTTTCCAAATTACTTGACTGATTACTTTAGTTGATGGTGTTCAGTATGTATTATCATTGACATAGCTCCCTCCGGCACTCACAACAGCGATATCCTTTCGAAAAATTCAAATCTGATATCAACAATTTTAATGTAAAATTAGAATCACAACTGAATAGAATGTCTTTTGAATGGCAATATTTTGATATTGTAGTTTCAATATTATTACTAAATTGGTAATAATGTAGAATTTACATAAGCTGGTAAGCCTTAATCTATATGTTCCATAATTTTTGGGGAAAATTGAAATGTCCATACACGGGATTATGGGTAAAACCTTTTCTGCACCCCTGAACAAAATACCTGTACAATCAATCAAAAATTGTGCTAAAATTGATCCAAAATAAAAAATGTTATTTTCAAATTAGCAGGTATTTATAAAACAAGTTTTACTAGTGTATAACCTTTAATTAAGTCAAAATGTCTATCTATGGACCCGTGACCACGATAAAAACACAAAGGAATTATAGGTGGCTAATTAGTTTTATTATATATTCAGGAGCTGGTTCTTCTGAGAGATTTATTTCTTGGAATACAGGTTTTCGAACCAGAATTTGAACTCAAGAAATAAATGTCATTATACCTTCCTATGGACAAGGTGTGGTGTAATATCAAATTGGGAGATAGTGCATTAGCTGGCCAGTGGTGAATGGAGAAGGTGGTTGCAGAAAAGGGTAGAAAGGTCCATAGGAACCCGTGCAACAATAATTACAGTACAATATTAGAGACAGGTCATAAAGCCTACATAGGTCTACAGGTGACACTGCTTAAACAAGAAGGCCACAGAGCTCTGTCGCTGTATGATGCCATCTATTTCTGAATACAGCTACAATAAATTGTTATAAGGATAAACCATAGTCTTTTGTAGAACAATGTTACAACTAAGCACAGAGCCCTTGACTTAGTTGATGTCCACAAAACCAGAACAAAAACTAACATGAGAGGAAGTAAGTTACTCTAAATCGCAATGACTTTTACTTCAAACTTAAATGGTGAAAGGACCATGGTTAATTTGTAAAGCTTAAAGCAAGAATTTCATTCCAGTTATAGTCCCTCACTCAAGGGAAACCTTGCTCTACTCAAGTGAGGAAAGTTAAAGGAGTCAGCTCCTTGCTAATGCAATATCGTGGGTAGGAGGAAGACTGAATCAATCTCAAGAAACTTCAGAACAAATAAACCCTATCTGAAACAAAATTCCTCTTAATTTGTAATGTAACACTTCAAGAATTAAACTATTCTTCACCTGAAACAGAAGATAGCCTTGGTATTTTCATAGGCTCTCTTGTTTCATCTGACTCTAGGGCTAAACAACCATTCATGTTTTTACCTAAAGCGTAAACCTCTCCTTTAAATGACACTAATAAAGCAGAGCCATAGTCAGACCCATCTGAAACAGAAAGAAACACGTGAAAGTAGGATTTTTTATACTTAATTGCCTATTACAATATTTGCTTTTATGAACATATGCAGAGGTATTGCAGTATACAGACAGTGTTTTCATGCTTTGTTGTTTCAACCATGAGGCACATTTCACACTGATAAAAGAGCGAGTGTTTCTTTCCTGAATAACATTTCATATTTTAACATAAAGCAAGGTTTCTTGTTACAAAATTAATTTCCTTCATAGATCAGACAATTACTTTCCTAAATAAAATAATTGTGTATAAAAGTAAATTGTCAGTTTTATTCCATGCTATAATTCTGTGAGACTTGTAATAAATTATTGTGTGTGTGCTAAAACAATGAATATCACCAATTATAAGTATAAACACTGAAATATGGAGTAATTTCGGTTCTTAGTATGCTAGCAATCGTTTGTAACAAATTAGACTAAATAATATTATTAATCCTATTATTGTGAAGAAATTGTGTCTTGAAGAGGTTTTAGTTTCAATAAACAGCACATCTTAATTTCAATGTACAAATTCCAACCAAGGCCTAAGAACCATTGCTAGTCTGCTATAATAAAATCTAAAAATCCAAACTGATGAATCAAAAATAGGCACACGCAAAATTGGTCCAAGGACTTGTGAGAGGGTAACTGGGGTTTTTGTGGCAAGGTGTAAAAATTGAAAAGGTGTTTTTGGAACCGGTAGGAATACAGGGTCACGCAGAATTATTACCAATAACACATCGATTAGAAATTCCTATAACACAATAATAATAGATAGTTTCATATGTTGAAAGTAAGGCGAAATGGTGTTTTGTATTTCTTTAAAGTTATTTTTAGGATTTTAGCACCAAATTTTAATACTTTTCCATATTCCTAGAAATTCTCTGTATCACCAGATTTTTTTTTCTCTCTTGGGTTTAACCACTACTTATAATTTTTAGTTTGCGTTTTATAAAGGTGCAATTTTTATTCGCATACTACGAGGCATGTTTTTAAAGTAAGTACCGTTTCTAAATTTCCCCGCCGCAGCTCTGCGGTCGGCGTTTAGCGCATGCGCGCAGTGTAGCTACATCTGTTGGGAAGCTACAGACGCCATTGTGACGCCGTTTGATCGAGTCTTAGTTTGTTTACGTGATTTTAAAATGCCGCAGACAATCGAGAATCCCGCCGACTGTGAAGTGCGTGGTGTGATTCGTTTTCTCTGTGCTAAAGGCTTAAAAGCAATTGACATTCAACGTGAAATCAGTGAAGTTTATGGTGAAAACATTATGAGTGAAGGAATGGTGCGGAAATGGGTTAGGGCCTTCAAAGATGGCCGCACAAACGTTCATGATGAGGAACGAAGTGGGCGACCTTCAGTCATTACCGATGATCTCATTCAAAAAGTGGACTGTAAAGTGAAAGAGAACAGACGGTTCACAATTTCGCCCTTAGCTGTAACATTTCCTGCTGTATCAAGAAGTGTTCTCTACGAAATTGTGTCTGAACGTTTAAATTATCGGAAACTGTGTTCACGGTGGGTACCGAAAATGTTGACTGATCAGCACAAAACCAAACGATTGGGCAGTGCATTGAGCTTTCTCGAGCGTTACCGTAACGAGGGCGATGATTTTTTAAGCCATATCGTTACAGGTGATGAAACGTGGGTAGCCTACGTTACACCAGAATCAAAACAACAGTCAATGGAATGGCGGCATTCAACATCCCCTAGGAAAGTCAAATTCAAGCAAACAATTTCTGCCCAGAAAATCATGTGCACTGTCTTTTGGGACAGAAAGGGTGTGTTGTTGGTCGATTTTCTGCCTCGCGGTGAAACGATCAATGCAGCCGCGTACTGTGAAACTTTAAAAAAACTGCGCCGCGCAATCCAAAACAAAAGACGTGGCATGTTGAGTGCAGGCATCGTTTTGCTCCACGATAATGCTCGTCCACATTCAGCAAATCTAACGCAAGAGCTCATCACTTCATTTGGCTGGGAACAATTGGACCATCCTCCATACAGTCCCGATCTAGCGCCTAGCGACTACCATTTGTTTCTACACTTGAAGACACATTTAGCGGGGAAGCGTCATTCCAATGATGAAGAAGTAAAAACGTCTGTGCAGCAGTGGTTGTCCAGTCTGGCGGCAAGCTTCTATGACGACGGCATACAAAAGCTGGTCCCAAGATACGACAAGTGCCTTAATAATAATGGAAATTATGTAGAGAAGTAGAGGAAAGAATGCTCTTTGAGGTAAATAAAGTTTTGTTTGAAAAAATTTACTTGTTCATTTTTTATATCAAAACGGTACTTACTTTAAAAACATGCCTCGTATTAAGTCATAAAATCTTCCCACTACAAACAACTTCTATGTGGGGAGCAGGGCTATTACATTCTATTTAACCCTTTCAGTGCTAAACATTTAAAGTAAAAACTGCAGTAATTGTTTATTGCTAAACCGGGATTATATTTTCATGAAACATTCAGAAACATGTAAAAAGGCTATTTTCATTGAAATTATTTTTTTCTGTGCCTAGAAACATTATTTTTTCTTAAATTAAAGTTGGGTAAAATTTTCAGCACGGATGTAGCAGTTGTGAATAGGCAGCTTGCCTCGCGGAGGGATACACGACATCACGAATGTACTAACTGTTACACTTGGATAATGTGTAGCATTACGTTTTGGCATAATTTTAATGAATTTAACAAAATAAAAGTATAAAATATAAAGTATCCAGTCAGGATAGATTTGGTTCTAATTGTATAAATGTGACCATTTAGGTAATGTATAAAATTAAAACCAAATCTAACATGACTGGACACTTTTTAGGTATATTTTAATATAGGTATATAGTAATGTATAAATTTAAAACCAAATCTATCTAACTGTAGACTTTATAAGTATATTTAAATATATGTATACAAATTAAGCCAAAACGTTGTTTCTCAAATATCTACACACGTAAGGTTGCATGACGTACCGGGGCCGATGAGTACAACCTTATGCGCAGCACTGTGACGTAAAAAAACATTTGTATCACTCCGCGCCCATTCACAACTTCTACATCTGCGGTGAAAATATTACCCAACTTTAATTTAAGAAAAAATAATGTTTCTAGGCACAGAAAAAATAATTTCAATGAAAATAGCCTTTTTACGTGTTTCTGAATGTTTCATGAAAATATAGGCCCGGTTTAGAAAACTCAATTACCAAACTGCAAGCATAGTTGTCATTTGTCACTCTTTTTAAGTGATAAGATAAAAACGATTATTATTGCGTATATTGTTGCCTTTAATAAAAAATAATAATACGGCTAAACATATAAAAATTATTATTTTCAAATGAATTACTTTTGTTTTCTTTAACTTTTATAAATAGGATTAAAAATTGTGGTAATACCTGATCAAATAGTGGTCAACATCTATTTTTTTTCATTTACATAAGTTATTTAAAAAAAAATACCTTCCAAACAAGAAACAGTCGATTTTAATAGTAGTAAAACATAAATACTGCTTAGAATCTGCAAAATCTGGGAAATGACCTCAATGTACGAACACATAAAATAGACCCACACATTTGGCCACATTAGCAAATGTTAACACGGTTATCCTAATATCATCACATTTTTTAAACTAAATATTTACTGAGCCACATTTCAAAGTTCCAAAAAACTCTAAAAACCCATGAAAAACCCATAAAGATGTAAAATTCCCGGTAATTTATACTTGCAGGAAAATTTCCAAGGAATATTCCCAAAATTCATAAATTTCCAGTTTATAGGAACTTATGATTTTTTTCTTGAAGGCATAGGTCAGTGGACACCCCAATATTTTTATGAATATATAAATCAATTTATATTGAGTTATATTCAAAAATAAAAGTCATTTATGTCTTAACTCTTTCAAGCATAGTGGATTGTAGTTTGGACCACTACCTTCAATCCTGTAAAAGCACAGTGGTCCATGAAATAAACCCCCTATAAAACCGCTTTTAAATATCAGCACAAAAGCTTAATTTATGAACCACTTATTGCATGCAAGGACCCCATTTTAGTTAATGTGAACTTTCCTTGTTGACATCACATGTTCACAGTTGTGACATCACAAAACATTTGTATCACTCGGGGCCGATTCACAACTCCTACCTCCGCACTGAATTTTTTACCCTACTTTAAATTTTTAAAAAGTAATTTTCCTAGGTCAATCAAAAAAAATTCTTGTGGATATCGTCCTATTTGGTGGTTTTGAACAATTTCCCAAAATATAGTAGGTGGCGACATTTATGCTTTTTAACCAAAATTATAAAAAACCAACGTCTTAAGACTATATTTTTACCAAGTTAGGTTATATATATATATATATTTTAAATGTTTGCAGTAAAAAAAACTTCAGATTCGTGTTCAGCAAGGTCAAGTTGATCAGGAAAACAATATTTCGCCGATTGGAGCGGTAGTCACTGATCTTAATAGTTACCAAAAAAACACATATTGAAAAAATTGTACTTGGCTATTAGATTTATTTAAATTTAGCAAGGCCTAAGCCTTGGATGAACAATATTCATTTTGTTTAACCTTCAAACACACGCGCCGGGGTGTAAAGCACCCCACACCATTCATTTCTCTCTGAGGCGACTCAAAAAAATTTTTGTTCTCGCTCCCCTCCTAGGTAGTTGTTTATCACTTCTTCCTCCACACTGTCACTCAAGGTCAACCCGTTGTGGCGTACCAGTCATTGTGTTTACATCGTTGTTTTAAGTGCGGGGTGAATTTGACCCCGCGCGTGTGTTCTCGTCCAAAAATTTGTGTTGGTACATTTTTAAGTTATTGTTTTTTAATTAGAATAATTTTTTAGTGTGAGTCTTTTATTGGTGTTTAACATATTTATTTATCTTTTTTGTGGTTAATTTTGTCTTTTTTGTCATAAAAAAAAAAATTAAAATTCTGGGTCAAGAGCTTTCAAAACCCCATATTCCATCAAGAGCCTTACTGCCAGGACTACCTTTGCATATAAAGCACACCTTTGCAGGTGTGAAGCACATAAGTGGTGTTGAGGAAACTCGAGAAATAAAAATAAAAGAAGTTCTGGACGATGCGAAGTTTGCCCGCTGCAAAAAGACCGGAAGACGACCACTTTATGCTGCAACTGCAACAAATTACTTTGTAGGGACATTCCTTTACATACTGTGAAGAATGTGCACCTGAATAAAAAATACATTTTGAAAATATTAATTTAAAAAAATCTTTACTTTTTAAATTTTTTTGACTTTTTAATTTGGACTGAACTAATGTTTACTTCTAAACCAATACTTCTGTACACAGTTATGAATTTAGCTAATTTTTTTTCACCTAATAAAATGTGTATATTTTTTGAAATATTTTATTCCAATGTAAAAAGTTATTTACTAATGTTTACTTGTCTAAATATGAAGTAAATTGCATAGTAATAAGAATTATTTTTCATTATGACGAATAATTTTAAATTTTGAGTGTGACAAATTTTGACGATTTTCAAGCTGAATTTACATAATTTATTTTCAAATAAACATATTGTTGTATTTATGTTGTTTAACTTTGTGAAAAGTCGTCTAAAGAATCTAGCCATTACAACTTACTAAAATGTATGAATAAATGTTTAATTTTAATTTGAAAAAAAAGTTACAATTTATAAAGTCAATTTAAGTGCATTTAGACTATATTACTACAAAAAAAATCTACAAGTGATAAACCCATAAAAATACTATAAAACGTTTTATAAACAACAACATTCACACACACAATTTTATAAAGATGAAAATTTAGTGATAATTAACTTTTTTTTAAGATAAGAAATGGGGTGGAAAATACCCCGCGCGTGTGTTTGCGCGTGTGTTTATGTCCGAGTAGTTGGCGCGTGTGATTGAAGGTTAAAGGCATGAAATTCTAAGGGGTTAGGTCTGATATTAAAAAAAATCATGGCTTGTATATAAAAGTAAAAAGTGTCATTTTAATTACAGTGCCCTACAAAAAATTAAAAATACCTTACATCATATTACACTCACCCTGTCTGGCAATTGCTGCCATTTTTATGGCACCATGGATAAGTCCTATGGTTTTAATATTATCCCAAACTGATGCCATTGCAAATACTAACACGATACTTTTGATTTCTAGACGTAAAAGATGTTATAAGTGAACGATATTCAAAAAAATTTCACTATCAGTAAATTCAACTCCAGAAAAGTTATAAGTCAGGTTAGAAGCAACACATTATGGAAGACTTCTTCCCAGAACAAATGCCTTGTATATTTTGCATAACTTAATCGTTATCGCTATTTTCCTATTTAATATATATAATAGGATATACAGGATGTATATCATGATGGTAATAGTTTCATGGTAATTAAAATTAGCCCACAATAATTAAGAAATTTATTAACAGTAAAATATATGGCATTCAATTTGTGTTGGCTGTAAAATAAATTGTTGTGGAAAAGTATTAATTTGAACGAAATTGGTGATATCTCACAAGGATTGTACCGTCTGTGATATCTTCCGATTTACATATATTACTTATAATACACTCTTATAAAGAAACAAGTCATTTTAAATAACGCAACTCAAATGAAATATAACATTTGAAAACTTTTGCAACATAACCAAACTGTACAAAGGTGCACAAATCTGTAGAAAAAACTATTTTTTTAAAAAACTCAGTACTTTTTGATACTACATAAAATTACTATACATTTATTTTACACATGTAGGAACAAATTATCGCATTAGAAGTTTTTGGGTTATTTAAAAAATAATAAAAGCATAGTTTTTTGAAGTGAATACTTCTTATCATGGGGTATGGACTATTTTGCACGAATTGCAGGGCTTTTCATCACGCTCTTAGCACGACGTTTAACTATTATTTCATTTCCCTATCTCCAATTTTTTCTTGTGAAAAGCTTATCAGCTTGGTACATGGATCATCTATCCTGACTTCTTCACGTGTTGTAGAGATACTAACTACATGTTCATGCGCGAGACAGCTCCCTAGAGGAAAGCTGTCATAAGGGCTCGGCGGGTAGCATACTAACTGATCCCAGAAGACGAACCAATGTAAGGTAAATACTGCCTTTTGATTAATCTGTAGCTTCTCCCACACCACCAACAACAACTGTCAAATTCGTAGAGCCGTTAGAAAAAATTATTTCGGCTTCAGACATGCAAGCCTCAAAATAAATTACATGGACCTCAAATAAATCAAATGTTTATGTTATTACAGTAAAAAATTGGAGCATTTAATTCACACCAAAATGTATGTACTTGTGCGTAAATATCAAATGTTTATGATTTCAGCTATATCATTTGGTAGAGTTATTATTTAGCTGACAAGGTAGGTATTTTATAATTTACTTTTGTAAGATCTACAAACCAAATAAGTACTTACCTACTTTACTCGGAAAAAGAAACTATGTAATTAAACAATAACTGCCATGCCTATAATATAGGTACTTATGACTTATTATAATATAATGTGAAACATATAATATGTTTTTCATTAACAAATACCAAAATTACCACTTTTCTCTAAAATAATAAAACTTGGACTCCACCCCATTACAATATATATATATATATATAAAACAATATAATATACAGGTAGAGTACCGCTCAAATTAATTGGAACACCAGGTAAATGACTACGATTCTTAAATGAAACACAATTTATTGACCACAAAAGTTACAAACAGCTCCCTAATAATTATGTCCTCCTTTGTTTTTTATAATCTCTTCACATCGTTTTGGCATTGATTCTATGAGTTTTTTGCATATATTTTTAATTTCATCCTCATGCTACCATATTTTGATTACAGCAGTAATCATGGATGTTTTTGTTGTACAATCTTCTTTAGTAATCCTTTTTTTACAAATAATCCATAGATTTTCAATTGGGTTTAAATCGGGTGAATTACCAGGCCATTCCAGAACTTTTACTTTGTTCTCAAAAAAACATTTCTTGCTTTTTTTTAGATGTATGGCATGGAGCCGAGTATTGTTGAAAAATCCCATTGGTTTTTGGAAGCATTTGCAAAAGGAGTGGGATAACTCTTCTTTGTAATAAATTAATATATTTGTCTGAGTTCATCATACCTTCAATTGGAACTAATGGCCCTGGACCATTATAGGACATACAGCCCCAAAACATTTTTTTAGGTGAATGTTTGGGTTGTTAAAGGATGTGAGCTGATGTCTCAGCTTCATTCCCACTTCTGCTAACAAAGTTAACTTTATGTCCCTGAACCAAAAAATGTGTTTCATCAGAGAAAACAATGTTTTTCTAATGTTCAACAGAGAACTTTTTGTAGGTTATAGCCCACTGCAAGCGTTTCTTTTTCATTGCCACAGTAAGAAGCTGCTTTTTCTTTGGTCGGTAAGCTTTTAGTCCAACTTCTGTCAACCTTTTTTTAACAGTACTAACATGAATATAACTCCATTTTTTGTTAATTTCTCCTGCCAAATCTACAGCCGACAACCTGGAGTTGATCTTACTATTCCTAATTAATTGGCGGTCAGTTTGAGGTGTGGTTTTTCTTTTACGACCACAATTTCCTATTCTGTTAGCAGAAAAGGAGCCAGTCTCACTAAATTGCTTAACAAGTCCGTTAATAGTAGCTAGGCCTACCTTACATTCTTCAGCTATCTTCCCTTGAGACATACTTCCATACTGATGTAGCGTAATAATCTTGCTACGTTTTCTAGGTGTGGTATCCATCAATTGAGTTATTGCAAAACTAAAATAAGTTTGTTAAACAAACACAAACTTGCAACAATAATAAAAACTAAGAATACTTAACTAAAAATGTGTAAAGCACAAAGAATCACTTGTGCACCAATTGTTTGTGAGGTTAGGTTGTATTAAAACAAAATTAAAGTACTGTAGCAGTGATGCCAACTGTCTCATGATGAAAAGAGTGAAATTCCCTTTGTGTTCCAATTAATTTGACCGGTACTGTAGCTAAAACCTTTTAAAAAATCCTCCAGATTTATTAAAGATAAAAACTAGGTGGTTTTGTATTTTCATTCAATAGTACATTTGAAATGGTATAAATATTTTGTAATCTATTGCTCTGAAATAGATTTATGTTATCTTTGACACACTTGTTTGATTTTTTTTATTACAACCAATGTTCTGACAAAAAGTAATAAAATGTGGCCAAACACAAATATTACAATTTCATTCTAAAAACTACTTTAAACAAAGAACATATACATTCTATATGAACATTACAGAAATAAATTTTAAAATGTAAATAAAACAGCATCATAACATACAAAAAAAATGTTTTAGTTGCCTCTCAGTCCTTTGTTGCTCCAGGGAGTAGGCAGTTGCACTGGAACTCACAATAAGAGGCAATGATAAAGCTACTGATTGAACTAACATTTCAGTAAGAAATATTGTCTCAAGTATTTACTTGTAAAATCATTCAAAGGAACTGTTTTCTTTGTTATTTTATTTTGTTTTGATTAAAGTAAAGATGGTTTGATAGATAGGATTTTTTGCTTGAAGGTAATTTTATGTTGATTGCCAGTCCAAGATCATGTCTTTGAAAAGGTGATATAGTACTAAAACTAATGGTCATAGCAAAAAATATCCCACAGGCGAGTTGTTAAGTAAGCGAAAAGGAAAACATGTCATAAGCATATTTCCTGTACTATTGATATTGCCTTCCGTAGAGTTTTATTAAACATGATGTTTTCTATCGATATTGCCTTCCGTAGAGTTTTGTTAAGCATGATGTTTTCTATCGATATTGCCTTTCGTAGAGTTTTGTTAAGCATGATGTTTTCTATCAATATTGTCTGCCGCAGAGTTTTGTTAAGCATGATGTTTTCTATCGATATTGTCTTCCGTAGAGTATTCATAAAACATGCTGTTTTCTTATACTATTTTTTATTAACTTGGCAAAAACCACTACTTACATATTTATTCAGCAAACGCGTTTCGCACTAAGTGATCAAAGGATTGAATAATGCGCTGACCTAGTGTGAAACGCATCTGCTGAATAAATCAGTAAGTAGTGGTTTTTTGCCAAGTTATTACAAAAAAAAGTATAATTTATACAAAAACCTCAAGATGTACAACACAAAAACTGCAAGTTTTATGTTTTCTATCGATATTGCCCTGCTTAGAGTATTCTTAAAACATGATGTTTTCTATCTCCAAATAGAAGCAACATGAAATTTACACAGATTCTGTAATCTTCAGTATTTTGCTAGATATTTTGTATGGTAATAAAAAGTATTAAAGAAATGTAAAATATGTACATGGAAATGAGAGCCTATATTCTTTGCTTTTTCTTGGTATATGCTTTGTTGCATTTACCGAATGGTATGGTGTCATATACCTTATCTACAGCCTAGAATGTTGAATGTGACTCAAACGAGCCTACTGCTAGATGGTGTACTCAAAGCGATACCACTCTAACAAGTCGACTACCATATATAGGGTTACATATTATTTACACAGGTGACACCATGAAATCAAATATTTTGGCGGTATCCTCTACAAGCACCTCTCTTCTCCCAAAGTTTCTGTCGTCCTGAATAAGGTAAAGGCTATCTGTCCCAAGCCCTCCCACTGAGCATAATCCACTCAGTAGTAACATATGCTACCCTGGTCTGGTGGTCAATTTGTACTGTTGTTTAAAGGATTCAGATACTTTCAAGTAATAATTAAACTATACGATATCCAATTTCATATTTCTTTTGTATTTTAAAAAGAGAAAACAGCTATTTTTAATAACATTTTTGTTGTGACAATACCAACTTAAGAAAGCCTTTACAAGGCATTATTGAAATAATACATAAATTTAAACGGCAAATCTTTACATTTACACTGCATCCGTAGATGTTTGAAGACCAGGTCAGCACTAGGTTATAAGATCACATGGGATGTACCCTGCCAAACATTTTGCCTTTCAGTTTTCTTATCCGCTTTTAGTACTCATGAAAGGCAATTTGTTTTTGTACTAATCAATTATGGAAACTGCCAACTGAATTACTCCTCCAATAGGTCTAGCACTGGTTTTATCAAGCTTTAGCAGAAAAAGTATTTTGATTTTCTTGAAGCGAAGTCATGTAGCAGAATTCAATTTTTTTTGTGAAGATGGAATCAAAAAATATAAATTCCTTTATTAAAAACAGTAACCCAGCAGGTACAAAAACCATACACCAAGCACAAATACTATACATTAAACACAATCAAACATTTACATAACAAAAATTAACTCAACAAAATTCCTTACCACTCATATCAACAATTTACTATAGAATATGACTATATCGAACTGCAAGAAGTATTAAATTTCACCAGCGTGCTAATTACAGATTCAAAAAACCAAAATTGAATTTAAACATAACAAGCAAATACAAACCTCAGAAACTCACAACAACCAACATAGGCTACCAACACCACACATCTATTTTACCCCAAAACAATAAACCTTACCAACGCAACATTTCCAGCAAATGAATTAAAATTAATAAATAAAGATTTAAAACACATCATACCAAATACAGCCAACAAAGTTTTTCCAAAACACTAATACTAGATCTCAAAAACACAATCCAAAATAACACACTTTTGGACCATTAAAATTCAATTAGAGAACAAATGAAACATAAAATAACCCAGTTAAACCTCCTGAAATAAACACCCAAGATTTACAAAACTTACAAGTCCATCAATAACAAATTAAAAATACACAACTTAATCATAACGATGATAAAGGTACCATAATTGTTGTTTATAGCTGGAATAAATTCAAACTATCCGGCCCGGTCGTGGACCAATGTTTAATCCGCAGATTAAAAAGGTTAGAAATAAAACCACGAGGTGCGGTAAGCCCTATTGTTAACAAGGTTACTCTGGATTGCGTAATTTACGTTAATATTTAACATAGCAAGTTTAATCACTGTTCTAAGCAAAATAGAGTCATTTAACACTAAAACGCAACGACACTGAATTTAATACAAATAAATTATAAATTGTTCATATTCCTTAACTACGCACTTACCATAGGTAAGAAGTGATGCAATGTTGGAATCGAGGTGAAGTCTCCACAGTACTGTGGTCGTCTCAGGCAGCGTAGAATTCTTGAAGGCGATCACGCAACTAAAAAACTCAATTGAAATATGAGTAAACGTAAAAGTTAAGCTTACAAGCACTTAGTTTATTGCCGCGAGTACACGCACTAAGATTGCGCAACCGGCGAAATCGGGCGACACTTTTACTAACACGGCGAAAATATACAGTTAAAATGTTCATTAAAATGCTCAATAAAAGTTCCTTAACGCGGTCCGCACTTTAAGCACAATTAACGAACGAAAGCGGTACTTTAAATTGTCTGAAACAAAAGCCATGCGGAATAGGCTACGAGGTTTAACGTAGGACTGCACTGTTCGAGGGTCGGAACGATTCTACTTTGTGTTGAAGCGGAAGAAAGCTTAGAAAATGAGAAGGGAGTGGGGGTGCAAGCGTTCATCCAGAGAAAATCAATAATTTTCGGATATCGATTAGCAGGTCAGAGATCACGTGGCCAATACGTCACGGCACAGCTGTTAGGTAGGTCAAAGTAACTTGAAACTTCGAGCGCTGACTCGAACATACCGCCCACCAAAACGAATGTTTTTAATCCGCCAGGTGGGTGGGGGGCGAAGAACCATAAAGCACCGGGACCCGAGGGTGCCGAAGAAGAAAGTGGCAGGGAAAACGAAGACAGCCAAAAGAAACAACAAGGGCGAGAGCGCCGAAGAAAGAAGCTGTAGATAAGCGGTGAAAACTAAGGATGAAGCGGAAAACCGACGAGCTTGTTGACTGGTCGTTTCAGCTGTCCGTGAGCGGTCTGAATGGTGGCTACTCTAGAGACGTGGTCTTTTCCAGGATGTAGACTGAGGATCCTTCCCATAGGCCAATGAAGGGGGCTTGAGTGTTCTCCAGTTATGAAGACGAGTTGATTTTCCTTGAGTGGCGTCGAGTCCTTATTCCACTTGTGTCGTTGAATCTGAGTGTGTAGATACTGAGTGGACCAAATTTTCCAAAAGCGGTTGGACATCTGTTGGAGCATAGACCATCGAGATTTAAGCGGAGGCTCCGTATAACATTCTTCGGGAAGCGACAGTAGTGGACGGCCAATCAGAAAGTGTCCAGGAGTGAGAAAGGACGCTCCTTCACTGGGGTCTGGCGAAACTTCGAAAATAGGACGACTGTTCAAAATGGCTTCTATCCGGATGAACAGAGTAGATAGCTCTTCAGCGGTGAGGGTGGTGTTGCCTACAGTGCGTCGCAATAACAACTTAGCGGATTTGACAGCGGCTTCCCAAAGTCCTCCAAAATGAGGGGCAGCCGGAGGATTGAAATGCCAACTGATGCGTTGGTCAGCTAGTTTGCGTTCAATAAGTGAGCTAGAGCGGTCCAGAAACTTGTAGACATCGTTAAGTCGGTTAGCAGCGCCAGTAAAATTCGTGCCGTTATCGGAATAAATTTCTGAAGGTAAACCTCGTCTAGCGGTGAAGCGGTGTAATGCGGCGAGGAAGGCATCAGTAGATAAGTCGGTCACCAATTCCAAATGAACTGCTTTAGTAGTCATACATACAAATAAGCAGAGGTAAGCTTTCAATAGCTTGGAGGTGCGCAAATGGTTGGCCTTTGTGTCAAAAGGTCCAGCGAAATCTACTCCGACTCTATAGAAAGGTGGAGAGGGCGTAACTCTCGATGAGGGCAAAGGTGCCATCATGGGCTGGCGTGGTTTAGTTTGCATGCGGAAACATCGAATACACGCATGGATGCGTTGGCGAAGTAATGATCGCAGAGCTATGACCCAAAATTCACTATTTATCAAGGCTTGAGTGGTACGCGGTCCGGCATGCAAGGCCAGCTTGTGATAATGGTCACAGATGAGGTCAACGTAATGATGGCGCTTTGGTAACAGAAGCGGGTGTTTAGAATCGTAACTAAGAGCCGAATGATCAAGTCTACCGCCCACCCTGAGTAGACCCTGGGCGTCGATGAATGGTGTTAGGTTGCTAAAAGGGGTGGTTTCGTGGAGGCTGATGAACTCTCCCGCCCACCATGAGCATGTCGGAGGCGTCGACTAGAGGGCGAAGAGACTCGGTGATATGGTTGACTCTTCTAAATGAGCCACTGGCGGGGGTAACCTTGCGTATGTCCTTGTAGCGTTGAGATGCGTTAATGGTGCGAATGACCTCTTTCCTCTCCATGGGTCGACGTGCAGCGGTGTAACGAGCGGCTAATCTCACATTGAAGGCGTGAGGTTGACGACATCGATGGTCTGGAAGCGATCCTGAGATAATCCATCCGAAGAAGGTGTTGAGGGCAGCGGGTTGACCTTTGATTATGGTCTGCGGTTCGTTAATAAGACTGCGATTAAATACGTCAGATCCTAGAATTAAGTGAATTTGGGCTGGAGTGTCAAAGTGAGGGTCAGCAAGTTGTAAATGCTGATATTGAGCACGTATGCACGGTGCTAAAGCGGTAGCTGGAAGCGGGTCAGCGATATGAGGTAGTACTGCAGCTTCGACATCGAGTTTGAAATTTGAGGCATATCTAGACGAGATCTGTAGGGACACATATTCGGATATATGTGTGGTTTGAGAAGCGACCCCGACAAGAGAAACATTTGATTTCCTAGTAGGTAAGCCCAACATGGTGGCTGCGGGTTTGGTTATGACAGACACTTGGCTGCCTGGGTCAATGATTGCCCGAAGGATATGCGGATTGCCATAATGATCATTAGCAATGACCTGAGCGGTGCCTAACAAGGCAGAAGCGACTTTAGTGTTATAGGTGGTTAGAGGTTTTATATGGGCAGTTGACTTGTTACCGTTATTGGCTGAGTTTGGGTGCCAATGCGTGTACGGTCGCTGGGGCGAAGCTGAGTTAGAGTCATGTAACAAGGAGTGATGATTACCGTTGCAATGTTTACAAGTGTTGAGCGACTTGCATTTGTTTTGGTAGTGGGTACCGAAACAATTGAAACAGCGCTGCATATGTCGTATAGACTCGCGACGTTCCTGGACTCTTTGTTTGAGAAATTCTGGACAACAAAAGATATTGTGAATGGCTGAACAATAAAAGCACTGTGCGGCGGACGGACTGTTACGAGGCGGGTTGGTAGGTCTGGTAGACAAGCGAGGTCTGGATAAATTTTGTCTAACACGCGGTAATGGTTGCGGTGCGGGTGCTCTTCGGTTGCATTGGACACGTTGGCTTATCACTGGTGATTGCAGAGCCTGCGGTCGAGTTCTGGTGGTGTGGTGCGTTGTACTGCGGCGATAACCTTCATTCAGCTGTGTGGCTTCATCTGCGTGGTCGGTGTGGTCACTGGTAGCGGCTGCGGTAGTCGATATGAGCGTCATGATTCTAGCGGGGTATTCGAGGTGCGGTGTCGGACTATGTTCAGCTTTGAGGTCAGTTTCGACATGGTCAATATTTAAATTAGGGGCACTACTGGAAATTGAGTCATTCAACGCAGAGACCATCGCTCGTGGTTGCTGATCTAATTCTGAGTTAACTGCAGTCGCGGCAGAGGGTTGATTGAGCAACTCCATTGCTCTAGCCTGCTCAGTGACGAAATCATTTAGAAATCTGTACGTGGGCATTTGATTTGTTCCCAATCTGGTTTCAAAGTTAAGCCGAGTCTGTGCATCTAAGTTACCAACAGACATTTGAAAGAGTAAGAAGTCCGCTAAGTCGTCTAACTGGACAGCCTTTAGTGCGCACACAGCATTTGAATGTGCGGTTAAAAATCGGTTAAGTTCACTCTGAGACGCGTTCTTAATAGGCTTAAAGTCTTTAATAATTTGAAAATAATGATCGGCTAAACGGCGAGGGTTAGCATAACGATTGCGTAAGGCTTGATATGCGATATCATAATTATGTTCAGATATTGTTAGTCCCGTAACAATGGCTAAAGCGTCTCCTTTAAGCGCTGATTTTAAGTACTGAAATTTCTGTATGGCATTAATATTGCTATTGCAATGCACCATTGAGTCAAACATTGAAATAAAGTCAATCCATTCATTACTATTGCCTGAAAAGCTAGGCATTGTAAGGTTAGGTAAGTGAGGCGAACTTGTGCCGGGGTTGACCTGCGAGGTTAACTTCACCTCGGTCTTAATAATGTTCGGGTATTTAGCCAACATTGGCAAATACGTGTCCTGAAATTGTTTTTTAATCTTAAATGCACTTTCAGCAAGATCGGCAACTTGACTGGCGAACGTTTTCTCTAATATCTCATACATTTCGATAAAATTGGATTGAATGCGGCGGATTTCCCGTGCGAGGCCTTCTGGTATTTCTTTATCGTTAAGTACATTCTTCACTTGTTCCAGCTCGCCTACAATATCTCTCAATTTAGACAAATAATACTCCGTATTAATTTCCATTTTAATAAATTTCAAACCACAAACAATTGAAATTAAAAACCTCACTATAAGTTCAAACGCGATAATAAAGTGGACTGTATAAAATTTGTAAGTCGTAGCAAGCATAAACACTTCCTTGCTCGTAATCGTGCAACTATGAGCCACGTGGCTTATTGCGCAATGTGGCACCGGTAATTATCGTTAAAGTTTTCCTGGTCACTAATACATTATCGTGAAATTTAAAGAAAAACCCTAGGTCACTGAAATAATTCAATAATCCGGTCCGGTGGGGACCAATGTTTATAGCTGGAATAAATTCAAACTATCCGGCCCGGTCGTGGACCAATGTTTAATCCGCAGATTAAAAAGGTTAGAAATAAAACCACGAGGTGCGGTAAGCCCTATTGTTAACAAGGTTACTCTGGATTGCGTAATTTACGTTAATATTTAACATAGCAAGTTTAATCACTGTTCTAAGCAAAATAGAGTCATTTAACACTAAAACGCAACGACACTGAATTTAATACAAATAAATTATAAATTGTTCATATTCCTTAACTACGCACTTACCATAGGTAAGAAGTGATGCAATGTTGGAATCGAGGTGAAGTCTCCACAGTACTGTGGTCGTCTCAGGCAGCGTAGAATTCTTGAAGGCGATCACGCAACTAAAAAACTCAATTGAAATATGAGTAAACGTAAAAGTTAAGCTTACAAGCACTTAGTTTATTGCCGCGAGTACACGCACTAAGATTGCGCAACCGGCGAAATCGGGCGACACTTTTACTAACACGGCGAAAATATACAGTTAAAATGTTCATTAAAATGCTCAATAAAAGTTCCTTAACGCGGTCCGCACTTTAAGCACAATTAACGAACGAAAGCGGTACTTTAAATTGTCTGAAACAAAAGCCATGCGGAATAGGCTACGAGGTTTAACGTAGGACTGCACTGTTAGAGGGTCGGAACGATTCTACTTTGTGTTGAAGCGGAAGAAAGCTTAGAAAATGAGAAGGGAGTGGGGGTGCAAGCGTTCATCCAGAGAAAATCAATAATTTTCGGATATCGATTAGCAGGTCAGAGATCACGTGGCCAATACGTCACGGCACAGCTGTTAGGTAGGTCAAAGTAACTTGAAACTTCGAGCGCTGACTCGAACAATTGTAATAATCAGCGATAAGGACATCAACAAAATAGTGCACGCTTTCATTTAAAACAATATCACTGCTCGAAAAGATAACACAACCATAAAATACAACACCCAAATTAAGAAATCAATCAACAACACAAAACACATAATTCCACACAACAACAAACAGCACATAAAACAAATTAAGCCCATAGCTTCTAAACGAAATGCTCTACCAAAACTCCACAAAACAGATATCCCTATATACATTACTTAACCTATATGCACAAAAATCAACCATATCAGTGCCCCTTCCAAACTCATAGCTAGCTAGACAGAACAATCTGTAAATTATTCCCCCTCAAACAACAATAATTGAAGAAATTTTTCAGAATACCAATCACTTTCTGACAAAAATGAAATAAATATTAGTCATGAAAGAGACTTTAATATCTCCATGAGGAAGTAATCAGGTTGGGAGTTTCAACAAGTAAACTTACACGAAATATGATGCAATGATTGTACCTCCCCTGAATATTTTAGGCTCACTTTTGATGGCAATTAAGAAATTTCATTTATGTCTCCATGTTCTTAGATTTCATGACATATCTAACTCATATCGACAAAAGCCAGAGATATTTTTGCTTCTTAAGAAAAGTGCTTGACAGATCCATAAGAAGATCGCTGTATAATTACGAGGTAAAGGAAGAAACAACTAATGAAGTCATTGTTCCATATTGCGTGTTTATATAGCTAATAAGCTGGTCAAACACAGAATCAAAATATAAACCCTTCTAGACATGCAGAAACTCTAATCCTCCAGTCTGTGTGTGCCAGCTAGCTGGTGGTAACAGGTGTTAGATAAGATGTTAACAGCAATAATGAAGCAAATTGTAGAGCCCACAATAAACACAGAGAATTGTCACAACGGAAAACTGTGTCACGTCAGTTTAGATAAGTGAATATCTAACTGTAGTAAACAATTGTTGGGATTCTTTGCAAAAATAAAAGGAAGAGATTCCAACTACATTTCTCGATGTAAAAGACAGACCTCAACCCACCAGCATCCATGGGTTTTATAATGCAGGAGTTTTGCTGTCAAACGTTCTTGAAAAAATTAAAAATGAACCTGTTGGGAAAGTAAAATCTAAGATAATAACTTTTTATATCATCATTGCAAACAGTGTAGATATAGTTGATATAATCCAGTGTTGAAGATAAATAGCAGGAAGTTACTAATGTTATATCAGTGGTTGGTCTTATTAATCATCTAGAATTCACTGAATAAATCATAAGTAATTATCGAGTAAACTAGTGAAAACTTTTAATTTACTTGCTGACCCGTTTCGAAACATCGTTTCATTGACAATGCTAATCCTCTAATGGATCGCTCAAGGTTCCAGGCGTACGATGTATGAGTGTGAAGGAAGTAGGTTGTTTACTACGTAATGGAATAGGGTGTTAGATTTGAAGTGTGTGTGATCGTTTAAGATATGTTGTTTTTGTGTTGTGTGATGTTTGAAGATTTCAAATTTTTCTGTAGTAAAAACTCACCCAAGAAATCATCACATTTACAAAACCTATAGCAACAAAAAATAATTACTCGACATAATAACAAAAATTCTGCACACAAAGTGATGACCTGTCAATGGATATCCCCATCTAAGGTATCCTAGCTGAAATATTCCTCCACCACATCGAACATCAATAAATTCTACAGAACAACAAATATACTAAAAAAATAATATACTACCATAGATTTGTAGACAATATTTTACTAGCCTATTATGCAAAGACAACACTTGGGAAATCAAACAACTGCACAATAACATCAACACCAAAACCCTCAAATTAGAAGACAATAATAAAATAAATTTCCTTGACCTTACAATCACCAAACACAATTTCAAAATATACAGGAAACCAACAACCACTGATATGTCATAGACAACAAATCTAATCACTCCACCCTTACAAAAAAACTATGTAAACAGGTATTTTGATTTTCTTAACACAAAAAAAATATTTCGACAAATTCAATTCCTTTATTTTAAAAATCCCACAAACTATAAACACTGGTTTGTAACATTAAATGAAAGTGTAATAGCTAAAAGATTTTCTCTTGTCTTACAAATGACTTGACCTTAATTTTTTTAGAGGTCTAAATAAGTTTAAAAATTATATACTGTATGTTGCTGCTACAAAGTCTATATTTTCCTTTTGACAATTCAAAAAATCTTGTTTATGTTGTTTGAAGTTTATATAGCACACCCAACCAACACCAGTTTAGAGTTAAAATTAATAGTAAAATAGTAGGGGAGACAAAAAAAGAGATATAATAAAGCAAGTATTAAAGGTGACGAAAATTGAAACAAAACGAGAAAACTGCAAAAATAGGCGGTTTCAAAAATTATAAAACACACAGAATTTGTACCAACAAAGGGGGAATATAAGTAATGGAGTAAAAACAACAGAGGGAAATAATGCTTCAGTTTTTCGATTCTGTTTGCATTACAGAAAAATAATGCTATAACACAAAGTTTAGGTTTCATCCCAGAATCAGAGGAAGTTTATTTTTAAGAATGGTAGTTTTACCACGCTCTCCTCTGACAATAGTTTTCTTAGGCACCGATTATTGCTGATTTGGACAACAGATGTACGTTCTTCAATATCTTTTCAGTTTATACGAATTTAATTTTCAACAAGCAATGTCCCATATCACAGTTATTTTAATAAACCGCCTGAACCTCCTTCACAGGCTGTAATCCCCTTATTAATAAGAGAGAAACTTTAGAAAGGTCCTTTCCCTCTTCACTACATGAAAATATTACATATTTTGGTGATGGCAATGTCGGCGATAGGCCTATATCGTGATGGCAATAATTACACCGGGTAATTCAAAGGCATGAACACGATATGCTAATTTTTATTTAATATATAGCACTCAATTTGTGTTGGTTATACAAGTAGCGATATTGAACATTATTGATTTGAATGAAGTTGGTGAATACTTGACAAAAAGTGTACCATCTCTGATTTTAATGTATGCCGTCTTCTAATCAAAAAACAAAGGATTTCAAGTACCGTAACTCAAATGATGGATACAATTTTGAAATGTTTCAAACAAAACCTAATCTACAAATGCATAGGAACCTGTAGAAATTAATGTTTTTTTTACAACACACAGCACTACATTAAATTATCATATAATTATTTTTCCCATCCAGGAACAAAGTAGCCCATTGGAAGTTAATGGGTTATTTCAAACTTAATAAATGAATTTATTTTCCCAGTGGATGATATTAAGCTAATCTTAAAACACATGGGTTGTCTAGAATGGTACTACCTTGTATTCTACCCACCTTGCATCAAAATCAATCTGAATTGAAGGTGTTGCAGCCTTTAACATATGGTTGCCTGTGAGTCTGACGCGATCAGTTGATTTTATAAATTTCGTTGTTGAAAAGGTACACTCACAATTGAAACTATTTCTA
Organism: Prosapia bicincta; assembly: GCA_036971475.1. Classification (NCBI taxonomy): domain Eukaryota; kingdom Metazoa; phylum Arthropoda; class Insecta; order Hemiptera; family Cercopidae; genus Prosapia; species Prosapia bicincta. Next base: position 254,632,530 of record JBAIZL010000001.1, on the reverse strand, counting down.
CCGAAGACTCTTTTGGTATTCTGATTATTTCTGATATTTCTCCTCAGGCACAAGACTCCAAAATGCAGCAACAGTTTCCGACCTTGTCTAAAAAAATGGGTTGCTGTGCAACTCAAAGAGCTCTTACTGGAGGTAATAAGGTTTACCAACCTATATTTTACATTTAGTAACAAACCAATAATCTAAGGTTTTTAATAACAGGTCGTGGGTTGTTAGTTGGCCATCCCATATATATATATATATATATATATATATATATATATATATATATATTTTGATAAGAAACGTATTTTCTAACTTGGGTATGAGAGGTAAACAAAAACTAAGTACAGACTATTTAAAAATAAACTTAAAATATTTTTGTTAATTCTACGTAAAATTGCCGATATTGTGGCCGACACCTAGTGTTAATATAATATCATCTTGCATTCAGATGTTATTTTACTAATTACATCTGTGGTCAGCCTTCTTAATTTTAACCCTAAAGGACCAACCAAATTTTAAGTATGCCCTAAATTGACACATGGCTTATGATAGTTGGTGCCAAAACTGCATAGTTTGGTACAATGTGCGTTTGTAGACATTCAGAAAAAAAATCATAGCTTTACCTCTAGAAGAGATATTGGTCGTTTTTGGTGTAAAAATGTCTAAATTTATAATCTTTTCGTTAACAAAATTAAAACGTATTTGTTATATTTTAAAATAAATTGCATTAAAAAATCTAAGAAACAGTTTTTGTGAAAAATCTAAAAATACTTTAAAGGTAGCAAACATAGGTTCTACACTATTACACACTTTTCTAGGGATTTGGCCTAAGCGTACTTGTGTATGGCTAGCCGTTTTTTAGCTTGTTTTGGTTGCATAGGCAAATCCTTTTTACAGTCACTATCCAGTAACTTCATTTACAGCAAATATCAGTGAATCTGATGGTTCATCAACATTTGGGTTTTATAATTGAATAGTCATTAAAAATTGTAGGGGTCATAAGAATCTAAGAGCTCTATCAAGCAATCTGTCAAGTTCACTTGTTCTCAAGTTTCCATATGAAATGATGAACAAAACTATCAATCCAATAATATGTTTAAAAATCATGACACAAAACTACATCACAATACTCAAACACAAACGCATCAAATGTAAACAAAGTGGTCTGTTCAGCCCAATTGGCGGCAATATGTGCGTCCACAAATGGTGTTATACTTTAACGTTAATTTGAGTGAAGCAAATTAGTAACTAATATTCACTTTAAGTGAAGCAATACAAAATATTGTTCATGAAGTAAACATTATATAAAATCTGTATTTTATGATCTAGTAATATAGTACTCTCTTAAATAATACCTTGAACCTCACCATCCATGCTTTGTACTTCTTACTTGTACTTCTTAGTCCAGGCGTCCAGCTCTAGGTGTAGCCGATAGCCCGATGTCCACTATATATTCGGAACGCCAAACTCCACAGCCCTCTGTTCAGGAGGAAGTCCTGCCACTTCTCCAGTTCAACCCTCATGTGGTCCCTCGCCGGGATGGGATAAGTGCAATCCCGAAGAATGTGCTCGATGGTTTCGTCTTGCTCCTCATCACAAAGAGCGCACAAAGGTGATTCAGCAAGGTTAAACCGGTATAAATAAGCTTCCGTGACCAGGTGTCCCGTCCTGGCTCTTGCCGCAAATGTCGCGACTTGACGTTTGATGTCTCTGTAATTGTCGGCCGACGCAAGTTGGTTTTGCAAATGGAACAGGTATCGTCCAGTCGCTTCAGCTTCCCACCGGGCAGCCCAGACGTCTCTAAAGTACTTTTTCCCGGCATTTTTACAGTGCAGTAGGGAGTGCTGCTCCTTATTTGTGGGCTTCATTCTAGAAGCTTGTTTTGCTATTGCATCCGCTTCCTCGTTGCCCGGAATGCCGACATGGGCAGGGATCCATTGAAGGCAGACTTCGTTTCCGTCACAATTGATCTTTTTTATCAACCTCCTGATTTCTGCTATACGGAATGAATATGGTCCAGTGGAGGGATGAGCCAGCGACTGTAGAGCTGACTTAGAGTCCGAAAGGATGCATATCTTTGACTTGGCCATCATCCCCAGACAGCCCGACAATGCGGCGTTAATACCGAGCAGCTCTGCATCCATACTTGAGCTGGAGTTCGCTGGGATGAAAAATCTATCTCCATTTGACTCGTTGTAGTACCCTGCTCCAGAAATGCCTAGTTCTTTATCCAGGGATCCGTCGGTAAAAATTTTTATGTATCCGTCGTACTGGGTTCGAATCATTTCAAGAGTCTCCGCTTTCAGCACTTCTCTTAGGTCTCCCTTGTTTCCGCCGTGAGGTAGTTGCAGATTTATAATCATTTCAGGCCAGTCATTTGGAGGTTCCTCATAGAACGTGGGGATTTGTTCAGGGGTGGTGTATCCCGGCATCAATTCCATCAGTGAGTTGATTTTGTGGCAGAAAGATTGTTTTACACGGCACTTTGTATTGAGTATAACACGCAGAGGGTAACTTGAGCCTCTAGCAGCTGTAGTTAGAAACTTCGACCATATTTGACTGTCTATAAAGACAGGAATGGGTTCTATATCCAGCTCCGTCTCCATGGCTGCCACAGGAGTCGTTCTTGTACATCCCAAACATAGTCGAATGGCGGCCGCTTGGATCGCTTCGATCTTCTTTAGATGCGTTTTTGCAGCAGATCCCCAGACTTCGCAGGCGTACGTTGTTTTAGATCTTATGTAAGTTTGGTAGAACATTCTCAAGGTTGGCGTATCGGCTCCCCAGTTACGACTTGCAACCGCTTTTAGAGCATTGAGTCTCGAAGAGCAGCTCTCTGTGACATAGTTCACGTGACTACCCCAGCGAAGTTTAGGGTCCATAACAACTCCCAGTAATTTTGGGTTTTTGTTAAATCTCAGTGCCTTTCCGTTGATAGTTAGCTCGGGGATGAAGGTGGCTTGATTGTTGCGCCTGGTGAATAACGTGCACTCGGTTTTATCCACTGATATTGAGAGCGACCATTTGGAGCACCAATTTGACAGTGCATCTAGAGCCTCTTGCATCCTGAGGGAAGCCTCCACCCCGTCGGAAGACGTCACCCAAATGGTCTCGTCGTCCGCGAAGGTCATGCTGCGAACCTCCCTGGGGAAATCCTTGGCCATGTAATGCAATGCTATATTGAATAGTAACGGGCAAATTATTCCGCCCTGAGGAATTCCGTTCTCCATGCGAAACGACGAGGAATCTGCCCCGTTGACTGAGACTACCACAAGCCGGTCACACAAAAAGTTTTTTATGAATTTAAGCATTTTACCCTTAATGCCGAGCTTCATGCATTGAAGTACAATGGATTTGTGGGGGATTTTATCAAATGCAGCTTCAAAGTCCACCATCACCGCTACAGTGCAATGCTTGCGTTCGAAACCTTTGTATATTTCACTCGTGAAGTATAGTAACGCATCTGTGGAGCTCCTGTGACGTCGAAAGCCAAATTGTGTATCAGCCAGCATGTTCCCAGATTCCAATCTCCATGACAACCTCTTACAAACGATGCGTTCCATTAGTTTGCCTAGGCACGATGTTAGAGCTATTGGACGATACGAAGCGATCCTCGATTTATCTTTCCCTGGCTTAGGAAGCGGTATGACTTTGCTAGTCCTCCAATTCTGAGGGATCTCGCCCGAATCCCAAATGGAGTTGAATGTGCTTAACATTAGCTCTTTCATCCTTCCCGAGCAGTGAGTTAACATTTCATTATGGATGTTGTCATCTCCTGGAGCTGCGCTTTTCAAGTCGGCTAAGCAGTACTCCAATTCTGACATGAGGATGGCCTTGTCATCCAGGTCATCACAGTAACATAGAAGGTCTGACCGGCACGTTAACATTTGCTCGTGTGGAGTGAGGCGCTTCGGCCAAGGGATTTTGCGCCCAGACCTTGCAGAATAGAATCTCCCGAACTCCTCAGCCTTCTGGACATCATCAGTCAACAACTCGCCGCCCGTATTCGTGATTGCAGCAACCTTCCGCAAGGATTCGCCATTTATTGCTCTAAATCGCTTCCAGACTGTACTGGATGGTGTATTTACATTCATGGATCCAACGAAGCTCCTCCATGATCTTCTTTTTGCTGAAAGGATTGCTTTCCGAAGAAGGGCGTTGCATCTATTATATGTTACCCGGCTGTCCGAAGATTTTAATTTTTTCCATTTTTTCCTGGCCATGATGCGGTCTTTCCGAAGAGTTTCAATTTCTTTGCACCACCATGTATTCATTTTTTTGTTGGAGTCATTTCCCGATTTGGTTGGGATAGCTTGTTTTGCTGCTGTTATTATAGCAGATTGCAAATAAGATGCGCTTCGCTCGTTGACTTCGCTCAGCTCCTCTGTTGTCTTTTTAAAGAGATCCCAGTTCGCTTTGGATAACCGAAACCCGCTATGGACCGCCGACCGATTTGGATTCAAGGTCCTGCCGACGTCAATCTCGAAAAACACAGGAAAGTGGTCACTTCCCAGGTCATCGCCGACCCTCCAGTTTGAAATATTTTTCCGGAGAAGTGGGGAAGCTATAGACAGGTCCAGGGTGCTTAATGTGTTCGTAGATGCCGATTGGAATGTGGGTATATATGGCTTATTGATTAAGATCTGGCTGTTATTTAATAACCACCTGTAAAGCATTGGCCCGTTCCTGTTACAAGGACCTTTGTTCCAGCTGCCATGCTTGCTGTTAAAATCGCCAACCCACAGCACGTTCCTGTCATCGCAGGCCAGTCTGTCCAGGTCCTCTTCATGTACCCTTTGATCCGGTATGTACACGTTGATAAGTGAGAAGCTGAGGTCATTGTTAACTTGGAGGTTGTATTTTCCAAACTCCAAACAATCATTCCTAAAGACTTCTTCGCCTTTTACAGTTATTGAATTATGGATAAGCGTTACTAGCCCTCCACCTCCTCGGTCAATCCTGGGGACGTTGAACAATTGGTATTCTCTAAAACGAGGGTGGTACTTGCTGTCTTCCGGCAGGGATGCTTCCTGGATGCATACTATTTTAGCTTTTTCTTCTTCCATGGCCTTCTTCAGTTCATCGACCTTCAGCCTTAAACTTCTGGCATTCCAGTGCATGACTACGAGCTTACTGTTGTTATCCTCCACCAATGCTCCACTCTGTTTCACCGTCTTTTGTTTGCTGCGATCATGAAAGGTGGTTCCAATTGATATGTGCCCATCTTTCCTTCTAGCTTTCCTCTTGGCTTCACATAGTAATCTATATGCGAAGGTCCTAGTTGGGCACCAAAGTTCTAGTCTTTTTTGAGATCCCTTCCCTCTCTGTCTCATTATTAGATTTTTGTCAATATTGTAAAATCGACGTATTGAGTCAATACTTTGTCGTTGCGTTTTCCAAAACAACACTTTAAGTCTATTTGGATGGTCTTGCTTAGCCGCCGGCAAAGCACGTCGGATGTCCTGAGAAGGACAGATAGAGAGGCTATGTTGCATCCTAGTGGGGCTTTCTCGAGGAAAGCTAATGCTGGCGTTTGGTTCACTGTGACAATTGCTCTTTTCGCACAAAATACACAGCTATCCAGGGGCAGGACGAGGACCAACCAGCTCACCCCCACCCTCCATGCTTTACATGTAAATACACGTTGGAAGATTATTTACCTTGGGAAAATACCACACACCTTGGGCGACACCGCACACCTTAGGGGTATCACACACCTTGGGTGATACTGCACATGTAGGGGGATACCACACAACTTGGGTGACACTGCACTTCTTGAGTGACATTGAAAACCATCGGCGACACCACACATCTTAGCTGATACTGCACACCTTGGGCGACACTCACACTTTAGGTGATACTGCACACCTTAGGTGATACCACACACCTTGGGTGATACTTCACAACTAGGGGGGATACCACACACCTTTTGGGACACTGCATGCCTTGGGCTATACCAACAACCTTTGGTGATACTGCTATGCCTTATCGCAGAGCAATACCGCAGACTTTGGATGACCCCACACACCTTCGAGGGTTTTGGGTGACACTGCATGCCTTGGGCAATACCGCACACCTTGTGTGACACTGCACACCTTTGGAGAATACCACACAGCTTGGATGATAACAGATACCTTAGGCGACACTGCATTCTTTGGGCAATACCACACACCTTGGGCGATACTGCACATCTTAGGAGATATTAGGACATCTAAATATTTCAAAAGGCAAATAGAAAAATTTAGTTTTACAAGAGTTGTTTTAAAAGTCGACTAAATTAAAATTTCGTGCAAGAAACCACAAATTAGTAGAGATTTTGATATTGTTGAGTTGAGATTTTATTATAGACCACCTGAATGCCTTTTGTAGGTCTGATATTTTTGTAGTTTTTACCTTAGTTTCTTTTTCAGTAACATTTCTTACTAGAGTTTTGCAGCTTTGATTTCTCTACCCAAATATATCAGGCATTGAAAGCAAATTAAACATGGCTGACTGTACAGTTCCAAATGTGTGTTGTAAAACAACACTGCCCACAAGAGAGACTGTAGCTTTACCCATCTGCACGTAGGTTGTTAGCGATCAGCATACTTATAAATATCTGCAATTTGACTTTGCTTATTTCTTGTATCGATTAAGCACTTATTTTGCAAATGTAAAAGTAAGTTACCCATAACTGTGAAACATATTTCATTCATATTTGAAGACAAAATTTCGTTCACTTAAATGATTCTTCTATTTGGATCCCTAAAATTAATCTCTATAGCCGCAGGTTCATATGCAATACATGTTACTCTCCTGAAACTTATAATTCAAACTAAATTAAATACAAGAGATGAAAATGTTTTTATAATTCAGAATCATTGATCGCAATGCACATTTTACATAACACTTGCAGTCACAGTATCCATCACATTACAAATTACATTATATACATTAGATACATAAATTAATAGAATTATTCATTTCCAGAGAAGCTTTTAGAAGACTTTCAGACTAACAAAGTTTCTGGAAATTTAAAATTGATTATATTCAAAAAAATATTTAAATCATGGAGAAGGGGACAAATGTTATACAGTCGGCGTCGCTTATTGTGATCATATTTGTCAGAAGCTTATTTGATAACAATAACCGAACGATAACAATAACTGAACGCTTAATCACGATGTAGTCTACAGCCGTACTGCCCGGCAAGCTGGCCTGAGCAACCGGGCGGGTCCACAGGTGGCGGATAGTGGGACGGCCTACAGAAATGTAGGTTACCTGTGAATAAGGATTCCGGAAGGTTTCTGAACATGCAGGCCTGGACCAAGGCTATGGTTCAAAGGTGAGGAATTATCCCTCCTCGTCAGTCAACCGGTTGGGGGTGGTAGAAATAACTGCTCTGACTGGGGTAGTTGGGAATTAAGTCCTCACAATGCTACTCTCACCTCCCAGGTGAACCAAGGGCAATGCGACAGTGAAGTATGGGCGGGAAACTACCCTAACGACACAGTTGTAGAAAAGAGAGTAAAGCAGGCTGTTCGCTCCATGAGCAACAGTTAATAATGTCCTGAACTTGGGGTGTGCTTCAAGGTCAGTGACTGAATACCCAATCCAAGGTGGAAGGCATCGTGCCGAAGGATGAATGGCTGCAGGGTATAAAGTGCAGTTGCACACGATCCCCTTGAGGAACCAGACAAAACCTCATTGTATGTTGTCTTGCCAGGGCAGTGGGGGCTCTGCTCGGGTCGACCGTTATTTCCCCCATACTCGTGGGACGTTAATGGACCAAGTAAGTAAAAGAATTGATTTCGAGACTGCACAGACAGCGGGAGCCAATGAGACGGCAAACCGTGAGTCTGTAGCAGATGTGTCAACGGCAACCATCAATGGGGGTGCGGGGGCGGCTGTCAAGCTGCCGACTGCAGAAACCGGTGAAGTGGCTGTCTAGTCCTGGGGTTGCTCTACGGACCCAGGCGACTGCAAATTAAGCAGAACAATGATCAAGATCCTCCAAGTGAACCTACAGCATAGCAGGGCGGCGAGTACTGTCGTGTGTAGGATGCTGGACAGGGGAGAGGTGGACTTGGTTCTCATCCAGGAGCCATGGATTTCTGGAGGACGAATATGCGGGCTGGCGACATCTGGAGGTAAGTTGTACGATAAGGACTCCGGTGTTCCCAGGACGTGTATCCTGGTTAGGAGGGGGTTGAGTGCTTTTGTACTAACGGACTTCTGCTGCAGGGACTTAATAGCAGTGACGGTGGAGCTGCGGGCGGAGGGGAGGATGAAGAGGCTGAACCTTGCCACGGCATATCTCCCCTTTGACTACGCGGGGGCTCTACCAACACAAGAGCTGAGGAGGCTGGTCGAGCACTGCGGGGCTGTGGATGAGGAGCTGCTGGTGGGGATGGATGCTAACTCCCATCACACTTCGTAGGGAAGTACAGGTACCAACACTAGAGGTGAGGAACTTTTAGCTTATCTTAGCTCTAAGAATTTACTAGTCTTAAATCAGGGGGAAGAGTCGACGTTTGTCACTAGGGCCAGACAGGAGGTCCTGGACATTACGGTGGCATCGAACCAGATGGCTAGGTATGTACTAAACTGGCATGTGTCGGATGAACCATCTTCTTCTGACCACAGACATATTAGGTATGATATCTCTCTAAATCCAGCCATGCTTCGACCAACCAGGGATCCAAGAAGAACAGACTGGGACTCCTACAGGAGGGACCTGGGAGTTCGGATTGGAGTATGGTGGGAGGAGAGAGCTAGAAGACTCTGCCGCATTGGTTGGCGAGGCTATAGTAGAATCCTTTACTGATAACTGCCCTCTCAGTGAAGGGAGAAAAGTAGGGGATCCGTCATGGTGGAACAAGAAGCTAGCCAAACTTCGGAAGACCACCAGGAGACTCTTTAATAGAGCAAAAAAGAACGGGGAGTGGGACCAGTATAGGAAAACACTAACCGAATACAACAGGGCAAATAGAGAAGCACGCAGGAAGTCCTGGAAGGAGTTTTGTCAAGAGACTGACATAACTCGGGAAGGGGCACGACTGCATAAAGTGCTCTCTAAGGACCCAGTTAACCCGGTGGGGATGCTAAGAACCCCACTGGGAAATATAACAAAAACTGCAGGGGAAACTGTGGAAGAATTAATCAGAACACATTTCCCTTCCAGTACTCTGAGGAAACTTGGGGGAGCAGACACTGAACCAGTTGCCAAACTCTCCACAAGACGTGGTAAGAGGGAGGACTGGGAAGTGGCAAGGAGGATAGTAACTCCACAAAGGGTAAGATGGGCTATTGGCACATTTAAACCCTACAAATCTCCAGGGCCAGATGGGATCTATCCTGTGCTGCTGCAGCAGGGAATGGATTTGCTGGTACTGGTACTTATTAAATTATACAGGCTAAGCATTGCTCTAGGGCATGTGCAGGCAGCCTGGAAATCTAGTAAGGTGGTCTTTATACCTAAGCCCACCGGTAACCAATCGGAAGGGAAAGGATACAGACCTAATACACTCATGTCCTTTGTTCTTAAGGGACTTGAAAAACTGGTTGATAGGCATATTAGGGGGGGGGGTGCTTTGGCCATAAAACCACTGCATTGGAACCAGTATGCTTATCAACCGGGGAAATCCTGCGAGGGAGCTCTCCATCAAGTGGTTGGTAGGATTGAGCAAATGATCGCCAAGAAAGGTTGTGCCATAGGTTCCTTCCTCGACATTGAAGGGGCTTTCAATTACCCCTCAGTGGAGATGATGGTAAGTGGTGCAAGACATCATGGAGTGGATGCAACCACTTGTGGTCGGATAAGTTCCATGTTAACAAACAGAAGCATTTCTGTAGAGGTGGCAGGGGAGGTCAGAAGGGCGGAGACAAGTCTGGGCTGTGCACAGGGGGGGGGGGGGTTCTCTCTCCTCTGTTGTGGTGCCTAGTGGTTGACAACCTTATTGAACTCCTGAATGAACAGGGGTACTTCTGTCTAGGACAGTGGTTCCCAACCTTTCTAGCTTGGGGCCCAGTTATATATTTTTTAAAAATTTCGAGGCCCACCTAGAATATATATATTCTTCTAAGTATAAATTTAAATTGTTTTAGATAGTTCATTCAATTAAAACATATTCGGTAAAAAAAAAACACTTTTTACTGAAGAAACTTAATTTACAAGTACATTATCAAGGCTGTCCGAACTTAAGGGATTTTTGACATTGTTTATCCTGTACTAATGTATCAATATCGAGAACGAAACTTGACAATTTCAGCCTTAAGTCACTCTCCACATTTAACTTATTCCTATACTTATTTTTGAAATAAACTAAAGTAGAAAAGGCTCTCTCACATAGATAAGTTGTCTTAGTGCTATTTTGCTGATTGCGGGATAGTCTTTTCGCGCATTCATCCAAAAAAGGATCAATGGGGTCATTTTGAAACTTGATTTCAGAACCTGATCACAAGACAGCTCAATCAAAGAGTCCTCTTCACTTGAAGGCATGTTAGCCTTTTTTAAGTTATCTTCATCAAAAGGGTTTCTGATCCATTGAACTTCATCATCGATGTTAGGGAAGTAGCGCCTACAAATATGAAAAGACTTAGTTTCTTGGTTACAGTTTCTTAATTATAGTTTCTCAGATCAAAATAAAAAGTACAGACACAAAGCATAATATACGAATTTGAAATAAAAATGTTGATACATTTACAGTGTGAAATTAAATTTCAAATTACCTGAGATTAGATGCCAGAGAGGAGAGGTGATCTTTTATGGTTGCTGCTGCTGGTTCATCAATTTTGACTTCGTTTGTTTCAAGGAAATCGTGTAGTACAGGAAATGCATCGAAAGCATTGTTTTCCACTTTTTGAGCCCATCGTCGAAGTTTTACTATCATAGCTTCTATCTTGTCTTGTACAAGAAACATATGAGTATCCTTGCCCTGAAGAGTTAAATTAAAAGTGTTGAGGGCACTAAAAATATCTGCCAAATACGCCAACCGCTTCAGCCAGTTTTCATCGGCCACGCATTCTAAGAAAGAACTTGCACGTTTTAAATCATATTCGTCCTCCATGAGGAAAATCCTGAGTTTATCACGTAGTTCAATTAATCTTGATAGCACTTTACCTCTGGATAGCCACCGAACTTCACAGTGAAGTAAAAGCTGTTTTTGTTCACTGCCCATTTCATCACATAAAATACCGAAAAGTCTCAAGTTTTTTGCCCTTGATTTGATAAAATTAACGATTTTTACTGCATCGTCAGGAGTTTTTGTCAGACTCTCACCCAAATCTTTCACTGCAAGAGCTTCTCTATGAATGCTGCAATGTGTCCATTAGACAAAGGGAGCTACTGATCTAACTTTGGCAATCAAACCAGTATGAACCCCAGACATAGCTCTTGCTCCGTCAGTTGTCAAACCTACACACTTTGACCAATCTAATTGATTTTCTGTGATAAAATTGTCAAGCGACTTGTAAATATCCTCAGCAGTGGTTGTTGACGGTAAGCTATTGCAAAACAACATTTCTTCTTCAATATTTCCATTGAGTTCAAAACGAACATAAGCTAATAAATTTGCCTGACCAGCTACGTCTGTACTTTCAGAGAAAGTTGCAGAGATAAATATTCACTTTGTTTCAAAACGCTAATGACAGATTCCTTTACACTCTGTGATATTTCATCAATTCGTCTTTTGACAGTAGTATTGGATAATGGAATTTCATTGATTTATTTGGTACTTTTCTCATCAAACAAAGCATTACTTATTATTTTTGCTGCAGGTATAATTAGGTCTTCCCCCACTGTGTGAGCTGATCTCTTCTTTGCAATTAACAAAGATAGTTCATATGAAACTCTGGTAGTTATTTTGTTTTGTTTGGAAGATTTTTCCATGGTAGATTTAGTCATCGTTAAATTTCTTTTCTTTATTTGAAAATATTGGAGAGACTTTCCTACACAATCTGGATGTTTAGTTGATAGATGCCTTTCAAGCTTTGAGACTTTCATACATTCGTTGGATAGCATTTCAAAACAAATTACACACTGAGGCAAAGGCTCTTCTTCATTACCAGAACACACAAATCCGAATTTCAAAAAAATCAGGATTATATTTTCTAAGTTTTACCTTTCTTGGCCATTGGGGTACTACACGAACTTGGCTTACTTACTGCCTCACTAGTTGTAGAAGTGCATGAGGATGGTTCATCATTTGACACATTTCTCTTACGGCAAGATCCCGTCCGAAACCAAGCATCCATAATGACTTGCACGTATCTTACAGTAGGCACAGTAAAATTCGACACGTAAATACAACCACTTCCACTAACAATGTTACTTCCGCATAATTATTAATCCAAATGCCAACACAACACCACTACCACAACTGAACTGAACGTGACAAGTTGACAACCACTGCACTGAGTGTAGACTGCAGAGAACCGGTTTTGAGTGTTTTGACCGTAGTAAGTGTTGGGCTGGGGATGAGGTAGGAGGGAGGAAAGAGTGATGACCTTGCCAACACTGTTTTACATCAACACACTCTCCGCCAGGCCAAGCACGATCGGAGACAATTCCTAAATTAATATTTTATCCGCGATGACCTATTTGTCAATACCGTACTTAATTTCCACGAATTTAATATAATTTTAAGTTTCACCACGGCCCAGTAGCAAGCGGCCCGCGGCCCACAAGTGGGCCCCGGCCTACAGGTTGGGAACCACTGGTCTAGGATATGCGGACGACATAGTTGTTCTGATCCTGGGCAGATTCTCTGATACAGTCCTTGAGGTAATCAGAAATCCTCTACGACTGATTGAAGAGTGGTGTAAAAAGGAGAACCTTAGGGTAAATCCAAAAAAGACTACTCTCATTAACTTCACCAGACAGCGAAAAGATCTGACGACCAGGATGCCCCGCTTGTTTGGTGAATACTTTGAGTTTGTGGGGGAGGTGAAGTACCTGGGAGTTACTCTGGACAGGAAACTCAACTGGAACCCACATCTTGAGAGGACAGTTAACAGGGCCAAAAGGGCACTGATGACTGTGAGAAGAATGGTGGGTAAGAATTGGGGACTGAAGCCATCAATGATGCACTGGATGTATCTGAGGGTGATAAGACCTATGATTACCTATGGAGCTCTGGTGTGGTGGACAAAGGCCAACCAGGCACAGACAAGAGCTAAACTGAGCTCTATCCAGAGATCGGCCTGTCTGTGCACACTGGGAGCGATGTCAACTACACCAGGTGCAGCAATGGAAGTAATGTTTAACCTCCCTCCCCTTGAGCTTGTCCTTAGGGGAGAGGCGAGGCTGGCGGCATGGAGATTGCACAACTCGAGCAACTGGGCTAACCTCCCAGATGTCTCGGGACATATGAGTATCGAATGCGTGGTCAAAGAACCCGTCTTGGAAATGGGCAGTGACCACATTACTCGAATGTTTGACCAGGTCCACCAAACTATGATGGAATGGTCGGGGACATTAACATCGGGAGCTCAGATCTGGTACACAGATGGCTCCAAGATGGACTTCGGCACTGGAGCGGGGGTGTATTGTAAAAACCCAAGGGTAGAACTAGTTTTTTCCTTGGGGAGGCATACCTCTGTATTTCAGGCCGAAATATATGCTATAAATGCCTGTATGGGAGAGATAGCAAGAAGGGAAACACACGGGACCCGGATTGCTATTTTCTCCGACAGTCAGGCAGAAATTAAGGCACTAAACGGACACGTGGTCACCTCGGCCATAGTCAGGGAGTGCCTGATTAACCTACAAGCTCTGGCAAGGCACAATCAAATCAAGTTAGGTTGGGTGCCAGGGCATAGGGGAATACTTGCAAATGAAGCCGCAGATGCGCTGGCCAGGAGGGGTCTTCGACTCCCCTGATTGGACCGGAGCCTGCGGTAGGTATTTCCAAATCCATGGTCAAGATGACAGTACGAAGGTGGATGGCTAAAGACACTGTGAGCACTGGATCAGGGCCGAAGGGATGAGACACAGTAAGCTAACCCTTAGGAAACCTTCCTTGGGGCTGCAGAAGAGTCTCATCTATCTGTCTAGGCAGGAATTGAGGATAGTCACAGGTCTACTCACGGGACACTGTGGACTAAGGAAACATTTGCATAAAATGGGTATCTACAAAGATGAACCAGTGTGCAGATTATGTGGGCAGGAACCGGAGACTGCCACACACATTATTTACAGATGTGAAGTACTTGCTGAGAGGCGCTTCAACCTCTTTGGTGATGGAACGGCTTTGGTGGATGCTGAAGGTAAAACTCTAGTCAGGAAACTCCTAAACCTGGTAAGAGGGAAGGGGTTATTTGACTAGATCAGGGAGGTAAGTACAATATACCTTAAGGTAGCAGTGCTTCGGGCAATTCAAACCCGCTCCCAAGTTAAAAAAAAAAAAAAAAAAAAAAAAAAACAGCCGTACTGCATTGAACTCACTGTATTATTGCCACAACTGTTTGTTCTGAACGATCCTACCTTTAAGCCTATCATTACATCAAGTAATTCTAATTCTGTAACACTATAATTAAACTGTACTTACCAAATTTTGATGCTATTCCGGACAGTTTTATGTACAGTAGTAGAATTTCTGTAATTTAGTTTTCTACTTCTTAAAATTAGTGGGCATATTTCATGTCAGTTTATTTTATTCCACTGTAGATTTTTTTTAAACACTAAATCTAGCATAATTGAAAAAAATACAGTATATAGAACTAAGTAAAACACTTGATCAAAACATTTTAACACATAAAACTTCATTATAAAACACTTCAATCTTATTTACACTTCAAATTTACATTTACTTTTTCTCGAAGAATTCCTCTATATGTGACTGTCTGTAGTCTTCTCGTAAAATATTGTTTATAAATTGTTCATATTCATAATGTTTGTTGAAATTTTCTGCTTTTTGTTGAACAAACTGCCTTAGAATCTCAAGAGCTTGGTGAACTTCCTGCTTAGATCCTTGCGGTACACATTTATCATTTTCGTCATCATCGGTGCCTTCTTCTTCTTCAGTAACTTTTGATGTTGAAGCAACTACCTCACAAATATCGTCTTCAGTCATTTCCGCTGCTGTTTCAATACTATCGTCAACTTCCATCCACTCAGTATATTCTTTTAAGGACAAATCGAAAGGCTTCAAGTTCTCTTCAGAGTCCTCCTCAGATGTAGCTTGCTCTCGATTTTCTTCAACAAAAAAAACACCTTTTCTAAAGCAATTTTTCACAGTTTTTTCAGAAACTTCATTCCAAGATTTTGCTATCAGATGAATAGCATCGAGTAAAGAAGTTTTTTTAGCCAATTCATTTGAGGTAAGGGTTTGAAATTCATCCATATTTTCTATAATTCTAGCACGCATCTCTCGTCGATAAAAACTTTTGCGATTTTTAATTATGCCTTGGTCACATGGCTGAAAAATTGATGTAGTATTGGCCGGAAGGTAAATCACTTTGATGTGTTTTAGCAAAGTGCTTATGTCATTATGTGCAGTGCAGTTGTCTAGTAGAAGGACAATGTACCGATTGAGGCTGGTATCCCAATTAGTCAGCCATTCATTAAAAATTTTTGATGTCATCCAAGCATTGGAGTTTGAATGATATTCAACCGGTAGCTTTTTGATACCTTGAAAACAACGTGGATTTTTAGATTTACCGATTATTAAGAGTTTTTATTTATGACCAACCATGTTAACACAACACAAAACAGTTATTCTTTGTTTACATATTTTACAGCCGTTAGCAATTTCATTTTTAAATAAGTATGTATGTTCGGGTAAAGCACGATAATAAAGTCCTGTTTCATCTGCATTGTATATGCAGCTAGGAGAATACTCGGCCAAAATCTTTGGCCATTCGTATTGTAACCAGTCCTCAGCTCCAACAAAATCAGCATTTCTTTTTTCACCACATGTTTTCTTGTAAACAATGTTTTCCCTTTTCTTCCATCGATTGAACCCTCCATCTGTGGCTTTAAAATCCTGTTTTCCTATTTTTTTGGCAAGATCCTCAGCTTTTAGACGCATTAGTGGGCCGTCAACTCGAGCATCTTTTTCGCGAACATTTTTAAACCACAATTTCAAAGCTGATTCCACTTGCGGATCCTTCCCAGAACGATGTCTTTTGTTGTCAACATTTGCATTACACTTTGATAATGACAAGATTTTTTCTTTGTTGTTCAATATTTTACATAAGAGAGGTTGAGAAACGCCAAGTTGAGAAGCAGCACTTCTTTGACTCATTTTTGGTAATTTACTGTACCTATCTAGAATATCAAGTTTTTGTTTAAGACTTAAATCGCGTCGTTTCTTTTCAGATTCGGACATCTTGCTATATTGTCCTTTGAATCTTCAAGTGACACTAAACTCTACAAAACAAACGAAAAAGATCTTTAAAAATTAAGTTATGAAAAATCACACTGAAATACTGTAATAAACGTTCATAAAAATTCACTGTTAAAAAATACAGTAGGACTGTACTGTAAATGGCTCAGTAGTAACATCAACTAATGTTAACAAACAACTAAAGACGACTCAAGGGAGGCTAGGGTGTTTGCGTAAACAAAGAGTAAGGGAGACATTCTGAGAACTGCTAAGTGATGAAACTGTTATAAAGTATTTCTGTCATTCTAAAAATAAACATTCTATGAATTGGGCGTCATTGTGTGTTACACGTGCTGTTTACACTACTTTGTAGACATTTTTACTTGGTCCATGCTAGTATACGTTGACGCATATGATTTTGAATGGCAAATTAAATGATAATAATAAGCGAACAGATGATTACAATAAGCGGCCTAATTACAATGTATTAATATACGTCCGTGTTTGTTTTTCAATGAAACGATAACAATAACCGAATGATAACATTAACCGTGAGCACAATAAGCGGCGCCGACTGTATTAAGGAAGAAATGTTACAATAAATAGGTAAAAATTAGAGATATACATTTAGATTTTGTTAAATCACACATTACAGACATGTAAATAGGTGTGTCTTCGTGAATTTTAAAAAGAAATATTGAAAATCTAGTTTTAAATGATTAAATATATCCTAAAATAAAAACTATTTTTAGAGGAGCAAAAATTAAAGCTAAACACCACTAACATTATCATAACAAACTAATTTTCTACAAGAATATTATGAAAATAAAACAGAAAAATACAAAAATGAGTGGAAATAAACAAATTTTAAAAGAGCTCTAACCAAACCTAACCTATAAATCTTTTTAAAATATTTAATAGCACTTCCATAGCATCAATGAACATTCACGAATTTAGGCAGCTAATGTCTCAGCCCTCTTGCTTCAGTTCAGAAGCCAGTTTAAGGAAAGGTCGACTGGTAATGTTATCTTTCTGGCAATATAGAAAGTTTCTTTGAAAAGAAAAACAGGCTGAAGAGAAACAATAAGAAATGTGATAGGGATGATAAACTAAACAAAAATACAAAAACTGAAAAGGTCAAGGATTACAAAACTTTTCAGAAATCAAAAGCAAAGAAAAAGATACTAAAGCCTTAATAAGACCATTCAGATACAAGTGAAGAAGAAATAGCTGAACCCACAACGGTATCTATTACTTCAACCATTTAGTCACTTTGTGAGATACCTTACACCTTGGGTGATACTGCATATCTTGGGAGATATTAGGATACCTAAGTATTACAAATGGAGAATAATGCAGAACTTTAGTTTTACAAGAATTGTTTCACAAAGCAACAAAATTATCATCTTGTTCATCAAGCCCAACATGATGAAGAAAATTTTATTATTGTTAGGGATGAGCTGAGATTTTATTGGAGACCATCTGTGTTATTTTTACCATACTTTCTATTTAAATAACATTTATTACCAAACTTTTGTAACTCTGATTTCTTTACCAAAAAATTACAGCTTTTACAGCAAATTAAACATGGTTGACTGTACAGTTCCAAATCTTGTTATAAATACTTTACATGTCTAGGCATGTTTTATTAAATATCTAATTACAGTAAACTCCCGATTATCCGTGGACGGTTTAACCGGTTTGCGGATTATCCGGGGTCTGCCATTGTTTTACAAATATCCAATTTTTATTCCAATCAGATTTATGTGTTTAAATTTCCAAACGGTGAATTACGGCGTAAATACATATTAGGCTTAATAGAAGTTAAGATGAAGAGAATAGATATGTACGTACTAATTTTTACATTGAAAGAGAAGCATCTCGACGCGGGCCTGCGAAATAAAAGGGCGAGCAGACTACTGTATATAAGAGACAATGACAAAATGCTTGGACGCCCGAAAACCTAATGCGTATCATAAGATTGTAAACAAATGTCAACTAATCTCGGCTATAAATAGTCTAGGACGTGACATGGATTATCCATGTCTGTCATATACATTATCGGTCTTTATGGCTTTGTGACATAAGTAGACACTGTGCGACAAAATGGTTAGATCTCACATTAAAGCTAAATCAATCCACAAAAAAAAACGAACGAAAGTGACAGATTTTTTATATTATGTGTAAAGGAAATTACATATACTTATGTACTTATTGTAAATAGTTAAACATATAAATGTACATGTTATAAACCGTCAAATACATCAACATTTTAAATTATTTTCTGTATTTATTTTGTCCTCTGAAGATTATTTGTGAATTGCATTAACCAGGGTCATTATTTGTGTAACTTATGGTATAATAATCGATCATCGATCGTTTTGCGTATTTTTTGTTCATAGCGGATTATCCGGGGAATTTGGTTATGCGACGTTGCCGGGCCACCCTATTCCACGGATAATCGGGAGTTTACTGTACTTAAAAATGTGGCAGTATAAATCCATCTAACTTATTTACTAGGAATAAGTTTTACAATTTTAACAAGTTTTAAAATAGCTTTAACCCTATAAAATAAATTATTTATATTATTTAAGGTATCTATAAATTATGTTTAAAGTCTGTGAAACACTCAAACAATAAGCTTAAATATAATTTTATAATTGAGTAACCCTTTGTAATGAATGTTGTAATGTTATTTCCACTTTTTATGAGAATTTAATATCTAAAAGTTTTTAATATTTTCCACTGCCAAAGTACAATGCAAAACACAGCACTGAAGATGAATACAATTTACAAAATGCAATTGTCCCATTGCGCAAGCACTTCTAAAGTGAGTTAATTCCATTTGTCTCTCTCTCTTGGTTTGCACAATAGCCCTGTGTTCCTTATGCTCAGTTGTCGCATTCACTGAAACACAATTGACAAAATATACTTTAGTAGGAACCAAACATTTAAATGTAAGTCATTAAACTTGTAAAACTAAAACAAGTATCGTATGTTCCCTCAGGTTAATATTAATAAAAATTTACTTTTATAAAATTTCACAGTTGTAAATAATAAAGTTAACCCTTTGCACTCTACTGCCGGGTATAAATTGGCAATAGCGGTAAGCATTACAGCTCCGGCAAACCAAGCAACAATCTTGGCTCAATTCTCCGAAGCAGAGTTTAACTCGGTTGTTTTTTCTGGCGTTCCAAGCCTAAACAAATATAGTTTGCCATTTTAATATTATTAGGCGACAATGTTTGGGTTTTGTATTACCTTTGTACCAAACCTTATTGTTTTTCAAAGTTAATGGTTAAGGTAAGATGTATTAAGAGACATCCTGCAATATCACATCATCATATAGTGTCTTGGTTTCTCATACGCAAGTAGAAAGTTTCAAGTGCCTGTTTGCGGAATATATTATTTATTTGCTTTGTTTTTTTAAAGTTATTACTGTTGAAGTTTGTTTTAAAGTTGGCGAAACGATTAATAATTTGTTTTGTTTCAGTTTGCTAAAATTTTGTGCTTTAAAAGTAATTTTTATTTCAAGTTGGAAGAGCCTAATGTTATGAGGATTGTGCAGCTATTAGAAGAGAAAGAAGTTACATTATCAGAATTATCTGTTGATGAGGGAACTGGTTCAAATGGTTTTCGGTAAATTTTTTGAATTTAGAAAATGATGAGTCTGATATTGATGTAGCCAGTGACAATGACAAAAGTAGTGACTATGATGCCAATAATCACGATTGGGAAGATTGGACTGAGAAAAAAATTTTTTAAAGCATTTTGGTTTTTAGGAAATTCTGGTTACCGACCCCATCCTCAAAATGCACCAGTAACAGAAAATTAATATGGATTACAGAGACTAAATTAATATGGATTTACATTTGAAAAATTCCACACGCAAGTGAAATATAAGTAAAAACATATTTTTAATTAAATAAGTGATTTGTTTACATGTAAAATTTAAACCTATAACCTAATATTTATTTTATTATTAAAAAATATTGTATAATTGAACAATAATTATTATTATTTTAAGCCTTTATAAATGACAGCGTAACAGACGAAAAATTGTGTTACAAGTCATCGGAGCGGTAGCGCAGGAAACGTGTTGCAAGCATCGGTGGGGACCCGGGAAAGTCATAAATTTATTATCTATATTCATGATTGTATGTTAAATTTAATAAATGTAAATTATAGTCAACAATTTTTACTCAAAATATTAAATTACTTACTATAGTTCTAGAAGTTCTCTCTGCTTTTTGTATTTCTCTCGTAACTTGTTATAGTCTTCCGCTAAATTTGCTTTCTCCTTCTCAAGTTTTGCATTAAGTTTTTGTAATTTTCTATAATCTTCCTTAAGTTTTTCATAGGACCTTTCTCCTTTTCTTGAAATTTCTTCTGTTTCTAAGTGATCTCTCTCTGCCTTGTGGTTACTTTCTTTTACTTCTGACTGATATGTTTGTGTTTTTGTGTTAGTTCCTTTTATGTCTAGTTGCCCTGTCTTTGCTCTCCCATCAGCTCCCTCTTTACTTCTATATTCCTCTGTTATTTCAAAATTGACAGTCTCAGGATTAACAACACCTCCTTCGACTTCTTTCTGTGCTTCTGCTTTTTCCGAATATACTGACTCAGGATTTGTGCTATCGTCTGTACAGTCCGGTATTATAAAGGTGTGTTGTGGAACTGTATCTCCACCTTCTAGCTGCGTACAGTCAGGTATTATAGAGCCTTGCTGTGGAACTGTATCTCCACCTTCTAACTGGGTACAGTCAGGTATTATAGAGCCTTGCTGTGGAACTGTATCTCCACCTTCTAGCTGCGTACAGTCAGGTATTATAGAGCCTTGCTGTGGAACTGTATCTCCACCTTCTAACTGGGTACAGTCAGGTATTATAGAGCCTTGCTGTGGAACTGTATCTCCACCTTCTAGCTGCGTACAGTCAGGTATTATAGAGCCTTGCTGTGGAACTGTATCTCCACCTTCTAACTGGGTACAGTCAGGTATTATAGAGCCTTGCTGTGGAACTGTATCTCCACCTTCTAGCTGCGTACAGTCAGGTATTATAGAGCCTTGCTGTGGAACTGTATCTCCACCTTCTAGCTGCGTACAGTCAGGTATTATAAAGCCTTGCTGTGAAACTGTATCTCCACCTTCTAGCTGCGTACAGTCAGGTATTATAGAGCCTTGCTGTGGAACTATATCTCCACCTTCTAGCTGCGTACAGTCAGGTATTATAGAGCCTTGCTGTGGAACTGTATCTCCACCTTCTAGCTGCGTACAGTCAGGTATTATAAAGGTTTGCTGTGGAACTGTATCTCCCCCTTCTAGCTGAGTAGAGTCAGGTATTATAGAGCCTTGCTGTGGAATTCTATCTCCACCTTCTAGCTGCGTACAGTCAGGTATTATAGAGCCTTGCTGTGGAACTGTATCTCCACCTTCTAGCTGAGTACAGTCAGGTATTATTCCTTGCTGTGGAACTCTATCTCCCCCTTCTAGCTGAGTAGAGTCAGGTATTATAGAGCCTTGCTGTGGAACTCTATCTCCACCTTCTAACTGAGTACTGGCCATCTTTGCATTCAGTTGGTCACTTTTTATTTCTAAAAGTTTTGGTTTTAATTTTAAATGATCTTCAGTTTTATTTTTAAGTTCTCGTAATTCTAAATTTTCTTTCTGAAG
Source organism: Prosapia bicincta (assembly GCA_036971475.1). Taxonomy (NCBI): domain Eukaryota; kingdom Metazoa; phylum Arthropoda; class Insecta; order Hemiptera; family Cercopidae; genus Prosapia; species Prosapia bicincta. The sequence goes on along the minus strand of JBAIZL010000001.1, from coordinate 254,610,570 downwards.
TTCTATATAATTTTGTTCTAATTTTGTTAGATTTTCCTCAAGTTTCGCAACTTTAAGTTTTAGATTGTTGGCCCCAAGTTCTGTTTTCAAGACCTGCAGAGAAAATGAAACATTATTCTCAATAAACACAACAAATGTTTCAAACATTAAAAAATTATAACACTGTAGAACCTCGATCTATCACACTGCAGTCATATAGGTTTTAACTATATATCTGCGTAGTTTTAACTTCCTATTTCAGACACCTGGAACAAAGAGTTCTAATTAATACATAATACCAAGGCTACTTTATACAGAGCTCACAATAATTGCTAAATATTTAAACATTGGTAAATATTTAGTATAGTAAAACTGAATATATAATCTGAAACATGTTTATGGCATTTATTCATCTTAAAAGTCAATTTTTATTTTATAATTTTATGAAAAAAAATCCTTACACAAGGCACAATTCCTACACAGCTTATTTGAGAGTAATCTGTGATATTAAGTGAGAGTGTTTTTCTTACACTGGGTTTCATTTTTCCTAACTTTGAATTTAATTAACCCTTTATTATCACGTTTTTCTCGATCCACATTTCGCAACACAACTTTAATTTTTTTTCATCGTACGCAATGGCTAAGTCCCATAAATCTGTAAATATAAAACATAAAATTGTATTTAAACAATATTAACTCTGAAAATAATTTAGCGAGTTCTATGCTACAAATGGGAGAGGGTGTAGGGTTAGGTTTAAGATAGATTTCTTTACAGATGATAGCAGATTGTAATTGTATGACAATATTGCTGGCTGTGACTTCAAGCTGCTTTCTGTGCTATTAAAATATGGGTTGTTACAGCTGTGCTTGGAGAAATAGGGTACTTTTTGTATAATTGTGTTGGCAATCTCGTAAAAATTAACTAAATAACATTTTATTTTTCTCAGATAAAATTTAGAGTTTTCTGTAATGTTAATTTTTATATATTGTCTTGTTTACAATAAATAAATAAATATATATATATATATATATATATATATATATATATATAAATGTAAATTTATTTTAATTTTAAAAGTTATATCTACGACAAAAGGACGAATTCCTTTCTTTGATCAATATTCTGGGCTGATAAAAAGTCAACCATCCATAAGTAACAAAAGCTTCCCAAGAGGCAATAAGCTCCTTGGTGCTGATGGTAATGCCACCACCAGGGCAGTTGATGTGTTAGGGTTGTTGCATTGGAATTAATAAATAAACCTGTCCCTTAACAAACTTGCTCAGCAACAGGAGACCATAGTGTTTGGGTTATTCATGCAGTAATGCTGGATATTCAAGTCAGTTGTATTTATTTATGCAGAAATGGATATATGATGCAACAAACCTCTACATTGAAAGTGGAAGCCATTGCCATTCTGAGGGATGCAGAATCCTCCTCTGCCACACAGTAGCTGTTGTCTTTGGACAGGCACAAGCTTGGTTGGTATGTCCAGGCACAAGTGCCATAGCAAACTTTGGAAAAGACTTGATGCAGCTCTGTCCACTGAGTTAATGTAGGTGTCACTACAGCAAGTCCTTCCTCTATAAAAATATATTTCCAAATTAAATTCCACAAAAGATGGAAACTAATGCACAATGATCAAAGCCTGACATTTGACTTGTATAAACTGTGCTGGCCTGGGCTCTTACAAGATGGCCACTTTATATTTAAAGACCAATCAAGCTACAAGTATTTTTATAACATTTACTCTCCTATTCACCTTCCATCTGGTTTATTAAGTGCAATTTACAATTTTGAGTCTGATTAAAGAAAAGGTTAATTCCTTGACTCAAGACAACTCATGCATACATAAATATTTGTTTTTTAATGAGAGAAAGATGGAGGGAATTTGAGAGAGAATCATTTGAAATTTATTTCTGTTTTACATAATAAAAACATTGTATAACAAGGTATTATGAATTTTCAAAAAAAATCAACATTAAAATACAACAATTTCTAATCTAACATTAAAAAGTCACTGAAATTTTGTTAAAATCCACACAATTTACAAAGTTTATAGTTATTACGACTGTGGTTAGAGAAAGTGTTTTGTTTATACTCTGCGTTTTATAATATTCTTTAACCATTTTTGTAATATTACCTTCTACAGGGAATTTTAAATGATATTGGTATAAAACATCGGGTGTTGTTACGGCACAGAGAATGTTTCCTTTATTTTTACTTTACATCTGTCAGAGTGTGACTCTCAGTTTTAGGATGGGACAGTATTTTGTTAATTAATGGGAAATATACAACAGCTTTAACATTTTGTACATCTTGATACATTACAATGTAATCAACAAAGGCATTGTTGTAACAAATAGTATTATGCAATGAATGCCCAAAAAGTATCCAGATAATATATTTTGCAGCATTTTATATATCTTTTTAAATGGAGGTTAATATTAGCAAGAGCCCGTTTTGTATTCCATATTCAGTGTAAAAACTTGTGTTTTAAACATATTTATTTGTTTCTCCTTTAGTCTTCAAAAACAATAAATATAAAGCTGGTACAAACCACTGCATCCCCACATATAAACAGCCCCAGTCTTTGTTATTGCAGCATTTGTCCTGAGACCATTCGTAGCAAGGTCGGTGAACCTGCAAAATAGAATTCATGTTACATCGATACAGATTACAGCAACAATTTTATAAACAAGAAACACAGTTTACAAGTCTAAACGTAGAGTTACAGAGGCTTGGCCTTACCTTCCAAGGCGGCCTCCTACTTGCAGGGGTAAGGCCGACTCCTTTATATTGCCTCCATCATCTCCTAATCCCCAGGTATTACCACCCCAAGTGTAGATCCTGCCACTGTGCGTTAATGCCAAACTATGTGTGTCGCCACAAGCAACCTGCAACACAAAACCAGAGCCAATAAAGCCAGCAAACCTTGTGGTCAGGGCACAAAACCATTTTCCAGCCCAACGACAAGGCAACAAAGATGACTTCAAAATAAATCGTTTATTAAACATAATTATACTTGTTTATGGCAAAAAAAATTTCACATGAAACTTCATCAAGTTCGGAATTAACATTGCGTTTTTATATTTATAAATTTACAATAAATAAAAATACAAAAGAAACATTTGGGAATTGAACAGAAATCTTTTTAAAACATATTTCACAAGTTTCAGCAATTTTGAATTTATTTAGCAAAGAAATACAAAATAAAGGACTCTACTCACTTATTGATATATAAGTGAATGTAAGTTACTACAACAGAACTATAAATTATTACCTTGGCAACGGTTTCTCCTGGAAGTGGGATCTTGGTCGCTGGTTGATGTGAAAGCCTTCCATTAAGTAAAACATTACCAAAACTGTAAACCTGTGGTAAAAGCTTATTTGAGTAAAGTTATTGACTGCTGAAGCACAGCATATAAAAACACCAATATCCAAACACATACTAATACAAAATGTATGTACACAGGTGCTGGCCTACGCTATTATCAAGTTAGTTATAGTTTTATACAAGTGCAGTAAAGCTATTGACTGCTGAAGCACAGCATATAAAAACACCAATATCCAAACACATACTAATACAAAATGTATGTACACAGGTGCTGGCCTACGCTATTATCAAGTTAGTTATAGTTTTATACAAGTGCAGTAAAGCTATTGACTGCTGAAGCACAACATATAAAAGCAACAATATCCAAACAGGTACTAATACAATATGTATGTACACAGGTGCTGGCCTACGCTATTATCAAGTTAGTTATAGTTTTATACAAGTGCAGTAAAGCTATTGACTGTTGAAGCACAACATATAAAAGCAACAATATCCAGACAGGTACTAATAACAAATGTAAGTAGACAGGTGCTGGCCTAAGTTATTATCAAGTTAGTTATAGTTTTATACAAGTGCAGTAAAGCTATTGACTGCTGAAGCACAGCATATAAAAGCAACAATATCCAAACAGGTACTAATACAAAATGTATGTACACAGGTGCTGGCCTAAGTTATTATCAAGTTAGTTATAGTTTTATACAAGTGCAGTAAAGCTATTGACTGCTGAAGCACAGCATATAAAAGCAACAATATCCAAACAGGTACTAATACAATATGTATGTATGGAGGTGCTGACCTACGCTATTATCAAGTTAGTTACAGCTACTAATACAATATGTATGTACACAGGCGCTGGCCTACGCTATTACCAAGTTAGTTATAGTTTTATGCAAGAGCAGTAAAGCTATTGACTGCTAAAGCACAACATATAAAAGCAACAATATCCAAACAGGTACTAATACAAAATGTATGTACACAGGTGCTGGCCTAAGTTATTATCAAGTTAGTTATAGTTTTATACAAGTGCAGTAAAGCTATTGACTGCTGAAGCACAACATATAAAAGCAACAATATCCAAACAGGTACTAATACAATATGTATGTACACAGGTGCTGGCCTATGTTATTATCAAGTTAGTTATAGTTTTATACAAGTGCAGTAAAGTTATTGACTGCTGAAGCATAACATATAAAAGCAACAATATCCAAACAGGTACTAATACAATATGTATGTACACAGGTGCTGGCCTAAGTTATTATCAAGTTAGTTATAGTTTTATGCAAGAGCAGTAAAGCTATTGACTGCTGAAGCATAACATATAAAAGCAACAATATCCAAACAGGTACTAATACAATATGTATGTACACAGGTGCTGGCCTATGTTATTATCAAGTTAGTTATAGTTTTATACAAGTGCAGTAAAGATATTGACTGCTGAAGCATAACATATAAAAGCAACAATATCCAAACAGATACTAATACAATATGTATGTACACAGGTGCTGGCCTATGCTATTATCAAGTTAGTTATAGTTTTATACAAGTGCAGTAAAGTTATTGACTGCTGAAGCATAACATATAAAAGCAACAATATCCAAATAGATACTAATACAATATGTATGTACACAGGTGCTGGCCTACGCTATTATCAAGTTAGTTATAGTTTTATACAAGTGCAGTAAAGTTATTGACTGCTGAAGCATAACATATAAAAGCAACAATATCTAAAACAGGTACTAATACAATATGTATGTACACAGGTGCTGGCCTAAGTTATTATTAAGTTAGTTATAGTTTTATGCAAGAGCAGTAAAGCTATTGACTGCTGAAGCATAACATATAAAAGCAACAATATCCAAACAGGTACTAATACAATATGTATGTACACAGGTGCTGGCATATGTTATTATCAAGTTAGTTATAGTTTTATACAAGTGCAGTAAAGTTATTGACTGCTGAAGCATAACATATAAAAGCAACAATATCCAAACAGGTACTAATACAATATGTATGTACACAGGTGCTGGCCTAAGTTATTATCAAGTTAGTTATAGTTTTATGCAAGAGCAGTAAAGCTATTGACTGCTGAAGCATAACATATAAAAGCAACAATATCCAAACAGGTACTAATACAATATGTATGTACACAGGTGCTGGCCTATGTTATTATCAAGTTAGTTATAGTTTTATGCAAGAGCAGTAAAGCTATTGACTGCTGAAGCACAACATATAAAAGCAACAATATCCAAACAGATACTAATACAATATGTATGTACACAGGTGCTGGCCTACGCTATTATCAAGTTAGTTATAGTTTTATACAAGTGCAGTAAAGTTTTTGACTGCTAAAGCACAACATATAAAAGCAACAATATCCAAACAGATACTAATACAATATGTATGTACACAGGTGCTGGCCTACGCTATTATCAAGTTAGTTATAGTTTTATACAAGTGCAGTAAAGCTATTGACTGCTGAAGCATAACATATAAAAGCAACAATATCCAAACAGGTACTAATACAATATGTATGTACACAGGTGCTGGCCTAAGTTATTATCAAGTTAGTTATAGTTTTATACAAGTGCAGTAAAGTTATTGACTGCTGAAGCATAACATATAAAAGCAACAATATCTAAACAGGTACTAATACAATATGTATGTACACAGGTGCTGGCCTAAGTTATTATCAAGTTAGTTATAGTTTTATGCAACAGCAGTAAAGCTATTGACTGCTGAAGCATAACATATAAAAGCAACAATATCCAAACTGGTACTAATACAATATGTATGTACACAGGTGCTGGCCTATGCTATTATCAAGTTAGTTATAGTTTTATACAAGTGCAGTAAAGTGTTTGACTGCTGAAGCATAACATATAAAAGCAACAATATCCAAACAGATACTAATACAATATGTATGTACACAGGTGCTGGCCTACGCCATTATCAAGTTAGTTATAGTTTTATACAAGTGCAGTAAAGTTTTTGACTGCTAAAGCACAACATATAAAAGCAACAATATCCAAACAGGTACTAATAACAAATGTAAGTAGACAGGTGCTGGCCTAAGTTATTATCAAGTTAGTTATAGTTTTATACAAGTGCAGTAAAGCTATTGACTGCTGAAGCACAGCATATAAAAGCAACAATATCCAAACAGGTACTAATACAAAATGTATGTACACAGGTGCTGGCCTAAGTTATTATCAAGTTAGTTATAGTTTTATACAAGTGCAGTAAAGCTATTGACTGCTGAAGCACAGCATATAAAAGCAACAATATCCAAACAGGTACTAATACAATATGTATGTATGGAGGTGCTGACCTACGCTATTATCAAGTTAGTTACAGCTACTAATACAATATGTATGTACACAGGCGCTGGCCTACGCTATTACCAAGTTAGTTATAGTTTTATGCAAGAGCAGTAAAGCTATTGACTGCTAAAGCACAACATATAAAAGCAACAATATCCAAACAGGTACTAATACAAAATGTATGTACACAGGTGCTGGCCTAAGTTATTATCAAGTTAGTTATAGTTTTATACAAGTGCAGTAAAGCTATTGACTGCTGAAGCACAACATATAAAAGCAACAATATCCAAACAGGTACTAATACAATATGTATGTACACAGGTGCTGGCCTATGTTATTATCAAGTTAGTTATAGTTTTATACAAGTGCAGTAAAGTTATTGACTGCTGAAGCATAACATATAAAAGCAACAATATCCAAACAGGTACTAATACAATATGTATGTACACAGGTGCTGGCCTAAGTTATTATCAAGTTAGTTATAGTTTTATGCAAGAGCAGTAAAGCTATTGACTGCTGAAGCATAACATATAAAAGCAACAATATCCAAACAGGTACTAATACAATATGTATGTACACAGGTGCTGGCCTATGTTATTATCAAGTTAGTTATAGTTTTATACAAGTGCAGTAAAGTTATTGACTGCTGAAGCATAACATATAAAAGCAACAATATCCAAACAGATACTAATACAATATGTATGTACACAGGTGCTGGCCTATGCTATTATCAAGTTAGTTATAGTTTTATACAAGTGCAGTATAGTTATTGACTGCTGAAGCATAACATATAAAAGCAACAATATCCAAATAGATACTAATACAATATGTATGTACACAGGTGCTGGCCTACGCTATTATCAAGTTAGTTATAGTTTTATACAAGTGCAGTAAAGTTATTGACTGCTGAAGCATAACATATAAAAGCAACAATATCTAAACAGGTACTAATACAATATGTATGTACACAGGTGCTGGCCTAAGTTATTATTAAGTTAGTTATAGTTTTATGCAAGAGCAGTAAAGCTATTGACTGCTGAAGCATAACATATAAAAGCAACAATATCCAAACAGGTACTAATACAATATGTATGTACACAGGTGCTGGCATATGTTATTATCAAGTTAGTTATAGTTTTATACAAGTGCAGTAAAGTTATTGACTGCTGAAGCATAACATATAAAAGCAACAATATCCAAACAGGTACTAATACAATATGTATGTACACAGGTGCTGGCCTAAGTTATTATCAAGTTAGTTATAGTTTTATGCAAGAGCAGTAAAGCTATTGACTGCTGAAGCATAACATATAAAAGCAACAATATCCAAACAGGTACTAATACAATATGTATGTACACAGGTGCTGGCCTATGTTATTATCAAGTTAGTTATAGTTTTATGCAAGAGCAGTAAAGCTATTGACTGCTGAAGCACAACATATAAAAGCAACAATATCCAAACAGATACTAATACAATATGTATGTACACAGGTGCTGGCCTACGCTATTATCAAGTTAGTTATAGTTTTATACAAGTGCAGTAAAGTTTTTGACTGCTAAAGCACAACATATAAAAGCAACAATATCCAAACAGATACTAATACAATATGTATGTACACAGGTGCTGGCCTACGCTATTATCAAGTTAGTTATAGTTTTATACAAGTGCAGTAAAGCTATTGACTGCTGAAGCATAACATATAAAAGCAACAATATCCAAACAGGTACTAATACAATATGTATGTACACAGGTGCTGGCCTAAGTTATTATCAAGTTAGTTATAGTTTTATACAAGTGCAGTAAAGTTATTGACTGCTGAAGCATAACATATAAAAGCAACAATATCTAAACAGGTACTAATACAATATGTATGTACACAGGTGCTGGCCTAAGTTATTATCAAGTTAGTTATAGTTTTATGCAACAGCAGTAAAGCTATTGACTGCTGAAGCATAACATATAAAAGCAACAATATCCAAACTGGTACTAATACAATATGTATGTACACAGGTGCTGGCCTATGCTATTATCAAGTTAGTTATAGTTTTATACAAGTGCAGTAAAGTGTTTGACTGCTGAAGCATAACATATAAAAGCAACAATATCCAAACAGATACTAATACAATATGTATGTACACAGGTGCTGGCCTACGCCATTATCAAGTTAGTTATAGTTTTATACAAGTGCAGTAAAGTTTTTGACTGCTAAAGCACAACATATAAAAGCAACAATATCCAAACGGATACTAATACAATATGTATGTACACAGGTGCTGGCCTACGCTATTATCAAGTTAGTTATAGTTTTATACAAGTGCAGTAAAGCTATTGACTGCTGAAGCACAACATATAAAAGCAACAATAACCAAACAGGTACTAATACAATATGTATGTACACAGGTGCTGGCCTACGCTATTATCAAGTTAGTTATAGTTTTATACAAGTGCAGTAAAGTTATTGACTGCTGAAGCATAACATATAAAAGCAACAATATCTAAACAGGTACTAATACAATATGTATGTACACAGGTGCTGGCCTAAGTTATTATTAAGTTAGTTATAGTTTTATGCAAGAGCAGTAAAGTTATTGACTGCTGAAGCATAACATATAAAAGCAACAATATCCAAACAGATACTAATACAATATGTATGTACACAGGTGCTGGCCTATGTTATTATCAAGTTAGTTATAGTTTTATACAAGTGCAGTAAAGTTATTGACTGCTGAAGCATGACATATAAAAGCAACAATATCCAAACAGGTACTAATACAATATGTATGTACACAGGTGCTGGCCTAAGTTATTATCAAGTTAGTTATAGTTTTATACAAGTGCAGTAAAGTTATTGACTGCTGAAGCATAACATATAAAAGCAACAATATCTAAACAGGTACTAATACAATATGTATGTACACAGGTGCTGGCCTAAGTTATTATCAAGTTAGTTATAGTTTTATGCAACAGCAGTAAAGCTATTGACTGCTGAAGCATAACATATAAAAGCAACAATATCCAAACAGGTACTAATACAATATGTATGTACACAGGTGCTGGCCTAAGTTATTATCAAGTTAGTTATAGTTTTATACAAGTGCAGTAAAGTTATTGACTGCTGAAGCATAACATATAAAAGCAACAATATCCAAACTGGTACTAATACAATATGTATGTACACAGGTGCTGGCCTATGTTATTATCAAGTTAGTTATAGTTTTATACAAGTGCAGTAAAGTGTTTGACTGCTGAAGCATAACATATAAAAGCAACAATATCCAAACAGATACTAATACAATATGTATGTACACAGGTGCTGGCCTACGCCATTATCAAGTTAGTTATAGTTTTATACAAGTGCAGTAAAGTTTTTGACTGCTAAAGCACAACATATAAAAGCAACAATATCCAAACAGATACTAATACAATATGTATGTACACAGGTGCTGGCCTACGCTATTATCAAGTTAGTTATAGTTTTATACAAGTGCAGTAAAGTTATTGACTGCTGAAGCATAACATATAAAAGCAACAATATCCAAACAGATACTAATACAATATGTATGTACACAGGTGCTGGCCTATGTTATTATCAAGTTAGTTATAGTTTTATACAAGTGCAGTAAAGTTATTGACTGCTGAAGCATGACATATAAAAGCAACAATATCCAAACAGGTACTAATACAATATGTATGTACACAGGTGCTGGCCTATGTTATTATCAAGTTAGTTATAGTTTTATACAAGTGCAGTAAAGTTATTGACTGCTGAAGCATAACATATAAAAGCAACAATATCCAAACAGGTACTAATACAATATGTATGTACACAGGTGCTGGCCTATGTTATTATCAAGTTAGTTATAGTTTTATACAAGTGCAGTAAAGTTATTGACTGCTGAAGCACAACATATAATAGCAACAATATCCAAACAGATACTAATACAAAATGTATGTACACAGGTGCTGGCCTATGTTATTATCAAGTTATAGCTTTATGCAAGAGCACTAAAGCTATTGACTGCTAAAGCACAACATATAAAAGCAACAATATCCAAACAGGTACTAACACAATATGTATGTGCGGAGGTGCTGGCCTAAGTTATTATCAAGTTAGTTATAGTTTTACGCAAGAGCAGTAAAGCTATTGACTGCTAAAGCACAACATATAAAAGCAACAATATCCAAACAGGTACTAATACAATATGTATGTCCAGAGGTGATGGCCTAAATTATTATCAAGTTAGTTACAGTTTTATGCAAGAGCACTTAAGCTATTGACTGCTAAAGCACAACATATAAAAGCAACAAAATCCAAACAGGTACTAATACAAAATGTATGTACACAGGTGCTGGCCTAAGTTATTATCAAGTTAGTTATAGTTTTATACAAGTGGAGTAAAGCTATTGACTGCTGAAGCACAACATATAAAAGCAACAATATCCAAACAGGTACTAATACAAAATGTATGTACACAGGTGCTGGCCTAAGTTATTATCAATTTAGTTATAGTTTTATACAAGTGGAGTAAAGCTATTGACTGCTGAAGCACAACATATAAAAGCAACAATATCCAAACAGATACTAATACAAAATGTATGTACACAGGTGCTAGCCTAAGTTATTATCAAGTTAGTTATAGTTTTATACAAGTGCAATAAAGCTATTGACTGGTGAATCACAACATATAAAAGCAACAATATCCAAATAGATACTAATACAATATGTATGTACACAGGTGCTTTCCTACGCTATTATCAAGTTAGTTATAGTTTTATACATGTGCAATAAAGCTATTGACTGCTGAAGCATAAGATATAAAAGCAACAATATCCTAACAGGTACTAATACAATATGTATGTACACAGGTGCTGGCCTAAGTTATTATCAAGTTTGTTATAGTTTTATACAAGTGGAGTAAAGCTATTGACTGCTGAAGCACAACATATAAAAGCAACAATATCCAAACAGGTACTAATACAAAATGTATGTACACAGGTGCTGGCCTAAGTTATTATCAATTTAGTTATAGTTTTATACAAGTGGAGTAAAGCTATTGACTGCTGAAGCACAACATATAAAAGCAACAATATCCAAACAGATACTAATACAAAATGTATGTACACAGGTGCTAGCCTAAGTTATTATCAAGTTAGTTATAGTTTTATACAAGTGCAATAAAGCTATTGACTGGTGAATCACAACATATAAAAGCAACAATATCCAAATAGATACTAATACAATATGTATGTACACAGGTGCTGGCCTACGCTATTATCAAGTTAGTTATAGTTTTATACATGTGCAATAAAGCTATTGACTGCTGAAGCATAACATATAAAAGCAACAATATCCAAACTGGTACTAATACAATATGTATGTACACAGGTGCTAGCCTAAGTTATTATCAAGTTAGTTATAGTTTTATGCAAGAGCACTAAAGCTATTGACTGGTGAAGCACAACATATAAAAGCAACAATATCTAAACAGCCACTAATAAAATAGGTATGTACGCAGGTGCTGGCCTACGTTATTATCAAGTAGGTTATAGTTTTATAGAAGTGCAGTATAGCTATTGACTGCTAAAGCACAACATAAAAAAGCAACAATATCCAAACAGCCACTAATACAATATGTATGTACACAGGTGCTGGCCTACATTATTATCAAGTTAGTTATACTTTATACAAGGGCAAAGATTTACTTTATGAGAGAATTGCTTCCATTAGTTTTAGTTATTGTGATTATTAAGTTATCTGTTCAGGGCAACTTGCGATATGTCGTAGACAACATTCTCATGCGACCTGTGCATAGAGTCTGTTACTTATCTAATCCTATCATAGCATAAATAAGTCTCCTACTTACGTCTCCACATTTGGTCACAGCTAAGGAGTGTAAAGGCCCACAAGCAATAGCAACAATGGCCTCACTTAACTCTACAGCCACAGGTTTTGTTTTCAATGCATTTAAGCTATTGTGACAAGTTTTTGTGCCTCTCCATTCATAAACCTTAAACAGATGAAAAAACAAATATTCCTTTACAGAAACCTTTACATGATAATAAATAATATTAAATGTATCCAAACCTCTATCCAAACATTTGTTTATTTTACACCCCTTGCATTAACTGTATTGAAATAACCCATGCTTGACATTTTCCATTACAGCCTCACTTCTTTCTCCTCGCATCAGGCCACAAATCTGGTGCATTTAGCTAAAATATTTTTTTTGAACAATACATTCCAAGAAACATTTCTAAAGCACTAATTGCCATATTTACCTGCGACTATTCCTGGAACAACATTCACAAAGAAATATATTTAAAGAAGGAAGTCATGTTTATTACCTTTCCATTGTCTGACAATGCCAAGTAATGTCCTCGTATACATCTGGTATCTATAATGTTTGGGACATTTTGCAATAAAACTGGCTTCCTCCAGGCATTTCCATGAACATTTACACCCCAAACATAGAGCTTGCCTTCTCTGGTATAAGCCATGGCATCTCCAAAATAATCACACACTGAAACACCTGTTCACAACAGACACATTACTTTACTCTATGAAAAGGAGCAAAAGCACTTCAGAACAATGGCAACTAATTGTCACAAATATTTGTTCTTTGTGGAATAAAACTGTTTATACAATATATATGTAACATGCAAGTACAACAATAACATATTTCACTGAAACACAACTGTATAAGCGAAATAGAATTTTAGTTTTAGCAACTGATTGCTAATATAAAACTATATATTAAGAATGTTATTTAACGATGCTCTCTATAGATTTCAACTGTTTTTGGGGACTATTTGATTACATTTAGTGAATCTTGGTCTCTATTTTATAAGAACATTTGATGTAGTTGTTAAATGAAAACATAAAATTATTAGTTATGTATACTACTTAATTTTACAAGAAAAGACAAAAGTAAACATTTATCACTTTTACATTAAGCATTCCTTTGAAACAAAGCTAAGCCTATACATTACATGTACTTAGTATTAACTTACATTACCAAATAAGCAACACCTACACAACCCTTACAGTACAATATTAGAGAGAAGTAATAAAGCCTGCACAGGTCTACAGGTAATACAGCATAAACAAGAAGGCCACAGAGCTCTGTCGGAGTATGGTGTCACCTAACTATGTGGAGATTAAATAGAGGTACCATAAACTGTTATTCTGTAATTGAGTGATATTACAACTAAGCACTGAGCCCTTGCCTTTAGTTGGTGTCCACAAAGTCTGCACAGGTCTAAACGTAACACCGCATAAACAAGAAGGCCACAGAGCTCTGTGGCAGTATATCACCTAACTCTGGGGAGATTAAATACAGCTACAATAGACTGTTATTCTGTCCCTGAGCGGTGAACAAGGCCAGAACAAAGGCTAACACTAAGAGGGAATAAATTACTCTAAATTGCAATAAATTTTACTTAAAATCTAAATGGTAAAAGAACCGTGGTAAACTTTTCAAGTTTAAACAAAGAATTCCATTCCAGCTATAGTCCCTTGCTCAAGGGAAACCTTGCTCTACCCAAGTAAGGAAAGTTAAGCAGCTCCTAAATAATGCAATATCGTGGGTAGAAGGAAGACTAAATCAATCTCAAGAAACTTTAGAACAAATACAGCCTGTCTGAAAGAAAATTCCTTTTAATTTATGACGTAGCACCTTAAAAATTAAGCTATTCTTCACCTGAAACAGAAGATAGGCTCGGTATTTTCTTAGGCTCTCTTGTTTCTTCTGAGTCTAGGGCTAAACAACCATTCTTGTTTTTACCTAAAGCATAAACCTCTCCTTTACGTGACACTAATAAAGCAGAGCCATAACCAAATACATCTGAAACAGAAATTATCTGAAAGTAAAATTGTTATACTTAATTGCCTCTTACAAATTTTTTTTCACTTACACTTTTAAAATGTTTCAAACTTGCCTATAGTAGCACTTACTTTGCTGGTTGAGGACGGCCGTTTCGGGAGATGTGTCCCTTTGTCAACTCAGACCGTAACTGCACATCTCCCGAAACGACCGTCCTCAACAAGCAAAGTAAGTGCTACTATAGGCAAGTTTGAAACATTTTAAAAGTGTAAGTGATTACTAGTAGCTCACGCGAAGATGGAATCAACAAATGTTAAATTTTTTTTTATGAATGTTGGCAGAGGTATCACAGTGTAGAGACACCAGAACAGAGTTTTCTAGCTTTGTTGTTCCTAAATACCTTAATAATTATACACTTCTCTTTTCCCTCCAGAATCTCTAAACAATTAATGATTTTACGTATTAACAAGCAAAGTGTAAGATTGTTATAGCAGAGTTTAAGCTGATTTTACCTGAGGTATTGTCTCTTTGAGGCTAATTTCACATTGATATAGGGAGCAAATGTTTCTTTCCTGAATAACATTTCATATTGTTAAAACAAAGCAAGGTTTCTTGCCACAAAATAAACTTCCTTCACAGATCAGACAATTACTTTCCTAAATTAGATATAATAAATATGTACAACAGTAAATTGCCATTTTTTATTTCATGCCATAATTTTGTGGGACTTGTAATACATTATTGTGTGTGACAACTTTACAGTTTTTAGTTATGTGTCTTACGAAAGTACACTTTTTCTCTGCATACAAATTAGTTATAAAATCTCCCCAATACAAACAACTATTTAACCCTTTCAGCACTATAGGGCATCTCAGGCTAAGTTGAGGTAAGCGAGGTAGCTGGGGGAATAGAGCTGGCGTGGGCTATCAATAGGCTGGGACAGCCCTGTGAGAACATCCCATTAGTGACACATCACTGATACTCCACTTAAAAACCTTGATTTAATACATAAGCATTATATGAGAAAAACGTTGATTATTATTATTAAACAAACAATTCCATGTTTGTCTCATGTTAATCAGCCGACTTTAAGTGTGATTAACCAAGGAAAGTTACGCTAGGCCCTATACAAGGCATAGCCGGTTATCAGACTTAAAATCGGCCGATTAACATGAGACAAACACGCAATTGTTTGTTTAGTAATAATCAAGAAAACAGTATCAACGATTTTCTCATATAGTGCGTATTTATTGAATTCATGTTTTCAATTGGAGTAATCACCGATATGTCACTAATGGGATGTCCCAGCTCATTCATCCAGCTACCTGGCTCAACTCAATTTAACCTGAGACGCTTTATGCCCACAAAATGTATAAATAAACCATGAGTACTTTTATTATAATGCAGTATAAATGTGTAACCTTTAAACAAATTAGTACTTTATGTATTGTCCTCATACAATTATGGCAATAACTACAAACAGACAAGCACAGAGCACAGTCCTGCACAAATTATTGCAATAGGGAATTAATTATTTACCCATACTAGCATGCATGAAATCCAAGCCGTTCCATAATAATTAGGGATGGGCCGATTCCGATTCTCGATTCCAGGAATCGTCGATTCTAGGTGGTATCGAGGAATCGTCGATACTCGATTCGTCATTCATAAAAGTGTCGATTCCGATTCCTATTTTGTTAACTATTAAAATATGTGTGTGGAGTAATTTATTGGAAAAATAATTAATTACCAACTATGTCTTATTTATGAAGGCCTTATTAGTTGATTTGAATGAATTAAATGATTAAAGTGAACGAAAAAATAACGAAAATATTATTATTTATGAAGCAACAACAATCAAGATCTTAGCTATTTCTGATCGTTTGACATCGCTCGTCTCTCTTCTCTCTCTCTCTCTCTCTCACTAGAGCGGGTTCGACTCTCTCTCTCTCTCTCTCTCCCCCCCACGTGTCTTACTGCCACTGATTCATAGATGTCAGAACAAAACACAAAAAAAGTACAGTGAAAACTCGATTAACCGTCACCGTCGGGACCGTGGCCAAGACGGTTAACAGAAACACTGTTTGTTGATTCCATCTTCATGTAAGCTACTAGTTATCACTAAACACTTTTAAATGTTTGGAACTTGCCTATAGTAGCACTTACTTATGTTTGTTGAGGACGGCCGTTTCGGGAGATGTGTCCCTTTGTCAACTCACTGAGTTACGGTCTGAGTTGACAAAGGAACACATCTCCCGAAACGGCCGTCCTCAACAAACATAAGTAAGTGCTACTATAGGCAAGTTCCAAACATTTAAAAGTGTTTAGTAGAAACACTGTATTATTCCTTCAAAACTTAACCTCAATCAATTATATTATAGACAGATAACACTTTCACAGTAATGTAATATATTTCGGAGCGAAAAGAACATAAACACGATTGTAATAGTAAATAAACCTATTTATTACATGATTAAAGATCCGCACAGTAGCTACAAATGTAGCAAAATAATGTACAGTAATATAAACTTACTGGTGATATAGTTCATGTAGATTAACAAACAAAGCGAACGCGTCACTGCACCTTAATACTTTAGCTGCCGGCCACAATATTGGCGTTTTCATAGAGAATTGCGAAAATATTGTAAGCTCATTTTTAAATAATATGTTCTTATTCTTTGTTCCCCTGTCATATCTAAGTATGAATATACGTTTCTTATCATAATATTTATAAAAATACGTGTCGGACCAACTGGCCCAACATAGTTTTTTTCCTACCGTAAATAAACTCCGTCGGACCAATTTGGCCCGACATTGTTTTTGATTAAATTAAATTTTATTATCTGTGCAACTGTTTTTATATTTTTTGTGTAAACAAGAAACAACAAAACCACAATTTCATGTTCCGGTTACCCAAATACAGTAAACTCCCGATTATCCGTGGGCGGATTATCCGGGGTCTGCCATTGTTTTACAAATATCCAATTTTTATTCCAATCAGATTCATGAGTTTAAATATCCAAACGGTGAATTACGACGTAAATACATATAAGGCTTAATAGAAGTTAAGATGAAGATATTTATAGATGAATAGATATGTAAATATGTACATACTAATTTTTACATTGAAAGGGAAGCATCCCGACACGGGCCAGCGAAATAAAAGGGGCAAGCAGACTACTGTATATAAGAGACAATGACAAAATGCTTGGACGCCCGAAAACCTAATGTGTATCATAAGATTGTAAACAAATGTCAGCTAATCTCAGCTATAAATAGTCTAGGACGTGACTTATTCATTATCCATGTCTGTCATATACATTATCAATCTTTATGGCTTGTGACACACGTGACAAAAGTAGACTCTGTGCGACAAAATGGTTCTCAAGAAACTTAGATCGCACATTAAAGCTAAATCAATGCTCACAAAAAAACATACGAAAGTGACAGATTTTTTTTGTTAAAAAGTGAAAGTATTTTCTGTAAAGGAAATTACATATGTACATACATACTTACTTTTGACATATACTTATGTACGTATTGTAAATAGTTAGACATATAAATGTTATAATCCGTCAAATACATCGACATATTAAATTATTTTCAGTATTTATTTTGTCCTCTAAAGATTATTTGTGAATTGCATTAACCGGGGTCATTATTTGTGTAACCTATGTTATTAAATCGATTATCGATCGTTTTGTATATTCTTTGTTCATAGCGGATTATCCGGGGAATTCGTTATCCGGCGTTGCCGGGCCACCCTATTACACGGATAATCGGGAGTTTACTGTAATAAACTGAGTGGTGATAAAAGTGTTTTGGCGCCTATCACTAAGACCTGTAAACGTGTCACATGTGATTGATTTGTGAGTTTATAAATATTTTGAATATAGAACTAAAGTGTAATATATTCTCTCTCTGATAAGTAATGCTACAGGTCCAATAAATACTATCCAAGATTCATATTAAGTAAAAGTTGTAAAATCAAATAATTTACTTTTAAAGGAATTTATGTTATAATTTACTTCCTAGTAGGGATGAGTTTATCTAAGTGTATCAATGTTTGTACTTAACTTCAATCAAGTCCGTTTTTAAGGATTATTTTAAAACTAAATATTTAGTCAATATTTCCGACTTACTTTTTACGTTTTGTGAAATTTTGAAAACAGAAGTGAAAATCATTACAATACGTCATAACAAATTTGTGTGTCGGCCCGTAACTACGGACAAAAAGCTCTTAGAATAACATCATGTTTTTAATGCCGTCGGCGTTTATCTATCCAACAAAAACCATCGTAATTACATCTGTAAGTAGTGTGAAACTTATTGTTTAATACTGTGTCATAATTTTTCCAAAAGTAGCAACACCAGCTGAGTAGTACGAATAAAAAAAAACGTTAAGACGCCCGACAGTATTCGGTTCAGGGTATTGGCCGTGTCGTCAATTCGATGACGATTAACATAAACTGACGGTTAAAAGAGTGACGGTTAATCGAAGTTTTACTGTTCTATATCTCAACTTTATAAGCTAAAATGACTATTACTGAAGTTATATTGATTTCATATCCTGCTCTATTTTATAACTTTTTCTACTTAGCAAATGTATTTATCTAGTAATAAATGTTTTTATTTTACTAAGAATATAAATAAGTTGTCATTCATAGTGATATAGACATCGCCTTCACATGATCCATTGGTAGTTGGCATTACTTTTCGCCTAAAGTGAATACAACATCGTGGAATCGCGCCCGCCATTCTATTGCGTTGTAGTTTTGTCTCAACGTTTGGTGATTGATCAGTTTTAAGAATTTAAGTTTTGTATAACTACTTTTTATCGTGGTTGAGTTGTTATCGGTTACAGATTAAGTGTTAGTTTTAATTGCCTCATTTTTATTCATTTGTGTTCTAAGGTATTACTAACATGAGTTTAAAAGATTAAAAAAAGTTATCTGTGGTTTTTTACGATATGGAGTCGGAAGACAGTGCTACAGCCAGATAATAATTTTGTAAAAACTAATTTTAAGGGGTGGAAAATCACATAATACATCAAATATAAAAAAACACTTAACAACATTCCATTTTGCCAAAATTTATCAAAATAAAAATCAATACTTAAAGAAACTTTATCCTCAGGCATAGGACCTACAAGTGATAGTCCGTTAAAAATCAACTGGGATTGAGTAATAAATACAAAATAGGCCTGAATCAGTTGCACTTGTTCCAGACACAGACCTGCAAAAAAAGGTCCCACCAGATGTGGAGAAGGTATACCTTACTAATCCAGAATGTTGATGAAGAAGGTACCGCAGGGGAATTGACAGTAGAAGAAGAAGTAAACAATTATCTGGGGGAACCATTAGCCAGTCAAGATTGTGATGTTGGGAAGTATTGGGCAGTACAAAGTGCTAAATACCCTCATTTGAGTACAGTGGCAATAAAATACCTGTCTGCCCACCCATGACAGTGTTTTCTGGAAAACTTTTCTCAACTTCAGGAGTTATATGTAACAAGCGGCGAAACCGGCTTGACCCACAACGTGTTCAAATGCTTGTGTTTTTTAACAGAAATGTACATTACCTGCCAGACTTTTAAATATTAAAAACTACCCTATTTGTATTAATTTTTTACTTTTTATGTTGCTCGTTTGTTTTTAATTTTTGTTTTGTTTTGAAAGACAATGTAAATAGGCTTAGGTATTTTTTCAAACATCATAAAATAGTGTAAAGTTCACATTTTTAACTTTAAAATAAGTCATTACTTTTATCTGATATGTTTTTATGCTTTTAAAAATTCCTGTTGATAAGTCAAGGTTGATGGCTTTGTGTAGCCAATTACATTAAAACAGAGCTTTTAAAAGGGTTTGCCATATGACCAAGATTTTAACTAAATTAATTATTAGAGAACTAGCATGTAAGCTAATATAACTTGAAAGAATCGAGAATTGAAAGTAAAATTTTAGAATCGGAATCGAAAATTTTAGGAATCGGCCCATCCCTAAAAATAATTCTATATTGTATATTTTAAGGTTAATGACATATCACAGACCATTAACCTTAAAAAACTCATCAAATACATCTAATAGGTATTGACTCGTAAGCTGGTACTTGGCCTTAGCATGGCACTATAGGCGGTGGGTGGAGATTAGCCAAAGACCGTTGTGCGAACATTTCCGAGGATGTAGGCATACATCACTTATAGCATTTCATCTACTGGAGCCCCTTCATGTGGGCCGCAAGGACAATTGATTCAACCCACATGACGGCAGACAAGTTTTTTATTTAGGCCATTACAGATGATCGGTCAAGTGCCAGCTTATGTGTAACAGATATTAAATAAGGTTTAAATTCTATATTGAGCATTATTCCAAAGAAAATAGAAGTTTGTTTAATAATTCATATTCCCTTAACAACTATATTTATTATTAACAACGAATAAGTTGAAACTTTATTCCTCATATTCTTTCAAATCAACAATACATCGATTGTGATCTATTTAGACAATGTGGTTGCACAAAAATCTGTAGGTCTAGTAACCTGCCCTGGCTAATTTTTCACTGCTTTTCCGCAATAAGTTACATAGTTCTCATGCATAAGTTAGAAATGAAAAGGTCTGTATATGTTAACTACAATATTTTCTATTTTGTGCATTGTAACTGTGTAATAGTACCTCAAAGTGTTTTGTTTCGTCTTATTTGGCCCATTTACTATTGCAAAAAATTAAGATAAAGGGCCTTATAGTCATGCAGTGAAAATGTGAGGTGATGTAGTAGCAGTGTTTTTTCAATATTTTTCACTTTTGAAGGAATCACCAGATTTAGTGAAATCACCATTTAGTAAATTGAATCACCATTTAACCTACTTCTTAAGGCATTATGTAGATTACTAACTCAAAAAATAAAACCTTAAATTTCTAAGGTCTTAGGTGTGTTGTGGAATTCTAGTGACAAATGCTTTTTGTAATTTGTGGGCAGAAATTCTCATTTTTCTGTATTTTTAATTAATGGGTTTTAATTTCCAGATTTCAGTGTTATTGTTACCAAAGTACTTGGGTATCTTGTACATATTTTGCTTAGTTCTTGACAAAATAGGGATTAACTTAAATTTTATTTCATTTTCCAAAATGTTACTCAAGAATGTATTTAAAACAAGAAATTTAATTTTAATTGGGAAAATCATGATCACTGCTTAAGAATTGTATATTATGAAAAATAACTTTAATGTAAGAAACTACAAAAAATGTAGTAAAAAATATAACCCTTCTAATATATTACTATATTATTATATTTGGAAAGTCATTCTTTCAAGTTATGGAAAAATTAAAAACTACTACAAGTTTGTCATTTGTGAAACATAACCTTATAAAAGACAGAAAAAAACCACTAGAAACAAAATGTAAAAGGACATTACAATATAAGTAAAGGGATTTATTTCCCACTCCCATGTAATCTGATTGTAACAAAAAATGTAGTAACTTGCAAAATGCCTCGAAATGTAATTAAACTTGCTGGTGACTCCAAAAAAAATACGGTTGTTTTTTATTATGGCACAAATCTTGAAAAAAAATCAATTTTAACACTTCAATTCAATACTGCTTTGTGCAGTAAGTTCTATTGTTTTTAGGCCAGAGATAGAAATAGAAGGTGTGTAAATGTTCAATGTAATATTTTCTGTTTTGTGCGTGGAATATGATCTGCAAGTATTTGTTTCATTCTGTTGCATTTTATTATCGCAAAAAATAAGATGTGTGAGTTTTATAACTATAAATAAAATTTTTGTGCCGGGTGAAACGTGGCGCCATGGGGCTAGGTTATTTTTTTTTTAATATGTAATATTATGGGAGTAAACAGAAGATTTAATTACATTTCTGGTATGTTGCAAGTTATGTCCAAAAAAATAAAGCTAAAACCTTAAATTGTAACGTTTTATGTTCGCTGTGGAATGAAGGATTTCTATTCTTCAAATTTTTTATTTTTGGGGACATGAGCGGAAGTTTTCATAATTTTTTTTGTATTCTTTATCACTTTCAGCATCTTCCGGTATAATTTTTTTGCTAAAATTGTTATGTAGAAATGAGAAATAAATACCATGAGAAAAAAAGTAATTGTGAGAATTATCGGCCACATACGATATTTTTGAAAATTGTTCAAAACCACCAAATAGAACCATATGGGCAACTGTTTTTTTTTTAATTGTCATCAGAAGGTTTTTTTTCAATTTAAAGTAGGGTAAAATATTTAGAGCGGAGGAATAAGATGTATATGGGCCGCAGAGTGATACAAATGTTTCCTGACATCACGCTAACTCTACATACATATCTTACATGTGTCTAGAACTCAGAAAAAAACATTTTCACTCATTGTTATGCTTTTGGCATAATTCTTATGAATTAGTAACTTGCAAAATGACTACACTTGCTGTTTACTCCCAAAAAATTATGAATTTAACAAAGGAAAAAATCAACGTTAAGGTGAGATTTTGACATTCATTTTCGATATATCGCAAGTATTGGTTCAGACCTAGTAACCTTTACAGTATTCAAGTATTATTACATTGATATAATTGATTTTTTTCTTATTAATCATTTAATTTTGTTCTGTGCTTAAAAGTAACACTGTAGCACTCCATTATTTTAAAAAATACTCAGTATTTAGGTCTAAAATTTTTAAGGCAGTTGTGTAATACGAATTAAAGATATAAGTCCATCTAATTTCCTTTCCAGCTACTTTTAAGCATTAATTACATAGTGCATTTAATAAATTAACTTTTTTAACAGTATGAAGTAATTGAATGTTTTTCATAAATCTTAAATTTTGTTCCATGCTCATAAGTAACAATTTTCCACTATATAATAAAAGAACCCAGTATTCCATGTTTTTAATTAATTTGCTATTGTTCATTAATTACATCGTGTATTTAATAAATTAACATAATTTTGACTAAATAAATTACTGGCTACTTGTCGGCGGGAATAGGTAATATTTTACTGTTTGAAAGCTTACCTAACCTTTCACTAGGTATTAGGAAATACACTAGGTATTTGGCGATACGTCTCATTTATTTGGAGGGAGTGTAAGGAATGATTCATGTGTACTGTTCGATGCAATATTTCCTGTTTTGTGCAAAGAATAGTGTTTGTTTTGTTATTGTGAATAATTCTGCGACTTACTATCGCTAAACAAATTATATGTGTGAGCGAGTTTGATAATTCTAAAAGATATGTATAGTGCTGACTTAGGTACAACTCAGTTAGTATAACACATACATATTAGTATGGAACATTCCTGAACATGTCTTGAGGCTATATTGATAGTATGGTTTTCTTTTTATTTTGTCCTAGGTACAAATTCATTAAAATTATGCCAAAACATAATGCTACACAATATGTAAGTGTAAAGGTGTTACATGACGTCATTGTATCTCTCAGTGAGGCAGGCAGCCTATTCACAACTGCTACTTCTGCACTGAATCTTTGATAAAAATATAGCCTTAATGACATTGGTGTAAACATTTTTTTTATTATTATACTACTCGTTTTAATGTATAGAACACAAATATTAACTTTTTTCATATTTTAAATGTTAGGTTATAATGGCATGTATAGCATAAACGAGTCTTATTGATATTGTCTGCATTTTTTTTTTTTTTTATGTGTAGAACACAAATATAAACTTTTTTTTTCGGAAAATACAAAAAGTTAATTTTCCTGAACATTTTTTTCTGAGTATGTATGTATATTTTCCTGAGCATGTTTAGCGTGAACCGGCCACACAGTAGCTACAGCGCACTGTACTACGTCAAAGTCGGTTTATTTTAACACCTAATTTAAAATCTACAAATTTTATCTTTTGCTTATAACTTTATACAATATGACTATATACCTACATTAAAATATACCTAAAAACTATATAGTCAGAATAAATTGGTAATAATTGTATTTAACATTACTATCTACCTGTATTAAAGTATACCTACAAAGTATCCAGTCACGATAAATTTGGTTATAATTTTATACGACATGACTATATACCTACATTAAAATATACCTACAAAGTATATAGTCAGAATAAATTGGTAATAATTGTATTTAACATTACTATCTACCTGTATTATACCTACAAAGTATTCAGTCAGGATAGATTTGGTTGTAATTTTCTGATTGGCAATAAGTCTAAATATTAACCAAAATTACAACCAAATCTATCCTGACTGAATACTTTGTAGGTATACTTTAATACAGGTAGATAGCAATGTTAAATAAAATTATTACCAAATCTATCCTTACTGCATACTTGTAGGTATATTTTAATATAGGTAGATAGCAATATTGAATAAAATTATAACCAAATTTATCCTGACTGGATACTTCGTAGGTATATTTTAATATAGGTATATTATAGTATTGTTGTATAAAATTACAAATCTAGACGTAATGCAGTGCGCTGTAGCTACTGAGCGCCCGGTTTACGCTATAGGCCTACATGCATATACAATTTAACATTTAAAACGTGAAAAAAATAAGTTTCTGTACTTTCCGCGGGAAAAAAGTTGATACTCGTGTTCTACACATTATAACGAATAATTTAAAAACAAATGAGTAATTTAAAATTTTGGTTAAAATGCACAAGCACAGCCACCTACGATATTTTGGGAAATTGTTCAAAACCACCAAATATCCACAAGAATTTTTTTTTATATACTTAAGAAAGTTACTTTTTTAAAATTCAAAGTAGGGTAAAAATTTCAGTGCGGAGGTATAAGTTGCGAATGGGCGCAGAGTGATACAAATGTTTTGTGACATTACAGTGCTGAGCTGAGCATAAGGTTGCGCAAATCGGCCGCGGTACGTCACACAACCTTACATTTGTAGATATTTGAGAAACAACCGTTTGGCTTAATTTTTATACACACATTTAAATGTAAAGTCTCCAGTTAAGATAGATTTGGTTTTAAATTTATACATTACTATATACCTACATTAAAATACACCTAAAGTGTCCAGTCAAGGTTAGATTTGGTTTTAATTTTATACATTACCTAAATGGTTACATTTATAAAATTATAACCAAATCCATCCTGACTAGATACTTCTTAGGCATATTTTAATATAGGTATATAGTAATGTTGTATAAAATTATAACCAAATCTATCCTGACTGGATACTTCATAAGCATAATTCAATATAGGTATGTTGTATAAAATTAGAACCAAATCTATCTAGACTGGATACTTCATAGGTATATTTCAATATAGATATATAAAATTCACCTTCTTTGTCAGTAACAAAAATAATATTATTAATATAGCTTAAAGACATGGTTTTGTTACATAAAGTTTAGATTGCTAAAACACAAACTACGGTAGTGACATCATGATACGATTATATCACTATGTGGCCATTCTCAACTTATGCCTCTGCTGAGAATTTTATACCCTACTTTTAATTAAAAAACAAGTAACTTTCCTCAAAGAAAGGAAAAAAAAGGTAAAAATATAAACATAATGACATTGGTGCTAAAAATTTTTTTGTTATTATATTACTTGTTTTAATGTGTAGAACACGAATATCAACTTTTGGTAAAAATGCTGAAGCCCGGCCCCCTATGATATTTTAGGAAATTGTTCAAAACCACCAAATTGGGCGATATCCACAGGAATTTTTTTTTATTGACCTAGGAAAGTTATTTTTTTCAATTTAAAGTAGGGTAAAAAGTTCAGCACGGATGTAGAAGTTGTGAATAGGCGCGGAGTGATACAAATGCTTCGTGATGTCACAACTGTATTTCGTGTTTTAGCAATCTAAACTTTATGTAACAAAAACATGTCTTTAAGCTATATTGATAACTATTATTTTTGTTACTGTCAAAGAAGGTGAATTTTATATATTTATATTGAAATATACCTATGAAGTATCCAGTCAGGATAGATTTGGTTCTAATTGTATAAATGTAACCATTTAGGTAATGTAAAAAAATTAAAACCAAATCTAACCTGACTTGACACTTTTTAGGTATATTTTAATATAGGTATACAGTATTGTATAAATTAAAAATATATGTATAAAAATTAAGCCAAAACGTTTCTCAAATATCTACACACGTAAGGTGTTTGTGACGTACCACGGCCGATGCGTACAACCTTATGCGCAGCAATTTGACATAACGAAACATTTGTATCATTCTGCGCCCATTCACAACTTCACATCTGCGCTGAATTTTTTACCTTACTTTAAATTGAAAAACAGCAACTTTCCGAGATCAATTTTTAAAAATTCTTGCGGACATCGTCCTATTTGGGGGTGTTAAACAATTTCCCAAAATATCGTAGGGGGCCGAGCTTCAACATTTTAACCCAACTTTTTTTCAGCGGAAATTATGGACGTACTTTTTTCACATTTTAAATGTTAGGTCTTAGTGGCATATAGGCCTATAGCATGAATCGACTGCGCAGTAGCTACAGCGTATTGCACTACATCTATGTTTTTACAAAATTAAAAGTTCGGATGGTCATAAACTAATGTAAAAGTGATTATACATTATTAAAAAGGTAATTTTATACAACATTACTATATACCTATATTAAAATATGCCTACGAAAGTATCCAGTGAGGATAGTTTTGTTTATAATTTTATACAATAAAATTATAACCAAATCTATCCTGACTTGATACTTTGTATGCATATTTTACATATCACGTTTTACCTAACATCACATTACACTTACGCAATCTAGTAGCTGCTGCCATTTTTATCTCTCCAAGGTTATGTCCTACAGCTTTAATATCATTCCAAACTGATGCCATTGGAAATATTAGTAATATTTTATATTTCTAGGCGTAAACGATGTTGCACACAACGTGAACGATAATGCAATACAAATTACTAGCAGTAAAATTTTAGTACTCAAGAAACGTTACAAGTACTGTTTATCAGATCAGAAAAAACAGATTAAGCAACACTGTTATTGTTCTTCTCGAAACAAATGCCTTGTATATTTTGCATGGTTTAAACGTTAGCGTTAACTTCTAGGCATAATAATGTGCATAATATATATATATATATATATATATATATATATATATATATATATATATATATATATATATATATATATATTAAATATGATGATATGTTTTCTTGTAATATAGTTAATAAATTAAATATATTTCAAAAACAAAAATACTTTCAATGAATATATTTATTCAAAGCTTATCGCCGATAAAATAGTACCAGCATCTTCAGGAAAATAATTATCTAATAAAAAAAGATTTTTTTTATTAGATAATTATTTTCCTGAAGATGCTGGTACTATTTTATCGGCGAAAAGCTTTGAATAAATATATTCATTAAAAGTATTCTTGTTTTTGAAATATTTTTAATGAATTAATAATATATATATATATATATATATATATATATATATATATATATATATATATATATATATATATATATATAAATTTAATTCAAATTGTGTTCGTTGTAAAGGTAAACTATGTCTAAAAACTAATAATATAAACGGACTTTAGGACTGTAATACCTGACAACAAAAAATTTTGTCAGCAGAAGACACTGATGAAGATCGGCACATAGAGATCGAAAACGTTGTTTGAGTAAGTTTTAACAAATTTACCAAATTTAAAGTTGGGATAGTCATCAACTATTGTTCAAGTGATTTCAAGTACCGCAAATCAAATGATGGATAAAATTTTAAAACATTTCGAACATAACCTAAGTGCACAAACGCGCATGAAACTGTATAAATTAATGTTTCTTTACAAAACACAGCACTACTGTATACTATATTCATTAAATACATATTTATTTTACAGGTCTAGGAACAAAGTATTCCGTTGATAATAGTTTGATTATAAAAATAATAAACGCATACATATTTTTCCAGTAGGCATTAGGACAATCATAATCTAATTATATTAACATATATTTCTAAAAGTGTAGTTATCATACATTTTATTAATTTCTTAAAGAAAATTACCAGCCTGACTACCTTCATATTTATGATATGAAAATTGAGGCTCCTAAACACCTGGGAAAAGTGTATTAAACTATTAATCCAGGTTTGTAAATTATAGAGAATATAAAATAATGGCAAGGAATGTTTGTCTCTCCACTGTTAATGTGACATCTTTCATTATTACATTTAAACTTCTGTACCTAGACCATGACATGCAAGAACATATTTTACTTTAATAATATGCCGTATTTTTATTTAACGCACAATTCAAAGTTTAAAATTTCGTCAAAAGAAACAAACTTCGTACGGAAGATTCTTATTAATAACGGAATTTAAATTTTAATGACATTCAGCCAATTAATTACAATAAATTATACGTTTATAAACCCTACATCTGGAAGGCTGTGATTCCCTTGATAGTCCTTCATCTAGCAGTTTCCTTCACTTCTTTTAGTATTTACATTAAATTCTTAAAAACCTATTTACTTTTAAAAAAAAGAGTGTAGCTTGGTTTATATAGCCTGTTTCCGAAAACTACGTAGAATTATTAATCACTTGAACAATAGTTTATGACTATCCAAACTTTATATTTGGTAATTTTTTTAAAACTTACTGAGACAGAACGTTTTCGATCGCTATGTGCCGAACTTCATCAGGGTCTTCTGCTTGAAGATGTTGGGTCAAGCGTTGACGGTTTTCGATAGTATCAAATAGTATGTGTGATTTGTATTGTGTTTGTTCGTTTAATATGTTTGTACTTTGTGTTTTTGTGTGTCTGTAAATTTCATATTGTTCTAGTGTGTTGAGATGTGGTCCTTTTTTGTTGATGTGTAGAATTTCTAAGTTATGGTAAATGTCTGTGTATTTGTGTCCTATTTCTTTTATGTGATTGTAAAATGTTGAGTTGGTGTTCTGTTTGTGTTCCTCGACTCTTTGTTTACGTAGAATTATCAGAAGATATCGTTTTCATAGCATAATGAAGAATTAGATAACATTACAAAAATAGTAATAGAAAATGGATACAACAAACACCTTATAAAACATACACAACAATTTAATGAACCTACAGACAACATATGCAGATGATTTATTATTTAAAAACATTATACACGAGGTTCAAGAAGAAATATGTATGACGTCAACAAATACCAACATGACGGATCGAACATTCACATCAGAAAAGTAGAGAAAATTAATCAGTGATTAAACAATGGTCAAGTAACTGCAAAGTGCCTCATCACATAAGGTAAACTTGTGGCACTTAATGGTGTAAAAAATTATGTACAGGTAATAATAATAACTTCATAAAGTCAGTGCAACGGAAAAATAATGGACAACGTGAAATATCACTATATATATATATATATATATATATATATATATATATATATATATATATATATATATATAAGTTATGTGAACCTTTCATAATAAAATGCGTGCTAGGAAATTTCCTGCTACGCAGCTTTTGTATTAATAGGTGGTCAGAACAGAGCCCCAGCAGTGTGCAAGTCGCCTCTGTATCATACCGACGTTCTCACTCCGATTGAATGTACATCAATTGTATTTGTTTTTATTAAGCTAAATTATTGTAACCATTTCAAAATTAAATGTTTCGTAATTAACAAAGGTTTGTAAATACAAGCACATTTTTAAAAACCTTTCAAGCTTAATATAACACGTAACTGGCGCAGTCGGTAGGACTCCTCAAGGAAGTTAGTGAATATAACGTCCGTCGGTTTTAACCGTTAATTGAGGAAAACATCGGTAGGACATCTCGGGAGAATTAATGAACATAATTTTTATCGATTTCAATCGTTAACCGAGATACTGCAAAAACTCGATTCAATTCAGAGCGCATATCTGTAACGCTATCAAGAAAACTTTAGTAGAGTGAATATCTACAACTTAATAGAGCGCATATCTATTAAGAGCACGAGTGAATATCGTGTAACTGGAAAGTGAAAATTTGTTCAATGTATACAAAGTATTTTGGATCCACTTGTAAGTAGATCGTAAGAAATAGAATTAAGAAAAGTAGAGTAAATACTTTTTTATTTTATATCATTGATTTTAATTTTTATTATTTTAAAGAAAATAATATTTTAAAATAACAACGCCAACATTAAAGAAGGAATATCTTGACATGATTCCTGAGTATAATGGAGAGCCCACTATGCTCAATAGATTTATATCAGTATGTGATAAAATAGTCAGTAAGTTTTATGTATCTGAAAATCCAGAAGACTTTCAGAACGAATACCTATTTTCTTCTATACTAGCTAAGTTAAAAGGCCAAGCATTAAAAATGATAGTAAATTCAAATTCTTATAATTGGTATGAGATTAAAAAAGTATTGTTAACCAGCTATTCAGCTAAAAGAGATTGCTTTACTTTAAATTTATAAATGGCCGAATTAAAACAAGAAAATAATTAATCACCTTTTAAGTTTTACAAAAGAATTCAAAAATTATTAAATTTACAAATATAATTTTTTATTAATAAAGAGCCTCAAAGACAATTGGCCAAAGATGTTTTAATAGAATATGTACAGAAATTAGGGTTAAGAGTTCTCCTTAGAGGTTTACTCTAGCGAACCCGTAGGATCGCTAATGCGCACAAAAAATCCAGATTCTCTTAGCGAAGCACTTAACATGCTTACTAATGATTTTCAATTTAAAAATAACAAATTATTTCAAAATATTAAACAGAACATCCCACCTAGGGCCCCACAATACCCGCCTACTCGCAAACCCATTCCTAACAAACAAACCTTCCAAAATTATAGGCCCAACTACCAAAATAACCCTAACCAATTTACTAAACCTAACTCATACCTACAACAAAATCAACAGCCGAGACATTCCAATAATTACACACCACAAAATGTTCATCAAAAATTTGAACCAGAACCAATGAGCATTTCCACACGTCAAACAGGGAACACAATTAGGCAAAATAGACTTTATCAGATGACAGGGAAACCAATAGAAGAAGAGAATTACGATCAAACTATAAACCGATTGACTGACTCTTATCTGACCGATCAAACGGATTATGAACCGCAAGAGGACCCTGATCGCTACATTGACTTTGATAATTCAACGCAAGAGGAAAACGCATGTGGATTCACTCAAGAGAACGATCATACCCAAAATCATTTTTTAGGACTAACCACAATAAAAAGACATTTTCCATAATGCATATCGAAGAAGACACAAACGAACTACCGTACATCCGCGATCCCAAGACTAACCTAAAGATGCTGATTGACACTGGAAGCACGAGATCATTTATTAAAAAATCAATAGCTTTCCAATTTTTCAAAAACACCCTAAAACAAGAACCATTTGAAGTGAGTACAGCTCATGGAGTATCAAAAGAAAAATAACAGTTGTACACTACCACTTTTAGGAGAAGAAACAACCAATTTCTATTTATTTGATTTCCATAAAGATTTCGACTTACTCCTTGGATTAGATAACATAAAAGAATTAAAAATTAATTTAAATTTTGTGAATGATAAATTAATATTTCGCAATAAACAAATCCCGATTAAATATTTTAACACAGAAGTACAAAATAATAATAATAATAATAAAGGCGAATGTCAGGAACAGAACGCTAAAAAAGGAACAAGTTATGTTATACAAGCCCGCACTAGCCAAACGATTAAATTTAGAATACAAAATATTCAAGATGGAGAAGGACTCTTACCATATAGACACTTAAATGGATTAGAAATTCCGCAGTGTATAGTCTCAGTACACAAGGGAGAAGCCTATTGCCCTATTATAAACAACAGAGAAGAAAATGTAGAATTAAAAGTGAATGAACCATTAGAGTTAAAAGCTTTAGAAGAATACAATATCCTTGAACCTGATACAATGCAAACGAACACTAATTTCAATTTATTAGATTATAAACAAAAAAAATCGAGAAGAAAAAATTTAGATTTATCAAAATTTAGAATGGAACATATGAACTCGGAAGAAAAATCCGCTATAACAAGTTTAATAGAAGATTATGCAGATTTATTTCATATTGAGGGAAACGATTTAACTTTTACCAACCAAATAAAACATGTTATTAGGACTACTGATGAAATTCCCGTATACTCTAGAAATTAAAGATATCCAGAGATTTACAAGAACGAAATTAATAAACAAACTGAGGACATGCTTAAACAAGGAATTATTAGGCCTTCGAATTCTCCATGGAACTCTCCTGTCTGGATTGTACCCAAAAAACAAGTTGCTTCTGGCAAAAGAAAATTTCTATTAGTAATGGACTTTAGAGGATTAAACAAAAAAACAATTGACGATAAATTTCCCTTGCCGAACATTACAGACATATTAGATAAATTAGGACGATCTCAGTATTTTACAATTTTAGATCTAGCCTCAGGATTTCACCAAGTAGAGATGGATAAAAATAGCATAGAAAAAACAGCGTTTTCAACGGAAACAGGACACTACGAATTTTTAAGAATGCCCTTTGGACTAAAGAATAGCCCCCCTACATTTCAAAGAATTATGAATAATATTCTGAGAGGCATCCAAAATGAAACATGTTTAGTTTATTTAGACGACATTATAATTTGTTCTACTTGCCTCCAAGAACATATACAAAGACTTAAAGAAGTTTTTGACAGATTACGCAAAGCCAACTTTATGGTACAGCTGGATAAAACAGAATTTTTAAGAAAAGAAGTAGCATATTTGGGACATGTTGTGACACCAAATGGCGTAAAATCCAATCCAGCAAAGAGTTTAGCAATCAAGGACTCTCCAATACCTAAAACCACCAAACAAATTGAAGGATTTTTAAGGATATTAGGCTACTACCGAAAATTTATTAAAAACTTCGCCAAAATAACAAAACCATTTACTAATTGTTTGAAGAAGAATGCGAAAATATCGAAAATCCCGACTTTATAGAATGCTTTGAAACATGTAAAATGTATTGACTAATGAGCCACTTCTACAATACCCAGATTTTGAAAAGGAATTTACTCTAACGACAGACGCTAGTAATTATGCACTAGGAGCAATGTTAAGCCAGGAAAAAAATGGAAAAGACCTTCCTATAGCGTATGCCAGCATAACTTTAAACGACAGCGAAACTAATTACTCTGCGATTGAAAAGGAAATATTAGCAATCGTATGGGCAACAAAACATTTCAGACCTTATTTATTTGGGAGAAAATTTAAAATTTATACAGACCATAAACCTTTACAATGGTTATTTTCAGTTAAAGAACCAAATTCCAAACTTTTAAGATGGAGATTAAAATTGGAAGAATATGATTATGACATAAGATATAAAAAAGGTAAACTAAACCAAAATGCAGACGCATTGTCAAGAATACAATTAAATACCACCGATAAAAGGTCAACGAACACCCAACACACTGTAGAACCGGACCTTGACTTATCTGCAGCTGACTTACTGCAACGCTATTTTCCAGAACTGGACGATAACGAATCTATAGTCGTACAACTCGACGCATCAGATAACGCCAACCTAGAAGACAATGACGAAAGTGATAGTCAAACCATCCACTCCAATTTTGAAGGAAACGCCCAAATTGAAATATCAATTTCCGACGAGCCTGTAAACTTTGGAAAAAAACCAAATATTTTTATCATTAGTAAAATATGAGCCAAAGAAAGTAAAAATTATAAAGCTATTTGGAACTCCAAAAATTCGTTTAATAGTCGAAGTATCAGAGAATAATTTTAAGGAAGACATAGTTAATTTTGTAAAATCGTAATTGGTACCTAAAATAAAATATAATCTATATTTTGAAGACGACTTTTATGAGAAATTTGCATAATGCATAGCCAAAAATTTCAAACAAACTGAATTAAATTTAGTTAAGTGTAATAACAAACTGTTAGACTTAACTTCGGAAGAAGATACCTTAGAGACGATAAGTAATTATCATGTTAGCAAAACTAATCACCGTGGGATACAAGAACTTACGAACAAATTAAGTGAAGATATTATTGGCCTAATTTAAAATCACTAATTCGAAATTGCATAAATCAGTGTGACATATGTCAAAGCACTAAATACGACAGAATTACCCTACAGCTAGAAATGAATTTGACACCTACAGCAGCCAGACCATTTCAAATAATTCACGTCGACACAATCTCTTTAGAGAAGAATTCCTTTATCAGCATAGTTGACGCTTTCTCACGATACGGTCAAGCTTATCGCTTGGGAAGCTCTCAAGCTACAGAGATAGCAGACAAGTTATTAGATTACTTCACACATTTCTGCTTACCAACAGTTATTATCTCAGACAATGGAACGGAGTTTAATAACAGAATTGTAAAAGAGATATTAGACCTGCATAAAATCAAAATTCATTTTATAAGCACACAAAACATCCAATCAAACGGATTATGTGAAAGATTTCAGTCCACTTTAATAGAACACATATAACAGTTAAATAATCAAATTGAATTTAAAAAAGACAGTATAATTAAGAAGGTTAAATATGCTATTATAGCTTATAACAATAGCATACATTCAGTCACGAAATTAACGCCGTGCGAAGTCTTATTTGGACACATAAATTCAAACACTTTATTAGATATAGATTTAGAAAAACCTATTGTAAATGACTACGTTTTAAACCATAAAGAAAAAAAATACTCCATGAAAACATTAGGAATAGTAATCAAAAAATTAAAGAAAAAGTTTTAGAAAAAGAAACATAAACAAGGAACCACTTCCAGAAATACCACCGGAAGTTTATGTAAAAACAGTTCAAAAGCAAATCAAAACGAAGAATAGATATAGCAAGGAAGAAATAGCTTCAATAAATAAAGAAAGAAAAACTGGAAAAATAAAGCCTAGACATCATAACACAAAAAAAAAAAATACATTTGTAGAAAATTAAAAGGCCTAAGAAGATAAAAAATGTAATTAATGACCAATATCCTTTTTGTTCATATTCAACACAATCAAATTAAAATCCCTACCATACCTTTGTCCACTAATTCTATGCAAGAAACTTTATTAAACTTTTAAACAACACTGTTTTTATTAATTGTATGTGTTACAAACTTTTTTAATTAATTAAACGATATGTAACTAGTTATGGTAATAAATATTGTTAATTATTTGAAATATGTTAATAAAAAAAAAATGTGTAATTGAAGAAAATTAGAAACTAAACTCTTAAGAGATAACAAAAAATAATTCTTATAAACGGACTAGGATCCTTTATCAAATCTATAACAGGCAATGTGAATGTAAATGATGGTAAAAATTATATAAAACTTTTATTGTAATCAATGTAAATTTTGTAGAATTAAAAAAAAGTCAAGCATTGTGAATTATAATGAAGATGACTTTGTTGAATTAGAAAACACGATTAGAGTTAATTTTAAATTTTCTGCCTGAGCTATGACGTTAGAACTAGAGCCCTGGTAAGTAATTAATTATGTTGGTAATAAGCAATTAACAATTAATAATAATCACATTGCAAATAAAGTAATACTTACCCCAGGTAAAAAGGGCTTGACCGTTACAAAGGAGGAGAGATAGGGAGAGAGGGTAATAAAATAAAAAGTTTCAACGATTAAGTAGAACCTCGTGGCCTAATGGGTAAGGTACAAATTTACCAATCGTGAGTTTCTGGTTCAAATCCCGAACTTCGATTTTAATTTTTTTTTAAACAGTTCCAAGAGAGGACAGTCTCCTGGATTTATTTTTAGGGATCCTAGTAAAGTAAAGGAAGGTTGTGGAATTGTGTAAAGTGTGAATATACGTTTTTAAGTTTTTAAATGATTAGAAGAGGCCTACAGTGTAATTTTTTTCATAAAAGATTTTATAAAGCATTCTAGTTTTAATGAATCTTATTTCTTGTGATGAAAACAACTTTTTTTGTCATTGCAGTTTAAATAATTGAAGGTTATAAACTGTTGAGAAACGAAAATAATGAGTAATTTTTTAAAGCACTTGCCGTTAGGTTTGGTTATTTTCATAAAAATTACTAATTGTTTTGGTTGTTAAAGCACTTGACGTTAGGTTGGGGTTTTTCTTAAAAATTACTCATGATTTTGGTTTTTAAAGCATATGCCGTTAAGGTTTTCATTTAATGACACATTTATTTTGCAAAAATAACAGATTCGCCCATCCCTACTCAGTGGCGGCTCCAAGCCAATTACAGTAAACTCCCGATTATCCGTGGAATAGGATGGCTAGGCAACGACGGATAACCGAATTCCCCGGATAATCCGCTATGAACAAAGAATACGGAGAACTATCGATAATCGATTAATATACCATAAGTTACACAAATAATGACCCCGGTTAATGCAATTCACAAATAATTTTCAGAGGACAAAATAAATACAGAAAATAATTTCAAATGTCGATGTATTTAACGGCTTATAACATGTGCATTTATATGTCTAACTATTTTACAATACGTACATAAGTATATGTCAAAAGTAAATATGTATGTACATATGTAATTTCCTTCACACATAATACAAAAAAATCTGTCACTTTCGTCTGTTTTTTGTGACCATTGGTTTAGCTTTATTGTGCGATCAAATTTTCTAGAGAAACATTTTGTAACACAGTGTCTATTTGTGTCACAAAGCCATAAAGATCGATAATGTATATGACAGACATGGATAATGCGTATGTTACGTCCTAGATTTTATAGCCGAAATTAGCTGACATTTGTTTACAATCTTATGATACACATTAGGTTTTCGGGCATCCAAGGATTTTGTCATTGTCTCTTATATACAGTAGCTTGCTCGCCCCTTTTATTTCGCTGGCCCGCGTCGGGATGCTTCCCTTTCAATGTAAACATTAGTACGTACGTATTTACATATCTATGCCCTTCATCTTAACTTCTATTAAGCCTTATATGTATTTACGTCGTAATTCACCGTTTGAAAATTTAAACACGTGAATCTGATTGGAATAAAAATTGGATATTTGTAAAACAATGACAGACCCCGGATAATCCGCAAACCGGTTAAACCGCCCACGGATGATCGGGAGTTTACTGTACATTCGTGGGGCTCATGACAAGGGGTTTCCCCAGATTTATGAGGAGGGGAGACAATTTTGAAATTTGATACCCATTTAACTCGTTTTACATTCTAAGCACCTACAACTTTTATTAAGTTATACTTATTGATTAATATATTAACATTGCTATAATTAATTGACGTATTACGGTGTGATTTACGAAATGTTGCTAGGTTGGGTAGTTAAGTGATTGCCTATGCTAAAGCGTCGAGTACTCAACGAGTAGTGTGAATCAAGTTTTACTTTTAAAAGTATATTAGGCCACTGTGTATGCGGATCAAAGGATCTATAAATGGAAACATTGTGAGAACATTACAAATAAGCCTATAATGCTGCTTCCTAAATCATATAGAATTGTATTAGCAGCACTGATTAGTCATTTCTCAGCGCATGCGCATGACTACGGGACTCCATCCCAGGCTACCCGTAACACGCGCATTGAATAACGTCACCGCACGGTTTTGGCTGTTTCAGCTTATTCCACGCACAATCAATGGACTAGTCTGGGGCTCTCTGCTGTGAGCCCCGCGCGGAGCTTGCGGCTAATTTCGTGCGTCAACTGCTAAATATTTTATGGTTTTAACATTGCTTAAATAATTCTAAGCTCTTCTTAACCTAATTTAAGACAAATGAATATTCATTAAAAATTAATTTTTTTAATTGGGAGGGCTGCGCCCCGGAGCCCTTTTGGACAAACTGCCACTGCCCCTACTCCATACATTATGTCAGGCATCTTGACTGTCATTACTACTTCCCCCACTGCTGCAGTAAACCCTACATCGCTTCTCAGCTGTGACGTCACGCGCATGCGCGTTGATGGAAGATCCTAGCAAAAGAAGGTCTAGTTTTATTAGCGCGCACACACACACACTCACAAAAACATATAAAACAGCATATACTTATACATGATGGTAATCATTACATTTAGGTATTGCAAAGGTGGTAACACACAGTAAATTATAACTAATATATTCATAAAATTAAAATTGTGTTTATTGAAAGAGTAGACTATGTCTAAAAATTAATTCGAACAGATTTTAGTAGCTTACTCAATACTTGACAAAAATTCTTGGGAATTATAAAATACTAACCCTGATTTCCTTTGATTTACTATGGCTTGATTGTATGTAACTTAATTACATTATAATGTAAAAACAAGGGATTTTAAGTACCGCAATTCAAATAATGGATTCAATTTTATAACATTTCGAAGATATCCAACTGCAAAAAGGAACACGAAACAGAAATGTAGTGTCTGTTTCTTTACAAAACACTACATTAATTCACTATATATTCATTTTACATAACTAGGAACAAAATATTCGGTTGGAAATACAAGCATCATATGGAAGATTGTTATTGGTCCTGAATTTCAATTTTAATGACGTCCTGCTATTTAACCTGCGATATAATGTAGGTTTATCAACCCTATAACATACTTGGCAGGCTGTGTTTCACTATAAAGTCCTTTATCTGACAGTGTTTTTCACTTCTTTTAGTATTGTCATTAAAGTGTAGCTCGTTATATATAGTCTGTTCCTGAAAACTACGTAGAATTATAAGAAGACAGCGTTTTCATACCTCTGTAACAACCATTTATCATCGGGAAATTTTATTGAGTAATGGTTTCCCGCTATACCGTCATCGGGAAAGCGCTCTTCCGACCTGTGAGCCGACCGAATGAACGGTTTCCAGAAAAATGAGGGAGGTCATCGGAAAAACTTTTAAGGTAATGTTTCCAGTGATGTCGTCAGCTAAACATTCGATTGTTTCGTGGGTATTGAGAGTCTGCAGTTGACGTAATTTGAAGACCGACCGTTGTATGATTTGTTCAGTAGGTCAAATTCATCGTAATTTGTTAAAAAAAGCCTGGCAGAGACGCCCGCTTTTTTTATAAGTATTTATTTTAATATTATATTTTCAATTACAATATCATGTTTATTAAATATTTTATCATTGTACCAAAGCTGCTGTGGTAACGTCAGATCGGTGGTTCCCCATCATGATGGAGTTACACTGTGTATTAGAAGTTCGGACATGGTAGAAAAACCTTGTTACAATTAGACGAAAATTTGTAGAAAGGTTTTTGGCCTCGCTGAATAAGAATATAACGTCAAAATAATTAATTTTTTCAATTTTGTTTTCACAATAGCTTTAAAAAAAATATTTTTTGAGTATCTGTCAACCACTGAAATATAAATAATAAAATTTGAATGCACAAAATTTTGGTAAAATGCATACTAAGCTTCAAGAAAGTGTTTACATTGCAAATATACGAATTATGATAGCAATCATTACAAAGTTATTTATTTATATGTTTTTGAGGCTGATGAACAAGAATATAATGCAAAAATAATTGAAAAGTTATGATAGTGAGACCTTCGAATCATGTTTTTTTTTTTTAAAAACTTGGGAGCGGGTTTGAATTGCCCGAAGCACTGCTACCTTAAGGTATATTGTACTTACCTCCCTGATCTAGTCAAATAACCCCTTCCCTCTTACCAGGTTTAGGAGTTTCCTGACTAGAGTTTTACCTTCAGCATCCACCAAAGCCGTTCCATCACCAAAGAGGTTGAAGCGCCTCTCAGCAAGTACTCCACATCTGAAAATAATGTGTGTGGCAGTCTCCTGTTCCTGCCCGCACAATCTGCACACTGGTTCATCCTTGTAGATACCCATTTTATGCAAATGTTTCCTTAGTCCACAGTGTCCCGTGAGTAGTCCTGTGGCTATCCTTAATTCCTGCCTAGACAGATAGATGAGACTCTTCTGCAGCCCCAAGGAAGGTCTCCTAAGGGTTAGCTTACTGTGTCTCATCCCTTCGGCCCTGATCCAGTGCTCACAGTGTCTTTCAGCCATCCACCTTCGCACTGTCATCCTGACCATGGATTTGGAAATACCCACCGCAGGTTCCGGTCCAATCAGGGGAGTCGAGGACCCCTCCCTGGCCAGCGCAACTGCGGCTTCATTTCCAAGTATTCCCCTATGCCCTGGCACCCAACCAATTTCGAATCATGTTACGTCAGCACTTATTCTATCCTTCTGTCATGGTTAAAAGTCTGAACATGTAACTTTCTTTTCCCTACCATGTCCGAATTTCCAACATACTGTGACCTCGGTGGGCCCACTGGAACCAATATAAAATTCTCCAGCAGAAACCTAATCCAAGTCCATGTTAGCCAACAGCGTGAGGAAGCGTCTCACGCGTAGGTGTATATGACATCGAGGGTTTACGCCTTTCCTGAGGGAAATCTATGAATGCTGCTTGAACTGCATCCCTGTAAGTGGTGTCGACTTGTTTGAGCTAGTGTATAGAATACCTCTAGCCTTCCTTCTACACAAGGCATTTTTTTTGTTCAATAATCCAGTACGGA
Organism: Prosapia bicincta; assembly: GCA_036971475.1. Taxonomy (NCBI): domain Eukaryota; kingdom Metazoa; phylum Arthropoda; class Insecta; order Hemiptera; family Cercopidae; genus Prosapia; species Prosapia bicincta. The sequence continues at coordinate 254,569,693 of JBAIZL010000001.1, read as the reverse complement.
CTGCAAGTTTGTCTCTTGGCTGTGAGTGCTCATGTCGATGGAGAGAAAAATCGTAATATAGCTCGGGCGGGATCCTGAATGCAAATGATGTTTCGTGACCGATCTCCTGTGTTTATATGCACTTCGTGAGTTCGGCCGACGTTCCTTCGTACATGTACTCGTAGTAATGTATTGCTTACTCCAGCATTAGGTCACTGTGCAGAAGCCCAAGGCCATCCTTGTACTCATAGTTGTGTGATGCGTACTCCAGCATTATGTCCCTGTGCAGAAGCCAAGGCCATCCTTGTACTCGTAGTGTTGTTGCGTACTCCAGCATTTTAGGTCATTGTGCAGAAGCACAAGGCCATCCTTGTACTCCTAGGACCTGAAAAAGTAACATAAATATTAGAGAATGTTACCATCTTGAAGTTTGTAGCAGTGGCGGCTCCTGGCCAATTACATTTATGGGGCTCATGACAAGAAGTCTCCCCAGATTTACGAGGTGCGGAGAAAATTTTGAAATTTGATACCCATTTAACTCGTTTTATATTCTAAGCACCTACAACTTTTATTAAGTTATACTTATTGATTAATATATTAACATTGCTATAACTAATAGACGTATTACGGGTGTGATTTACGAAATGTTGTAAGGTTGGGTAGTTAAGTGATCGCCTATTGGTTGCTAAAGCGTCGAGTACTCAACGAGTAGTGTGAATCATGTTTTACTTTTAAGAGTATATTAGGCCACTGTGTATGCGGATCAAAGGATCTATAAATGGAAACAATACTTATCTAGTACATAAATATTATTTTTTTAAAAGAGTTTAAAATAGTAGTTTCATAAACGCATATTATTATTAAATATAAAATTTGATTTGTTTACTTTGAGTCAAATGCACCAACATTTATTTGTGAGAAAATTACAAATAAGCCTATAATGCTGCTTCCTAATCAGCAGCACTGATTAGTCATTTCTCAGCGCATGCGCAAGACGACGGGACTCCATCCCAGGCCACCCGTAACACGCGCATTGAGTGACGTCACCGCTCGGTTTTGGCTGTTTCAGCTTATTCCATGCACACTCAATGCACTAGTCTGGGGTCTCTGCTGTGAGCCCCGCGCGGAGCTTGCGGCTAATTTCGTGCGTCAACTGCTAAATATTTTATGGTTTTAACATTACTTAAAAAATTCTAAGCTCTTCTTAACCTAATTTAAGATAAATGAATATTAATTAAAAATTAATTTTTGTAATTGGGAGGGCTGCGCCCCAGAGCCCTTTTGGACAAAACTCCTAGTTATGTTTTCCGTACTCCAACAATAGGTCACTGTGCAGAAGCCCAAGGCCATCCTTGTACTCATAGTTATGTGTTGCTTTCTCCAGCAGTAGGTTACAGTGCAGAAGCCCAAGGCCATCCATATACTCATAGTTGTGTTGCGTACTCCAGCATTGGGTCACTGTGCAGAAGCCCAAGGTCATCCTTGTACTCGTAGTTATGTGTTGCTTACTTCAGCAATAGGTCACTGTGCAGAAGCCCAAGGCCATCCAAAATGGTGTTAAAAAAAGTCGCAAGAAAAAGCTTATGTGACAAGTTTTTTTAAAAATATTCCTTTATAACAACATTTTCTAAATACAATAATATGAACTAATGAAGAAGAAAAAGTACGGTCGTATAGCTGGGGCAGGCGCTTAAAAGCAAATGATTGTACGCGACAGCCAGTCAGAGAGGGAGGGGGTTATTTGGCCTACGATGTTATGTAGAGTCTGTCACCGATAATGGCAGCGGGTAGAAATTTATCAGGGCTTTTGGTTAAGAGCTGGATATCATAAGGGGTTTCTGCATGGTAGGACGTTTATTGGGCGGGAAAGTAAAAAGGTTTTAATTCTGGGTGACAGCGTTTATTTTTAACATTGGGACTGGCTGACGGAAGCTTTTTTTTTGTTGACAATTCATGGTTTACATGCAAAATGGAATACATGTGTGTAATACGGTTGTGGTGTGACAATACAAGTTGCAAGAACATGTAACGGGACTTAGTGCTAGAATGGATTAACAATATTATCTTGACTAGGTTTAACTTGACTAACAAAATTTACATAGGAAAACGACGTAATACAATAAATCTTAATACTAGGCTTAGCCTAACTAAAAACTAATGAAATGGAGGTTGTAGGAACAATAAATGTTTGGTACAGGTGTGATGTTGGGTAGTGGAAATGTGATTGTGAATGATGAGGATTAAATGCAAATGTGATGAAAAACTACCTTTAAGAAGTTTAACTAAGGATGGAGTTCACAAAGATGAGTGATATTTTCTTAGTACTAAAACTAAACTAAACCTGTAACTAAAACTAAAGGTTATCTGGAGCGTAGGTGAGTAGTGAATAAGGTTGAAGGTGTGAAATGCTGTTTGATCGTGGATAGGTGAGAAGAAAATGTTAGGAGGGGATGTTCTACGACCGGCTTTTCTCTCTTTATATGCAGTGCGAGAATCCGACGAGACGTTGACATTTAGAGGTTATTGACAAGGGTAGGTCGTGGAGGCTTGCTGCGAGGCGAGGCTCACTAAGAAGACAGGATACATACGTGGCGATTTACGAGATACGGATATACTGCCGGAGATCAATATACATAAAAACAGAAGAAAAGTTTATGTAATTAAAATTGCCGCTAGCAAGTTTTCGCCCGGATTTCAACTCCTTCCTTGAATTACGATCGTAGTACCTTAAGAAGCGTTAATGATGGTTTCCTATGGTTTGTGACCTGTGAAGCATGTAAAATGGATTCCAGAGCAGTATTGTTAAGTACAGAATTGTTAACCTCACTTTCCATAAACCACGTTTGTTGAGATCTGTCATTATGTCCGATATAACCTAGAAATCAGCTGGTGTTTTACCACAGTTCAATTTCCACCGCCTACTAGACATTCGTTGCCTGCCAGAATTTAGGCTTTTTTTTACTGCAAAGAAATAGTTTTGCGATCCAGTTACCAGACGCATTGAGCCTATTCATCTATGTTCTAGACTAGGTCCACGTAGTTTTTGATCTAGTTAGCTTTTGCTAGCCTTTTTAGCCGGTTACATCGGGTTCTAAGCGCGTTATAATATTACACCGCTAATTGATTATGTTCAGTTAATGTCTTAAATACGTTCTAACTATAAATTACCGCAGTCAAACTTTAATAAGTCAATTTAACCGCGTTATAAGTTCGAATGCCATTGTATTGGGTATACCGCGTGGGATTTCATTATACAGCAGACAGTTAACTATTTAACCTCGTGCGTGAACTATCAAGTGTTAATTAAAGATTTTCTATTGTGACGATTGAAGTGTTTACTTTACATTAATTTTAAATGAGTTCTAGTTTATACCACTTGTCGAAATCTACGGTTCATCACTTCAGGACTTAACCCAGGCCTGGGACACCGCATCACCGCTTCACCTACACTGAATAGTTTGGAATGGTAAGTGGCGTCGACTTAACTTCACTCATAATCTTGAACTATTTCTTTTAATTAACGTTTAGTGTTTAACTTAAATTCAGTGTCGTTTTTATCATTAAAGCCGCCCTTGAACTGCTTCAACAAAGCAAGGTGGCTCCTCCGGACTTTATTGTGTAACCTCGTATAATTCGAACTACCATATTGATTTTCTAATAATTTACATATTTTTCTTTCTTTAGTTTTGCTACCAAAACTATACATGGTCAACATGGGCCGAATAATTTGAATCGCATAAGCCATAGGTTACAGTTCATTGCAAAATTTCTTTAACAAATCATCTTCAAAATTTCCTTAATAAGTCTAGATTGAATTCTAGTAAAAATGTCAATTATTACAGATTATTATTTGTCAAAATTAAACAACATCATTGAGGACCTGGAACAGGTCGTTAACATAATTGCTGGAAATGAAATCCCAGCAGCTCTTATTAGTGAAATCCGACGCATCCACGGCAATTTTATTGACACGTACGAATATATGGAAAAAACTTTTGAGCATGAAGTCGCTGAAACTGCAGAAAAGGCTTTTCAATTGAAAGCCAAATTTCAACTTTTGTACTTACCCATCCTGGCTAAATGCCCAGGCATTATAAAATCTGAACAAAAGGAAATTTCACCGGTTAACCTCACTAATAATTGCATCAGTCTGCCAAGCCTACAAGTACCCACTTTCTCAGGCAATAACAATGAATGGACAGACTTTATCACTATGTTTGTCTCCATGATACACTCTAATGTTAATCTTACCGCAGTACAAAAATTTCAATATTTAAAATCAACTTTGAAAGGCGATGCCTTAGCAATCATTACCGGCTTAACAATTTCAGAAAATAATTATGCAATAGCTTACAACGCTTTAAGAAACCGCTAGCAAACCCACGCAGGCTAGCCGATCATTATTTTAAACAAATCAAGGAATTTAAATCAATGAAAACAGCTTCGCAATCAGAACTCAACCGCTTTCTAACTGCACACTCTAACGCAGTATGTACCTTGAAGGCCATTGACCTACCGGACTTAGCAGATTTTCTGTTGTTTCAACTGGCAGTTGATAATTTAGATCCGAACACTCGTCTTAATTTTGAAACTAGGCTAGGCACCAACACTATGCCTACTTACTGCAGCTTAAATGATTTCATAACCGAGCAAGCTAGAGCAATGGAATTGCTCAACCAGCCTTCGACTTCAACCGCAGCTAGCACAAGTCAACAAGCTCGAGTATTGGTGTCTTCGTTAAATGAACCTGACTTAATTAATGCGTCATATCCAAACGCTGACCCACATAACATTAATTCTGTGGCGACTTAAATCAGGGCATTAACCCTCAACCACCTCAGTTTAAGCCGGTGTAAAATATACATCAACCTCGCACTATTCAGGCAAGGACTACCATGCAGAGTCATATTCGACCACAGACAGTGACGCGACCAACCATCTCACCAGTTTCTAACAGGCCGGGTCAATCAGTGTTTAGACATCGGCTACCTCCATTACATATGGCTCAAGCTAACGTATCAACCACTCATGCTGGGAAATGCATTTACTGCGACTCAGACCATATCATATTCCACTGCAATGCATTCTTAGATTTAACTGTGCCTGAACGAAAAAAGGCCATTGACAAGTTACAAACGTTGCTTCAACTGTCTTGGTTCGCATTTTCAGTCCAAATGCAAATCAGTCAAATACTGCAACATTGTGGGGATCCGCATCACACATTGTTACATGACAACGCTCCTTCACGACATTGACTAATTCAACCGCGACACCCCAGTTCGACAGTCAAACATCAACTTGCTATTAAATCACAACCGCACGCTCTTTCTTGTAAAATTCCTTCCTCTTTTGCCTTGTTGGGCACCGCACAGGACATCATTCAAGACCAATTCGGTCAACCGCTTCTTTTCAGAGCCATCATTGACCCAGGCAGTCAAATCTCTGCTATAACGAAACATGCTAGTACACTGTTGAACTTACCCGCTCGGAAATCAAATCTTTCATTGATTGGTGTTGCATCCAAGACAACCCGCATATCTGAATATGTCACTTTACAAATTTTTTCGAGGCATGACCAGAGTGTCTTGCTTACCGCAGAAGCTGCTGTACTTCAGCACATTACTGACCCGCTTCCATCAACCGCTTTGGCACCAAACATACGTGCCCCTTATAAGAACTTACCAATAGCTGATCCGCATTTCGATACACCTTCAAGTGTTGACATCATCCTAAGCGCTGACATTTTCACACAGATTCTCACTAATGGACCTCGCACCATTATCCAAGGGCAACCCTCAGCACTTAACACTAGGTTAGGTTGGGTCATCATGGAATCTATGCCCTACAGTATGCCTCATCAACCGCACGCATTTATCACTACCTTAGAGTCAATTGATGACAACATTCGACGGTTTTGGGAAGTCGAAGAAGTCACAAATGTGAGCTCCCTCAGCCCAGAAGATCAAGGTTGTGAAAAGCTGTTCACAACCACTACTACTCGTGACCCATCGAGAAGATACATTGTATCACTCCCATTTTAATAGTTTGTCGCTGGTGGTACCAGTGACAAAATATGGAAAATGCCAGTTCCAGTGACAATAGATCGATAAGCAGTTGCCTCTGTTGTGATTGGGCAAAAAGTAGCAGTCACTGGATGAAACGGTTGTCATTGGTTGATTTGTCGCTGTCACTGGATCTGCTCTCACCGCTTTGCTCATGGCACTGATAATTGAGCAGTGTCGTTGACTGAAGGGGAGAGGGGGTATCTGTTGTGATTGAGCAAAATGTTGTTGTCGCAACTGACAAGTTACTGATATTTTACCATGGCTGTCATTGGTTAATTGGACACTGTTACTGGTTCTATTCATTTACGTCGTGTGTGGGTGGTTGATTTGTCGGGTTTCAAGATAGTGAAAATGTTGTGTACAGTAGACGCTATTTAGCAATCGGTAGTTTCTCTTAATTTCGTAGAAGTTTATTTTTAAATAAAATAAGCTTTCTAAAACAGAAAAAGGCGAGGTGTGAAATCATTTCACCAGTGCGGTATGCCTGCCCATTACTGATACATGCAGAGCAGTCTCAGTATCCTTTGTCACCGGTACTAAAGTCATTAATCCAAACCTGGCGCGGTCACCGATCCGTTAAAAGTTATTGGATCAACGATCCCTACCTCCACAAAGACGTAATCATGTCCCAGGCATCTTTCAAGTTAGTTCTACTGTCAGTGTTCTTGACTAGATTCAGTAGAATTTTCCGAAGTAAAAGTGTCCTGTAAGTAACCCCAACAGATCGTAAGGTCCCCAAACTGAGAGGTTGTAAGACAGGAAGGAAGAATTCCACGCGCACATTTTCGAATCTACTTGTAATTGTTGAACTGAAATAGTGTCTACTAAATGAAGAATGTTTCTTTTTTTTGTCCAACTTCTCTTCGTCAATAATCTCTTTAAGAAAATTTTTTCATCAAAGTACTTTTGTCTGCACAGTAAGGATATGGGAGAGTTTGTCTTTAAAACATGGTTTTAAAACTTCCCAATGATTAATGGCTCCAGTTTTTCGGTTCCATTTGCAATACAACAAAATAGTGCTGTAACATAAAGTTTAGATTTCTTTCCATCTTCCCTGTTTAGCAGCTAACGTATAATGAGGTAACAGTAGCTAAAATATCCCAGTTACGTCAGAATTTAAAATGTTTTCCTGGCTGTACTCATTGATAAACTTTAGAATGGTTTCTGTTCTCCATTTACTAGCTTTATTGATGGTCAATTCTTCTTCACAAATCGCATTAAAAGGTATTCCATATCACTCGCAGAATCGATTAAGGGATCGGATACTTCCTTGAAACTCCTCATAGCCACGTAATTTTGCAATGTCCCAAGCCTTTATTCAAATTAACTGTCCACCGACTGCCATTGTTAGACCTGACACCAATAAACTATGAATAACCTGTCTAAATCATCGGGTAATGCAATGCAACTTGTTTTCTGAATAAGTGCAAAGCCACAGTCAGAAGAGGCATCTTCGGTTTTATTAAGGTTTTTCAAAATTGTAGATAAGTAGATGGTGCAACTCCAAAATCTTTAGCTCCATTTATTTACTTTCTAACCGATCAACACCATTATGTCAAGTTTGTCTTTGACAGGAAACTGGTTTTTCACCCCTTGTTTCTCTGTTATGAAGTGAATCACAAAAATACACTACAGACACTTGAAGCTTTTGTACATGTAATGAATACTTTACAATGATACAGATTGTATCACTTGCGTTTCCTTTCAAATACGTCGATGAACATGACCCTTTAGAAAAGGTAATTATATTTTTGAAGTGTAAAGATATTTCGAAATATTGAAACTTACGTGTTATTCTTTTGTTACACACATATTTGTAAAGCGAAATGAAATCGAATAGAAAACTCGTTACACAGAAGTTTTATAATTTTGGTATTCATTATAACGGGATATGACTCATATTACTTCAACAGCCGACTTATAATATTTGTTATCGCACAGTTTAATATCAACAACCTGGAAACTAATGATGAAAGCAGTTCATGCATGAAACAGAAACTGTTACAAGAAGTTTGAAATGTGTGTATAATTTGTACCGTAAAGTTGTATAGAAGCTATAATTTTTATTTAGTTTGTGTAGAATTTAATGTTATGCTTGTTTGGTTTCTAGATGTGTTCGACAAAGTTTGATTGAGTGTTATAGTTGGCTAATGCTATTATGTGTTTTGGCAACATGTGTAAAATGATCTCCCTTTTTCGCCTGTATGGAAACCAAGGCTTCAACTGCATACAACCATGGTTCTGTACACCAGCGGAATTGTGTTGACATGTTGTGTGTTGGCGTTGGCTATTTTGTGTAATTTAGAAGCTAAATCCCAATGCTTCCAATAATTCAATTTAATTGGTAAAAATGCGATTGGTAAACATGATGCCTCATTGGTTTGACAAAAGTGAACAAGGACTTATATTTAATGCAGTACCACTGTATCAATCACTACAGAACTTATAAGCTAGATCAGTAATTATTGATCAAGTAATGAAAGTTGTTATAGATTCCAGGGACATAACCATAAAGAATTTATAATTTGTTGCTAAAGTGGATTCCTGAATACAGAGATGTTATTCCTTTTTAGAAACCGAGGAATTGATACAGGGTGTGTGATTTACATAGTTTCAAAAACACCTGTCGAACCCCATATTAAAGTTACAGAAGCAAGCACCTCTCTGTACCACAAATTAAACCACTTTGATATTCAACATTCATAAAATAGGATAAGCTACAAGATTCATAGGCAATTGTGAGAATGAGGGCCCACCTGAAATTAAAGTAGAAAATTGTTCAAAACCACAAAATAGGACAATATGCACAAGAATATTTTAAAAATTTAGACCAAAAGTCATTTTTTATCAATTTAAAGTTGGGTAAAATGTTCAGTGCGGAGTAGTAAGTTGTGCAACGATCACGGAGTGATACAGCGATGTCACGCTATCTCTATTCATACCTTACGTGTGTTTACACATTACTATATTAGAACATACCTTTAAAGTGTCCAGTCAGGTTAGTTTTGGTTGTAATTTTATACATTACTTAAATGGTCATATGTATAAAATTACAACCAAATCTATCCTGACTGGATACTTCCTAGGTGTATTTCAATAGCTATATATAAAATTCACTTTCCTTGGCAATAACAAAAATAATGGTTATCAATATAGATTCAGGACATGTTTTTGATTCATAAAGTTTAGATTGCTACAACACCAACTACAGTTGTGTATCACTCCGCAGACGATGCACAACTTACTACGCCCCAATGAATTTCTTACCCAACTTTAAACTGATAAAAAATAACTGTCTGTGTAAAATTTTAAAAACGTTCTTGTACATATCGTCCTATTTTGTGGTTTTGAATAATTTTTTACTTTAATTTCAGGTGGGCCCTCATTCTCACAATTACCAATGCACATTTTACACTTGCACTGGATGCATCCATCCATATTACAAATAAGATTATATACATTAGATACATAAATTAATAGAATGATTCATTCCCAGAGAAGCTTAAGAACTTGACAACAAAGACACATTTAGAAGACTTTCAGACTAACAAATCTTCTGGAAATAAAACTGATTTTATTATTTTTTAAAATTAAATCATGGAGAAGGGGATAAATGTTATGTCAAGAAAGAAATGTTACAATAAATAGGTACAAATTAGATATATATTTAGATTTTTAGAAATCACACATTACAGACATGTAAATAGGTATGTTCTTCACGAATTAAAAACTATTTTTAGAGGAGCAAAAATTAAAAATAAAACAAAACTAATTTTATACAAGAATAGTAAATAACTAAAACAGGAAAACAAGTTTTAAAAGAGCTCTTGCCGAACCTAACCTATACATTATTTTAAAGTATTTAATTGTAGTATAACAATCAACTAGCAGTTTTTTAATTTCAGTTCTCTTCCATAAGCGGGGGAGCCATTTCAAGAAAAAGTTGGGCGGTACATTTTTTCATTACAATGACCAGAACTCATGTCAAAGGACAACATGTAACATAATTAATAAGGTCAATGAATTATACAAGAACTGTAAAGGTCAAGGTTTACAAAACTAATCAGAAAGCAAAAACAAAGATACTAATGCCTGAAGAGCCTTTAGATACAAATGAAGAAGAGAGAAGCTTAAGGTTTTTACAACAAATGTCTGAAGAGCCTTTAGGTACAAATGAAGAAGAAAGAAGCTCAAGGTTTTTACAACAAAGGACACATGTAGAACACTTTCAGACTAACAAATCTTCTGTATGTGCGTTTAAATTTATTTTTATTACATTTTTGTCCTGGAGAAGGGGGAAATGTTATGTTAAAGAAGAAATGTTGCAATAAATAGGTAAAAATAAAGGGCCTAAATTTTGATTTTATTAAATCACACATTACAGATGTTGAATAGGGATCTTCTTCATGAGTTTCAAAAAGAAATGGAAAGCAAGTTTTAAATGGTTAAATATACCATAAAGTAAAAATTGAAAATAAATCACCACAAATATCATCATAAGAAACTAATTTTATACAAGAATAATAAAATAATGACAGAAAAATTCAACAATCTGGTGCAAATAAAAACGTTTTAAAAGAGTTCTAACCAAACCTAACCTATAACTTATTTTGAATTATTTAATTGCCATTATATAATATCACCATCAATTAACAATTCTCGAATTCTGCCAGTGGATGCGAGCCCTCTTGCATCGGTGCAGGAGTCAGTTCAATGAGAGGTCGGCCAGTATGTTAACTTTCTGGCGAAATAAAAAGTATTTCCGAAAAGAAAAACCAGTTGAAGTGGGACTGAACACATGGGAAAGGCAACTGGAAACACATTTGAAACCGCACTAAAACTGAAAATGTCGAGGATCACAAAACTAGTCTGAAAATAGAAGCTAAAAGAAAGATACTAAAGCCTGAAGAAACTCAAGTTACAAATGAAAATACCTGAACCAACCCAACAATAAACAAGACAGAAGATGATAAAGAGTGCCACTGAGAACAGAAGTGTCGGGTTTGTGTATAGACAGTTGCAATGCTTGTGCATGTGAAGCATGATTACAGAGTACACACTTGCACTTACATATAAGCTGTTGTTTGTTGGATCTAGAGATACTTTTAAAATGTAATAGTAAATTATTTCTATTTTAGTCTTAAATTTGGTAATTTTATTTTTATTAATTCAATTCTAACACTTTTGCATGTCTCTAATGCTATTTAGACTTATTGTAAATAGGATTCAGTGTTTCTATACAGAAATAGTTTAAACAAAATATAATATTGTCTTTGCATTAAGATGATATTTTGCTAATTTTAACGAAGCTTTTTGTTTACTTTATTCCATTAACAGTTCAAGTCTTATTTTTTTACTTTTTGGTAAATGTTGCTTTATAATTGCGCACACCTCTGGTGATATTTGCGCACACTTTGGGAGACACTTAGGATACCTATCTTAAATACTGCAAATGGTGAATACTACAGAACTTTAATTTTGCAATTGATATTTCACAAATTATCAAAATTATGATCTTGTTCAAGAGGCCCAAAATGATAAAGAAGATTTAGATATTGTTGGGGAGGAGTTGAGATTTTATTGGAGACCATCTGTAAGCTTTTTTTATAGTTCGATATTTGTAGTTTTTACCATATTTTTCTACTCAAACTGAATTAGTTGCTCAAGTTTTGTAGCTATGATTTCTCTACCAAAAAATAACAGGCTTTGAAAGCAAATTAAACATGACTGACTTTACAGTTCCAAAGCCAGTTATACAAATACTTCTCAAATCTTAACATGTTTTATTAAATATCTAATTAATTAAAAATATGACATTATATATCAAATATTTACTATGAATAAGTTTTACAATTCTAACAAGTTATAAAATAGCTTTAAACCTATTAATTAGATTATATAATTCAACATAACCTACTAATTATTTTAAAGTCTGTGAAATACTCAAATAATAGTAACATTTAATTTAATTTTATAATTGAGTAACCCTTTATAATGCAAGGTGTAAGGTTATTTCCATTTTTTATGGAAATTTACAAACTATTGGTTTTTAATATTTTCTACTGCCAAAGTACAACTTAAGAAACCGTGCTTAAGATGTGACAATTTACAAAATGCATTATTCCCACTGTGCAAGCACTTCTAATGTGAGTTAATTCCATTTCTCTCTCTCTCTCTCTCTTGGTTTGCACAATAGTCCTGTCCTTCTCTTGTCTCCTTATGCTCAGTTGTACCATTTACTGAAACACAATTGACAAAGTATACTTTAGTAGGAACCAAACATTAAAATGCAACTCATTAAACTTGTAAAACTAAAACAAAAACCTTATATTCCTTCAGGTTAATATTAATAAAAATTTACTTTTACATAATTTCACAGTTGTAAATAATAAAGTTATTAATTATTAAAACTTACCAAAACTAATTCTTTGACAAAATATATTATCTATATTCAAGAATGTGAAGTTAAACTGAATAAATATAAAATACAGTTAAAAATTTTTACTCATAAAATATTCATGACTCACATTAGTCGTAGTCGTTTTCTCTGCTTTCTGTACATCTCCATTAGCTTTTTATAGTCTTCCTCAAGTTTTTCATAGGACCTTTTTCCTTTTCTGGTACTTTCCTCTGTTTCTAAGTGATCTTTCCCTGCCTTATGGTAACCTTGTTTTATTTCTGATTGATATGTTTTTGTGTTAGTTCCTTTTATATCTAGTTGGCTTGTCTCTGGTTTCCCATCAGCTTCCCTTTTACTTTTAAATCCTTCTGTTATTTCAAAATCGACTGTCTCAAGGATACCAACACCTCCTTCTCCATCTTTCTGTGCTTCTGCTTTTTCCGAATAAACTGACTCAGGGTTTGTGCTATCATTGTTAGCTTCAAGTTCTGTTTCCAAGACCTGGAGAGAAAATGAAACATTATTTTCAATAAACAACAAATGTTTCAAAACACATAAACATATAAAAAAAATTGAACACTGTAGAACATTGATTTATTCAGTCAAATAGGTTTTATTGTATGAAACTTGACAACAGTTCCCAGCTGTCACTGAAACTGGCCTCTGCCATTTGTAAAGATAATCCTCTGCCTTTAACATATTAATACATAATACAGTTTATTTATACACAGTTAAAATTAACATCAATTGCATGAAATCTGTAAGAAATGTACTGAAGTTGCAATAACCTTGTAGTAGCTGCAATGAGCAAGCAAAACTCAAAAGTCTTACAACTGCTAACGGCCGTGAGGGCTATAACAATGCAAACACTTTCCCAAATTTCTTTAAAATTTAATACCCTTTCTTTAGTTCTGTCATTTTTCTCATATATTTGTTGCATTTACAAACGGATGTTGACTGAAGGCATTTTTCATTTGAAGAATCTCAGCAAATTTTGAAACAAACCTTTACTTATTTATGATTACCCCATTGTGTAAATGGACACAACAAAATACAAACGTATGGTATAACTTACCTGAGATTCCAGTAATGCCGACAACCTTGTAAACTGTGATGCATCTTTGTCTTGTGACACTTTATACTCATTCTTTAGTTTCTGGAGAGACTTCATGTATTCATCCTTTAGTGTGTGGCTTTGGCTTTCATAATCTGCTTTTATTTCATTTATTCTTTCTTCTAGAGATGTAGAATTTCTTATTTCAGACACCTGTAACAAATGATTCTCATTATTATAAAATATCAGAGCCACTTTATATACTAATAAATGATAAGTATTTAAAATTCCAATTAAGTAAAACCGAATATAAAACCTTAAAAATTATTGTCATTTTTTCATCTATAAAGTTAATTTTTTTAATATTATAATTTTATAAAAAAATCTCTTTACAGGACACAATTCCTACAAAACGTATTTGAGAGTAATCTGTGATATTAAGTGAAAGCGGTTTTTCTTACACTGGGTTTCATTGTCCTTAACTTGGAACTCAATAAGCTCTTTGTTCTCATATTTTTCTCAATCAACATTTCACAACACAACTTTAAATTTTTTTCTCTGTATGCAACAGCCAAGTCCCATAAATCTGTAAAAATACAACATAAAAGTTTAATTAAAAGATGTTAACTCTGAAAATAATTTAGTGAGTTCTATGCTACAAATGGGACAGGGTGTAAAGTTAAGTTTAAGATAAATGACTGCATATTGTATTTGTATGTCAGTAATGATAGCAGTGGCTTCAAGCGGCTTTCTATGATATTAAAATACTGGTTGTTACAGCTGAGCTTGGAAGAAATAGGTAGTTTTTGTATAATTGTGTGTGCAACCTTGTGACAATAAAATAACTAAACTAAAACACAAACTATATTATTTCTTGTTGAAGTTTACCTATTATATGTTCTGATGATGTTTTAACTTCTCCTGAGTAGAGGTAACGCACGTAAGACAAGTAAACGTCATAGCTGTAACTCGTGAGCTCAAGCCGTCTGCAAACACAACTCACAATCAGTTACTGTACAATAAACAATTTCATTGCTTATTATAAAACAGTAGGCTAAAGCCAAACACTAGTTACCTTGTGCGTTTGTCTGTCCAACGTTCTTCCAGCCATGTACGGAAGAATTCACTGCGAAGTTGCAACACATACTTGTGGACATAAATTGGTTTATTTCCCACAAGTAGAGTCAAGTCGCTGAAATCCTGAAACCAAAACAAGTAAATGGCCTCAATGTTTGATTCATGGATCTTATTAAGATTCTCTACAACAATTAATAATCTGTACAAACAACTTGTGTATCCTATAAACACAGAGAAACTTGCAGTTTGAGACTGCAACCCAGTCGTGTATTCAGTGTCTGACAAAAGCGGGTTCTAAAGATGATGGAAAAATAGGAATAATAGCAAGTTAATCATGTCTTTGAGGCAACTACCTCATACACCAAATATTTACTTAAAATTTAACCAACATTTAAAATTAACAATATTTCCTTAATCTCAGATAAATTTTACAGCTTATGGTTTTTATATTTTGTACTGCTTACAATATAAATATGTAAATGTAAATCTGTTGTCTTTGAACAGGCACAAGCTTGGCAAGTATGTCCAGGCAGTTCAAGGAGAGGAGCAAGCTGCCGCCACCAGGATGGTTAAGGGCATTATGGTTGTTGCATTTGAATTAATGAATAAACCTGTCCCTTAACAAACATGCTCTGCAACAGGTGGCTCTAGGGTTTGGGTTATTCATGCAGTAATACTGGATACTCAAGTATGTTGTATTTATTTTTGTAGAAATGAATATATGATGCAACAAACCTCTACATTGAAAGTGGAAGCCATTGCTATTCCAAGGGATGCAGAATCCTCCTCTGCCACAAAGTAGCTGTAGTCTTTGGACAGGCACAAGCTTGGTTGGTATGTCCAGGCATAAGTGCTGCTGCTAACTTTGGAGAAGACTTGATGCAGCTCTGTGCACTGAGTTAATGTAAGTGTCCTTACAGCTTCTCCTTTCTCTGTAAAAATATTTTACCAAATTAAATGCCACAATGATTAAGGCCAGATATTTTAATTGTAGAAGCTGTGCTAGGGTAGGCTGCTCGTACAAGATTGCCACTTTATACTTACCGACAAATCAAGCAACAAGTATTTACATAACGTTTACTTTCTTTTTCATTTCTTTCTGGTTTATCAAATGTAATTTACAGGTTTGAGCCTGTCTAAACAGAAGGCAAACTACTTGATTCAAGAAGACAATTCTAGTAACTGGAAGACTAAATGTAATCAAACGTTCAATTACAAAACATCACGACAAATAAAACTCGACATAAACTCACTCACAAAATCATAACACTAACCAAACTCATCACATCACAAAACTACTTACACATACCAACACTAATCTACTCACAGATAGACTGCCTCCCTATGGGTTCCACCATCTCCGGCATCCTAGCAGAAATATTCCTACATCACATTGAAAAACAATACATTTTACAGAAAAACAAACGCACACAAAATAATTTATCAACATAGATATGTAGACGACATTTTAATATTATAGAACGGCAAATCAAACAACGACACAATTACATTAATACCATACACCAAAACCTCACATTTACCCTCGAGTTAGAAGAAAACAATAAAATAAACTTTCTAGACCTTACCATCACCAAACACAATTTATAAATATACAGAAAAACAACAACTACCGATACTGTCATACATAATACATTTAATCACCCCACACAACACAAACATGCTGCATTTAATCATGTTCCACAGTCTAATCAATATACCCATGCTACAGAAAGACTATGACGAAGAATTCAATACAATAAAATTCATTACTCAACAAAACGGCTACTAACATACAATCATAGACAACATACTCATGAACTTTCAACACAAACAGCCATGCATACAAACCACACAAAATACAACAATTACATATCTCTCACCTACCATAACAAAAAAAACAAAATAGCTTTCACATTAAAAAAAACTTCATTATCAAATATCCTACAAAACAAGAAACACTTAAAGACAGCATATACAACCCTTTCAACAACAAACATACAAATACAATCTATCCGGTATTTACAAATTACATGTAACGAGTGTCCCAGCTATTATATCGGCTAAACTGGTTGGTCATTCTATACACTCTACGAAGAACATATTACTAAGAAACCAAACAAACCCAAAATCGAGCTATGTAATACATCTAAAAAAACACGCAACAGAGACATACATACTAATTTAAACATTCTCCACATATTAAAACATAGTAAAATAACTAACAACTTTAGGAAATACTTTAGAACTGTACCGATTTCAAAAAAACAAACAGAATATATTACTTGTACTTCCTAAAAAGTGAAAAATAATTTTCCATCAACAAAAATATAATTTATCCAAAAAATTTGGAAGTCGGCACCGAATTCCATACTTGTACTCAGAATTTCAAATTTCATACTTGTACTCAGAATTTCAAATTTAACATTCTGAGTCCAAACAATGTGAATGTTGTCTTTGTTTGAATCTGAGCAAACACGGCAAATTAAGGGTTTTTACATAATGTTGAAGCATTAGCTCTTCTTATTTTTGTCTAACAATGGTTTCAGTATTTGTTTTCTTTTACTCATTTTTATTTTTATTCAGAATCTTTTAAACCTTTTATAACACTTCTGCATGCATAATTCGTAATTAAAAAACAAAAAACACTTTTTGAGTTTGTTCAGAATCACTTCAAACATAGCTTCTAACCTAATATTAACACTTTCAGCATGGCTAGCGTTCCGGCACGATCTCGGTTCCCTCACGAGGTACAGAGAGCGCGCCTGTGCGCTCCTAGCCTATATTCTTAGATACGGCAAGCTCACCAGCCCGCTCACTCCCAGGCTAATTGAAACTTCTCTGCTGTTGATACGCGTTTGTATAAAAGTTTGATTTTTACGTCAATGCTTCAGAAGAGTTTGGAGAATATTGTGCCTGAGTCGTTTTTAAATCCGACAATCTTAATTTAACTTTTGATGCTTCAACTATAACAATGTTTCAGGGAGTTTTATGAACAGATTTAATTTGGTTTAACTTTTATATTTTAATGGTTTTTTTAGTTTGAACCATTTAACGCGGCAAAATATCCGGTAAAAATCACGATCGTATAAATTAACTAAGCTTTCTGTACTAACGCAAGAATAAACGATAACTCCTATTAGAATGAATGTACCAACTTGAGGTGGGAACAGAATATTGTAAATATGTGTCATTGCAAAATGCTTGGACGCCCGAAAACCTAATGTGTCAACATAAGATTGTAGTAAACAAATGACCGCTTATCTCGGCTATAGTCTCGGACGTGACATATAGATTATCTATGTCTCTGTTTACATTACGATCTCCAAAACACTTGGCACAAACAGAAATAAACATTCTGAGTGAAACGTTGAGTGCTTACTTTAGTATGTAAAATATTTTAGTATCAAGGTCTTTAGTTTTGTATATAAATTTTCTTTTTTTCTCTGTCTTTTATTGTGTTTTCTTATTTGTCATAAAGTAATTTATCATTTGTATTTCTTTTTTTAAATTGTGACTTGATAAATAAAACAATATTTTAGAGTCTAATACACTGTTCTGATGTCACCAATAAACATGTATATGTTAGAAATAAAATTATTGAGATGGAAAACAACGGGTTCGATAATTAGATGCTACGACAAGCTATGCAACCCGCATGGCGTTCCACTGCCGGCAGAGCTGGAAGTTAACGAAAAACAGACAGTAGTTGGATGAGATCACCAATATCGCCGCCGTTTGAAAGTGTTAAAGTCACTCAAATTCTGTAAAAAATCACAAAATTTACAAAGTTCAAAGTTTCCAGTTTTTACATCCGCCAGTATTCATTGTACCTGGTGTCTGACACTCTTTAAATAAATTTCCAATATCTCTTTAGTTCTTCTTATTATTTGGGTTTAATAATGGTTTCTGTTTTGTATTCTTTCAAACATTTTCATTTTAATTAGAAATGTTTTGAAACTTTTAAAAAACTTCTGCAAACATTATTCGGGTTAAAAAAAAAAATTAATTCAAAAAAAGCACTATAAATATAACTTCTAATCAAACATTAAAGTCACTCACATTTTATTTGTCACAAAGTTTAAAAAGTTCAAAGTTTCCTGGTTTTACATCCACAGCCTCAAAAACAAGATGGCTGAAGGGTAAAATTCTGTTGCTTACTGAAACTAAACTGTGTCACCGCGACATCGCAGAGTGAGCTAAATTGGAAATGCAATCGCATGCACAGGTTAATACTTTATGGCAGACTTTCAATGCTTTTATTCCAAGAACATTTCCCTGCAAACACTAATAAAAGTTTAAGAAATCACAGATGGAAGTTAATTACTGCAACTGCTATGCTTTGGAAGTCTGTGTTTAGCCTCCTGCAATGAGGTTTCATAGCTTAAATAACAATAAATATAAAGCTGGTACAAACCTTTGAGTCCCCACATATAGACAGACCCAGTCTCTGTTATGGCAGCATTTGTCCTGGAACCATTTGTAGCAATGTCGGTAAACCTGGAAAATAGAATTCATGTTATTTCAATACAGGTTACAGCAATAATTTTATGAACAAGAAATTGTTTACAGTTTACAAAGCTAAGCATTCAGATTGAAATGTCCATAATGTTTGGTGTGACGCAGTTCTCTTTTGTCTTTCTCCGCATGGCGAAGACATTATTAGACAACCGACAGATTAAGTTGTCTAGTTATTAATATATAAGAGTGACTATTTTGATTTATATGTAAACTCATTTTTTTTTAGTTAGGTAATGTGTTGTGCGTGAACTGGGTGCATCCAAAACTCGTCGTCATCCATCTAGAAGACCATAGAGTGTACGGGACATTTCAAGGCGCAGTATTATGTTACCATTTATCATGTATTGTACTTTTACCCTATATGGCATCATTTGTGTTTTTACCGCTACAAGTAATTTAGTATAGTTTTATGTCAATGGTCAATGGTAATTGAATCATACATTTTTTGGTACGCCAAGCCAGAATACATAACAAGCCCTGTACTACATCCACAGGTAACTATGTCAAAAAAGGGTAAACAGAGAATTGATTACAAAACCTATGTTATGAGAACCAAGCATCTTGGCAGAAGTACTTGACATACATGGAAGAGTAGATCAACACCAGGCCGCATAAACCGGCCTGATTCAGTTGAGCCTCGATATGTATGGCAGGGATGGATACCAGTGGTTTGTAAAAGTTCAGAAATGAAAAATCAACAGCAGCGTGTGGAGAAGGCAAAAAAAAAGGATGAAAAAAAACTAGAGAGCTGAAGGCTAAGTAGTGATATTAAGCAGGCAGTGCTTAAATGGGGGGACAAGGTACTGATAACGCGACTAAACAGATCCAACTTAAGTCGACAGGAAAATGAGAAGATGCTGTTAATCTACCAAGGCCCAAATGTGGTACCTGGGTGGTTGGGAGCAAAGACCTATGAAATAAAGAACATGGAGACAGAGAATATAAGGGGGATATATGACATAAAAGACATAAGATGTGTACAAAGAATGAAGACTCGAAAAAATATAAAGAGGACCTAACCTAAGGAATAAGTAAATATAAGTTAGATTTTTTGGACTAGGAGACTGAGACTTACCTTGGTAAGAGTCCACTCTGTAGTCTTGAAATAGAAACATATAAAAGCACTTAAACAATGATATATTTCAACCACACAGTGGTCTTTGTCAATCGAAGAGAAAACACAAAAAGAAATATGAGAGAATGAAATTTAAAAAAAAAAATCACTTTTGTTGGCACAGTGCCAAAGTGCACTAGTCATATTGAACATAATTCACAGTTCGAATCTGGCTAGACCCCCCCCCCCAAATATTTATAATTGAATTACTGAATAAATATTTCAAAAAACTGTATCAACATCAATTGTCATCAATTTGACACAATAGGTTAAAAAAATTGTATCTGAACTTGAGTTAATGATGAGTAGAAATGTAATTTATTAACGATTGAAAATTTGTACAAGATATATATCATAAGAGCGAAGCAATTTAATAAAATAAAATAAAAAAATTAAAAGAATGTGACAAATACACAAGAGAAAATGGACAATAAGTGCCCAAAGTGAAAACTTTAAAATGAGTGAATGAGAAATTAATAAGACAATGAGTATGTATGGCGAAAGACAATAAGTATGCGTGATATGTACATTTTGTTAACCATTACTTGTTAAGGAATATTGTTGAAATAATACGTCAGGAGAAATGGTGTTTGCTCCATAAAGAGTAACCAATATGTACATACCTTTTAAAGGGGGAAAGTTGCAACGGCCAAAATGACCGTTACAAGAAACATGGTAATTGTCAAGATAGCCCATGCCCAAGATAACCCAAGTAAATTCTATAAGATATTAATGTAGCTAAATAAATTCCAATAAATATTAATGTAATTAATCAAGTAAAATTAAACTAAAAAGAAATTCATATTTAGCCCAAATAAATAGATTACTTGTTGAAATGTTATTACATAACCTAGTTTAGGCAAGTTCACGTGGTTTCGAGTTTTTATTAAACAATCTCACAGCAGGGCCATGAAAGTGGTCATCCACGGTAGATGTTTGTAAAAATTTGGCAAGATGGCTGACTGAAGCGTGAAGGGAAAGACCAGGGAGCTACAATTAATTTGAACAAATACGAAAGCGAAAGTTGGCCGAGGAAGAATAGAAAATGTAGCAAATCAACTTAACAAAACATCGGTAGTATAAAAAGCCTATAAGTGCAAATCCCTAGATATTAAGCACAAACATTCAATTGTTGTCATAGAAACATAAATATTTTTGGTCTAATCGGAAGAAAAGTAGAAGCCAAATGTTGCAATCGAGGCAGATAGTCGTTTGATAAACTTTCTCCAAGAATGCAGACTGAGGTGGAAGTGTTTAACATACTCAGAATTCAAACATCTTAAAAATGGAATAAAGTCGTTATTAGTTGTGTGATGTGTAGATTGGGAGGTACCGGAACCAATACAGAAAGTCCTACAACAAGAGGAAGCGAGCAGAAATTAATTTTAATTGATTCACTAGTACAAATAAAAAAGAAGCAGCATTTTTAAAGAAATATTGACAGCTCTGCCAAGACATCCACCAAGAGATGCCGCCTAATTAAACGTCTGACAGCTACCACCTGGGAAACTACGCAGGATGTCCCAACAACCACTTATAAGACATACATAAGGCCCATCCTTGAGTATGGTAATGAAGCAACCACTTGTACCTCCGCTAAGCTAGTTAATTAAAACACTGCACTAAGGTTATTCAAAAGAGCTATGAAATCGACACCAATCGTAGCAATAGTAGTTCAGGTGAATTTCAAACTAATACAATGCTGTAAAGAGGAATCTGCCTTAAATTTTTGGGAAAGGCAAAAAAGAATACAGCCTCACAAATGAGAGAACTATAAGCAAGCAGCACCCCGTCTAAAAACCCAAATCGCCCCATTGACTGTGCCCCACTCTGCTAGGGACAAATACAACAACGTGCTTAGAGATGCTGAAATGTTCCCCCAGTGGATGAAACAGCCTGCTTCTCGCTAACCTCAGACCTACACCCGGAAAACCGCTCTACTCTAAAACATATGTCATCGGACAACGAACTGAGGATAGCTGAGCTAGAGACCATAATCGTCAAATATCCAGAACCAGAGTGGCTCTTCATATACAGTGACAGTTCGTCTATACAGGGAACAGGGAATACCGGAGCTGGTTATGTCTCCAAGGATTTCCAAGATCCCATAGCAGTGGGGGTGCCTCTCACGAATTATGATGGTGAGATCGCTGCAATGCATGAGGAAGCAAAAAGGCTAAAAAACTTGTAACAGAACAAAAAAGCTGTTTTTCTGATTGACTGGCATAGATAATTGCACTCTCGAACAGCAAGTACACCGATTTCAAGACAACTGCATGCTGACTGAGACTCTCCAACTTAATAGAAGGTGACTAGACCTTACACCTGCAGTAGATCCAAAGCCATGTTGGCATGGAAGGGAACAAAAAGGCAGATGTTCTCGTGAAAAGTGACACTGCTCTCTAGCAACCACCTTGCGCTCAGTCCTACTCTTCTGCAAAGACCGCAATTAAATAACTCGACTAGGATATGCAACAGGCAACCTAGCAAAGGGAAAAATTCGGCCAAGTTGATAAGACACTCCCATACCCCGAAACTTACCTAGAGATGTAGCAGTAGCTGCGTTCAGAACTACCACTAGCCACGGCTACCTGCCAGCCCATTTGCATCGCATCGGGGCAAGCGCAGATGCGGCCTGTATGCTGTTCCAACACCCTAGGATGGGCGCAAGCCCACCAACTCCAGTGAGTGTTGGCTAGTAAGTAAATATGTTCAAAGAAATTAGCCAACTGCAGCATCTGATCAGGTTTTTAAAGTTTCAATTCTTTGTTTTAAAAAATTTTGTTTTTTAATATTCCAAATTTAATAAATAAATACATTTAAAATATAAACTTTAATCTTGGCTACACACGTTAGTCAATGATGCTTCTTTATATAGGCTTCGCTTTCAAGATGGTTTTATCGATAACCTAATTTCACAACATATGTTAGCGAAAATGTTAATTTGCAATATTAATATAATTTTGTTCAAATTTAATCTTGTGTTGTGTATGAATACTAAATGTGTTATAAAACGTATGAAATATTCCTGGTAAAATTAACACGTTCATTGCCAAGCTGGAAATTAAAAACTTCGTGTGGTGGCCAAATTTTTTTTATTGTTTTATTTGGTTATATAGTGCTCAGAATAAGTAAATATAATATTTACAAACGTTTATTATTATGTACTTAGGAATTACGGTCTCATATCCATCACGAAATATCGCGTGATTGGCCATACATGAAGGGTTGCCCATATGGCCAAAACACGTGATATCGCGTGATGTATTATTCAACCAAATAGTTTACATAGTTTACAAATAAAAGCCATTTAAATGTATTAATGGTAATTACTTTAATTAGCAGACATTTATAATCAGACAAAATTTGAAAAATTCACTCTAGATTGGAATTATACACTCAAAATTTACAAAATGGTTTCAAAATATATAACTATTTAGCATTACAATCATGCAATTCAAAAAAACAGTCAAAACATAATGGTGGAGCACCTGGACAGTTTTTACACTCAGATATGGTGTTTCCCCTTTTTTTAATTTTTATAGCAATTTCTGCAATCTTTTCTAGAAGTTGCATTTATTGTTTTGCCGGTGCAGAGACTTCGCGGTTTGGCTTTCTCAATTTTAGTTAGCTTGTGTTGGACTCGGTCTCCTCGTGTCTTCTGTGTTGTTTGTGAGTCAGAGGTTATTTCTGTTAAATAGGATTCAATAATATGTTCCTTGAAATCATAGTGACATGCTCTTCTGATTTGAAAATTTGTTATAGAGTACCCGGGCGTTTATCAGACTCGTCATCAAAGTATGTATAACAATTTTCATATACCATCGTAAAGTTTTCCTTTTGCATGGGCAGTAACTTAGCATTTGATCTTGTAAATCAACGCCGGACATACTTCTGTTGTAATTTATGATGGCTGCAAGTTTTGTTACCACAGTACCACGTTTTGTGGTCACTTCTTGCATTTTGTCAGGAAATTCAGTAGATATATAATTAATCTCTCTCTTATCCTTTCATTTTCCAATATGAACACCGTTACGACACTGCGAAACATTTTCGCCTTTTTTTAGTTTTTTTGTGACTATACTATTTGGGTTATCTTTACGTTTCTTGTCTAATGTGCCAGTGCAATATGTATTTTGCTCCAAGAGTTTTGCAGCTAAACCATAGCTATTATAAAAATTGTCCATAAACACTGCCATGGCCAACATTCAATTTTCCCTCTAATAACTTTTCCACTATTTTTTCGGTGTGGCCTTTCCCTGCAGTTGGATCCAACGTACTGGCAAACACATCCACTTTTAGGACGGTACCATTTGGTTCACCAAGTATATACAACTTAATTCCATATTTGTGTCTCTTCCCCTTGATGTACTGACAGAAAATAAGTCGACCACACCATAAAACCATTGATTCCTCCAGAGACAAATTTTTACCGGGGTAATAAATACACTCCATAACATTATTAAAATTATCTATTATTAATTTGCATTTATCCATGCGATTGTCATTACTTTGTTCAACAAAATGAAGGCATCTCAGAATTATTTGAAATCTATTTCTCGACATATATTGAGGAAAAACTGATTTATATAGACGGTGAAGTTTCCAGTAATCAAAAAGACGATTCATTTTTACTGTACTAGTGGGTAATAGTAACCCAATAAAGATTTTCAGTTCTTCCAGGGTGAGCGACTTCCATTGTGTAATACAAGACTGAACCTGACTAGATGAATGTTTTAGGGTTTCAGCGTATTCATTTGAGTAATCAACTATTTTTTGTAAATAATTTTCACTGACAAATAAATTAAAATAATCCCTTGGTCTATTGGGTGCTGGCACTAGTAGTGCATTTGTCCGAGTAAAGGGAATATCCTTCATAGAACTAAAGTCAACACTCCAATCATTTGTGGAAACCGGTGTTTGTGTAGCATTTATAATGTCATTATTTTGCCTCACCTGCAATTGCGAAGCTTCTCTTCATCGGATTCCGAATCACTTTCACTATCAATAAATTCATAGTTTATATCATCGACATCACTTCCTGTAGAAAAGTCATTGTCAGAATCTAGTAATAACTTTTCTACCTCGGTAGTTTTTAAATTTTTTTTGAACAATCCGACATTTCACTGAGCCTTTTCGAGGGTCCTGGTTGGTCACTCATAATTAAAGCAACAAAATTAACACTCAAATTAGTAAAAACCTAACTTCGAAATACTAAATCAACGATTAACTAGACAAAATTATTTCGTAGTTACCTTGTCCGAACGCTACCACTCTAGGCACTGGCTGATAAGAATAAAACAAAATGGCTGGTGGCCATTCCCACTATAACAAGGTGAATCCATTCCCTAGTGGCCAATATAAGTACTATGCAGCATTTCGCAGTGGCCTCTACAATAATTCACTTAGAATTTGGATAGGAACGACCACGGGATATCGCGTGATCGGCCATCCGGTAAAAATCTGACATCACACGATATTTTTTTTTCCAGGCAAAAAACCTATCAAGGTTATCATCTCCTAACTGAAGTTAATTTTTTAAATACATGTTACATAAATAAAACTGATTAAAATAAATCAAAATAAAATAAAATAAATGTTTAAAACTAATTGTAACTATCTAAAACTAAAGAACCTAAAATTATACAAAATTTAAATATCATTAAATAGATTAAGGTGGCGTAAGAAAGCGAGGACACGGTCGATAGCCGTGACATCGTCCCTTAAAACCATCTTTAAACTACCTCGAAGATTGTAACGAATATATAAATTGACCAACTTATCACAATCAAGCAGAATGTGCTTGATTGTGATGGTACTTTTACAAAACGAACAAAGTGGTGGATCGTCATGTCTCATCAACCATCCATGCGTTAACAAAGAGTGGCTGATGCGAGGTCGAGTTACCACCACTTCTTCCCTACGATTCGAACGCACAGATGTCCTCCATGGTCGGACGGACTTTTTGATGTCCCTCAGCTTGTTTCTATTTACATTTTGCCATTCTTCATTCCAAACAGAGAATAGTGTAGTTTTAACTTTGCATACAAAATCTGATGCCATCACACGTTATGTCGATGGCAACATACCTGTAGCTAATTTTGCACCTTCATCTGCTTTAGAGTTTCCGAATATTCCACAGTGACCAGGCACCCAGAGAAATGACACCTCGTAATTGGAACCTGTGAATAGAGCATAAGATGTCTCTAACTAAAGGGTTCTTAGTGTACATTTCCTGAATAGCCTGGAGAGCACTTTTGGAACCACAACACACAAGATATTTAGATTTTGCAGACGGAATTGATCTTAAAGCTTGGAAAATTGCATAAAGTTCTGCAGTAAAAACGCTACAGGCTGAGGGTAATCCGTAAGTGAAGGTTTGTCCTTTCATATAAAATGCACAACCTATCCCATTATCCAGTTTTGAACCGTCTGTGAATATAGTCACAGTATGTTGAATCTGCAAAAACTCCTGACGATAAATAACGTCAGGAGTATTGTGTTTTAGGTACATGGACAATGAAAAGTCACATTTTGGCTTTTGTATTATCCATGGAGGGATGTATCATGATGTTCGTTTGAATTTAGGAGGATGTTCTAAATTTAGATTGCTAAAAATGCGCAACGTTCTTATTCCGAAGGGAGCAGTTGAACGTTGACGCACATTGTAACGATCCTCGAGGTAGTTATCAAAAACTGCTTTGAATGCCGGATGTTTAGGTTTACTTCGAAGACCAGTGTAATATGAAATTTGTAGCATTTGACGTCGCATTGAGAGAGATGGTTCTCCAGTTTCAACTAGAAGGCTGGGATTGGGCTTGATCTAAAAGCACCAGTAGAAAGTCTAAGGCCAGCGTGATGTATTGAATCCAGGAGTTTCAGAACCGTAGGTCGAGCAGATGAATAGACTATACAGCCGTAATCTATGCTCGATCTTATAATGGCGCGATAGAAACGGAGCATACAGGTTCTGTCTGCTCCCCAATTTGTACCACTTAGAACTCTCAACATATCCAATATCTTGCTGCACCGGGTCCTCAAATCACGCACATGCGGATTCCATGAAAGTCTTTTATCCAATAAAAGACCCAAAAATCTCACATTATCCGTGGTTTGAAGCCGCGTACCATCAAGATAAAGAATAGGTTCCTGGTGTTGCCTGCGACGACTAAATGCTATACACTGGGTTTTCGAAGCCGAAAACTTGAAGCCCGTAGATTTGGTCCATTCTTGCAATTTATTAATGACTAATTGTAAGGATCTTTCCGCTGTTGCCATACTTCTAGCAGCCATATATATATATACCAAAATCGTCTACAAACAGGGAACAGTGGACCGGTGACTGTACGTTTGAAGTGACGCTTTTAATGGCAACAGCAAACAGCGTCACACTCAAAACGCCACCCTGTGGTACACCATTCTCTAGTTCGCAACGATCAGAATATATGCCTCCTAGACGTACACGGAAAGTCCTGTTATTCAAATAATTTTGTATAAAAGCAAGAATGTCACCTTGTATACCCCATGATTTCAATACGTTCAAAATTCCTCTTCTCCATGCTATGTCATATGCCTTCTCAAGGTCAAAGAAAACAGCTACCAGTATTTGTCGTAAGATGAAGGCATTCTGTATAGCTGACTCCAACAAAACCAATTGGTTAACTGATGAACTTCCTCGTCTGGAACCACACTGAACGTTAGAAAGAAGTTTGTTTGTTTCTAGATACTAGACAAGACGACGGTTGACCATCTTCTCCAGTAGTTTGCATAAGCAGCTGGTCAGAGAGATGGGTCTGTAACTACTGGGATTAGTTTTGTCCTTTCCTTGTTTTAGAAGAGGAATTATTGTTGCTTCTAACCATGCATCGGGAAAACCGTGCTCCCCGAACATACAATTGTATATCTGAAGGAGAACTAGTTTTGCCGACGGTGGTAGATTTTTAATCATGGAGTATACAATATCATCCGGGCCTGGAGCTGAATCCTTCGTTGACGAGAGAGCTGACTCTAGTTCGTCGGTAGAAAAATGGATATTTAAACAAGAATCTCCAGAAAATCCAACGGTGAAAGGTAAGGCTTCTTGTTTACGTTTGTACACCTGGAAAGCGTCCTTGTATGCAGAAGATGAAGAATGTTTTGAAAACGATAACGCTAGCACATTGGCAATTTCCTCACAGTCTGTGGTCAAAACACCATCCGAATGCCTTAATGAAATTAATGGCATCGGAACGGAAATGCCACAGACTGATCGTAATTTCTTCCATACTGTGGATGGAGCTGTAGTTCTTGTAATTCAGCCAATGTACTGCGACCATGATTCTCGTTTACTTTGTCTAAATATTCTCCGTGCTTTCGCACGGAAGATTTTAAATTTTTCCAGGTTTTCACTCGTTGGATGTCTCTTGAACTGGTTCAGAGCTTTTCTCCGTTGACGAAGGATCACAGTGCACTCATCATTCCACCACAGAACAGGTGGTCATCGTGGTTTGGATCTGGTTTTCGGAATTGCCTTTCCGGCGGCATTTAAACGGTTTTTGTAAATGAATTTACAATGTCATCAATAGGAGCCAAGTAATCCACGTCCAGTGATTCTAGATCTTGTGAAAATTGTTCCCAGTTGGCTTTTTTCAGGATCCAAAGGGAATGTCGAACACAACAGGGTGAGGAGTCACACAAATAGATCTCAATAGGAATGTGATCGCTACTGTAAAGATCAGGCAATGCCGACCATTTTAGCCTTGTAGCCAAAGCAGGACTGCATAATGACAAGTCTACAGCTGTCCATCCACCTGTTGACGCTGCTAAATGTGTCGGAGAACCGTCATTCAGCAGGTATAAATCCAGTTCCGATCTGATGCTTTCGATCAGATGACCTCGCGGGTTGCATTCTGGTGAACCCCATGAAACATGGTGGGCATTGAAATCGCCCACTAATAAAAATGGAGTCGGTAACTGATTTATAAGGTCTACAAGATCTCTCTGTTGCTGGTTGTCACTTGGTGGAAGGTAGACACAACAGAGTGAGTTTGTACGGAACAGCTGTTTGAATTGCCACTGCTTGTAAGGGAGTTATTAATCTCACAGTTACGGGCTAGAATAGCTACGCCACCTCTAGCTCGATTTTCTGTAACGAAGTCCGATCTGTAAACTGAATACTCCCTTAGAAAGAAATTGTGCGATTCATGGAGATGTGTCTCTTGAATGCAGATGTACATAGGAGACACATCTCTTACAATTATTTTGAGATCCTCAATGTGACTTCTAACACCATTAATGTTCCACTGAATCACGGTTTGTTTAGGTGTGGACATTGTATTTTAGTGAAATGGATTCACCTGGCTCCACTGCCGTCACTGACAATTTGCTGGCCTGGGATGTTGGACGTTCCAGGCAGAGAGTCATCAGATTCCATCACCACTATTGTAATGGTGGAATCTGAGGAATTTTTTGACTCGGAAGGGGAGTTAGAAATGGTCCTCTTTTGAGTCGCTTGTAATTTTGCACCCACTTTCACAGATGCAGTTTTGTTGTTACTTTTATTATTATTACTCATAGTTGGAGTAGGTTTAGCACTTGTCTCTAATAGTGTCTTGCTTCTTCTAACTTTCCCAGAGGTATCTGGCAATGGAGATTTCTTCGCACATTCAACATTATTCTTCAAATTGGAAACAGAATTTTTTGTCACCAATGCTAATAACTGACTAACTTGCTCAGTGAGAACTTCAATTTTCTTGTTTAGCTCAACGCAGTTGGAACACGACTTCTCAGTGGTGATAGCTGAGGCATAAGATTTCGTTTCAAGTCTAGGTCGAGTTGACTTGAACTTCTTTTTCGCTTCCTGGAAAGATGTTTTGTCCTTTGCCATTATGCTGAGGATCGCTTTCTCCTCCTTGAACTTTGGGCAGTTAAAGGAGCGAGCAGGGTGATCACCAGCACAGTTTGGGCATTTCGGAGCACTTGTGCAAACCTTCTCAGTATGGCCTTCAGATGCACACTGTCCGCATACCTCTGGCTAGGAGCAAGAAGAACTTACGTGTCCAAAACGTTGGCATTTAAAGCACCGGCGTGGATTGGGAACGTAGGGCCTAACAGGAAGCCGTTGATAGCCAGCATATAAATATTCCGGGATAGATGGTTTCCCGAATGCCAGAATAATTGATGTTGTTGGAACTCTCTGACAGTTTTCTATCCTCATAATTCGTACGACATCTGTTACACCTTCTGATACCAGTTCTGATTTGATTTCGTCTTCACGGACCTACAACAGATCCCTGCATGATATTACTCCATTTGATGAGTTCAAGGTTTTGTGGGGAGCCACCAAAACCTTGACCTGATCAAAGAAGGAGGTCATTTTTAATAATAACTGTGACTGCTTCGAATTGCTTGTTTCTAACAGCAGTGTTCAGTTCCTTAACTTCCTTATGGAAGAGACAGGTCCTGCTGGACATCCAGTTATAGCCTTTTGGATTACAAAAGGCGATACCTTTGAAAGATCTTTTCCACCTTCTGTGCAAGACACAATTAAGAACTTTGGTGATGCTAAATCCATTTCTTTTCTCATCGTATTTACTTCCCTAGGCATTTTTGGAGAAACCTCACGACGCCTCTTTACATTAAACTGGTTGGACATTTGTTGGTTTACCATAAATTGTTTCTTAAGCTAACCATCATGTCAGGCGTTACGGGCGAGACTATGAGAACGGGTACACCCATAGATCACTTTCGATCATTTCCAACCCCCGGAACTCTGGGGCCCATAGTTTCCTCCTTAGCTCGACTGGATGGGCATCAGTCGAGAACTCGTAATACTGTGCACAGACTCCGACACCTGTGCACCGCGGACACTCCCTGACCAAGGACCAAAGTGGCTAGCGCTTAGCAACCGCGCATTCGTCTTCGGCAGAGCAAGCTCACATCAGCGTTCCAGACCAGAGTTTGTCAAGCTCTGGACCTTTCAGCACTCCCAACGCGCAACGGTTCTGACCAGTCAAATTTCCTAAGTGAAGATGTTAGTGTATGTGTATATGTGCATGTGTGTGTGTGTGTGGGCTTTGTGAGTGGTGTAGTGTTAGGCTAGGGTACCGCTAGGGACACCAAATCCCTCGTAGGTGCGGCTAGTCCGCACCCCCTTGCGGGGCATCACGCGATATCGCATGATTGGCAATGAACGTGTTAAAGAAGTTTTATTTTGTTCAGAAATCACAATTTTGTTATTATAAGGAAATATTTATGAAAAAACCTTAAATGAAATAATGTAATATCAAAGTAAGACAATATATAGAACACATGTTATTTTGAATAATAAATGAAGAAATAATGTAATTCAATGTTCAAGAAGAAATACATAACTTATAATAAAATTTAACTAATATAAATGAAAATCAAATTTTTAGGTTAGAAACAGTAAAAGTTTACTTCGCTAACTTAACTTTAAAAACAACTCAAAATTAACCATCCATTAAGTAAATAGCATTGGCAATGATTAAAATAAAGACAATTTAAACAATTTGATAATTATTAGGGGGTAAATTTTGATGAGCTATAAATATTAATCAAGGTAATTACATAAACACCAATTAGCTAACTTCAATTAGAATTAAATTTCAATAATCAAATAAAAAAGTAAAGTAATAATAATCAATAAAAACCCTGTACAATAATTAATTAATAAATAAAATTAAAAATTGTTATTTTCCAATAAGTTGTTTATTCAAGTCAATTTAAGATTCACTAGTACAGATTCCAAATATAGTCGTTAAGGCAAATCGTCTCTCAAAGGATTCATGATCCCGATAATAGCTTAAAAGGCTTATCGGTGGTAAGTTGGTTTATTGCAAAAAATTTAGAAGTTTGTTCTACTGAGATCTATCTTTTGGAATACAGGTGTTGTAATAAAATATGGCTTCGGGATATAGATCATTACTTTCTTAAGGACTAGGTAAGTAGTTTAATTAAGAGAAAGGAAAGAAGGTGATGAGCTGGGCAATAAAAGAAAAATAGAAGTGAGGTTAAGTGAAATAAAACTAATAAAAATAAAAATTAATTAAAGGAAATGTAAATAGCATTAGTAATTGAGTAGGGAAACGTCCGAAGGAAAAGAATGGCGCCCAATAGATGGGGCTCGGTGATTACATAGTAACATCTGGTAATCATGAAAAATATAGAGACAGACTTAAATCGACTTGGCTTGGCCTTACCTTCCAATGTCACCTCCCACTTGCAGAGGAATGTATGACTCCTTTACATTGCCTGCATCGTCTCCCAAACCCCAGGCATTGTAACCCCAAGTGTAGATCCTGCCATGGTGTGTTAATGCCAAGCTATGTTCAAAGCCACAAGCAACCTACAAAACAAAACCAAAGCCAATAAAGGCAGTGAACCTTGTGGTCGTGGCACAAAACAACTTCCTGACCCTATGACAAGGCAACAAAAATGAATTTACAATAAATCGTTTAAACATGTTTATTCCTGTTAATGGGAAAACACAATTTGACTTGAAGCTCTATCAACCTCGGAATTAACATTGCGTTCTTATATTTATAAATTTACAATGAATCAAAATACAAAAGAAATATTTGAGAATTTAATGAAAATCTTTTAAAAACACATTTCATAAATTTTTAACCAAAAAATACAAAACAAAGGACTTTAATCACTTTTTGTAGTTTTAAAAAAATTTTAAATTCTACAAAGAATTATCTAAGATCAAACATTAAAATGACCAAACAAAATTGTATTTGTCGCAAATGCATTACTTAAAATCTTTGTTAAAAAAGGGAATGTAAATTACTACAATGTCTCTATATATTATTACCTTAGCAACAGTTTCCCCTTGAATTGGCATCTTGGTTGCTGGTTGACGCCAAAGTTTTTTATTACACCAAATAAACCCAAAACTGTAAACCTGTGGGCAAACCCCTATTTTCAGTAAAGTTATTAACTGCTGAAGCACAATATATAAAAGCAAATATATTCAAATAGCTACTAATTCTATATGTATGAACGCAGGTGCTGGCCTATGCCATTATCAAGTTAGTTATAGTTTTATACAAAAAGCAACAATATTTAAACAGGGACTAATACAATATGTACTTACGCAGGTGCTGGCCTATGTTATTATCAAGTTAGTTATAGTTCTATACAAGTGCAATAAAGCTATTGACTGCTGAAGCATAACATATAAAAACAACAATATCCAAACAGGTACTAATACAATATGTATGTATGGAGGTGCTGACCTACGCTATTATCAAGTTAGTTACAGCTACTAATAAAATATGTACTTACACAGGTGCTGGCCTATGTTATTATCAAGTTAGTTATAGTTCTATACAAGTGCAGTAAAGCTATTGACTGCTGAAGCATAACATATAAAAGCAACAATATCTAAACAGGTACTAATACAATATGTACTTACACAGGTGCTGGCCTATGTTATTATCAAGTTAGTTATAGTTCTATACAAGTGCAGTAAAGCTATTGACTGGTGAAGCATAACATATAAAAGCAACAATATCTAAACAGGTACTAATACAATATGTACTTACACAGGTGCTAGCCTATGTTATTATCAAGTTAGTTATAGTTCTATATAAGTGCAGAAAGCTATTGACTGCTGAAGCATAACATATAAAAGCAACAATATCTAAACAGGTACTAATACAATATGTATGTGCGGAGGTGCTGGCCTAAGTTATTATCAAGTTAGTTATAGTTTTATGCAAGAGCAGTAAAGCTATTGACTGGTGAAGCACAACATAAGCAACAATATTCAAACCGGTACTAATACAATATGTATGTACGCAGGTGCTGGCCTACGTTATTATCCAGTTAGTTATAGTTTTATACAAATACAAAGATTTACTTTACAAGAGAGATGTCTCCATTATTTGCTTCAGCTATTGTCATTATTAAGTTATCTGTTCAGGTCAATATATTATATGTTGCTTATCAAATCCTATCATACCATAAAAACATCTACTTACTTCTCCATATTTAGTAATTGCAAAGGAATGTAAAGGCCCACAAGCAATAGCAACAATGGTTTCACTTAACTTTATATCCACAGGTCTTGTGTTTAAAGCTTTTAATTCAGGGCCAATAGTTCTCATGCCTCTCCATTCATAAACCTGAAACCAATGCAAAATCATAATTATTCCTTTACACTAACTTCTCCATTAAAAACTAAAAATATTGAATGTATGAAAACTTCTATTAACAAATGTGTAAATACAAAAAAAGTTAGTATAAAATTGTGTATGTCAGGGTGTGTTTGGATTACTTCTCGCCTCAAGCTTACATCTGCAATAATATACATAATTGAATAACCAATGCATATCCGCATAAATGATAATATTAAATGTATAAAAACCTCTATTTAAACATTTGTAATTACCAAAATACATCGAGTATAAATTTATGTATGTCATAGTGTGTTTGAATTACATCTCACCTCAAACTTACATCTGCAATAATATACATCATTGAATAACCAATGCATATCCACATAAATAATAATATTAAATGCATTAAAACCTCTATTTAAACATTTGTAATTACAAAATACATCGAGTATAAATTTATGTATGCTGGTATGCGTATAGATTACTTCCTGCCTCAAACTTACATCTGCGATAATATACATCATTGAATAAGCAATGCATATCCACATAAATAATAATATTAAATGCATTAAAACCTCTATTTAAACATTTGTAATTACAAAATACATCGAGTATAAATTTATGTATGCTGGTATGCGTATAGATTATTTCCTGCCTCAAACTTACATCTGCGATAATATACATCATTGAATAACCAATGCATATGAACATAAATAATAATATTAAATGCATTAAAAATTCTATTTAAACATTTGTAATTACAAAACACATCCAGTCTACATTTATGTATGTTGGAATCTGTTTAGATTACTTCCTGCCTCAAACTTACATCTGCAATGATATACATCATTGAATAACCAATGCATATCCACATAAATAATAATATTAAATGCATTAAACTTCTATTTAAACATTTGTAATTACAACATACTTCCGAGTTTAAATTTATGTATGTTGGAATGTGTTTAGATTACTTCCTGCCTCAAACTTACATTTGCAATAATAATCATCATTGAATAACCAATGCATATCCACATATATAATAATATTAAATGCATTAAAACTTCTATTTAAACATTTGTAATTACAAAATACATTCAGTATAAATTTATGTATGTTGGAACTGTTTAGATTTTTTCCTGCCTCAAACTTACATCTGCAATAATATACATCATTGAATAACCAATGCATATCCACATAAATATTATTATTAAATGCATTAAAAATTCTATTTAAACAATTGTAATTACAAAATACATAGAGTATAAATTTATATATGTTGGAATCTGTTTAGATTACTTCCTGTCTCAAACTTACATCTGCAATAATATTACATGCATTAAAACCTCTATTGAAACATTTGTAAATACAAAATCCCTCTAGTATAAATTTATGTATGTTGGAATCTGTTTAGAGTACTTCCTCCCTCAAACTTGCAACTGCAATAACATGCATAATTAAATAACCACAGCATATCCACATAAATAATAATATTAAATGCATTAAAACTTCAATTAAATAATTTGTAATTACAAAATACATTGAGTATAAATTTATGTATGCTGGTATGTGTATAGTTTACTTTCTGCCTCAAACTTACATCTGCAATAATATACATCATTGAATAGCCAATGCATATCCCCATAAACAATAATATTAAATGCATTAAACTTCTATTTAAACATTTGTAATTACAAAATACATTGAGTATAAATTTATGTATGTTGGAATCTGTTTAGATTACTTCCTGCCTCAAACTTACATCTGCAATAATATACATGACTGAACAACCAATGCATATCCACATAAATAATATTATTAAACACATTGAAATTTCTATTCAGATATATGTAATTACAAAATACAGTGAGTATAAATTAAAGTATGATGCTCTGGTTTAATCTCATCAGCTGTGTTAAGCTAAAATATTTTAATGAACAAAAAAATCTTAAAAACATTTCTAAAACATCCATTGCTCTATTTTCCTGTGACTATTTCTTTGAACAAATTAACTAAAGAAATATATTTAAAGATGAAAGTAATTTTTATTACCTTTCCATTGTCTGACAATGCCAAGTAATGTCCCCCTATACACTTAGCATCTATAATGTTTGGGAGGTTTTGCAACAAAACAGTTTTCCTGAAAGCACTTTCATAAACATTTGCTCCCCAAATATAGAGCTTTCCTTCCCTCGTATACGCCAAGGCATCTCCAAACTGATCACACACTGAAACACCTATTCACAACAGACACATTACTTTACACAATGGAAAGGAAGGAAAGAACTTCAGAACTATGGCAACTAATTGTCACAAATATTTGTTCTTTGAGAAATAAAACTATTTATACAAAATATATGTAACGTGTAATAAAAAAAACATTTTTGTTTCACACTACTGCACAAGTGAAATTGAACTTTTTGTTTTATGATGCCATTTTCCTGTAACTTTTAGCCACTATTTATTAAATTGCTGAATATAAAGCCATATTTTAAGAATGTTATTTTTTAACAATACCATCCATATTTCTACTGGTTTTGGGGACAATTTTATTGCATTTAGGTGAACCTCGGCCTCTGTTTTATAAACCTTTAGAGTAGTTATTAAATGGAAACATAAAATAATTAGTTTTGTACACTGCTTATTCTACAACAAAAGACAAAGTCAACATTTATCACCTAATTAATTACCACCTGCAATAAACTGTTATAAGGATTACCAATAGTCTACCGTTAAAGAATGTTACAACTAAAGCACTGAGCCCTTCACTTAGGTGATGTCCACAAAGCCAGAACAAAAGTTAACACGAGAGGAAGTAAGTTACTCTAAATTGCAATGAATTTTACTTCAAATTTAAAGGGTGAAAGAACCGTGATTAAGTTGTTAAGTTTAAAGCGAGAATGTCATTTCAGTTATAGTGCCTCCCTCAAGGGAAACCTTGCTTTACTCAAGTAAAGAAAGTTAAGCAGATCCTAAATAATGCTATTCCATCATGGATAGAAGGAAGAGTGAATTAATCTCAAGAAACTTTAGAACAAATTCACTCTGTCTGAAAATAAAATTCCGACTTAATTTGTGATGTAACACCTTAAGAATTAAACTATTCTTCACCTGAAACAGAAGATAGCCTTGGTATTGGTATTTTCTTAGGCTCTCTTGTTTCTTCTGAGCCTAGGGCTAAACAACCATTCTTGTTTTTACCTAAAGCATACACCTCTCCTTTACATGACACTAATAAAGCAGAGCCATACTCAGACACATCTGAAACAGAAATTATCTGAAAGTAAAATTTGTTTATACTTAATTGCCTATTACATATTTGTTTTTTTTTTTAACGTTGGCAGAGGTATCACAGTGTAGAGACACCAGAACAGAGTTTTCTAGCTTTGTTGTTCCTAATTACCTTAATAATTAAACACTTCTCTTTTCCCTCCAGAATCTCTAAACAATTAATGATTTTACGCATTAACAAGCAAAGTGTAAGATTGTTATAGCAGAGTTTAAGCTGATTTTACCTGAGGTATTGTCTCTTTGAGGCTAATTTCACATTGATATAGGGAGCAAGTGTTTCTTTCCTGAATAACATTTCATATTGTTAAAACAAAGCAAGGTTTCTTGCCACAAAATAAACTTCCTTCACAGATCAGACAATTACTTTCCTAAATTAGATATAATAAATATGTACAACAGTAAATTGCCATTTTTTATTTCATGCCATAATTCTGTGGGACTTGTAATACATTATTGTGTGTGAGCTAAAACAACTTTACAGTTTTTAGTTATGTGTCTTACGAAAGTACACTTTTTCTCTGCATACAAATTAGTCATAAAATCTCCCCAAAACAAACAACTATTTAACCCTTTCAGCACTATAGGGCATCTCAGGCTAAGTTGAGGTAAGCAAGGTAGCTGGGGGAATAGGGCTGGCGTGGGCCTATCAATACACTGGGACAGCCCGGCGAGAACATCCCATTAGTGACACATCGCCGATACTCCACTTAAAAACCTTAAATTAATACATAAGCATTATATGAGAAAAACGTTGATACTGTTTTCTTAACTATTATTAAACAAACAATTCCCTGTTTGTCTCATGTTAATCGGCCGACTTAAAGTATGATTAACCAAGGAAAGTTACAATAGGCCCTATAAAAAGCATAGCCGGTTATCAGACTTAAAATCGGCCGATTAACATGAGACAAACACGCAATTGTTTGTTTAGTAATAATCAAAAAAACAGTATCAACGATTTTCTCATATAATGCGTATTTATTGAATTCATGTTTTCAATTGGAGTAATCACCGATACGTCACTAATGGGATGTCCACAATAGGGTTGCCGAAATCGTTATGTTCACGTGAACAGTTCACCACTCGCTGCTGCAAACACATTCTGAACAGACAGTACACAAATTACGTTACAAAACAGCCATATTTCATGGCTTCAACAAAATGATTATCACTTTGAACTTATTTCACCAAAAATTTAAAATCTCTTTTTTCTACTAATTATTTATTTGCATTTAACTACATTAACTTTTAAATTTTTATTTATTTATTTTATGTTCAAAACTGTCTTTTACATTAATTTTAACTTTCAAAAATTTTGATTTGTACCTTTCTAATCTACAAAGGGAGTGTTCACCATTTTAGGTTGAGGTAGCTACCACCAACTAACGCTATCCATTACCGGCTCTGTATCTGGTTTTTCGTTGCTTCACTTTGTTCTTAATTTTGTGCCCCCCTCGAATGTCGATGGTCTCTCTAGGTGGATTTTAACCTTTTCCCCCTGTCCAAAATGGGAAAATCCCCTTATTCCAAAAATGGCTTTATTTCCACCCCTTAAATTCGTTGAATTAAAATTACATTATGCCAAAAGCATTTTTATTTTGTTTTGGCTTCGCTATTTTGACAACAAAACTTTTTAATATTTATGAAATTTACAATTGCACTTGCAACGGTAAAATGTGACATTTTAGCCCGTTGTAGTGTATGTATGGGTGTGCACTAAAGAAAGGAATTCCCCAGTTTCAAGTACAAAAATTGAAAAATGGAGTTATTTCAGCTTTTAGCATGCCAGCAATCAATTGTTTTAACAAATTAGACTAAATAAGATTATTAATCCTATTATTGTGAAGAAATTGTGTCTTGAAGAGAGGTTTTAGTTTCAATAAACAGTACATCTTGATTTCGATGTGCAAATTTCAACCAGGCTTGTGGCATGGCTTAGGCACCATTGGTATGCTGCTATAATGAAAATTTAAAAATCTAAATTTAAATTTTAGCATGAAAGTAAGATTATTTATACATGTTTGACTAAACAACAAAGTATATTTTAACTATAGTATATTTTAACTATTTTTGGAAGGTGTTGTTGCAGATCGAGATATGTATTGAAGCTCATGTTGAATATTCACAGAATAATAGTGGACTTGTTAAAATTGTAAAAATTGATGCATCCAAAATAGGCACACACAAAATAGGTCTGAGGACTTGTAATAGGGCAAAAAAACCTCAATGCACAAAAACATAAAACGGTCCCATACTTTTTGTGC
Source organism: Prosapia bicincta (assembly GCA_036971475.1). Classification (NCBI taxonomy): domain Eukaryota; kingdom Metazoa; phylum Arthropoda; class Insecta; order Hemiptera; family Cercopidae; genus Prosapia; species Prosapia bicincta. Next base: position 254,529,805 of record JBAIZL010000001.1, on the reverse strand, counting down.
ACAACAGCATTCAGAACATGGTTACCTAAAAATAATCACATTTTTGTAACTGAATGTTTACCAAATCATGTTTTTAACGTTTCAAAAATCTTTATAAGCCCAAAATGTTATTTTGGCAGTAGCTAGTAGCAAAATGTCTCAAAAGGATGAAACTAACACTTATATACATTTCCATCGTCTCAGTGCACAAAAATAATCAAATTCACATAATAAAATATGGGGATGATATTCTCTGCGACAAACTAAACAAAATTTTACTTGAAATTGAAAAAGACAAGATTAAACTACAAAACTGCTGCCAAGCTTTGGAAGAGTAAATTAATACTCATTCTATTGTATTCAAGTAATTACACTCTGACTGATATTAAGATCATAAATAGAAATAAATAAAATATGGCAAGCATAATAGCTTTGATCAATGCAAACAATTATGTCCATTTAATACGTCCATATTACAAATTAATTTATAACTTTTGAAAAGCAAGTTAATGTTTTCTTGCACATAATTATGACCTTTTAACATCAATTATTACTATATTTTTACCAAACCTACTACCTATCTACAAAACAAGTAGCCAAACGCTGAATACTTCTTGTACTGTTATACTTAATGTTAAAACATTTAACCATATTTTTACAATCTATTGTCTTCACATAATTAAGCCAGTAATTACAGACAAGCACAGTCCTGCAGAAATTATAGCAATAAGGAATTAATTATTTACCCGTACTTCCATGGATGAAATCCAAGCAGTTCAATAATAATTATACATTGAGTATTATTCAAAACTAAATGAAAGTTTGTTTATTAATTCATAATCCCTCATGAATTGTAGTTATTGTTAATAACGAGTAAATTGTAACTTTTTTCACTGTTCTTTCAAATCAACAACACTATGTCGATTTTGATGTATTGAGACAATGGGCATGCACAAAAACTGTTTCATAATTGGTCTATTATCCTGCCTTTGCTAATTTTTCACTTGCTTTTTCCACTGTAAGTTAATGGTTCTTTGGGCACAAGTTAGAAACGAAAGGGTCTGTATTTGTTTATTGCAATATTCACTATTTTGTGCGTTGTAACTGTGGAATAATGCCTTTTGGTCTTTGTTTTGTCTTTATGAGACATTTTGCGATTTACGATTGCAAAAATAAAGATACATCTAAAGGCTTTTTAAAATCTCTTAGCCACAGTGAAAATATAATGTTTAAAGTGATTTGGTAATAGTGATTTTTGTGGAATCACCAAGTTAACATCGTTTGTCAACATTTTTCAACAATATGAAGTATTATGTTTTCAATACTCGGTGTTTATGTTTTCAATTTTGAAGGTAATAGTGTAATACTAAGTGAAGATAAAAGTTTGTCTATTTTTAAATATTTGCGTAATTATATGTACAATTATAAGTATCATAGGGCGAAAAATATTAGTTGTGTAAATATTCGTATTTACTTCCATGTTTAAAAATTACAAAATTAAACTGTGTTACAAGAGAAGTATTTTTAAGGTCATTGTGCAAAATTACTTGAAGATTAATTAATTATTTAATTTCCGTCTGTTTCTTAATTATTAGAAAACGGCACAAGTGTTCTGTGTGCGGCCACATGTTTTTGTACGTAATAATTTACTCTAGAAGGTTGACTACACCTTCTTATTTTAGGCAGAATCCTATATTTGTAGGCCAGTTGCAATGAGGTGTGTATAGAATTTAAGTCCAATAATTTTTGTTTTGTGCACAAAATAGTGTCTGTAAGTGATTGTTTCATGCGTGAAATAGTGACTGTAAGTGATTGTTTGGTCCTTGTAAGTAGTTTTACTGTTAAAAATATATTTGTGCGCAATTTTAATACATCTTTGTATGTGGCGGAGGGTTAGTTAACGTTGATGTTTTGATAGTTCGGCCACCTATATTTTGGAAAATTGTTCAAAACCACCAAAATGGACGATATCTACAAGAAATAATGGTAATCGTTTACTGTAGCAGCCCCATACGATATTTTGGATTATTGTTCAAAAGCATGTAACGGATTATATAAAATGAAACTAGCAGAGTTGCGCAAATTGTGTCAACGGTTTATAATTTTACAAATTGGATTTTATTTAGTTATAACTCTTAAAACATTCAATATTCACTTCTAGCTTACAGTTGAGGCGTAATGAAACGTCTGTCTGTAACGCAATAGAAGTTATAAATCCGTTACAGTTAAAGTATTTTAAATTACCAAGTTAAACAATTAAAATTAGCAGAATATTCTTGAATTAATACTTAAGGTTTATTTACTTGAAATGCAAGGTATTTGTGCGGTGGTAAAATAATGACATTTAAATTCAATTAAAGCAAATCATAAACTTTATTTTAAAATAGACAGATGAAATAAATTAAAATCATGACACATAAATTTCTTTAACACTCAGTTACAGATTATGAAACCTCTTTTTTTTTACATTACTTATAAATTTTTAAGGATAGCAATCCTTCAATTAATAAAATTTATCAATGGCTGAAAATGAACATATATTCGAGTTTACTTGCTTTTCTTGTATAATCAAGTTTAATAATTTAATGTGAACATATTAGCACCAAAAGGTGCGTAATTGTAATTATGCTTATTAATTAAAAAGTTCAATGTTCATAATTTAGAAATTCTGCTTCGAAATGTTTTAAATTTTGAAATTAAGTTTTAAAGTTTTAAAATCGCCCACTTAGCTGTGTTAACTTGTCGCAACTTCCCTTCCATCTCGGGGTAAATCTCGGTAAAGCCTGGTCTCATCTTCGTGAATAAACGTCGGGAAAACCATGAATAAGTCTGCAACCCATCTTGTATCTGGTATTGTAAGCCGCCTTCTATGCCATGATTTAAAAAAAGAAATACTTTATATTAATTAAAATAAAAGGAAACTAAATACATCTTCTTGCCATTTGGAGACGTCCTTCCCTGGTTACATCCTGGCCTAATGAGAGAGATAAATTAAAAGCAAGCAGCCTTCCTACTTACCGCGCATCCACGGGGCGCACGCATAGCTTAATTACTTATTTTAAGTTTTTCTCGATAGATGTCACTATCAGCCAGAGATCTCATTAAAAATATTTATCATACATAACAATTTTTTTTACATAGTTATACATTATTACAATTTGGAATTTATTCTCGTTTGTTTTCTGAATTTTACTATTTTAATATGTAACACCGTCTAAAGTGTGTTACATATTTTTCCCCCCTTTTGAAAAAAAAAATTGTGTGTTTTCACTTTCCCTTTTAATTATTTTTATTAAATGTAACGATTTACGAACAACTCTTAAGTTAACATCAAACTATTTTCTTTGGGAAAACATATCATAAACCTATTTGATTCTATTATTAGAACAAACTTAACTCGACATGAAGCATAACATAAACAATATCAATTCTTGCATTTAATCCTTTCCAAACAAAAAAATAATAACATTTTTAAATAAACTTATATTCAATCTTCCTTTTATATTCATAAAAGATTTTATATAATCACATACTCTTTATACCATTACATAATGTTCTATATTTGTTTAATTACTTTTATCTTTAATTTATTTTGTTTAAAAAAAAAAAATGTGTCTTTTAATTTCAATTTAAATCTCATAACTTGTTACATTATTTATTAATCCTTTAATTTACATGATTAAGTTTTAAAATAATTACATACACTTATCAGTTGCTTTGAAATTTTAACTTCTTTATAAACTTTTCATTTCTCAAACTTTATGATTATATATTTACATCTCTTCAAATTTTTAAAACTCATTACTATATCTCTTATACATTTTTACTCACAATTAAATTTTTCTTCAAATTATTTCTTATTAAAATTCTTCAAATTATTTATTAATTAAAATTTTCTTCAAAATTGTCTCTTTTTGTGTCAACAAACCTAACCTACTAGCTGTATTTATCGCAGTCCACTACCTGGGATCTGCAAAACTGCTTACTCCCTGTAAGCCACAAATTACCACATTTAAACGACGCTATATATATATTTTCAAAAATTCTCTCTCTCTATTTACCACTAAGAATGTACCATTGCCTAATAACCTCTCTTGTTATTCTTACAATACTCGTACATCTTAAAACCATTGGATTTCAAATCCCACACTTTGAATCCAAATACTTTTTTCTTAAATCAAATCCCATACTTTGATTTAAAAACCATACAGCCAGTTGTTGACTTAAAAAGGACTTTATTCAATTCATCATTCTTAAATTTTCTTTCAAACATTACTATGACAATTTGATATTAAAATTCGTTTAAGCTCTTGCATTAATAAAATAAGAATTAAATCAAACAGAAATTAGTATTGTACTTTCACATGCAATTTTTGGTCAAGTGTTTTAGTCTCTTCGTGTAGTATTATGTATTTTGAGATTTTGTCAGGTCTACCTCGTGTATAAGTAAGATTGCATGCCATTTGGGCCCTTTGACACACAATATGCAAAGTGTCGTCATGAGTTTCTAAAATTGCATATCAAGGCACTTACCACTTCCTTGTTGATCAATTACCATTTTAAAAATGAAAAAAGGCTTTAAATTTCTTCCAACTATAACTTTTCTATATTTTTAACTATTTTTGAAGTAATAAATTTGCTTGTAAACCTTACACAACCTATACATATATTTAATTTTATCAAACATTGTTTTAAATCCATTTACAAAAATTTCTTTTTATTATTATAATTCATCAGTACTATTATTTTTGTTAAATTGTTTATCAGACAGTATTACATTTACTTTCAAATTATTTTAATATTAAATCATTTTGATTCTACTTTTCATACTAGTTTAATAACCTCTTTTATCGTCTGATAAATTGATTTACTCCAGACGTTCAGAAAACAAACGGAATGTTGATGGCATAGCAAAGCAAGCAAACTCGATACACTTTATGTAAACATTGTGCTTCAGGCACAAACATTCTAAACTTGTGTAAACAACCTTGATAAACTAGACATCCTGCATTAGGCTATGCAGAAACTTTTAAAAATCTAAAACTTACTACGCATAGACATGACGAATAATTTGAACAATAAGAGTCTCTGACCTTGACTACACTACAAGTAAAAACTGGTTATAACTGGTTTTCTCCCTTAACTTTACCAAACTGCTTACACAAGCTACGTCCTTTTACTTTCAATTTATACATTTTACAAAATTTTACACTGTGAATTTACGTTTTGAATATATTTAATGAATTCGGTTATTTTCAACCATTTTTAAATTTTCTCTTTGCCAACACACAAATTTACATTTCAAATTTATACAGCAGAGTTGCGCATTTATGTAACGGATGTTATATTATGAAACAAGCAGAGTTGCGCATTTATGTAACGGATTATATAAAATGAAACTAGCAGAGTTGCGCAAATTGTGTCAACGGTTTATAATTTTACAAATTGGATTTTATTTAGTTATAACTCTTAAAACATTCAATATTCACTTCTAGCTTACAGTTGAGGCGTAATGAAACGTCTGTCTGTAACGCAATAGAAGTTATAAATCCGTTACAGTTAAAGTATTTTAAATTACCAAGTTAAACAATTAAAATTAGCAGAATATTCTTGAATTAATACTTAAGGTTTATTTACTTGAAATGCAAGGTATTTGTGCGGTGGTAAAATAATGACATTTAAATTCAATTAAAGCAAATCATAAACTTTATTTTAAAATAGACAGATGAAATAAATTAAAATCATGACACATAAATTTCTTTAACACTCAGTTACAGATTATGAAACCTCTTTTTTTTTACATTACTTATAAATTTTTAAGGATAGCAATCCTTCAATTAATAAAATTTATCAATGGCTGAAAATGAACATATATTCGAGTTTACTTGCTTTTCTTGTATAATCAAGTTTAATAATTTAATGTGAACATATTAGCACCAAAAGGTGCGTAATTGTAATTATGCTTATTAATTAAAAAGTTCAATGTTCATAATTTAGAAATTCTGCTTCGAAATGTTTTAAATTTTGAAATTAAGTTTTAAAGTTTTAAAATCGCCCACTTAGCTGTGTTAACTTGTCGCAACTTCCCTTCCATCTCGGGGTAAATCTCGGTAAAGCCTGGTCTCATCTTCGTGAATAAACGTCGGGAAAACCATGAATAAGTCTGCAACCCATCTTGTATCTGGTATTGTAAGCCGCCTTCTATGCCATGATTTAAAAAAAGAAATACTTTATATTAATTAAAATAAAAGGAAACTAAATACATCTTCTTGCCATTTGGAGACGTCCTTCCCTGGTTACATCCTGGCCTAATGAGAGAGATAAATTAAAAGCAAGCAGCCTTCCTACTTACCGCGCATCCACGGGGCGCACGCATAGCTTAATTACTTATTTTAAGTTTTTCTCGATAGATGTCACTATCAGCCAGAGATCTCATTAAAAATATTTATCATACATAACAATTTTTTTTACATAGTTATACATTATTACAATTTGGAATTTATTCTCGTTTGTTTTCTGAATTTTACTATTTTAATATGTAACACCGTCTAAAGTGTGTTACAAGCACAAAAAGGTACGACATCCACAAAAAAATTTTTTTTTATTTTAGGAAAGTTACTTTTTTTTAGTTTAAAGTAGGGGAAATTTTTTTTGGTGGAGGCATAAGTTGTGAATAGGCGCGGATTGATACAAACGTTTCCTGTTGTCAGACTGCTGTGACGTCACGCGAACTCTTCGCCGCGAAACTACTTACCAGGAGCAAACCTTCACTTACAGACACTCAAAACTTAAAATCTCAAAATTTAACTTTTGGTTATAATTTTATACAACATGACTATATACCTACATTAAAATATACCTACGAAGTATCCAGTCAGGATAGATTTGATTATAATGTTATTCAACTTTACTATCCACCTATATTGAAATATAGCTAAGAATTATTCAGTCAGGATAGATTTGGTTATAGTTTTATACAACATTACTATATACTTACATTAAAATATACTTATGAAGTGTCAAGTCAGGACAGATTTGGTTATAATTTTATTCAGCATTATTATCTACCTATATTAAAGTATATCTACGAAGTATCCAGTCAAGATAGATTTGGTTGCAATTTTCTGCATCGGCTATATTTACCAAAATACAACCAAATCTATCCTGACTTAATACTTCGTAGGTATACTTTAATACAGGTAGACAGTAATGCTAGATAAAATTATTACCAAATCTATCCTGACTGGATACTTTGTAAGTATATTTTAATATAGGTAGATAGCAATATTGAATAAAAGGTAATTGTTATTTCGGCCACCTACGATATTTTGCAATATTGTTAAAAACCGCCAAAAAAAGAAGATATCCACACGAAATAATTAGTGAAAGCATAAAAATTAGTGCAAAATGTTTTCTTCTCGGAGCCACAAGATAGGTATTAGTGTAGAGTTCCAGTGACGTCACAGCAGTCTTGACAAAACGAAACATTTTTGTATCACTCCGCGCCTATTCACAACTTATGCTTCTGCCAAAAAAAATTTCCCCTACTTTAAAGTAAAAAAAGTGACTTTCCTAAAGAAATTTTTTTTTTTTGGATATCGTACCTTTTTGTGCTTTTGAACAATAATCCAAAATATCGTATGGGGCTACAGTAAACGATTACCGAAATAATTTTTCAAAGCATAAAAATGAGTGCAAAATGGTTTTTTCACGGAGCCATAAGCAAGGTATTAATGTAGAGTTGCCTTGACATTACTCTGCGCCTATTCACAACTTATGCCTCCGCTGAAAATTTTTTACCCTACATTAAATTGAAAAAAAATAACTTTCCTCAAAGAAAACATTTTTTTTTTTGGTGGTTTTGAACAATTTCCCACAGTATCGTAGATGGCTGCGCTTGTAAACAACTACCAAATATACCTGTAAAGTAACCGTCAGGATAGATTTGGTTGTAATTTTATTCAACATTACCTAATTAGACGTCTAATTCCGTGGAGTAATAATTTTTGTCAGGTGACGTCACGTGATCTCTATTCTAGCCTTACACATGTACATTTGGTTGAATGTATAAAATTATAACCAAATTTATCCTGACTGAATACTTCATAGGTATATAAAATTAACCTTCAGTGGCAATAACAAACAATAATTATCAAAATAGCTTCAAAATATGTTTTTGATTCGTTTTATGAGCATTGTGAAGAGGGTGGGTAGTTTGCATTTTTACCAGCACTATTAGCACCTCGTATGGGGAATTACAATTTTACAAAATTATTAATTTTTGGGGTGTGAGCGAGAGTAGTAATAATTTTTTTCGTATCACTGAAAACTTTCTGCGTCAGCGGGTACAATTTTATCGCTAAAATCGTACACATGGGCACCAAAAATGAGGGTAATTGTTTACATTTCTAAAACAGCTACATATTTATATAAAACATTCCAAAACATGTCCTAAGGCCATTTTCAATGATATTTAAGTTGGTTAAAAAAATCAGTGCCCAGTAGTAACTTGTGCAACAGATGCCTGCTTCGCAGAGTGATACACTGACAAAAAAATAGTAACGCTACTTCCGCCATAACATTTTACCAGTCGATACAGAAAATCATCAGGAATAGAAATAAAGTTATGAAAACTTCCACTCACGCTCCCAAATTGGAAATTTTGGCAACTAGCAACTCCGCCCCCCCCTCCACGACACACTTAAAACGTTACTATTTCAACTTTCCGGTTTTGTTTCTCAACTATTAACTCGCAAAGTGCCTCGAAATGTAATTAAACATAACTCCCAAAAAATTACAAATGTTGGAAACAAAACACTTTTCCAAAAATCATAGCGGTAATTGTTTACTTTATCGGACACCTATAATATTTTGGATAATTGTTAAAAAGCATGAAAAAGGAAGATATCCAAGAATAATTTTTTTTCTTTGAGGATAGTTACTTTTTTAAATTAAAAGTAATCGTAGGTGTCCGATAAAGTAAACAATTACCATCACAGCTTAAACAAAAAAGTGTAATTTCAGTGATAGGACCTACAAAACCTTAAAAAACCTCATAACATTACACTTACTCTGTCTGGTAGCTGCTGCCATTTTCATCTCACCAAGGAAAAGTCCTGCTGCTTTAACATCATCCCAAACTGATGTCATTGCTAATACTAATGATATTTCTTATTTCTAGGATTAAAAAATGTTACAGGACGTGAACGATATTGCAATATTTTATTAACAGCAAAATTTAAATCCTCAAATAAACTTATATGTAAATCAGATTACAAACGACAGACAATGTAATTATGCAATACGTTCTCTTCTAAAGACAAATGCCTTGTGTATTTTACATGGTTTTAACATTGGGCCTAACTCACTGGTTGATACTGTATATAGTATGGTATACTGATATCATGTTGGTAATAATTACATTTAGGAATCAAAATGGCGTAAATACAGTGATTTATAATAATTATATAGCATTAAAATTGTGTTTGGAGGTACTGTAAACTATGTCTAAAAAATATTAATGTGAACTAATTTTGACACTAAAATACCTGACAAAAAATTCCTTTAATTTAAAAAATAACAACATTGATTTACACACATGACTTTTAATTGCATTCTATTCAAGAATTAAGGTATTCTAAATACCGCAATTCAAATGATAGATAAAATTTGAAAACATTTCAATCATAACCAAACTGTACAAACGAACATTTAATAAATGTCTTTTATCCATAAAGTCCAAAAAAGTCTATGGAAGAAATGATTGAATAGCCTGTGTTATTGGAAAACTATGTTTACTTTTTATTAAATAAAAATTATATATTCGGGTTTTTTTAAATTTGGGTGTTTTTTTAATACAATTTTTACATGCAATGAAACAATTTTAATGCATCGAAATCAGTTTCCGAAACATTTTTGCCGGCTATGTTAATCCGGATATAGCCTAATACTCGTAGAAATCAATTATAGACTGCCATTAGGAATCATACTTCAGGTTGGTAAACAACATCAGAGTTATGTTGGAGAGTTATTGGACATTAAGAACTCACTACACACCAGGTCGAAAGCAACAGTTGTCCCGCATTAGTTTACTACATATCAAATTGGCCGAAAACATCAGTTGTTTGGCATTTGTCTTCTGCTCAGCAGATTAGCAGAAAACAACTGGTGCGTACGCATTAGTCTGCTACACATCAGGTTAGACATTAGTACTTTTGCCGCATCAGATGCACATTAGATCGTGTAGTGGCAACTGATGCGAAACAGCTGATGCCGTTGTTTTCTGTCATCTCTAGACATTATCATTTACAACCTCTCTTGGAAGAGACTGAAGAGAAAGAACGCAATGTATGCATTCTAAAGAAAATTCACAGTTAAGGGAGTTGTGTACTTGATAGCTGAATCATGGAACAAAATGAAAGAAGAAATATCAAGTGATTCGTGGGATAAAATCCTGCGCCTTAATGAAACTGTTGACTGTGTTAACAAAAGAAACACAGTTATTAACAAAAGTTAAAGACATTCTTGGTCATTAAGAAAAATGCTTGGCAGATTCATAAGAAGATTTTTGTATTATTATGATGTAAAGGAACAAACACCTAATGAAGTGTTAAAAGTCTTCTGAGAATGTTCCAGATTTTGTGTTTATGTAGCTAATAAGCTGATTTATACATCGGATCAGAATATAAACCCTTCTGGGCGTGCACACATTCTACATCTCCAGTCTGTGTTGGCCAGCAGGCTTGTGGCAACGGCTGGTAGATAAGTTGTTAACAGCATCAACAGTCAATGAAGCAAATTGTAGAGTCCATAATAAACACTGAGAGAATTGTCACAACGGAAAACTGCGTCACGTCAGTTTAGATAAGTGAATATCTAACTGTAGTAAACAATTGTTGGGATTCTTTGCAAAAATAAAAGGGAGAGATTCCAACTACATTTCTCGGTGTAAAAGACAGACCTAAACCCACCAGCATCTATGGGTTTTATGATGCAGGAGTTTTACTGTCACGTGTTCTTCAAAAAAATTAAAAATGTGCTGATGATATCGTTATTGGTTTCAGGTGATAAAATTAAAAATTAACCTGTTGGGAAAGTAAAATCTAAGATAATAATTTTTTTAATCATCATTGCAAACGGTATAGATATAGTTGATGATACTCAGTGTTGAAGATAGGTAGCAGGTGGCCACTGATGTTATATCAGTGGTTGCTCTTAGTAATCATCTTGAATTCACTGAATAAATCATAAGTAATTATTGAGTAAATTAGTGAAAACTTTTAATTTACTTGCTGACCCGTTTCGAAACACCGTTTCATTTACAATGCTAATCCTATACTGACGATGACCGCTCAAGGTTCCAGGCGTATGATTTATTAGTCTAAACGGGTTGTGAGTTAAGCGGGTTATTTACTATATAATGGGCTAGGGTGTTACAATGTATTACATCTGACCAATTATGTAACTTAAATTTTAACGAATAATGACAGGTATTCTTCGATTACACAGTTTTACATATAAGATGAACAGAACGCCATGAACAACAAAAGCAAGATGTGTAATATGTAATAGAGCATACGTCATTATATGTTTATTAAATACATAGATTTATTTGAAATATTTATGTAACAAAAATATTAATAGGTTAATTTATATTTGTTAAAGATTTCTACATTGCATGTACATAAACCAAAATTGAATAAACCAAAATTTGTTTAATAACCTATACACATATTTATTTTTGCAAATAAATATTTCTTTTTATTGCACCTTATTTTTTTATGATAAAAATTTCTAAATAACGAATAATCGCTCATTATAACTACAATTAAGCATACACAAATTATAATTTATAAGTGTATTAGTGTCAATTCAAAAGTCAAATTTTTGTTTCCAGTGACTTTATAGTTCACAAAATAATATTTATAATTAATAGTAGAAAACGGTTTATAGATATAAAAACTGTTTTTACCGTATTATAATGTAACATTTAAAGGTCATTAAAAAATTAACTTCCCATGCCGGGAATCGAACCCGGGCCTTCTGGGTGAAAGTCAGATATCCTAGTCACTAGACCACATGGGAGTTGGACAGTTATATTTAATACATAAAAAAACTTTTGAAGATTATTTAAGTGATATTTTAACTGTCCAGATAAATATTATTTATCTAAATGTTATTTATTTAACTTGCTTTAACAAATTCTCAGAAAATATAATCCATAAACATATAGAAAATAATTAAGATTTGCATGGACAAAGATTTGAATAGGGATATTTTCAGTACTTCAATTTTTTTAAACATAATGTGGAATACTGATTTTTTTAAAATGCATTCGCAATTGGAAAAACACGTTATAATTTATGTAAAATATTTTCTTAGAAAACTACCGTTTGTCCATTTTTGGTAAAGGTTATTTTTGTTTTTTAGAAGCTAGAAAACGAATTTTTTAATCAAACCAACTCTTACGTCAGTAACGCAGAATTAAAACAAATATATAAGAAAGGTGTTTTCAGAACTTTCATTACTACCCTTTGACATTTTTCAACCACTAACATTATTTTCTAAATATACTAATGTTTCCCATTTCATTTAATATTTTTAACAATTTTCGTCAAATACTACCTTGAATATCCTTAAAATTATGTAACTCCTAAACTCATCAGCTACCGTACTTACCATAGAAATTGACTTACAATGTAGAAAATCAGATGACTAGTAAATAGTTTTTTCTTTGCTAACTGCCGAAGTGGAAGTTTTATACAGTAATACTGTATAAAGTTCTTGTTTTCTATAAAATTTAAAAGCAGATTTAAATATACCTCCTCTTTCAGAATATTGTAATATTCTGCGCTTGCGTATGAGCGAAATCAGTGTCAATTCAAGTGTCAGTGTTTTCCACTTCCTGGAAAGTAGTTTATGTTAGGTTTCTCGGTTTATTTTGTTTTCAGTTTTCACCGTTGGGTTGTGTAACAGAATATAATTTTTATTTTCTTAAACTTGTAGGTATGTAATTTTTATGGAACAATTGTACTTTAATGTATATTTTAAACAATATTTGTCTAACATTTCGTATGAATTTGCAACTAAAAATATAACCTCAAATTTCAATTTGTGATCGTAAGTAAATATTTATGACAACTTTAAAAAAAACTTATTTTTTAAAATATGTTCTGGCATTGAATTTTGTTTATAGTAAAATATAATGAATATTTAGGTAAATATTCTCTAGTTGTTCTGTTTCAATTTTAAATGTAAATTATATATAGGAACACGTAAGTTGGAACATTCTAAAATATTTTTAATGCATAAAAAATTTCTAAATAAGCTTTAAGCTCTTCTAGAACTAACCTTTTTAGTATAAGTATTTTTATATGATTATTCTGTATAGTGATAGAAATAAAACTGATCTAAAGTTCAATTAATGTATATATATATATATATATATATATATATATATATATATATATATATATATATATATATATATATATATATTTGTACAGAGTGGTGACCCTGTATTTTTTGGCATTATTTGTGATGCCAAAGATCCAGGCTTTAAATATCTCTTAATGGAAAACCTTAGGTAGAGAATCAGGTTTGTGAAGAGTGAAGAAAAATAACAGGGTAAAGCAAAGCGATAAGTTAGTAATAACAAAGCTTTTACGCACATTGAAGGGCTCATTCAATATCTGGAGTAACAAGATAACGATATCAATAACAAAATCAAGTTGAAATGAAGAAGTCTTACCTCAAAAACAAAAGTGCTGATTACAAAGTAAACTTTAAAAACTATGTAGCTATATGTTCAAATTATGATTAAGATGTAAAAATGAATTAAACTTTTAAACCTTGTAATTTGAGGAAACATTTTTCAAAAGCATTTTTGTGCTGGTAGGTATTGTTTTTAAGATGTTTTTGTAGGTTATCAATGTAGTTGGCTTGTTAGACTTTTTAATGTAACTTTATTTCATGGATAATCCACATTTTTCTGGGATTTAAATTAATGTAAAATTTCACTTCGTTCATTTTGAAGTAAGAAATCCTGAAATTTTATCCATTCTTGAACTTCGAGTTCGAGTTATATAATACTGTAATTTTTAATTGTAAATATTATATTTTGAACAGGTGTCTCTGCCATTATGACTTCAACAAGTAGTGTCGCTTCTGGAGACGAAGATGAACTAACTCTACCAAGAGCATCAATAAACAAAATGATCAAAGAACTTTTACCTAATATAAGAGTTGCCAACGAGTCTCGAGAACTTATTCTTAATTGTTGTTCAGAATTTATCCACCTTATTTCTTCGGAAGCAAATGAAATTTGTAATCAACAGCAGAAGAAGACAATTAATGCGGAGCATGTTCTACTAGGTAGTTAATAAATTTAAAGTACAGTAGTATTATTATAGTGTAAATTATGTATTATGACTACATCATTAATAATAATATAGTACAACTAAGTACAGATCCAACAGAGAAATATCACAGAACCATGAAACAACTAATTAATACATTTAAATACATTATCAAGAAAAACAAAAAATCCCACCTAAAACAAATCCACCTTAAAGCACCTACCCTCTGCGCTCTTCCCAAAATTCACAAACCCAACGTCCCTATCCGAGCCATCATCAACTACCAGAATGCCCCTGCACATAAATTAGCAAAATACATGGACAAAATAATCAGACAATCCATAAACGTAAACACAGAAACACACATAAAAAACAGAACAAACCTCATAAATAAAATAAAAGACATAAACATACCACACAATTCAACACTACTATCACTCGACATAACAAATATGTACACCAACATACCCATACCTGAAACACTCAACATCCTAGAAACAAAATTAATACAGAACAATATACCTGAAACCCACGTTACCAAAATCATAATCATCCTCCAAATCATCACCAAACAAAACTATTTCAGCCACAACTTAAACATCTATTCACAACCAGATGGCCTACCCATGGGAAGTCCTATCAGTAGTGTCCTAAGCGAAATTTTCTACAACACATTGAAAACACCAAGATACTCACAAACAATACACACACACACACACACACACAATTATTTACCGGCACAGATACGTCGATGATATCAACACTATACAGAGGCAACTCCCGTCAATGCGAAAAACTCCTCACCTCGACTAATAAAATACACCCAAAACTCCACTTCACATCAGAAATTGAAACCAACTGTTCCCTAAACTTCCTCGACCTAACCATAACAAAAAGCCACACACAAAAAAACACAGCTTCAACATTTACAGGAAACCCATAACGACAGACACACTTATCCACAATACCTCAAACCACCCTATCCAACACAAACACGCTGCCTTCAGATCCATGCTCCATAGACTTCAAGAAGTCCCAATGACCACAGTAAACATAAACAAAGAACTAGACACAATTAAATATTTAGCATACACAAATGGATACAACACCACAATAATAGACAAACTATTGTACAAAATACAAAAAAATACTAAAACACTACAGATAGGGAAAACAAATACATCACATTACCATTCATAAACAAAACAACAAACAAAATAGCCCGCAAATTTAAAAAAATAGGATACAAAATAGCATACAAAACTAATAACAAGTTACAATACAACACAACACCAAGAACAAAGATAAACTACAAGCACCAGGCGTATATAAACTTAACTGCGACGAATGTAACAAATTCTACATTGGACAAACAGGTTGCAGCTTTAAACAAAGAGTCGAGGAACATAAACAGAACACCAACTCAACATTTTACAATCACTTAAAAGAAACAGGACACAAATACACAGACATTTACCAAAACCTAGAAATCCTACACATCAACAAAAAAGGACCACACCTCAACACACTAGAACTATATGAAATTTACAGGCACACAAAAACACAAAGTACAAACATATTAAACGAACAAACACAATACATATCACACATACTATTTGATACTATCGAAAACCTTCCTTTAAAACCGTCACTGCTTGACCCAACAGCTCCAAGCAGAAGACACTGATGAAGATCAGCACATAGCGATCGAAAAAGTTCTGTCTCAGTAAGTTGTAACAAATTTACTAAATTTAAAGTTCGGATAGTCATAAACTATTGTTTAAGCGATTAATAAGTTTCACCGAACGTAATGGACTACAAAATTCATGAATATAGTGTAAAGTAATAGCTTGATTTCAATATTGCATGTAGCAAGGGGACAGCATTTCTCTGAACATTTCTGTTTCAGGCAAATTCCGAAAGAATTTCAAATCTCATTAAAAGATTTTAAATCTCTGAATTAACTATCCTTAGTCTTCAATAGATTTGTATGTGTACCAAAAAGATAGAGTTTTGTGTATTTTGAGTATTGTAGAAAATAAAATACATATTTACAACAGTTTAGCAGTTAATTTAAATTTTTACTGCTACAACAGGGTGTCTAGCTACAGGGAAAACCTGGAAAAGTCAGGGAATTTTAAGATTCTGGAAAATTCAGGGAAAAGTCAGGGAAAATTTAAAAAAATCGGGAAAATATTTATTTTGATTAGAAACAAAACTAGTGGCCATTGCTCCCGAATATTTGGTATTGTGAGCCAGCGGTTTAGGGGCAGGGCAGTCAGGAAATAACACTTCTTTATTTAGATGCCCATTATTTATTTGATAAGCCCATTGCTACGACTTCAAGACTTATGTCAATAAATAATAAATGTGTCGAGTTGGTACAGCTGGGAAGTTTTAGCCTGGACCTTGGGGTGCGCAGTAGTTCTGTTATCATATGGACGGGAGGGGATAACAGATAACTCAGTCTGTTTCTGACCACACAGAACGCTGTGTAAACATTCGTAGCCAGCTATTTGTCTAGACTCGTGATAGTATGTGTTTTATTTGACGGTGATTATTTTTACACTGTTTATTTCAACATGGAAGGTTCCAGTTTTCATTGCCGTAGCGGGCAATCGCATCATGCAGATGTCGTCATTACCTCCCCTCCTTCCTCAGGATAAATATAAACTAAAAGATGAAGTGACCGAAGCAGAGATTATATTATATGGTGCGTGAATTTAGTAATGCAACACTTCTTTAAGCAATGCAGAAGGTACTGTGTGCCTCTTTCCAAGGATGTTCCCTGATAGCACCGGTGCACAGAACATGAGATTGCGGAAAGATAAAATTTCCTATAGTGTTGTATTCGGTTTATCAAATTATTTTAAAGACCTGTTACTGACATCATTAAATTCAAATTCTAACTATGTAATTGGCTTGATGAAAGTTTAAACAAAATACCACAAAGAGCCCAAATGGATTTGAGTGTTAGGTATTGGGATGCAGAGACGGATGAAGTGAAAGCTCGATATTTTGGTTCTGTGTTCCTTACAGACACAAAAGCAAAAGAGTTACTCAATTCGTTCTTCAAAGTCTGGATTTATCCAAGATCCTTCAGATATCAATGGATGGGCCCAATGTAAACTGGGCTTTCTATAGACATCTAAAAGAGGAAAAGTCAGGGAAAACTCAGGGAATTTCTTCAAGCTATTTTACTAGACACCCTGTACAATTTAGTTGTAGTTGCATTGTTTACTGGCCATTTTTCAGTTGTCACATTGAAAATTAGTATCAACAGTTAAGCATCTTCTTTAACTGGAAAGGAATATAATAGCTATATAAAGTTCAGTTTTGATAAAGTTATTTCATGCCAACTCTGATAGAATATATTTTATGTCCATTTTGATTTAATATTTCCTACAGGAAGTGATGCTGGCTCACCACACCTATTAAGAGTAGTTGGAATCCCTCTCTCTCTTTTTAACTTGGTAACACAACACATCATTTACTAAAAAGAGTACGGTTATAACTCATAGATAACCATGTTATTTGTCTTACATAATTTCTTGGAAAATGGAGATGTTTTTCAAAATGGAGCTAATGTAATACATGCTACTAGATGTGTTTTCTTTACATAGAATTGGTGACTATGCACCTATAAGTGCTTTGCAAATACACAATCTATCAATTTTGTGTGAAGTAAGAAAGAGAGGCACAGGTATTGCAAATATTCTGATGAAATAAATTTATAGAAATTCTGATAATGTATTCTAGGTTCAATAACAATTTCTTCAAAAGGTTTAGAGTACTCTTAAAAAATAATAAATTAGCTTATACGTTAATCACCAAACGGTTCTTTTAAAATCCAATAAATTCAGCTGCAAAGTTTTTCAATTACAAGTTATATTTTTTATAAATTTTCATTCCCCTAGCCAAAAATATGAAAATGTATTCCACTCAAGTTTATTAAACTCTTTTTTTAGCTTTATAAATTTAAGGTTTTTGATAAATTGATTGCTTAAAGACATATTGTAACACTGTTAGTAGTGAAAGACAATAAATTCTAAAAGATCAACTTATATTGTTTTAAAAGATTGCATATTTTTCAGCTTTAGATAAATTAGGATTCGGAGATTACAGAGCTGATGCTGAAGCAGTTCTAAGGGATTGCAAAGCAGTGGCAGCAAAAAGAAGAAGACAAAGTAACCGTCTCGAGAACTTAGGTATACCTGAAGAGGAACTATTGCGTCAGCAACAAGCGTTATTTGCCCGAGTAAGTGTTATAAACTTTTAAGTATCAAGTTGTATATACCTTAGTAATAACCCAGTCAGTTTTCATAATACGAGGTGTTTTTTTAAGTAACGTTTCGAAATTTTAAAAAAACGTGCTAAGGTCTCTCAATAATTTTATTTTTACATGAAGGCCTGTACCTTAATCTACTTTTCTACATAATTTCCGGCAATATTGAGGCACTTGTCATAACGTTGTACCAGTTTTTGAATACCCTCCTCATAGAAGTCTTGTTAACCACTGCATCACCACTGTTTTGACTTCGTCATCATCTTGAAGACTCTGATCGCCCAGGTGTTTTTTCAAGTGCAGGAACAGATGGTAGTCACTGGGCGACAGCGTCAGGGCTGTACGGAGGATGATCTAGAGTTTCCCAAAAGAAGTGATGAGATCTTTGGTCTGATTCGCCACATGCGGACGGGCATTGTCTTGCAGCAAAACGATGCCCTTGCTCAACTTATCACATCTTTTGTTCTGAATTGAACGGCGTAGATTGTGCAATGAGATTGTGCAATGTCTTACAGTAACCTGCTGCATTAATTGTCTTATTACGAGGCAGAAATTCCACAAGCAATACTCCTTTTCTGTCCCCAAAAAATATGCACATGATTTTCCGAGCAGAAATTGTTTGCTTAAATTTCACTTTTCTGGGTGAATTTGAATGCCGCCATTCCATGGACTGTTGCTTTGATTCTGGTGTTACGTAGGCCACCCATGTTTCATCGCTCGTAACAATTTGGCTTTAGAAATCATCACCGTTGTTGTGGTACCGCTCAAGGAAAGTCAATGCACTGCCTAAACGTTTGGTTTTGTGCACATCCGTCAACATTTACGGTACCCAACGTGCACCCAATTTTCGGTAATTCAAGTGCTCGGTTATAATGCCATACAAAGCACTACGAGAAACATCAGGGAAGTCATCCCACAAGGAGGAAGTTGTAAAACGTCTGTTTTGTCTGACCGTATTGTCCACTTTCTGCACCAAACTTTCATTAACGACCAAAGGACGCCTGCTCCGTTGTTCATCGTGCACATATGTGCAGCCATCTATAAATGATCTCATCCACTTTCTTACCATTCCATCACTAATAATGTTTTCTCCGTAAACTGCACAGATCTCACGATGAATTTCGGTAGCTTTTAGGCCTTTAGCACTAAAAAATCTTATAACAGCTCGTACTTCACAGTCGGCGGGACTCACGATTATCGGAGGCATCTTAAACACTCAGTACACAATGTAAACAAGGAAGAATCAGACTGTAATGGGGTCAGTGCATAGACAGTAGATGTAGGTACCCAGTGCGCACGCGCAAAACTCCGACCGCAGCGCTGCGGCCATGGTGTGGCAAAACGGTACTTACTTAAAAAACATGCCTCGTATATACATACAGAAGAAAAAAAAAATACATGGAAATATTTGGTATATATTGGAGAGACTGGATCCTTTGTCAGTAAGAACATGAAGAATGAAGTGATATTTGTCATAGATGATGGTTTCCAAAACACATGCTACTAGATGTGGCTCAACTTTTTACAAATGTAGACCTTACAGGTACACTGTATAACTTGATGATAATTTGTTTCTAATATAAACAACAAAGATATAAATCCAGCATTGTCAGTTACACAATCGATTTCACTACTGCCTAAATATTAACATTAAGAACTGTCTGCATACAATTCTTTGTTAGGTGGACAACTGTCAAAGTCTCATTTGTTATGGATCCCAGTTACTTACTATGGCAACTCGTTCGTTTTTTCGCAGCTATTTCCTTAATTCGTTTTAAAGGAATCAGCTGAGTGCGAGAGCTCTCGTTTTGTTTCTCTAGCCATGACATCAGTGTCTCCGATTCTACAAACGCTTCAGAATGAGTTGGCCCTGTTTCTTCTGTCTCATGTTCTGGGTCGTCCCTGTCAGATTCTATTGTTTCTGTTTCCTCTGAAAGAAATTGCTTAAATAAACAACCAAAAATAAATGCTTTTTTTCCTGCCTTTACACAGTATGTTACGTACAAAAGATTATCAATCAGAATGTTGACAAAAAAACCATAGGTACTGTACATTACAGTGTACTGTAACATTTTATAACAGAAAATTTAACAATTACGTCAATATGAAACCAGAATTAGCTCAGACGGACTAAAATACAAAGGTAAAAATACGTTGGATGTACTGTATGTTTAAGGAATGCTACATACCTTCATTTAACATGTCAGCTATTTCTTGGTCGGTCAAAATCTGGTATCCAGGATCGTTGCTATCAACAGCCAACCACTCCATGGTGTCATCTTTGTTGCATTGTTCAAATCCCGGAAGTGTGCTGCATATTTCTCTTATTTCTTTCACAGCACCATCAATATCTCCTTCTTCCTCTTTATCATCTTTTTCTTCTTTGTAGGGCCATAACTTTCTCCAGGCTCTTTGTAAATTCGTTTCTATGAGGCTTTCCTATGCATCGGCAAGTATGTAAATGCAGTCTTTTAAAGGAATCAGCTGAGTGCGAGAGCTCTCGTTTTGTTTCTCTAGCCATGACATCAGTGTCTCCGATTCTACAAACGCTTCAGAATGAGTTGGCCCTGTTTCTTCTGTCTCATGTTCTGGGTCGTCCCTGTCAGATTCTATTGTTTCTGTTTCCTCTGAAAGAAATTGCTTAAATAAACAACCAAAAATAAATGCTTTTTTTCCTGCCTTTACACAGTATGTTACGTACAAAAGATTATCAATCAGAATGTTGACAAAAAAACCATAGGTACTGTACATTACAGTGTACTGTAACATTTTATAACAGAAAATTTAACAATTACGTCAATATGAAACCAGAATAAGCTCAGACGGACTAAAATACAAAGGTAAAAATACGTTGGATGTACTGTATGTTTAAGGAATGCTACATACCTTCATTTAACATGTCAGCTATTTCTTGGTCGGTCAAAATCTGGTATCCAGGATCGTTGCTATCAACAGCCAACCACTCCATGGTGTCATCTTTGTTGCATTGTTCAAATCCCGGAAGTGTGCTGCATATTTCTCTTATTTCTTTCACAGCACCATCAATATCTCCTTCTTCCTCTTTATCATCTTTTTCTTCTTTGTAGGGCCATAACTTTCTCCAGGCTCTTTGTAAATTCGTTTCTATGAGGCTTTCCTATGCATCGGCAAGTATGTAAATGCAGTCTTTTAAAGGAATCAGCTGAGTGCGAGAGCTCTTGTTTTGTTTCTCTAGCCATGACATCAGTGTCTCCGATTCTACAAACGCTTCAGAATGAGTTGGCCCTGTTTCTTCTGTCTCATGTTCTGGGTCGTCCCTGTCAGATTCTATTGTTTCTGTTTCCTCTGAAAGAAATTGCTTAAATAAACAACCAAAAATAAATGCTTTTTTTCCTGCCTTTACACAGTATGTTACGTACAAAAGATTATCAATCAGAATGTTGACAAAAAAACCATAGGTACTGTACATTACAGTGTACTGTAACATTTTATAACAGAAAATTTAACAATTACGTCAATATGAAACCAGAATAAGCTCAGACGGACTAAAATACAAAGGTAAAAATACGTTGGATGTACTGTATGTTTAAGGAATGCTACATACCTTCATTTAACATGTCAGCTATTTCTTGGTCGGTCAAAATCTGGTATCCAGGATCGTTGCTATCAACAGCCAACCACTCCATGGTGTCATCTTTGTTGCATTGTTCAAATCCTGGAAGTGTGCTGCATATTTCTCTTATTTCTTTCACAGCACCATCAATATCTCCTTCTTCCTCTTTATCATCTTTTTCTTCTTTGTAGGGCCATAACTTTCTCCAGGCTCTTTGTAAATTCGTTTCTATGAGGCTTTCCTATGCATCGGCAAGTATGTAAATGCAGTCTTTAAGGTTCACCTTTTTTATAAACTCGATGACACTCGCCTCATCCTTTTCGGCCAGTAAAAGGCGATGGAGGAGTTGTTTTCTGTAACTTCTTTTCATCTTCTTAATCACTCCCTGGTCCATTGGCTGTAGAGTTGCAGTGACGTTAGGTGGGAGAAATTGCACTTCAAAATTCTTGTCGATTTAATTTAATACCTCAACAGGTGGGTGTGTAGGAGCTTTGTCAATGATCAACAGAACTTTACCAGTTTTACTTTTCTCCTTACGGAATGTTTTCACACTAGAGATAAATTCTTCTTTAAACCAGTTCAGAAAAATGGTTGAATCCATCCAAGCACTTTTTTGATTTTTGTAGGCCACAGGAAGGGGTTTTTAATTTTTTAAGGGATGTGGATTTTTGCTCTTTCCAATACACAATAATCTTAGCTTGTGATTTCCACTAGCATTAGCACATACCATAGCCGTTATTCCATCTTTCTCTGTGTGCCGTTAACGTTCAACTGTAAGGTGTTTAAAGTTGCAGGGCATATGTTCATTGCACTAGTCATGTTGAGTGCCTCATATCTCAAAAGTCACCTTTCGGAACTGGTCGGAAAAAAACAGGCTAAAAAGATCTTCTACTCTCCAGTACGACAAAAACATCAGACAGGACATCAACCTACAGCACACGAGCCTTGACATCTTTCAAAAACCAGGTTCCCGGTCAAACCACCCTCCTTTGTGAATATAAACTTGAATCTCCTCGAACCCTGCTCCAAAAAAGAGCCTCAAGAAACAATCAAGAGGAAAGGAATGGAAACTATTGCCAAGATTTTAAAACCACACTCGGTCGCTGCTTACACCGACGGCTCTTCGAATTCTGACTGCGATAGAGGTGGATCCGGAATCTTTATAACCTACCCTGATGGCTCAACTTCCAGACACAAAATTGCAGCAGGCAAAATCGCCTCCAACTTCACAAGTGAACTCATCGCAATCAAAGAAGCTTTGAGTATTTACCTCACTTGGACAACACTCAACCCCTCTGATGGCATAGTAATCTTCACGGACTGCAGATCTGCTCTTCAGGCTCTCCAAAAAGGAAATACAAACCTCGCCCAAAAGATCAATACCCTTCTGTCCTTAATTGAGGAAAACAAGAAGCTTTGTACGCTTCAATGGATCCCGGCACACGTCGACATCAAAGGGAACGAAGAGGCCGATTCTCTGGCCAAGGAAGCGAGGACCATCGAACCAGCCCCCGTGATTACATCTTCCGACGTAAATGCTGTTGCAAAACAGAAGCTCTGCCATAACAACCAAAGAAAATCATCACTTCCCAAGCTTAACTTCGACAGGGAAATAACAAAAACAATTGCCAGACTGAGGACAATGCACCTCAAAGACATGAAAATCTTGCCTGATGGATCAAGAACATACCCTGAATGTAGGCACTGCTCAGGGATACAGCTTGATCCCAATCATCTCTTCAACTGCCCGTCCATCATTGCAGCACTATTTAAAATTGACTTAAACTGTTCTAGGGAGACCCTTTATATGGACAAAGCTGCAGAGGTGACCAGTGCAGTGCTTCACGCCTTTGGACCCGTGTAACTGTGCTCTCTATACCTTTCTCTGAACACTTTTTTTTTATTGTTTTTATTGCACTTGTCACATGACAACAACAACATAGCCGTTATTCTCTCCTTACTCACTATAAAACTAGGAGCAGATTTTTCACGTTTTGATGCCAGCGACTTTCGTGGAAGGACTCTCAGTTTATTCCAGTCTCATCAGCATTGTATATGTCATCCCTAGAGTAACCATTTTTGTGTGCTTCTTTAACAAATTTCTCTTTGTATGCAATTCCAGCCGCTAAATTAGAGGAAAGTTTTTCTCCTTGAACATTTAACTCTCTAATGCCTTGCCTATTTTTGAAGTTCTTAAGCCAGCCTGAACTAGCTTTGAAATGTTTCGGTCCATTAAGCTGTTCATTAAATTGTAAAGCTTTTCACAAATCAATGGACCTGAAATTGGCTCTCCTAAGCCTCTCCTTTGAATGAACCAGATATACATTGCATCTTCTAAGGCTTTGTTGTTTGCTAAACGTGGAGTTTTTCTTTTAAGCGCACCCTCTTCAGAATCGAGTTTTCATGCAAATTGTTCCAGCTTAACTCTTTTTGCTTTAATGTCACTTATAGTGGAAGTCTCTACATTATAAATCTGAGCAAGTGACACCCCACTTTCACCTTTTTTTAACCTTGCTAAAATTTCCAATTTGGTCTCAACAGTCAAGAAGTTGTGTTTTTTTTCTTCAAACTCGATGCCATCACGGATGTAAAGCAGTTATTAAAGAATGTATCCTGTATATTCCACAAACAGAACACTCGAAAACTACAACGTAAATAAATCTAACTATACTAACTAACCTAAAACCTGACGTTAACTGTCAACTAACACACACACAATAGTACAGCTCAGGGACAGTGGACTGAAGCGAATGGCGGGTGGTGGGACAGAATATATTGCCACGTACAGTAGCAGGTGTGTGACCTTGACCACGCCACCTCCCTCTACTGCGGCCACTCCCCGTCTCCTCGCTACGCGCCTTTTCGTCAGCGTCCGCTTGACGATAAGGAACATAGAGCTAGGGCAGATGGTACGATGTTTTAATTTTTGCTACAAGAACAAAACAGAAAATATTAATTTTAAAAAGCTAAATGTATGAACAGATTAAAATCCGAAAACACAATTGGTGTGCAGTAATACGTAGATACAAATCCGGATTATTGATGGTCCGGATTTTTGACGTCTGAATTATCGACGTTCTACTGTATAGACAAACAAGTAGATGTGTGTGAAGAACTATCTGATCAAGACATTTTAACAGATGAAAAACAAAAAAATTCCGAATTATCGGATTTAGAAGATCAATTTTAAGAGCCCCTAATCTCTACAATGTCAGATGCTCTTCATCATTAGCATGGGTTTTGGCGGTACATCGAAGGGAAACCAATCTTAGTGACAGTGTTTTCCGCGCCTTAAATGTACTTGAAAATTTTAATAATGTTGAAACATATAATTCTGCAAGACAATCTATCATTATAAAACATTTTGACAAACTTTAATTTTGTACTGTACATATCTATAACTTATTATCTATATACATATTGTATTCATGTAATTTTTTTGCAAAATGTTGACTGCAGTAACTTTTAACTGATAATAATTATAAGTTTTATAAATCCACTATGCCTGAGTTTAATGCTTATTCAAATTAGAGGGTACAATATGCATGTGTTATTTGTTCTTCAAGGTAACATAGACCACTGACATGATACTTGAAAACGGCTGAAACGGTCGTTTTAAACACAAAAAAAGCTGTACTGTTTTAACTAGAAGGGTATTTTCTAACATTCATAATTCGAATATTTGGTTAATTCAAATGTTCTCATTAGTCCCTTTAGCTTTGAAATATTCAAGTTCTATTGTATAAGTATTTAAGTATATGGAAAAAGTCCGCTAAGTACTTTTTTATTGTTAAAAATAATTGATAGTAAAAATTTATGAGGTACTACTAAATTTTATAAATATAAAAAAACTGTTGTAAAATAGTGAGTACTTTAATTGGTAATGACTCCTCCTAAAGAGGACTCATTAAAGGGCTCAAAAGTGAGTAAATATTTGATTTAGTCTATATGTACGTAAATAATTATTTGAGGTAAACTATTTATTGTTACTTTGTAAATTTTAAAAGTTGTTTTCCCCTACAACTTTTTTATGTTCTCAAAGGCTAACCATTAAGAAAGTGATTTTGACTTTAACTTCAAGAATATTTAATCAAATTTTACAGGATCAGTCACAACAGGTTAACATTTAAACTCGTTTGGAACCAGTACCTGCAAGCTTTACCAAAATGTCATGTTAGTTCTCCAGTAAAATCTAACCAAATAGCAAAAACAAAATGTGCAATATAAATAGTATCATTGTCGATCTTAATGAATCACAATCATAATAGTTCAATCTACATGAAAGATAAAAAATATTAAGAGGTTGTAAATCGTTAAAAGGATTTGTATCAAATGCATGATACGCAGGTATCTAGAGAGAAGAATTGAGTGAACAAAGAAGTCTTTCCCTTCAAATTGTACAAAAACAAACAGTTTTACTTACTTGTGTAGGCAAACACAAGAATTAGAGGAACAGCAAAATCAGCAGTATTAAAATATTAATGAATATTCAACTCAAAGAAGAGTTAAAGTAACAGAATAACATATTCTATGGTCCCAAGTTATGCCCGAGCTCATAAATAGAAAACCTTGTTGTACAAGAAACATTGTGCATAAAAAGTATTTAATAACAATGTTCCATCAACAAATTAAATTGATAGTGAAGCTTTTATCTTTGATAATTTTCTGGATAACTTAGAAAAGTTCAACGGTATTTACTAATACCAAATATTTATTTACCTTTTATAAAAATAACACACATCAAAAATAGATTGATTATTTTAGATTGACATACCTATTTTTGTTATTAAAAGATTTGTATTTTTTAAATCAGTGATACAATTGAGTACCACCAAGCAGAACTCTGTGCTAATTATGTTTAAACTAATATTTAAAGTAAATTAATATAAATACACCAATGTACATTCACTATTTCAAATTACAGTGTGTCAACAATTTTAATGTCATAAGATGTACAAAAAAGTGATACTGAATTTTAGGCTCGTGAAGAACAGGCAGCTGCAGAACACCAACAATGGCAGCAACTACAAGAACAGGCCCAGATGGCATCAATGCAACAATCAGCAAACTCAAGTGATCAAGATGATGATTATTCATAGAACTCAAAAGACTGTTGGTTATCTATAAATGTAAACAGCTGCAGCTTTTATACCAATAAATGTCAGCAGTATCTCTTGATTTAAAAAATATTTCAGTATAAGTCTAAAGTTATATTTTTGTAATTTTAGATAAATTAATACTAAAATTTCAACAGCATTACTAATGTGAATGTCTCAAATTATGTGTTACTAAAGAAGTTAAAAATTAGTATTAAGCATATTGACATTTTTTTCCAACTATTACAATGGATTATATGTTTAAATACTAATTGACAGTAAACTTGAGGATCTTTTCAACTTACCATAGGGGAATTTTAAAAAAATGTTATTCATAACATATTAAAAAAGAAATCTAAACACACTATTTGGATTCTGTAAATTTAATATTTTAAAATTAAAACCTAATTTAATTTACATAAACTAACTCATTTTAAAACTCTGTTTTTTAATGTTTAAAGTTTACGAAACATTTCATATTTAATTTAGAATAAGTATTTTTCTGTTTATAAATTGAAAATATGAAGTTTTTTTTCTTTCTTGCAGTATTAATACAGTTTCTGAACATAAATGATATTGTAAACAAAATTTTTCTTGTAATTTAGAAAGTGAGTCATAGGTTACTTATGAGTTTTGGTTAGTAAAATATAACCAGTTTTAATATTTAAAAAAATTATAAAATTTGAAGAAAAAATAATAAAACTTGTAAATGACACCCAATAAGTAATAAAAAAATAACTTAAGTGTTTAACACACAAAACTTTATATACTTTAAAGATTCTTTATAAAACGAAGAGCTATGGGTTTCTCCTCTGAAAAACCACCGAAAAAATACAGTGTGTTAGAAATATATAATTTGTATAGTGTTTATGTGTGTGTATTTCAAGATTACAACTGTACTATCAAGGTAACACATCAAGGCTATCAACGGTAGTTGAGCATTCTAAAAATGTTTTAAGAAAGTTTAAAGACTAGAACCACTCTATACAGTAGTAATGTAATAATGCAGAATATGTTGCTTATGGTTCCCTCTTAAATGCATATTTCTGTGTTACCTACATTCGTCTTATTATTTTGTGTTTTTGATGGAATTGTTTTATTGAATATGTGGGAACATATAGCTTATATAATGACGAGTAAATACAATATTCTTTTGTTGGCTTTACAGTATTTCCATTCCTATATAAGACATTTTTTTCGATAGTCCCTTGAAAATCGTATTAAGCGGATTTTGAAAAGTTTTCAATTCCAACATACGGTGACATATAATTTTGAAGAGGGCTATTCACCAGTGTTGTATTTTTAGTTATAACAGTATGTTTCTAAGTGTGTAACTCAGTACTGTATTGGCCGTCAAAATTTTCTAAGCTTTTGCTCAGTAGATAGATACGTTGGTGGGAGAAATAGTTGTGTGGCATTGGGTTTTGACAGCGTACTCATCGGAATGCATACAAAAGCAAACAGTTCTAGAATGTTTGTCAGTGACTAGTGTCAATACCAAAACAGTATTTTTACATTCTAAGGATGCTTCAATCGAAGACAAGTCTGTTCAGCAAAGGAGTGGTGGTCAGAAGTCAAACTAAATGCATTATTATAAATGCATACTCAAGCATATTCCTCCACTCATTTCTCATTTCTGAGTAAACTATGCTTATAAAACTTTGACGGCTTGTACTTATAGTACTACATAGGCTTATTGTGTCACTAAAAACTTTGTTTACTTTATTGTAGTGACAATTTAACATTGTTAGTTGTACATAAATAAATGAAACCTCTAAACCACAAATGACTTTTTTATTTAATTTAAAACCTTATGTACATTTCGATTGCACAGCAATCATCCTCAGACGTAATTTACAATAAAAATACAGAGGTACGAGGGTTGTCCAAAAATTAAAAACCGTTTGAATTTTACTGCAGCACCGGTGAAATATTCCGCTAGGTGGCAGCACTACCTTGTAGCTTCGCCTCTCCTCTCTAAAATGAGGCATCACGCGCATCTGTACCTTTATTAGTGTGTCCTTGGCAGTCGTTAGCGATGGATGTCCCAGTACCGAATCCCGCCAGTTGTGAAGTTCGCTCCGTCATCTGATTCCTTCATGCGGAAAAAGGCGATATGCAGTGCGATAAACGCTTTTATAGATATTTATTGAGGAGTGAAGGCCATTTACAGTAATTTAATGAATGAACGCAATGTCAGGAAGTGGTATACAGAGTTTTCAAGTGGCAGAACCAACGTCCATGATGAAGAAGGAAGGGGGAGGAAGTCATTCGTTGTTGAAAATTGAAGAAAAACAATTGAAATTGAAAGAAAATCGTCGCCTAATGATCCGAGATCTTGCCGAAAAGATACCTGAAGTCAGTAAATCAACAATTCAAACAATTTTGATGGAAAAATTAGGTTACCGAAAAGTGTGTGCTTGTTAGGTGCCAAAAATGTTGAAAGAGTTCAAAAAGAAAATCACGTGGAAAGTGCCCAAAAGTTTTTGGATCGTTTCAACAGGGAGGGGGAGGAGTTTTTGGACTCAATTGAGACTGGCAATGAAACGTGGACATACCACCACACACCTGAGTCCAAACAGCAATCCATGACACAGCGTCACTCCACATCACCTCGCGTCAAAAAATTTTGCCAAACAATCTCTGCAAAAAAAATCATGGCAACTGTGTTTTGGGACCGTCAAGGAGTTCTTCTTGTCGAATTTTTACCTAATGGCACCGCAATTAACGCAGCTCGGTATTGTGAAACCCTAAAAAAGCTTCAAAGAGCGATCCAAAACAAGCGCCGAGGGAGATTGAGCAAGGGAGTCTGTTTGTTGCACGACAATGCTCGGCCCCACAGCGCTCCTGGATTCCTTAAAGTGGGACGTTCTTAGCCATCCTGCTTACAGCCTTGATCTGGCACTGAGCGATTTCCATCTTTTCCTTTATTCTGAAGCAACATTTGGCTGGAAAACCTTCGAGACTAATGAAGAAGTGGAGAAATGGTTGCGGTCACAGGCGGGAGGCCTCTACGACTAAGGCATTGAGAAGCTCATCCCCCGTCTAAGCAAGTGCATAGATGTTGACGGGGACTACGTTGAAAAATAGTTTTTATATGTACTGACAACTCCATGTACTTTTTTTGTTAAAATAAAAATTTCCTGCTCTTTAATTTCTGGACAAACCTCGTATTTTTATTGTAAATTACCTCTGAGGGTGATTGCTGTGCAATCGAAATGTATATAAGGTTTTAAATAAAAGAAAAAAAGTCAATTGTGGTTTAGAGGTTTCATTTATTTATGTTAAACATTACGCCACAGTTCTTTTATATAGTTATTGTTAGTTGTGTTGAACAAGTTTTGATTGGCGACAAGAATGAAGTTTGTAAACCATTGCAAAAAATATTTTAATTCTGTGTTCTATAACAATAACAATTGTTTTAACAAAAAGTGGTATAAACACAATAGATAACATTAAATGCTTAGAATAATTGATTCAATTTTTTTGTGTGATACAGAGATAAGAAATTTGAAAATTTATTTTTTAGATGCTTTTTTTTGTATGCTTTTGGAACATATAAAATATCTTTGATACTTTTCAGTAAGAAACATTCCTGATTTTAAGAATTTATTTCCCATCAAATAGGAATTGAACACTTTAAACCTAAAAGCGAGTTATAGAAACAATATTTTAAAGTTTAATAGACTATTTTAATGTATAAATTCTAGCAAATACGATTTTGAAAAAACGATACATACATATTATACAGAGGGTACTATTTTAGAGGGATATTTCTTACTCGGCACCAAAAATGACTACATAAAACATGTCCTAAGGCCATACGCATAACAATTTTTTTTACATAAAACGTTAGTTTTTATCAAATTAAAGTGGGATAAAAAATTCAGTGCAGAGTATTAAGAAGTACGGCACACCATACTACATATACATATATTTAAATATACCTTTAAGTCTTCAGTTACGATAGATTTGGTAGTAATTTCATACAGTACTATATACCTATATTAAAATATACCTGTAAAGTTTCCAGTTAGTATAGATCTGGTTGTAATTTTATATATGACCTAATTACACGTGCTTCCACGGAGTCATACCTTTTGCCAGGTGACGTCACATGATCTCTATTCTTGCCTCCCATGAGTACAACTGTTTGGTTAAATGTATAAAATTACAACAAAATCTATCCTAGCTGAAAACTTCATGGGTAAATCTCAATATAGCTTCAGGATATGTTTTTGATTCATTTTAATGCTTTGCATTGAGGGCGGGCAATGTTCATTTTACCACATCTAAATAACATATGTACAATAGTGGCCTCAGTATAATAAGTAAGTACCAAATCTTGTAATAAAAAATCTTAAAAATCAAGAAAAAATCGTTTTTTCTCTTAAATAGTTCATTTATCATCTATTATTACAAAATGATTAGATAAATGCTTTTTCAATTCTGAGTTGATCATTATGCATATTAAATTTAATACAAACATTAGTTTTTTTTTGCCAAAACTTCCTATGCATTCAAGTGATATAAAAATTGTTTTTTTCAATATAATGATTGTATATACAATCAGTAAGTCGCAATGTATAAAGTTCAAGCAAATACTATGGTAATTTAAATAAAATCACTCTAGATTACATTTTTCATTGTCTTAATGATAAAATATAATCATTGATTATGTAACTTGTAAATAAAATTATTGTACAAGTATATCTAAATAAGGTCTGATAGTAACTCAGTAACTTGCCTATTTCCTCATTGTAAGGTTTAATAAATAACCATGTTGTTAGTTAAGAGTGTCACAACTTTGTATTCGTTTCTGGTGTGCCGTCACAAGAGTGTTAGAACTGAGTAAAACATAGTTTAGTATTTAATGTACCATTAATTTTTAGGAAATTTTAATTAGTTTTTAGTGATCCCCAGTCTTCCTTTAAGTTATTAACTAAATGATAACTAATTTCATAAATTTACATAAAAGTTACTGAAAATTTTATTCATCTTTCTTTTTTAAAAAAAACATGTTATTTAGTTTAAAATACAATTCAAACGAGAACTCTTCTGTGGCGAATTTTTAAACCATGCATTTTCTAGAACCACCTAGTAATTAAAATGAATATAAATGTTTTAGTAAAGTTAAAACAAAGGTATTTGTCTGTTTTTTTTAGTTGTTCTTTAATGTCTACATTATTCAAAATTTTGATATAACTTTAAAAAATTTTCCTACATAACAAATTTCTTTTAAAAAAATGGTTTAGAAATTATGAGTAGTAATTATTTTGAAATCAGTAATAATAGGAAATTACTTACTACTAGAGTGAATAAACTTTGCACTCAGAAAATATATTGAGTACTGCGACTGGACTGCGAGTATTCCCCTCTTCGGCTGCAGTGTTTACTGTGTCTAGTGATAGCTAAGAATTTTTAGTAAAAATAATTTATAAAAAGGATTTTTATCTAGTTAGTTGTTGCTTATATCATATTAAATACATCAATAATACGTAATTAATTTATAAAGAATCAATTATTTTTTCTTGAAAAATGCTCATTTTATAAAAATGCCTTTCAAGTTGTTTGTTAAATTATATTAATACTATCAAAGTTTTTAAAAACAATTTCTATACTTGAAGTAGGAAAATATATCTTATTGACTGATACTATTTATTAGGAATACACGTGATTGAATATTATTAATAAATACTCAAAAAGCTCTTAACCACAACACTTTTTTATTTTATCTTACAAAGTAACCATCCAAAGAGGGATAACATACAAAGATTCGAAACTCAAACTTTGAGTCTTTATATGTTAACTCTCTGAGGATGTTTACTTAGTAACAAATGTAAATGAGGGTAAAATAAAAAGTGATGTGATTAACACGTTCGCTACCACAATGTTAACAAACTAACTATTGGTATAGACCAGCTGGCTCACATATACGCTGTAAGGTCTCTCGTCTTGGACCGACGTCTCACATATGCGCTCTCTGGTAAATTATTGTTTATAATACAATAAAAATATTGAAAAGAATCCCAATACCACAAAAATAATCAAAAATAACAAATAAAACAAGTTACTTAAGATTAAACCCTTATGTACATTTCGATGACCATGTCGTCATCAACAGAGGGTCTTGTTACAAAATACAATCTAGCACACAAGAAGTTACAAACTAGAATGATATTGGAGTTCTTTTCAATATTTTTATTGTAATATATTGTACCACTGCGCTCTTGATATTGTGTATTATTTATAATGTCAGCATCTTTTCAAAAAGATATGTAGCCTATATAAGCAATTTGTCTAGCATGACCAGCCAAGACAAGTTAGTTGATATAAGCATGGGATTTCTGTTTTTACGTGTATATAGTGTCATTTCTAATATATTACACATCTAAACCCTGTTTTATGTAAGTAGAAAAATTTAATAACCTATATACTTTTTATAATTTATTAAATTTTACATACTTTTAAAAATTTGTTTTCATCAAAATCATAATTGGTTTCGGATTTGAGGGGCTACACTGTAGTGCCTCACATGTAGGAAGCCCCTAACATGATAAGATTTCCGTGCTATAGACCAACCGGCTCATATATGCGCCATCCTAAAATAACACTAAAAACAGCAAAAACAAAAATATACGTCACACACATACACCAAGGGTTTGTATGAAGTATAAAAGTTATTATAAGAACTTTCCTCTTTTGGTCTGTAATGAAGGGGTGTAGCGAACGTGTTAAGAGGTTTTTGAATATTTATTATCTTATTGATTGCTCTATATCAATTTAATTATTTTTGTGGTAAATGTGTACATTACATCTGTTTCAATAGAGGGACCTGCCATTATCTCATTTGCACAGTGGAGATCATTAACTTAATCAGTGGAGTTCCTTCTTCAATTAGCAACTTATCCATTAGGTAACCTATGTTCTACCATAAACCAGAAAATTCATTAAACAATTCCTTTATAGCACGGATTTATTGTTGATGGAAAACAAAATTAAATGACACCATTCGATTACTCTGGTGTGCAGTAGAAACTGGCTAACTCAGTACTCTATAGTTCTTCATATTGCATAATTTATCATGTCTATGTGTTACATATTTAGCATCTCACCTGTAAAATATTTTCTAAAAGTTGTGGAAAAGATTGTGAATAATAAACAGGGTTAAACAAATTCCAAAGATGTGTGTCTGTGACTAGACCCTACTATCTAATCTAATATCGTCAGAAACAAAACAGTTTGTCAAAAAGCTTGCTTTTGTTACAAGTCTTGGAGGACAAGCAGTGAAATTTTCAGTTGATAGTTGGGCAGCTACCTGAACAATAGATTGAGATCAAGATATTTCTGAAAGTAAATACAGATAACATTAAGAATTGAAAATTATAATTTTTCATTTAATGTCTATTATAATTTGTTTCTATTTTGCTTGGTTTAAGTTTATTTTTTTATTAAACATTTTGTTTTATGACTCCTTAATTTGTTACTCTTCTTCCTCTATTTTACTGGGGTTCAAAAGCAATGAGAGTTGGCCAACAAGAACCAAATATAGATAAAAAAAAGTAATTCAAGCTAAAACTAAAAAGTGGGAGCAGATTGAACACAGTTACCTTGGGTCTCTACATTTGTTTTCGATGATGGAAGAATTTCTAAAAGTATAGGGAAATATAAAGAAAACACTATGTTAAAATGCCTTATTTATTTTGTTTATTTAATACTGTTGAAAAATAACAGTAATTCCATTTAAATCATACAATAGGTTTTGTTGTTTGATTGGAAACCAACACCCTTGTTAAGAAGTGGCTAGTAGATGTAGCTAGAAATACTGTACGAGACCACTGGGTTCCGTTGGTCAGATGAACAATTTTTACTTGGTATGGTAATTAAATCTCTTTAGCACTAATGTTTTATAAATTAATGATGAATATAAGAACAAAAATTATTTTAAAATGGGAAAATGATATATGGCAAACTTATAGCAGAAAAGATAAAATTAAAAAAGTGTTAAAATTTCAAACTACATACAAGAAAATGTTTAGCAAAAGGGGGTTTAGGAAATTTTTTTCTTAATCAGAAATAAAAAATAAGAAAGTTTCAATTTTAGAAATAAAACAATATGATGCAGGGATCTCTTTGAATAAAGAAAAATAATCTGGAATGATCCATTGTGCATATATTTTACAGATAAATAATTTATTACGGAACATTTGCACTTAACAATAGTCTGTTTTACCATCACAACAATAAACAATTTTTAATCATATATATTAATATACTATAATTATATACATACTGACATATTTAAAGTAACTAATAGGGTACTAAAACAATAATAATTTAAACATTTAAATTATATTATAATACAATGTTAAAACTAAACAAATCCTAAAAAAGTGTAAAAGCACCAAACGTTTATACATGTTACATTTTAAAATGAATAACAATAATAAGTATAAATATAAAGATATGTTTGCAGCCATTTGCCATAACTTGTGCATATAAACAAAAGCAATAATTTATTTGAGAGGATACTTTTTTTGAATCAACTCTCGTTATTACAGTATGTGAAGATAAGTATTATAGGGATGGAAAAAAACAAAAAAACTCTAAAACCAATTAAATAATGAGAGTTTATTCACTTCTCTCATCTTATATGGCTTATATACATAAATTATTGCAAACATTTGTAAAAATAAAATACAAATAAATGATACATTACTAATAAATAAGTTTAAACATAGAAAATAAGTACGAATAGTATAAATTTGGCTCCACAACCTTAAGTATAATTATAAATCAAACTAAACAATAAGAGTACAGTAGAGTCCAGAATGTTTAAGATTCCATTAAATTGGAGTCTATTTCTATTTTAGACTATATTTTGTTCTTTTGAAAATAAATCAAATTATTTACTGTTAGACAAAGTGCCATCACATCCCGATAAAGATCAACTTTGCTTCATATATATCTGAAAATGTTACGAGCCTAATCCCGCCCATGGATCAGGATGTTCTGGAATGTATGAAAGAAATACCGACATTACCTTTTACAAGAAATTTCAAGGTTGTGAAAATTTCGATGAATAAGGATGAACGTAAGTAATTAACGAAAACATGCTAAGACTATTTAAATGCTACAAGAAACTACTGAGGCAGTGATGACGAGAATAAAGATGAAGATTCGATCGAGACGATAAAAGAATGGAAAATGAATCACGGTGATGGAAGGCCATCTTGGAAACTGCACTACACTATATTGAACAACAGACAGACACCACACCAACTGATGGGCTTCTGCTAAGTCGTCTATGCGACACAGTAGCATAAAAACTATCTGGTAAGCAGACTCAGAAGGCACTTTATAATCTTTTCCAAAAAAATTAGCAACCGTAATGAACAATGTATTCCAAAGCAACATTAATTTATGTAAGTACAGTAACCATTACAGTTCTATTAACGTATTGTGTTCATTCTTAAGTATATTATTAGGGTTCATTAAAACGCTATAATTTTTAAATGTACAGGAACGTATTTCTGTGTAATCCGGGAGGGGGGGGGGGGGAGAGGCGTCTCAATCTCATCTACCTCGAATTATCGAGACTCTACTGTTTTGTTTTCTTAATTTTTAAAAAAGAATTTATCAGAAAACACTAATTTTTTAAATTTAGTTTTACTAAAATTCATTGCAAAAAGTTATTGTAATATTGCTATCTGAAAATATATACTGGAGTTTTCATAAGTATCTCTACACTGGTACAACTTTTTATAAGGTTTTACTTTAGTTGCAACTGAGAAAGAGTCTAATGACAAAACCAAATTAATTTTTTTGTTATTTAAAAACCCTCTCCTCTAAATAACTATTAACCTTAAAAAAAGGAGAATAAAACATTTAATTCAGTGAGATAGTTGTTATTTCACTATGGACCATTAGCAGCAGTTGATTTTGGCAATTTTGTAGATATTCGTTACTTGTGAAAAAAAATTTATAATTTTTCTTAATGTAATTACCTGAACAATTTTGTTTGTTTTCAGAGCAAAGTAATTTTTTATAAATTTTTAATGAACTAAGCATTCTTATATATTTACAGCATGTATAACTATAATTCAGCAGGTACTCTCTATATATTTTATATCAAAGAACAATTAAAACCAAACACAGAAATAAAATCCATCTGTGTACACTAAAATATATATCATGATATTTCACGTTGTCCATTATTTTTCCGTTGCACTGACTTTATGAAGTTATTATTATTACTTGTAAATAATAATTTTCCACTAATTGCAATAATTTTACCTTGTGTGTGAGGTATCTTTTGGTCACTTGACCATTGCCGAATCACTGATTATTTTTCTCTATAATAGAGTAAAATGTATGACGTCAACAAATACAATCACGGACCGAACATTCACATCAGAAAAATAGAGAAAAATAATTAGTGATTCGACAATGGTCAAGTGACCGAAAGGTACCTCATCACACAAGGTAAAATTATTGCGCTTAAGTTTTGGGAGAAAATTATTTACAAGTAATAATAATAACTTCATATATATATATATATATATATATATATATATATATATATATATACACATATTAAAACAACATAGGTTATTCAAATACAAGAATATTTATTAATTTATATCCAAAGCTTTTCGTTGGTTAACAGTACCAACATCATTAGGAATGAATATATATATATATATGTGTGTGTGTGTGTGTGTGTGTGTTATTTAACATCGTCCATTATTATTTCGTTGCACTGACTTTATAGAGTTATTATATGTTAATTGTAAACAATTAATCCACCATTAAGTGCAATCAATTTTTACCTTGTGATGAGGCACCTTTTGATCACTTGACCATTGTCAAATCACTGAAAAATATTCAAGACAATGATCAATTGAGTGAAATGTGCCTCATCAAAAGGTAAAAATTGATTGCACTTAATGGTGGAATAATTGTTTACAATTAACACATAATATATATATATATATATATATATATATATATATATATATATATATATATACACACACACACACACACACATATATATATATATATATATATATATTTTTTAGGTTAGTTTTGGTTGGTAAAGATTATTTAGATTTTTTGGACTAGGAGACTGACAGACTTACCTTGGTAAGAGTCCACACTGTAGTCTTGAAATAGAAACACATAAAAGCACTTAAACAATGATATATTTCAACCACACAGTGGTCTTTATCAATCGAAGAGAAAACACAAAATGAAATATGAGAGAATGAAATAAAATAAATATAAGTTGTAAACTTATACAAGTAAAGATTACAACTTATATTTATTTTATTTCATTCTCTCATATTTCTTTTTGTGTTTTCTCTTCGATTGATAAAGACCACTGTGTGGTTGAAATATATCATTGTTTAAGTGTTTTTATGTGTTTCTATTTCAAGACTACAGTGTGGACTCTTACCAAGGTAAGTCTGTCAGTCTCCTAGTCCAAAAAATCTATATATCTATATATATATATATATATATGCGTGTGTGTGTGTGATCAGATGTTTCGATCAGTTGCACTCTTAGCCTATGATATACATATACACTAGTAACAGGTTAGCCAAATAAGGAAAATAAAATATTCTGTTCAAGTTAAATTGTGTACATAGGACATGCCAAAAATGCTAGTAGGCAATTGAGGAATTCATTATCAAATACCTACTATATCTTGACCACAAGACAGACTCTTGTCCAGAATAGTCATTTTGTGTTAGACCTGTGTGTCAACCTCAATGGGTTTGAAAAACATCAGTTTGCAGTGGAAATAGCAGGCTTTTATTTTTCAAGGATGATTTTAGACTGCATATCTTAAAAATACTTGAAGGAAAACAAAGCATGAATTATGATAAGGTGGATTCTCTGTAGCAAAGATGATTTTGATACCGGAAAGAATATATATCTGAACAGGCACAAATTTCAATAAATGGTTGTACTAACATTGCAACACTGGAAATTTTTTTCAATAATGTGATATCACATTTCGTGATATTAAGGTCATTAAATGTAGTTTTCAATGAAAAAAAGGAAAACATTTAGCACTTCAGGCAATAAAATTATTTCATTTTTTTTTTTTTTTGAAAGTATGTGACGGTAGATTACGCAAATGCTTGCTGTGAGGGCATATCTAGTGTAGGCATTGTTTAAATCTTCAGAATGTCTACCTACATCTGTGACATACAATATGACTTGTTCAGGACTTGCAGTTTTTGTGTTGAACATCTTGAGGTTTTTTAAAATTATACTCTCTAAATTAATAAAATCCTTCCAAATTAACACCCATGTTGACAAATAAAACTATTAATTTATATAACAAGATATATACATCACGAAATCAAACAATAATGTTTTTAACATAAAAGAATTACACTGTCACACACATAGACAGGGATTCTATTTAGAAACCAAGGTAAACTGTCATTGTGTGCGCACTATCGCCTTAAGATCAACTAAATTGGAATTTTCTGGTGTGTGGAAGATGTCCTAGAGTTTCACTCAAATATTACCACACTATCAGCAGTGTTACAAAATTACCTAATAAAGCGGGGATTTCCCGCTGCCTGTGTAACGGGGCGTTGAAACATGACTTTGTTGACATTTTGGAGATACATTTTACAATAAGGTATTATGATATATAAATATGAAAGTAAATGTAAATTATTTGAGATATTAAAGAAAAAACACTTATTTGTAACCAAATGTAGTTTTGTACCAATATATTTTTCCCATATTCAAGCGAACTTGATGCTTGGTAAAACTGTAACTGTATTGAAGGTTCCTGTATTTTAATATAGTAGTTATAAATAATAGGTAATAATTTCAATTCATACCATTTTTGGGAATATATTTAACACTTTGAAATTTCTTTCAGTGTGAAATTAAATTTAAATAGTTCCGCACAATTAGTACATTCATGTAGTGTAAATAGTATGGTCCAGAGTGGCCGAGACCACTCGCCTCAGCTTTGATGTTTCACTATTTAGCATTGGTTTCTATTATAGCGTTTCTACGATTTACCTTCAAAATTAGTGGTGATTTGTAAAAACTCATTTTAGTAACTGGTAAAAAACTGGACAAGAGATGTGCTTATCGCTTTCTAGGTAACTGGAATATAACAATCAGAATTTTACGAGGTCTCAGCTACTTTCCCATATAAATAAATATCCTTCGAAGACTTCCAATCGTACTGTGTTTATGTTACTTT
Organism: Prosapia bicincta; assembly: GCA_036971475.1. Taxonomy (NCBI): domain Eukaryota; kingdom Metazoa; phylum Arthropoda; class Insecta; order Hemiptera; family Cercopidae; genus Prosapia; species Prosapia bicincta. The sequence continues at coordinate 254,489,250 of JBAIZL010000001.1, read as the reverse complement.
ATATGTAATCATGTTGACAAGTCATTCGGCCTCAGTTTTGTTTAGTTAGCAACTGTGAGAATATTGACTGTCTATTTTGTTCTGTCAATTTTACTAAATGTCAGTTTGAAAAAGCTCCAATGTTGAGACTAAGAAAGAGCGTCAGTTTGGATTTCAATAACTTTCTGGTGGTTTAATAAATATTTAAACCCAATTATAAAAAAACAAGAAAAATAAATAAGAATCGTATTACAGTACTATCAAACGCATGTTATCACCCAATGTGATGATGTAACCTTTGACCCCATACAATATTGTTTCATGTAGCCTTGCATGGCCACGGAATGCATTCCCAGTAAATGGGGTATTGATGTTCATTTCAATAACTATTGTATGTTAGAGTATCTGTTTTTTTTTCATAATATTAAACTGATTCAACGCTTAAATAAATACATAAAGAATGCTTTAACAAAAGCAATTGTAATGTAATTGAATGGGTATAATAAAAGTTGACAGATCAAATAAAAATAAGACTTAGAATTTAAATATAATATTAAATCTTCTAAGAAAAGTTAAAATATATGTAAAAACTGTTCATTTACTACTGAAAACATTATTACGAATTAAAATATTGCAAGAGATTAGAAAATGACAAAAAATTAAAATATTTACTCAGTTACAATAGGTTTGCTTTTTTTGTGTATAATGTTCAAATAATTATTATTTGTTATATTATGCCATTCATAAAAATAGTTTTTATGTAAAATTTAATGTAAATTTTTATTTTTCATAATTACACTTTTTAAAAAAGCTAACAATTTTTTTCAAGTTTTTGTGAAAGAAAAAAGACAATCTTATGGTACTAGCTTACAAGAAATTATGAATCAGGCAAGGACAAAAGTCAATCTATCACAATATGACTTAAGAATATACCTGAAGGTAAATTTTCCAAACATAACCATATTTACTATTTTACAGATAAGGTACAAAATATAGTACAAATGACAATATATTATGATTGACAGAAGCCAATGAGAAAAGGTTTCGAAAGCTCTCAGCAGATCATAGTATCCAATTCAATTTTGCGCATCAGTTAAACTGAAAAACTAAAAAAATAAGAGAAATATAAGTTAAAAAATTCAAATTGTTATAATGCTCAGTTTTCTAGGTTCTAAATAAATATGTTGAGCACCATAAAAATTCTATTAGTCACAGAATTGTCATATTTCTTCATGTTGGATAACCTTTATGAGTCCAAACCTTCACACATACTGCTTGTTCTTGCAGTATATAATTTTCAGTTATATTACAAAATAAAACATGAAATATGAAAAATTAACAAAAAATAAGTGGAATCGATGAGATAATAGTGTTAATCCTAGATGCCTAAGTATACGTAATTTTTACATCCTATGGTATGTTTCCCTCCTTCATACTAATACCAAACAATCCAGACATCTTCCCTACCCATAGTGCTTTCTTTATTTAGTGTTAGTTGAAACAGTGAAAGATAAGGTTAAATTGTGCTCTTTTTTGCCCCCTACACTTGTTTTTTGGTAAGTCACCACGATTATTTTACATATTGTTAGTATTAAGGGGGTTTTTGTACACGTAATAATTACGTATATGTAATTTTCTAAGTTATGTTTTAGTACGTACATTTTACGTATAATTAGTAAAATATACAGCAGGAACAACTACGTATCAGATGATACAGATGCAGATCCAGATGACTGTCCTGAAGATGAGATTGATGCTCCTGATTTTGAATGTATTAGGTCAATTGAAAATAGACAAATTGAAGGAAATAAAAACCGAAAAAGGAAGAGGGGTACTGACGAATGTTTTAATTCATCTAAATCATCCCGAGAGTTTCTTTTCAATACCGATCAAGATTCTCATCCACAACCTTCTAAAACAGTTATAGAAATACCTAATGAAAGAGATCTTGGAAAAATGGATATTGTTGGAAAACTAAACCCATTCACCTGTAGAGTACAAATCAACTTTAATAAATCAAACCAGTTACAAACGGTGATCAGTAATTAAATCTCAATAGATACATTTTAGGCACTTGTGAGTGGACAGTGCCATTCATTTTTTTGGAGTTATATTGTGGCATTCAAGACCTACATTCACTTATGCAGTGACTCAAGCATTGACAACGATGTCGACATAGATTTACTTTGTTTGTTTTTTTTTGGTGAAAATGTAAAAATCCTGAGACTGTTCCTAATTGAATGCACATGCTTGGGATGTAACATGTATCAGTCTCATAAATCCACAGGATTATGCACCACTGGACCAAGCACCATTTCTTGAAAATGGACATAACTGAACATTATGGTGGAAAAACATTGAAACTATATATAATTTTTTTTTTTTATAATACTGATTTTTAACAGTGTAAGAACTTGGAAGAGGAATATCAAAATCATATTTAGGTTGTGGTTTAGTGATGCAAAACACTGTCCAAATAAAACGTGTCTTTTCAATAGAAAAGCTTTGAAATGTTCCACATTGCTTATTTAATATTAAACATATAAATACATTTACATACACAATAAAGTATAAAATCTACAGCTATACATTAAGTAAAAGTAACAGAAAAATAAAACCAAGACCTCATTTGCATAACTTTTACTAATACTAATACCCAATGCTGCAACAATACCACAAGGTTGGTTCTTGATTATGGTCGACATATGAAAACAGATGGTGCTGTTTACACATGATGTACCACCCCCAGTTGAAGAGTTAATTTCAGAAACTGTCTCATAAATCAGAATTTAGAATTCTCCCTCCAGGAGTAATTTACTTAATTTACAAATAATTAGTGTAAAACAATTAACTGGAGTTATCAGCTTAGCTTTTTGGTGTGACCTTGCGAATATATTCACTCTATTTTCATGATGTTGTACAAGGTTGGGAAAGGAAATTATAATTGCATTATCCTACTAACATCTAGCTGTAAGAACAGTATGACAGTTTTACAATGATTAAATTATCAAATTTCTAGGTCTTGCAATTAATTTTGATTGATTAACAGTTTTAATATACATAAATTGAAGAAGTAAAAAAAAACTTTTAACTAAGATAGACTGAGTTCTTATAGATGTCATGCCTTGAATTATTTAACATATGGAACAGATATGAATTTTAATATTTCAATTGTGTAGAAAATTTTGTTAACACTGTGAAAAATTTAACACTACACGAATTTACTTAAGTTATTAAATGTTAATTATAAATAAATAAAACGTCTTAAACAACAAACAGTTTTTATTTATGGTTGCTTGATGTAATCATCTTGAATTAACTGATTAAACTATAATTAAAAATTACTTAACTAAGTGAATACATAGGGCTTTCTTGCTGACAAGTTTAGAAACAATTGTTCCTTTTACGAAGCAAAGCCTCTACTGGCGGCATACACGCTAGTTACAAAATAACCCACCCCTTCTATAGTCATAAATCCATCCCAACATCCTTTGTAACTACCGCATATGCCGCCAGTAGAGGCTTTGCTTCGTAAAAGGAACGATTGTTTCGAAACATATATATTTTCAAACATAATATATTTCGATTGGCTCAGAGGAAATTACTAAAAGACTAACTACTCTCAAGAAACAAAAAGTTATTAATAAATGTCAAGTTATTCTAAATTTCTTTCTGTGTAAGGTTTTCATTCTCTAAAAACCTACAATCTGTATATCCCAGATTATATGTTGACCCAGCTTTTACATTTACAGTAGGTCTATTTTGGGACAGAAATGCCATATGTATTGTTAAGGAATTCCATCTGTCAAACAAAAGGTTTAAGGAATAGCTCCCCAAATCTTAGATAATGACTTTCACAAGCTTTCAGTAAAGCTACTTGTTAACATACCAGTAAACACAATCATCGGGTAATGTACCTATGCAATTACCAATATATTATACTGATAATATACCAATATTTTAGGAAAGGACCTAATCTAGGTTTTATTATTAGTACTGGTAGACTGAGCTTTGCTCGGATAAGACAGGAAATTTATTAAGTTATTAAGTAAAATAGAAAATTTGTTTATTATATACATAGGATAAACACATTATGTACACGATATGTCATGTCGTACATATTAACTTCCTTATCATTCTGGTTGTCTTTTGGTATTGGAGGAGCATTAGAGTGATTGTTCAAAACTTCTTTCCATACTTAGTTAGGTGTGTGTGGGATTGGATGGCAGTAAAAATAGAGTTTCACTCTATCCAATATCATGGTAGCTCTAAGATCCACTGGCGCGGAATCCCGAATTTTCCTAAGGTTGAGACCGGTGCCATCGATTTCTCATGGCCAAAAAGCCAAAAAAAATCAAAATTACTCCAACGAAAAAAAGGTTTGTCCGAGGTGGGAACTCTAGGAGCCACTGGGGCAGAATCCCGAGCTTTTCCAAGATTAAGGCCAGTGCCAATCGATTTCCCATGGCCAAAAACTCCCAAAAAATTTAAAATCCTTCAGCAAAAAAATCATTTGTCCGAGATGGGAGCTTTAGGAGCCACTGAATTCAGGATTGGGGGCGGAATCCTGAATTTTCCCAAATTAGAGACCAGTGCCAATTGATTTCCTGTGGCTAAAAATCCAAAGAAAAATTTAAAAAATCAAAAATTTTTGGGCGAAACAAAAATACTGTCCAAGTCCTTGCCTAGTTTCATAAGGGTAACATGAGAACTCTAGGAGCCACTAAGCAGAATCCTGAATTTTCCTAAGGTTGAGACCGATGCCAATCAATTTCTTGTGGCCGAAAATACAAAATAAAATAAATAAATAAAAAATCCTTGTGCAAAAAAAATATTGTCCAGGTTCATGCTTGTTTTTATAATATAGATTTAGAACCTTTTATTTTACTGCAAAACTGAGCATATCAAAGAGATGTCAACCCAATTCATGGAACACTGGGTAAAAGGTTTAGAATAGTTTACAGTTTTTTAGTTATATTAACTGGCGTTATTTAATTTTTGGTTACTATTTTTATATTAAAGTTACTAAATGGTCTGCTTACCAGAAATGAAGGGTCACTTCTCTTCCAAAGACAGCCTGAGAACTTGTTCAAGCATATCTTGTTCTTGTTTTAAAACCTTCTCTTCTTCTTCTCTCTGCTTCTGTGACAGTTCAATTGCTGCTAGTAGTTCAGGATCTATTTCGGGTGAATCCGTCCGATAAATAGACAGACTCGCTTGGATAGCTCTGCAGGAAGGTACAACAAATGCTACAGGATGAAATCTACATAGAAATAGGAAATACACACTATTCTACAGTAAACAAAGAAAAAAAAACATTTGTCAACACATTATAGTAGCCTAGGGTGAAAATTAAATTACAGACGTTTGATTACAAGATAGACATATCCATGTTTAGAAGATAAACTATGTATTTTAAAGTTATTTCAGGAAAATACTGGAGTCTATAGAATGCCTTTAAACAGGGTTTCTACAAAGGATTTAAGATAAAATGTTATCACTTTGAGGATGTCTTTCTTTACAGGCTGTTAACAACAAAATAATAGCAATTTTTCAATTGAGGGACGAAATTATACACAAGATTTTTCTTTAAGCTTTAGTATTCCTAGGGTACAGTAACAGAAGATTTATATATTTCACAAAATATTTACCAACTGTACTAGGATGTAAGAAAGCTGAGCTTAATTATGAATTATGGATTTCATAATTTTTAAAAATTAAAGAAAAACCCATCTACTGATTTATTAACCCATCTACTATTTATCTGAAGCATGACAAGGCCTTATTTTATTTTAAACATTCAATTTTTAGTTAATGTTTAAAAACCAAAAGTTCATTTTACCTAAAAACTTACACCAATTTTTTTATATCGAATTTTTAAAAACTATTTTACTGGACATTTATAGCAACAATTTTTTAAAAAATTTCAGTTGGTCTTTACAAGTCCTTATAAAATCTATACAGAACATAGTAGCATGAATATAATAAGTAAAAAACAATAGTCCTTGCTACAAATATTTATAAACCCTTGATGTACATTTCGCTAACACTTTTAGCATCATCAGAAGGTTTCAAACATACTGTATATTTGTAACCTTCTGATGACGCTTACAGTGTTAGCGAAATGTACATCAAGGGTGTTTAAATATTTATAGCAAGGGTTAATGTTTTTTATTTATTAAGCTATTAGAAGATTACCATGTTAAAAAATTTTCACCTGGCCTTTACAAGTCTTTAAAAGATTACCAGTCGTGTCTTAAAGTTTTCTTTTTGCTTGCCTACAACAGGTTAGACAGAGAAAGAGGCAAAATTGTTAACTATATTTCCAACAAAAAATTCTACAAATGCAGGAGTGTGAGTTCTATAAAATTGAGGATAGGAACTCTGAATTACTTTATAACCTGTATTTAGTAAGATACCTCTTAACTACATGTCTGATTTCTTGGTGGTTAAAGCAAAACATGAACATTTATGCATCCAAATAGAGGGAAAATATAGATTTTTTGATAAATTCTTTTAGTGTGAAAATACAGATATTAACAATTCAGGGTTACAGGTAAGACCGCAAACAACCAGCGATGGTCGCTGAGAGTTATTTTAACAATCAACATTTTACAATCAGATGGGTTCGCTCATCAATGCTTCTTAAAAATCAGCACAAGCCAAAGATGTTTTTACTGCAGAACAGTGCAATAACTTGTACAAAGACTATGGGAGAGATCGGAAAAAGTTACAATATAAGAGAAATGTTCAAACTGAGGGTAAGGACATTCGAAAAGGGGAATGGTTTGTTTAAAAACATTTTTTACAATGTACAATATTTCATTAAATATTTTTTGGGAATTCGGTACAAAGTCCATGCACATGATAATAGTTGGATGGACTACTACAACAGAACCATGATTAATCATTTTCTAGTAATGCATAATCTGATTCAATGATCCTTAATACTCATATAATAGTTATATATATTTTTGTTTTTCAAATAGTTGTCTTCCTGCATTCAAAATGTATTATCATTCAAAATAGCAGTTTATAATAATATAATTCTGTATTAATTAACAAAAAGAAGGTTCATATTAACTAATTCCATCTTCACATGAGCTACTAGTTTTTAACTAAAAACCATTATACTTATATTGGTATGTTACACTTGCCTATAGTAGCATCTCACTGTTATGATTGCTGAAGACGGCTGTTTCAGTAGATGTCTCCTATTCTCAACTCAGACCATAACTGACCTTTTGGTTGTTTTAGGTAAGGTAGGAAGTGGGATATTAGGTTAGGCATATAGATGTATTTTTAAAGAGTATCGGAGGTTAAAATCTCAAAAAGTGTACATGAGTTATTAATTGGATGTTGAGTATGTGTGTAGAGCGTAGTTTGAAATGTTTGTGTATCTCATATTTTTCTGTTTGAGTGTTTTTGTGTTTGAGTGCTTTTATGTATTATTAGTGATGTGGTGCATGACTTTACTGTTTGGTCAATGCAAAAACGGGGGCATGAACTGTAAGTTAGTTCGAAACTCCAGCAGAATAGTACAAACCAAACAACATAAACATACATATACAACTCCGCTGGTGGTTACAAACTAATTTGCAGTTCGTGTCCCAGTTTTTAAATAGACCAAACAGGAAGGTCATTTTAAACACGCTACCAAGAACACATAGAAGCACTCACAAACAAAAACACCCAATCAAAATTCACTGAACATCTCATATCCACAAACCATAACTATACAAAAATACCTACAAATTTTTCACAAACAAAACAAAAATAACCAACTTTACATAACCGAACAATACAAAATATACAAACATTTTAAACTACACCCTACACACATTCTCAAGACCCAATTACATTGTAACTCACGAACTTTTCTCAACACTATAACTCCCAATACTCTTTAAAAAGACACCTACATTCCTACCCTAATATCCCACCCCCACCCTAACCGTAAACCACCAAGAGGTCCGTTACAGTCTGAGTTGACAATAGGACAAATCTCCCGAAACGGTCGTCCTCAACAATCATAAAAGTAGGATGCTACTAGAGGCAAGTGTAACATATATGTACAAGTGTTTTTAGTTGAAAAGAAGGTTGTATGACACAATTTACAGGTAAGAAATTAATATTTGCTAAATAAGAATAATTTATTTATAATACATGGAATGTTATAAAAAGGTTAAACACGTTTTAATATAGCAAGTTTATTTTAGATCTAATAATCAACATTTCACATTTATGTTTTCTAAATAACAATAAAAATTCTAAATGGGAGGAGTAGAGTTTATAAGATATACAGGTATTTTAGATCATGTGCCTGTTACCACTTAGGGACTGTAAGGTTAGGTGAAGGAGTTTTACGAAATTTATCCCTGTAAAGAAAAAGAAAATAATAAAAACAAATCTTTGGCAATTAAAAAATGTTTTCAATGGTTATCTAGAAGTCACTGATATTGCAAAAAAAACCTGATGTAGAAAGTTTTAAGAAACATAACAAAATAATAAAATTTAATACTGATACCCAAAAATTAAAAATAATACACATTTAACCTCATTCACAACACATAAGTTTTTATAAAAACCAAGGTATGTTTATAAAACAGAACATCATATTTTACATTATGCTCAAACTATAGCTATAATGTATATGAATAAAATAAATATATATGGTAAGCAATTTTACATTAGTTTAATAGTCATCCAAACTTTATATGCCTTCAGATCCATGCTCCATAAACTTAAAGAAGTTCCAATAGCCACAGAAAACAAAGAACTAAACACCATTAAATATTCAGCATACACAAATGGATACAACACCACAATAATAGACAAACTATGGCACAATATACAAAAAAACACTAAAATTAAAGTTAGGATAGTCATAAACTAATGTAAAAGTGATTAATTAAGTTTCACCAAACGTAATGGACTTCAAAATTCAAGAATGTTCCTGTTTTTTAAAATATAATAAATTTTCTAAACGTAATATAACTGGCTGATGTGTAAAGTGGTGGATATGGATGATGTCACAAGCCTCCAGTTTTCCGCCAATGCAATATAATAAAATAAGTTAGAACAGCTTCACTTGTAAACTGGATAGCTCAAGTTATAAAAATTTGTTTTGTTCGTTTTTTATAAACAAATTTACCCTAGCCAAATGCCCTGTAATACAGTATGACATAGTGTTCTCTTTCATAAAAAAACCATGATTTAAAAAAAAAATAGGCAGTTGAAAGTTAGCTTATTTTCTTTTTTTTACAAATTGTTTAATTTTGAGAGGAACAGCATTAAGTTTACTAATTTTATCATGTTCTGAGACTTTTTATATCAACTGCTATAATTTTTGCAATGCCTGTGACATCTAGGTAAGATAAATACCGAAAAATCACTGTTAGATTTTTGTAAGCGGTTGTGTTTTAATAGTCGGCCTTAAACTATACATCTAAATACAAGCAAAAATAATTACTTTCACTATCATAATACATTATATTTTATCAATTACAAATATATATCATAGAGATATTTAGAAATTTGAAAAAAGTCTTACAAGAAATGAAATTATCTGACTGTTGCTGAAATTTTGATTCATTGATAAAGACTTTTTAATTACAACATTTATTAAGTAATTTACTATATTTTATAATGAATAGGAACTATTTGTATAGGTATATTATATCTACACTTTTAGTTAAGTAAATTAAAAAAAAAAAAAAAAAAATATATTTACTGCCGCAAATTGATAGGAATATAAACCAGTTTCAAAAACATATTTTTGTGATGAATTGCCTTTAATTATTATCATCTATATAAGGGAGAAAAGGATACCACATAGTTTACATCAGGGCTGTTTAACTAACAGATTTATATTAACATACAAAATGGTCCAAATCTATAATACATTCAGGCAGAATGCCAAACACATTTACAATGGAAGCTGATACATAGATGATGAGCCACTAATTCATAACTTGATTCATTCAAAATGTAAGCTTTGTTGTTAGCATAGAGTTGCAATATGTTTTAACTCAACACATTGACTGCTAACAAGTTTTCTGATAACCTTCAAACACAATTTTTTTGTACTTTTTGTTTAAATAATAATAAAACAGTATTTTGTCTTCTAGTGTGTTTATTCATTTAAAATAGTTTATTTTATGATGTTGGACACTGGTGACCGTCATGGCGCAACGTAAATATACATACACGTTCTCGGGCTTACAAAGCATTCGTTGTTCAAGGCTAATCTTCTGAATGAATGTGAAATGTTAACATTTTTATCTTATTTTTTAATATAAATTCAAGTATAAATACATATTTCAACAATATTATAGATACTTTTAAATAATAAATATAACTAGATTTTCTCAAGTATTTTATAGATACACAATTTAAATTTTCAGCATAACCGTATTTTTGTTTGGAAATATTTTCTGCCGAATAATTAGAATGTAAATATAATCTGAACATTATTCTTACTTTTATGTTTGTATTGTTTCAATACAAGTATGTTTCTTGAGCTGTATTTAGAAATTTTATATGATCTTATAAATTGCAGAAAGAGGTTTCAAATTAAAGCCTTTAGTTTCTGTTTATTTTAAAACTGTTCAGTTCTTTTAGCTGGATTTTTTTTCAAGATCAAATTAAATGTAACACTATTCTAAAACGTAATTTAGTTCTACAAAGAAGTGTAAATAAAAAGTATTTCCTTGTAATTCTAAACTTCTAGATTTCCAATAATTATAGTTCTTGTAAAAAAATTTTCAGAATGCCAAGTTGCAGGAACAAAGAGGCTGTGTCGGATACCTCATACAGTTAAATACATTATGAATGTGCCCGACAGCCTTGTATAATGATCTAAATTTAGGCTTACATTGTCGGTCACGGGCGGCAATGGCAGTCAACATGTTAATATTTTAAATGCTAGAAGCTTTTTAAAACGTTTATAAAAAATTTTTAAATAAAAAACAATTTTACAAAATAAAATTAGGAGAAAAACTGAAGCTCGGTAAAATAATTCTGACCTCTGTAATTGCTTTTCTTCCTCCTCATCAGGAATATAACTAGGTGTGTTTGGTCTCTGGACTTGCAATGCCTCCCAAATGTCCACCTTGAACAAAAATTTTACTAAACAAACACTCTTGTAAGTTATTTTATAAAGAATGCTGGAACAGCAAATAATATCATTATTACTTAGAGAACAGACATATATCAAAGAAACACTGTTGCTCATATTAGTGTGATCCTTCTTTTTTCTGACAAATGCCCTTCCACATACTATGGGTACACATAAAAAGAGTGCCCTTATACAATGAGTCTATATGCACTTTTAGCCTTAAAACTCATACAAATAAAAACAATTAAATAAACCATCAATCTCTTAACAGGGAACAAAGATACATGAAAGAATGATTTTTCTTTAAGGTTTGCAGTTTGTAGCATGTTCATACCTTAATTTGAAAAAAAAAACTCTAAGCCAAATTATTCCCTTCAGCTTTAACGATATACAAAATTGTTTTTTCAAGTCAATTCCTACTGAGGCCAACAAATAGAAATTTATTTTTAGTAACTTTTTATTTTATAATTACAAATAATACATATATACCTATATATTTATTTATAGGTTAATTTTGCCTGGTAAAGATTATTTAGATTTTTTGGACTAGGAGACTGACAGACTTACCATGGTAAGAGTCCACTCTGTAGTCTTGAAATAGAAACATATAAAAGCACTTAACCAATAATATATTTCAACCACACAGTGGTCTTTGTCAATCAAAGAGAAAACACAAGAAGAAATATGAATGAAATAAAATAAAATAAAATAAATAAAAGTTGTCTTACTTATATACCAACTTATTTCATTCTCTCATATTTCTTTTTGTGTTTTCTCTTTGATTGACAAAGACCACTGTGTGGTTGAAATATATCATTGGTTAAGCACTTTTATGTGTTTCTATTTCAAGACTACAGACTGGACTCTTACCAAGGTAAGTCTGTCAGTCTCCTAGTCCGAAAAATCTATATTAATATATTTCATTTCATTCTCTCATATTTCTTTTTGTGTTTTCTCTTCGATTGACAAAGACCACTGTGTGGTTGAAATATATCATTGTTTAAGTGCTTTTATGTGTTTCTATTTCAAGACTACAGAGTGGACTCTTACCAAGGTAAGTCTGACAGTCTCCTAGTCCAAAAAATCTAAATAATCTGTACCAACCAAAACTAACCTAAAAATAAATAAAAATATATATATATATATATATAAATATATATATAAATATCGCAGTATGTTTTCTTGTGTATTAATAAAGAACAAAAGTCTAAATACAAATACAAGAATTATAATTGAATTAGCCAACGAAAAGCTTTGAATTGTAAATTCAATAATAATTCTTGTATTAGTATTTTGACTTATTTCTTTATTAATACACAAGAATACATATTGTGATATATATATATATACAAACACCCTACACACAACAGAATTAAAATATATAAGGGGCATAATAGAAAGCAAATTTGCATGCGATTTTCCATTTCCCTTTATCTAAGAGTAGGGCACTTAGCTTCGTTTACTTCATTTGCAAACCTTTCTGTGCTCTTTGGTTTCTCTTTCTCCAATTGTCGCTAGAGTTGTGTTGTAGTTTCTTCTTGCTTTCCTTTCGTACTGTTTGTTTGTGAAGCAAGGGTTGATACCATTAATTCAGTTTGTATATTGTTTTTAATCCTACAGGATTATTTGCGATAATGTGTGGTAACAGTTTAAAATTGTACAAAAGAGGTTTCGACGACAACCAGTTGGAGGGGGGAAAATTTCATATACATCTTCAAGTAATAAATTTCTACAATGGAAAAGTTGAAAAAATGTATTAACATTGTCATCCACTAAAGGTTATAAATAAGGTATTTGAACTTTAGTGAATAAATAAAAAAGTATTTTATTAACGATTGAAAATTTGTACAAGACACACATATATATATATATATATATATATATTTAAGATCAAATAATACACACAAATACAGGAATATTTAATTTATTGAACAATAAACTCAAAGCTTTTCGTTGGTTTACATTACCAACATCTTCAGGAGTTACAATAGTAAGAATGATAAAAGAACTGTCTAACAAACATGAATCTACTAGTTAAAGCAATACACAGTTGCCAAATCTATTACAATATTGCCAAACCTATTCCACTGCTGCCACAACATTATATACATTGAACAAAGTATGGTATTTAGAACGTATTTGAATTTGTTCATCTATTAATTTGTTATTAATATTATGCTTGTAAATTTCAAATGCTTCACATACGTTCATTTTTAACCCTTTATTTACTTCTTTTATAATTTTCATATTATTTATATTAGGAAACATATGATTATTATTAATACAATGGGTTGCGAAATTAGACTTATATATATTTGGTTTTAAAAAAGCATTAAAATGTTCTTTATACCTTTCTTTTAATTTTTTCTTTGTTTGTCCTATATAAACCTTATTACAAAATTCACATTCTAATTTATATACTCCATTTTTCTCATGTATAGGCCTACTATTTATATTTTTATTATGGTTAATTATATTAATTATTCTATTATTGGTTCTATATGCAATTTTTATGTTTTTATTAGTAAATAATTTGGAAATATTTTTTATTTCAAAACCAGTGTAAGTAAAAGTACTCCATATAGTATTATTATTATTACTACTATTGTAATGAATATATATTCTATATATATATATATATATATATATATATATATATATATAGCGCTTATAAATAAGTGCTATTATGTGTTTCTATTTCAAGACTACAGAGTGGACTCTTACCAAGGTAAGTCTGTCAGTCTCCTAGTCCAAAAAATCTATATCTATATATATATATATATATCTTGATATTTTACGTTGTCCATTTAAAAAATACACCAATAACAAAATAGAAAAACTAACAAATATATACATCAAAGAATACTCCAACATACAAACCAAACAACAAAATAATAAAATATCTTAATAACACAAACCACAAAACAAATACAGAAAAACAAACCCTATCAGGAGTTTACAAAATTACATGTAACGACTGCGATGCATTTTGCATAGGGAAAACGACCAGATCATTTAAAATAAGATTTGAAGAACATTACAGAGCATTCAAAAATAAAAATACAAAAGTATTAAATGTTGCAGCACACCTAATATCACATAAACATGAAATAACAAACTACAAAAAAAACCTAACCATACTTGAAATAAATAATAACCCAATAGAATTAAACTCACTAGAAAAATACCACATTTATAAAAACACACACAACAATTTAATGAACCTACAGACCACATATACAGAAGATATACTATATAAAAACATCATACTGAGACGGGTAGAATTCTGATTAGCAAATACCGTCGCAATAATATTAAAATTTCGTAATGTTAAAATGTGAAAGCAAAGCCATTAGAAGGGATAAGGGGTTTTGTATATTTTAAAATACCAGTAAATTACATGGAAAGGAGAAAAAACCTCAAAATACTCCTACAATCACCATCGACATTCGAGAAGACGCAGCTTGTCAAGAGGGAAAGGAGCTGCCCTGTACCAAAATCGCGAAAACGCCGGATTGAAGAGTTAAAACCCAGACAATATTTTGATCATTTTTGAGTGAGCTTGCTTTGTGTGAGAAACCGGAAGCCCAGCGGGGGAAAAAGTCGCATGATGTCGTGACATAGATTTTAGAAGCCACCCCATTGGTTGACAAAACATGGTACGATACGTCTCGTGGGAACGAGAAAGCCCAGCGGGGGTTAAAAGAGGCAGCGTTATTCGGGACTTCAAAGAGGGAGGACGTCGGTTCGGTCGCTCCAAGTCACAAGCCTTTGTTTCAATTTGTGATCTGTAAATGACGACGATGAAAATGACGTGCTAAGCACGAGACTGGTCGTAGCTAAAATGTAGTCGCGTGTGGTTTGGAACCCTTTTGGAGGAGGTAACTTCTCCAAGAGTGGTATCCAAAGTTTAACATCTATGTGGCGGCGTTCTTAAGAAGAATGTGTGTGTTAGAGGTGAACAATATTAAAAATTATTAGAGTCAGTAAGGTAATTTATAAAGAACAGTGCTTCAAATTTTATATAAAACAGTGAACAGTGAAGATATCCAAATTTAATTAAATGCCAATTTTTAAATCAACTTTTTATATATGAACAGCGAAAAATAAATAATTAAATAAATAATTGAACAATAAGAACTTCAGAACTGAAAGAGAGAGAGCAAAATTTTATAAGTTTCAAAATCGGGATATTAAAATTCTACTACGTCAAGGGACGTACTGGAAGGGTAGACAAAGGAATTCGCAGCAGGGATCGGTCAAGATCGGTGACACTCGCATACCAAGATGGCCACCCCAGAAACAAACGGTCTCGAGGGAGAAGAAAGAAAAATCTGCCAGGATTTAGGAGTGACCCTGCGATTAAGGTCAGGTTAATTTCTCTCGTTTTCATTTAATTAAATTAAAAATTTTATATTGAACAATTTTGGGGGAAAGTTGACATTTAAAAATAATTCAATTTCAAATAAAATTTTTTTTGTAGTTAAAGAATTTCAAACAATGGCTTTGTTTAATTCATGAACTGGAGGGGGTAGTGGTTAGTGGGGGAAATTCCCACCACAAAATGGAGGAGTTCTCCAAACTAGTTTATAAATATGAAATAGAATTAAATTGTTAGTAAATTGGAAATTTTTTTTTAATAGAGAAAGTTATAAATTGTTTTGGAAAGAAATTAATTATGTAAATGTGAGAAATTAAAGGTTTTTTTTAATATAAAAAATTAGCGATAAATGAATAAAATGTAAACAGGTGTTAAGAAATTTTTTATGAGTTATGTGTAAAAGAAGTCAAATAAGACAGATGATTTAACAGAAAAGGTTTCTTTTTTTTTTAATTTTAGACCAACGTTAAATATGTAAAATTATTTAATGATAATCAAGTAAAATTATTAAATGAGAGAGGGTTAAAATTAATGAATGAGAATTAACTAAAATTAATTAATAATAAGCAATTAAAATTAATTAATGAGAAAGGGTTAAAATTAATTAATGAAAAATTAATTAACATTTATAAATCAGATTTAATTAAAATATTAAGGTGTTTAAGAGTTTACAAAATTATTTGGAATTAAAATAAAAGGGTTTTGAAATAGAAAAAAGGGGACAAAACTAAAATGTGAAACAATTTCTTTGATTTAAAGTAGACAATAAAAATAAAAAGTAAATATTCAGCAAAGATTATGTGGGTCTAGTAAATCAATTGTTAGGCTAAGAATTTCAAGTTAAGAAGTAATATGTTTGTTTAATTAGTTATAGATATATAAAAAATTGTTGGCTCGTATAACTTGATTTTTTTTAATATTAATTGTTTTAAATGGGATAAGATTGTTTAGTGGTATAACTTTTGTTTTTCAAAAAGTTTAATGTTTTTTTTTTATGGGATAAAATTGTGTATTGATATAACTTATGTTATTCAAAGGATCAGTTTTTAAATTAAAAGGGTTAAAGTTATTTGTTGATGAAGTCAAGTTTTAAAAGTTCCATTGTCTAATTTTATTTACAAGAGTTTAAAATCAAATGTTCAAGATTTGCAAAATCACATAAAAGGATTGTTTATTTCAAAGGGTTTGAAAAAGGTATTGTCAAAGATAAAGACATTTTTTTTAATGAAACAAATTTGATTTTGAATATTAAAGCGTTAAATAAACATAATTAAATTACACTTTTCAGTTAATATAACTAAAAATTGTTTTTCTTATAACTTTTGGTGTTAATATAAATTCAGTAAGAAGTTTACTTAAATTTTGTATAGAAGGGGTAAAAGAAAGGGTTAACTGAATAAAGAGTTACCACTGACATTGAAATGTGTATATTGTAGAATATAAAAGAAGAGATAATGTAATACTAAACAGAAATGAATTGCTAATATTTTAAAGAGCTAGTTAAAATAAGAAAATTGCAAAATGTGCTGTAATTTCAAAATTAAGGGTAAAATAAAAATGTAATTTTTACTAACTTGCCAACAAAACAATAGTGTTTTTATTTAAAACAGATTTCTTACACACTCCTAAAACCAAAGGGTCATTTCGCCAAAAAGATGACTTCAAAGAACTCATTCCCCTGGGCAATACGTACCCAATATATATATATATATATATATATATATATATATAGATTTTTTGGACTAGGAGACTGACAGACTTACCTTGGTAAGAGTCCACTCTGTAGTCTTGAAATAGAAACACATAAAAGCACTTAAACAATGATATATTTCAACCACACAGTGGTCTTTGTAAATCGAAGAGAAAACACAAAAAGAAATATGAGAGAATGAAATAAAATAATTGTAATCCACGATCAGATCAGATAAAATCACTGATCAGATCAGTGATTTGACAATGTTCAAGTGACCGAAAGGTACCTCATCACAAGGTAAAATTATTGCACTTAGTGGTGGATAAAAGTATTTACAATAGTAATATATCAACTTCATAAAGTCAGTGCAACGGAAAAATAATGGACAACATAAAATATCTATCTATCTATATATATATATATATATATATATATATATATATATATATATATATATTTTTAGGTTAGTTTTGGTTGGTAAAGATTATTTAGATTTTTTGGACTAGGAGACTGACAGACTTACCTTGGTAAGAGTCCACTCTGTAGTCTTGAAATAGAAACACATAAAAGCACTTAAACAATGATATATTTCAACCACACAGTGGTCTTTGTCAATCGAAGAGAAAACCCATCAGTGACATCTGATTTCTACTCTACACAATCTGTGATTACAATTTATAATTATTTTATTTCATTCTCTCGTATTTCTTTTTGTGTTTTCTCTTCGATTGACAAAGACCACTGTGTGGTTGAAATATATCATTGTTTAAGTGCTTTTATGTGTTTCTATTTCAAGACTACAGAGTGGACTCTTATCAAGGTAAGTCTGTCAGTCTCCTAGTCCAAAA
The DNA here is from genome assembly GCA_036971475.1 of Prosapia bicincta. Classification (NCBI taxonomy): domain Eukaryota; kingdom Metazoa; phylum Arthropoda; class Insecta; order Hemiptera; family Cercopidae; genus Prosapia; species Prosapia bicincta. The sequence continues at coordinate 254,471,230 of JBAIZL010000001.1, read as the reverse complement.
AATCTATATATATATGAAGTTAATATATTACTATTGTAAGTAATTTTATCCACCATTAAATGCAATAATTTTACCTTGAGTGATGAGGCACCTTTCGGTCAATTGACCATTGTCGAATCACTGATGTTTTTCTGTTGTAGATGTTCGGTCTGTGATATTGGTGTTTGTTGACGTTACGCTCACTTTCTCTTGATCTGTGTGTATGATGTTTCTATATAGTATGTCTTCTGTATATGTTGTTTGTAGATTCATTAAATTGTTGTGTATGTTTTTATAAATGTGGTATTTTTCTAGTGAGTTTAGTTCTATTGGGTTGTTATTTATTTCAAGTATGGTTAGGTTATTTTTGTAATTTGTTATTTCGTGTTTATGGGATATTAGGTGTGCTGCAACATTTGATACTTTAGAATTTTTGTTTTTGAATGCTCTATAATGTTCTTCAAATCTTATTTTAAATGTTCTGGTTGTTTTTCCTATGTAAAAAGCGTTACAGTTGTTGCATGTGATTTTGTAAATTCCTGATAGGTTATGTTTTACTGAATTTGTTTTGTGGTTTGTGTTATTAAGATATTTTATTATTTTGTTGTTTGGTTTGTATGTTGGAGTGTAGTATTCTTTGTTGTATATATTTGTTATTTTTTCTATTTTGTTGTTGGTGTATTTATATTTTAGGTAGATTTTTTTATTCTCATTATTTTCGTGTTCCGGTTGTAGTGTTGTGTTGAGGTTAGGTTTTTTGTGAATTTATTGTATATATTTTTTATAATGTGTTTGTTGTATCCATTTTCTATTGCTATTTTTGTAATGTTATCTAATTCTTCATTTAATTTTTGTTTGTTATCCTGTGTGTATTTTATTGCTTTATTTATCATGTTACTGTAAGTGTTAATTTTGTGTGTCCAGGGGTGGTTAGATTTGTAGTGTATTGTGGTGTTGTTGGAAGTAGGTTTCCTGTATACTGTAGTTTCTATTTTATTATCATTTATATTTAAAGTGATGTCGAGGAAGTTGATTGTTCTATTTGTTTCTGTTTCAACGGTGAATTGTATGTTTTCGTTGTATGTATTTAGTTTGTTTAATATTATGATAAGTTCGTTGTGAATGGTAGGTTGGTATATTACAAGTATATCGTCTAAAAATTACCTACTAGAAAATTTCAAAATGAAATAAAAAATATAATAAACACATCTTATAAATTATTTAATAAAAATAATTTTTATAATTATATAAATGATAATCCTAAAATTCCGATAATGAATGGACTTATTAAACTCCACAAAATAGATAAGCCAATTAGACCTTTGATAAATTTTGTAAATGCTCCATCTTACAAAATATCAAAAATTATAGCCAATATTCTTAAGGATAAAGTAAAACATAATAATAGTTATACTATTAATAATTCAATTAATCTTAATGAACATTTAAATCATATTAATATAGATAAAAATACGAAATTGATATCCTTTGATATTAAAAATATGTATTCTAACATTCCTATCAAAGAGACTATTGAAATAATAAAATCTAAAATTTCTCAATATGAAAAAGATAAAAAATTAATTTTAGAAATTGTTAATACATTGAAATTAATATTAAATCAAAACTATTTTTCATATAATAATAAAATTTATAGACAGGAAGATGGTTTAGCTATGGGTTCCCCTTTATCCAGTATAATTTCTGAAATATTTTTACAAGAAATAGATAATAATATAAATGCAATTATAAAAAAGTATGATAAAAATGGACATTGGTTTAGATATGTGGATGATGGGTTATATGTATCAAATAATAATAATATTAATTTAATAAATATATTAGATGAAATAAATAAAATTAATAATAGTATCGATTTTACATATGAAATGGAAAATAATGGTAAAATAAATTTCCTAGATATCACAATTATTAGAAATGAAACGAGTTTAGAATATATGATTTATCGTAAACCTATATTAACCAATCAAATAATACCTAATTATTCCAACCATCCATATAATCAGAAAATGGCTGCTTTATATAATCTTCTTTACAGAATGAATAAAATTCCTATGAGCAATGAAAATAAAATGAGGGAAAAAAACATAATATACCAGATAGCCGTAGAAAATGGTTACAAAAAGAAAACGGTAGATAAATTAAATTATAATATATTACAAAAACAAATAATATTCATTACAATAGTAATAGTATTAATAATAATACTGTATGGAGTACTTTTACTTACACTGGTTTTGAAATAAAAAATATTTCCAAATTATTTATTAATAAAAATATAAAAATTGCATATATAACCAATAATAGAATAATAAATATAATTAACCATAATAATAATATAAATAGTAGGCCTATACATGAGAAAAATGGAGTATATAAATTAGAATGTGAATTTTGTAATAAGGTTTATATAGGACAAACAAAGAAAAAATTAAAAGAAAGGTATAAAGAACATTTTAATGCTTTTTTAAAACCAAATATATATAAGTCTAATTTCGCAACACATTGTATTAATAATAATCATATGTTTCCTAATATAAATAATATGAAAATTATAAAAGAAGTAAATAAAGGGTTAAAAATGAACGTATGTGAAGCATTTGAAATTTACAAACATAATATTAATAACAAATTAATAGATGAACAAATTCAAATACGTTCTAAATACCATACTTTGTTCAATGTATATAATGTTGTGGCAGCAGTGGAGTAGGTTTGGCAATATTGTAATAGATTTGGCAACTGTGTATTGCTTTATCTAGTAGCTTCATGTTTGTTAGACAGTTTGTTTTATCATTCTTAATATTGTAACTCCTGAAGATGTTGGTAATGTAAACCAACGAAAAGCTTTGAGTTTATTGTTCAATAAATTAAATATTCCTGTATTTGTGTATATTATTTGATCTTAAAAATATTCTAACAGGAAAACACATTTAATATTCTATATATATATGTATATATATATATATATATATATATATATATATATATATATATATATATATATATATATATCATGATGTCCATTCTTTTTTCGTTGCACTGACTTTATGATGTCATGATTATTAATTGTAAACAATTTTTTTCCACCACTAAGTGTAATACTTCGACCTTACCTAAGGTAAAATTATTGCACTTAGTGGTAGAAAAAATTGTTTACAATTAATAATAATAACTTCATATTGTTTTGTTGCATTGACTTTATTATATGTTATTGTAAACAATTATTCTACCATTTAAGTGGAATTAATTTTTACCTCATCATAAGGTAAAAATTAATTGAATTCTTTGGTGGAATAATTGTTTACAATAACATATCGTCTCTCTCTCTCTCTCTCTCTCTCTCTCTCTCTCTCTCTCTATATATATATATATATATATATATATATATATATATATATATATATATATATATATATTTAGGTTCTACGGAAGAAACAAAGAGGAAAACTTAATTACAACATACCTGGTCTTCTTCGCCGCCATTTTCAATTAAACTTTGCTGAATAGCGTACTGGAGCATATCATCATCTTCTTCTAAACTGATCTGTCGCCTCATCTCTGCACCTGGATCAAAATATTTTTGTAAAGCAAACCTAACCTATTACACTAATATATTTGTTTGGGATGGTCCGATTCTGATTCTCAACTCCAGGAATCATTGATTCTAATGGTATTGAGGCATCATCGACACTCAATTCTCCATTGATTAAAGTGCCGATTCTGATTCTTATATTTTCAACTGTTAAAATACGTATGTGGTGTAATTAATAGCAAATATAATTAAATATCAACTATGTCTTATTCAAGTATTAGTTGCTTTGAATGTATTAAGCGATTAAAGCAAATGTCTATTTGAGATTACAAAAATATTATTATTATTTATGACGCTATAATATAGACAATCAGAAGCTCCTCTAGATGTTTGTCACCGCTTTTCTTGCTCTACTGTTTCACTCTATCTCTCCCTGTCTCTGGCCGCCACTACTCCGTCATCGTTTCATAGATGTCGAAACAAAAAACAAAGAAAAGGTAGTTCCAATTTCTCCAGCTATACAAACTGAAATGTCTATTACTGAAGACATATTGTAATTATGAACTGAAGTTCAGTAATTTCAAATAAATCATTATTTTTATCCAATAAGTTTGTCATGCTCTCAGAAATGCTTATTTATAAATCAAGGTTGGGCGTTTTGTGTAGCCTATTGCATTAAAACAGAATATTTAAAAGGCTTCATCATATGACTAATATATTAACTAAATTCATTATTAGAGAACATAATGATCTATATAACTTTAAAGAATCGAAAATGGACTTAAGAATCGAAAAAAAAATAGAGAATCGAAATCGGAATCGAAAATTGTAGGTATCGGCCCATTCCTAATGTTTGTATATGATTTTCATAACAAGTGTTCATGATTTCTTTCAAAAAGAACTTTACATACACACTAGAATCTTGATTATCCATCGTAAACGGGCCGACATGACATCGGATAAGCGAAAATATCAGATAATAGGAAAGTGTTAAAAAGAAGGGGAAAAAAAATTTTAAGTTTTATACATTTTTAATGCGTTAAGTTGATAATTGGCAAGATTGCTAAGTTTTACTGGGATAGTAAATATTAAAAGTTCTAAATAAACATACTTTATTGAAATTTAATCTTTGTCTTTTTGACTGATGTTTACAGTTTTCTTGCTGTTAGGTCCTGGCACCAATATGCTGATTACTGTAGCTTCTTCTTGATGTTCAAAATATGCAATGGCAACATCTAGAATATTCGTGGGGTATCTTTGGAAGTTTAATAACAGGTTCTTCATCGTTAATATCGTTGGCATAATTATTTATGAGATTAACAATTTCTACATCTGTTATAATGTCTTCAACAACTGCTTCAATGTCTTCTACAACTGCTTCGTCACACAAAGGAATGCATTGGACTAAAGGAAGAACATAATCTTAAATTTTTGGATCCTCTTCATCTTTGGTTGTATTTTCTCTAGATTAAAGCAATCTTGCTTAGATCTTGGTCACCTGTTCATCGGAAGTTTAAGTTATCGCGAGCGATAAATCTAAGTATGTCGCGAGATAAAACCCACGAATGTCTGAAGAAAGCGGCTGATCTACCTATACATGAGCCATTTGCACATAAAGATGTATAGAGATTTAACAAAACGCGTGTGTTGTTATAAAACAGCTGACAAGTATTAGTTCTTTTTCTCAATGAGTACTCTCAAAATTTCAACATCTTATGTTTTAGTTTCCTTTCAAAGTTACATTTTAGTTTAGTTACTTTTGGAGTTACTAAGGTTTGAAAGCCTATTAGTTACAGGCTAACGTTCTGGGATGAAATCTTGTGTAGGCCCTACATGGTATTAGGGTTGACAGGTTTACAGAAGTAGCAATTCGTTTCACATAGGATATAATACAAACAAGTTGTATTTTAAAATAGCAATTAATTGCCACGATTTAGCAATTGTCAATGCATTTACACCAACCCAGACCCTTGAAATCTAGTAAGCAGCATCTTTCAAGTTAATGGCTTTCAATTTACCTATCATATAAGCCTGCACACCATCAGTTTGTTCTAACAATGTTGATAGTAGCTTCTTTCAATAAGTTTTTAAAACTGTTTCCAAGGCACCCTAGTCTATTGTCCCATATCCTCTGGGATAGTAGTACACTCAGTGACGATTAAAAGTAGATACTTTCTAATGAGCAGAGAATTTTTTTAATTTTTGCAGGTGTCGGATAAGATAGAATATCAGATATGCGAAGGTTGGATAAACAAGACTCTACTGTATATGTGAATATATATTGTATAATACTATAAAAAAACATAATACCAAACAAAATTTATAATATGCTTACCCATAACAGTGTAGGAGGAGGGAGGTTCAAAACACAAGTCATCCAGCACGCAAGAAGTTCTTCCTTCTTCCTCGATTATTCTAACTCCTTCTATAGGTTCATCCATTGCAAATATATTACCAAATGTGATACGGGCATTCAATACGTGAAATAATGGAATTTCTAAAAGAACAACCAATTGACACATCATTGTATAAAGAATATTAAATAAAAATTCCATAATATACTGACTAATAAATTTGTTGAGCACTGTGTACTAATTTTTTAACTAAATAAATAAAACGCACTAACCACAATATAAAAATCTTTATTTTACTACAATTACTTTATGTACATTTTGATTACATGGTTATCATCTTTAGAAATATTATTTAACATTAATTTTTGTCAATTCTTATATAACAAATTTGACAATGTATTGAGGAAACAAAAAAGAAAAGTGTTGGTGCAAAATTTATCAAAATTGATACCTAAAGAAGAAAATAAGAGACATGTGAATTAACCATATGATAAGAATATTACTAATGGTAATATTTGAACAAAATTTTCAATAAGTTTAATTTCAAATTTGCATACAAAAGTTCAAATAATTTAAGAAGTTTAATAGGAGATCCGAAAGACATTATACCCCCCTTAAAAAATCGTTAATAAAGAAAATAAATTGTAAAATAGTTGTGATAAAGTGTATATAGGCTAGACTAGAAGAAATCATATACAGGAGGAACCAGATTTAAAGAACATATCTTGCATATAAGTGTAGCTGAATATATAATTGACAAAAGCCATAGTTTAAATAATGTTAATGTAGTTAAAAATGTAAATGATAGAAGACGGTTGAATGTTTTTGAAAGTATCTATATACATAAATGTAGTAATAATTATTTAATGAATAATGATAAAGGAGCAATTCAGTTTTGTATAGTTTAATTGATTAAAATATAGTGTAAGTATACGATTTTATATTTTTGAGAAAAATGTTTTTTATTGTTAAATATTAAGGCTGTATTTGTAATGAATAGCTAACCAACCCCTGCCCCTTTAGGCCCTGACCCCTTGACAGGTGATTGGTCGAAATTTTTAGTAGGAGAGAAGGCGTGGGAACCTTTTACTATATAAGAATTGACAAAAATTAATGTTAAATAGTATTTCTGAAGATAATTACCATGTAATAAAAATGTACCAGAAGTACAGCAGTCTCGATAATTCGAGATGAATTGGATTGAGACCTCCTAGGATTACCGAAAACTTGGATTACACGGAAAAAGTTCCTGAGCATTAGAAAAAATAGTATCTCTAATGAACCCCAATACAGTAAAACCCATCATCTCCAGATCAATGTGGCAATAATCTGAACCGGATTTATTAATAGCGGGAATAAAGACCAGTCCAGTTAATCATGAGCGTCGTCATTGTTTGACTTGTTGGTTTGCTTCAAGAGTTTATTTTCTGATATGTTAAGCACATGACTAGACATTTGAGCAGGGATATTTGTTGACTATTAAACTTACAGCATAAATTAAGAAAGATATATATGGGCCATTGACCTTTTGTCAATCTAAACATATCTTATACGGACATTCAAACACAACATAACAGCGAGCATGAGCGACAGCATAATAGCAACAACAACAACAGAATGGGGAGGAAGAAAAATACCATATTGATATAAATATTTCTTGAACTCCCATCATGATTCATTTATGATTCTTTATGGCTATAAACATTTTTTGGAGGCCTGTCTCATTTCCTTTCAAATAGATAAAATAGGCTCAAATAGAAATAGGCTCAAATTATACGAAAGCTTGAAATATCATGACTCCGATTTTCGAGACTCTACTGTAATTGTGGTAAAATAAATATTTTTGTATTGTGGTTAGTGATTTTTATTTATTCAGTTGAAAAATAATGAATTAAGTTAAGAAAACATTGAGACTTTTTAGTTTTGAAGTATGTAAGCTACGAGAGTGGATCAGATGGCCACTAGTACATCATTCTTTACAATTCAGTAGTTACCTGTACATCGTTAACTCCAGATATATTCTATCATCTACGTATTATGCATTTGAGATGTTTGAAAAATTTCTATTGAATTATTTTTTGTTTAATTTCTGTTGTTTTTGTAAGCTGTTGTGTTGCTTTGATTTTATTTTACATTTGTTTTCAGAATTTTATAACACATGGGCCTGGAGTGGAGCTCATATCGTATAGGTATTTCCAACTCAGCTGGCGCTTGACCTATCTGTACTAGCCTAAGTAAAAACATTGTCTACCGTCATGCGGGTTGCATCAATAGCCGTTGCGACCCTCGTGAAGCCACTCCAGTAGATGAAATACAAAATTCTATAAGCGATGTATGTCTACATCCGTTAAAAAGTTTGTTAAACTCGTAAATACTTTTATAAAAAATAATGGTGTAATAATGTTGTGCTTACCTATTTTCTTTAAAAACAATAGCCTTGACCGAATCGACAAAGATTAAATTTCCCACGCAGCATAGTTGTGCATAATTAGTCGCTTGAATATTAAATGAATGATCTAGGAAATTTTACAGATCTGCTCAAACAATATTTATAGCAGGGTTTTGGCCTTTTTTATTTTATAATACATATGACATTTACAATTATAATAATAAAAAACAATACAATACCACACACTACTCTTACACTCTCCTCTCATAAATGTATAAACATTAGATACTATTTATCTACTTTGGCTATTTAAGACTTTCCCTCCAACCCCTAACTTGGATTTCAATGATGCCATCTTTAAAAACCTACAGTTACTCGTTAGAAACACTTTACTAAACAACCCACTTGTAAAGCGTATGACTAGCTACTAAAGAGTCTTCAGGAGAGTCCGAGATTTGTCATAACAGCACTATCTCCTATTACATCGTTTGAGATGTGAACATTGTGAGTCAGCGGAAATGTTTGCAAAATGGTCTTTCCTTAACCTCCACCCGCCCCACCTATAGTACTCTATATCAAGGCCAAATGCCAGCTGATCTGGAAATACCTATATTTAAATGTTGATTTGCAGTTTATCATAAAATATCCACACAATTTAATAAGAAAATTGATGTCATAAACAAAAAATCTGACCGAAAGTTATTAGCATAGACGGTTGATCAGAAATTACTGAGCAATCACTCTAAAAACAAGTTGTTGAAAGAAATAATTTACGGAGTATTATTGAAATTAAAATATCAGAAAACTAATGCAGAAGCATAAGCATAAACAGGATTTTCAAACAGATGCTGGGATTTTAAAAAATCTGCATTTGACAGAAAGCTCCTTCACCTACATGGATAGGTTTTTCATTGTTTCAACTTGACATTCAAAGAAATAGATGTTTAGTGATGTATCGCCAATGTCGAGTCAGCCAATAGGATTATAAATAAATAGAACCTCTTAAACTACAAACACTTTTTATTTTTCCTAATGTACATTTCGATTGCAAAGCAATCATTCTCAGAGGAAATGACTATCAGACTAACTAACTAATTAGTTACAAGGATAGTTAGTTTGTCTTACAGTAACTTCCTCTGAAGGTGGATTTGCAACCAAATTGTACTTCAGGACATAAATAAAAAGTTTATGTTCTTTAAGAGGTTCTATTTATTTTAATTAAAAATTACACCACAGTTGCTCCAAGTTATTATTATTTTTAGTGTTTAGAACATATTATCCCAGTTATTTATTAGATTTTACAATTAGATTTTTATATAATTTCATTACTTTCATAACATTTGTATATATTTCTAATAACCTTAATAAAAACATCTGGCTTGTTCTTTCAGTAATATATTTCAGACACTGTAGCTGGTCATCATATTGGTAAAAAACTTCTAAATTGTTAACAAACATACTATTACTGCTTTTGATAGAATTTTAAATTTTTAATAAAAATCAAGGTTTGATTTATTGCAATTGAAAAATAATAATAATTTCAATACCTATTTTAATTGGAAATCCTGAAGGCAGCTGCATTTGGATGAAGTTTTTGAGTTTGGCAAAATGTGAACTTGATATTGCCATCAGATCTACAATTGGCATAATTTGCTCAGGTAAACTTAGTGGATACTTCTCACACAGCCAGAGTGTAGCCTGCAATAAAATAAATACGATAAACTTTGTTTATAAATATCAAAATATATTTCTAAGAAAATGATGTTTGGATGATTTTAAAGTTTACCAGATCTAACAAACTTTGTCGATCATCAAAATGACTGTTTAAAAAATTTAAAAAGTTAACAAAGCCAATTTTTTATGTTGTTAGAAAAGAGTACAATAAAAGACTTATTGCTTGCGAGACATTCAAAGAATTGATGGTTGTAGGTAGGTTCAAGAAGGGATAGGAAACTCATCTGGTCTGGGAGACGGGATGTACCTCACATGTACAGGGTTACATCCTTAAAATAGAGTTGCATTTAGATAGACATAAGTAGAACATATGTATGTTGCTTCCCTGAAGTTGTAATAATTTTTGCTTTGTTCATAGCCTGCTCAGTAAGTCGCTTGCATTTTAGCCTAGTATGGTCATGGACAGGGCTTACTGTACATAAATACAACTGCCTTATAATGAGAACCATGTTGATTTTACTCTGTCCACTGTTAATTTTTAAAATGTGTGTTGTAATAAAAATCCAGAGGTTTGACGTGCATCTAGTAATCAGGTTTTTATGAACAATGTTTGTACAATTTGGAAACATTTTATTTATTTTTTTTTAAACAAGAGATTAAAAATGAGTTATGAAAATTTTCTTAGAATTTGTTGCTGTTGTGATTAAAATGCAATCAGGCGGTATAACCAATGTAGTCTAAGAAAAATAGGAAAAGGTCGTATAAAACAGACATGATTGTGATAGAGACAGGGAATCACTGGTATTACCTTATAGGAAAGATCACACTACAGAAAACTTTCAGTAATCCGGCACATATGGCAGTACAATTACTGAAAACGCTAGATTACTGGAGGGTCCAATAAAATACAACAAACATTGAACAATATTTATGTATATTGCCCAAAAATAAAAAATAAACATAGGAAAACAGTCCTGTACTGTACTTTAAATGATGAAACAAGAATTAATATACTGGTCTGTACTTTACAATAAAAGGTTATATTATCTTTAATGGTAAAAACAAAAATTGTAATATATTTCCGAATACACTGCTATAAATACCATGAGGCATGAAATAGTTTGTTTATCCAAGAGCTACAAAACTAGAACAGGGCTGTGTGAAGGTCACTGAGATCGACATGCAGTGAAAAATATACAACCTATGTATACATATTAATTATGTGTACATCTTCCGTCTTTGACGAAGACGCTGGATAACTTGAGGAGCCAAACAGATGAAGGCTTGGATTATAGGTAGTTTACTCTATTATGTGTGCAGCGTCACATACCTGGAGTAGACCTTCTCTCTATATGGTGTCATAAAGGAATCACTATCTCTTATACCCCCTTGAAGGATAATAGAACAAGGAAGGGGATATAAAATTAAGGTGAAACTAAGGAAAGAACAGACGATGCTGATATGATGATGCTAGGGTACGGAAATGGGAGTAAAGAAAAATTATGACTGAAGAAGTCCTAGACTGGAGTCAAAGACAGATGTGTACATGCTTTCCAAAAAACCCTGTTAAAAAGTTTTTAGTATGAAAAATACTCATTGAGATTTGAAGGCCCTTTCAAAATTGTGATTTACAAATAACAAGTACTTAAAAAGTAAAATAATTGAAAGATATTAATACTATAAAAAATATTAACTTGATATGAAGTTTTCTCAATGTCATATAGTTGCCTAAAAGGTTCTAAATAATACTCCTTAATTAATTAGGCCTGTTGATTAAATTAATGGTGGACATCGCTTTACTTGTTAAATGAAACAGTTTATGTGTCGGTTTAACTTTCATAAAAATTATTTTGTGGTGTTTCTTTCTATTTTATCTCTAAAAAGATTGAGTATTTCTTGTTTTATGACAACCATGATGATAACACTTTATAAAATTATAGAACTTGTTTGACTAAAAAACAGATAAAAACATACACAAAACTCACAAATTAATCACTCATACGCGTTTCAATGACCAAGTCATCATCATCATAGAATTCTGTATAGGGTCTGACTCATTGTTTACAATATTATTTTTATTCCTATTAATAATTCCTATTATTTTAATTAGTGTGACACAAAAAGAAAAAAAAGTTTATTGTAACTTTTAGGTTAAATATTTTTACATAATAATAAAGTGTAATCTATTTTGTTTATATGTAATTATGTTGTATGTTACAAATTGTATTGTAATTATTGAGTTAGGTACAAAATTTCTAACAATTGGGCGTGGCAACGCCTACTGTATAAATACGGAAGTGTAACCTTACTTTCACCCTAGTTGTAAGTTAGAGTTTGTAGTAGTAACACTCACTGATGATGATGACTTGGTTATTGAAACGCGTATGAGTAAATAAGTGATTAATTTGTGAGTTTTGCATATGTTTTTATTTGTTTGACTAAGCACCTTATTTGTTATTCTAGGCACCTTCATCCTAACAATTTATCTCCTATATCGGTCAATGGTCCAGTAAATTTCTAAGTTTACTAGTACTCGTCAACTGGTGTTGCTACTTTTGGAAAAATGAATGCACTGTATTAACAATTTAGCTGCCGGCCACAATATCGGGGTTTTCCCGGAGAATTACCAAAATATTTGAAGCCTATTTTAAAATAATGTATACTTATTTTTTGTTTCCTTATAATATCTAAGTACGAAAATACGCTTCTTATCATAATATACAGTAACACCTTGACTTATGGAACACCGTCTTACGCGGTTTTTAAATCACGCTGTCTGAGTTATGCAGAAACTGGCCTGTTCTGGTAGAAAATGCTCATGAGAACTCTTATAGCTCATGAAGAGAAAATATTTTCAGGTTTTAGGGCCACCAAAGACCTATTGACAGTGATATTTGGCGCAAATACCGCTGTTGACTGTAAGTTGTAATCTCTCATAGTTTATCACTCAGAAAATCCAAGGGTATTAAAAAATGTTTCCAAAGCTATCTTGGCCGTGATTTGGAAATCATACTTGGAATGATATTTCACAAAAAACTTTGAATGGCTTTTGGAAAAATCTGTGTCATTTTTTTTCGCCACTGTAACTCAAGCGGAATTAGTACCAAAATCTGATGAAATTGTTGATGTGATTGAAGAAGTTGTTGGTTTTGCCAAACAACTAAATTTAGAAGTGTATAGTGATGACGTTCAATAACTGCTGGATTTACACAACCAGGAGCTGACAATTAATTGATGAGCTCATAGAAATGCGTGAGCAAGATCTAAAAAACGCAGATTCTTTAGACCCAGTTTACATAGAAGATGAAATGACGGTTAGAAACTTGACAAAAGGAATTAGTATAATTGAGCAAGGCTTACAAAAAGTAGTTGAGTGTATTTTTGCCACAAAAAAAAAAAAAAAAAAAACCAGCTAAACGGAAATTTTGTGTGAAAAGAAACAATCTTCAATTCTTCAAAGGAATTTACTAGATTTTATGAAGCCTTCTATGTCAAAATAACTTCCGTTTACTTACTTCTTGAAATATGTATACACATAATATAATTTTTTGTTGTATTATGTATTTAGGATTTTAATAAATACACATTTTTCTTCTAAATTATTTAGTCTTTGGTCTTTTATCCAATTACACATGATAGCGTAAATGATACATAAATAAACTTCGTCTGGCAAACTGGCCCGACATTGTTTTTGAGGTATTTATATTTTCTTATCTCTGCAACACACTATTAATATTTTTTTTGTGTGTAAACAATAAACAACAAAACCACATTTTCATGTTCCATTTGCCCACATAATAAGCTGACTGGCGAGTAAAGTGTTTTGGTGCTTATCACGAAGGGACGTAAACATGTTATTTGTGATGGATTTGTGAGTTTATAATTATTTTGTATATAGAACAGAAGTGTAAACATATTTTCTGTCTTATAAGTGATGCTTCAGATACGATAAATACTATGCAAGGTTCATTACAAGCAAAAGTTTTGAAACTTAGTAATTTAACTTTTAAGGAATTAACGTTATAATTTATTTTTTGGTAAGTATGAGTTTATCTAAGTGTACCAATGTTTGTACTTAACTTAGCCAAGACAGTTTTTGTAAGAATTATTATACAACTAAATATACAGTCAATATTTCTGACTTATTGTTTAGCTTTTGTGAAATTTTGAAAACAATAGTGAAAATCAATATAATACATCATTAAAAATTATTTATTTTATTGTGAAAGTATATAAAGATAAACTTCCTTTAACAAACTAATTTGTTTGATCAAAATAATCAACTCAACTTCACTAAAATTGTTATGAAATATGTGTGTCGAGTCGTAAATCTCGACAAAAGTTCTTACAATAACATCATATTTATATTACCCTCGGCATTTATCCATCAAACAAAAACCATCGTAATTATATCTGTAAGTAGAGTGAAGCTTGTTGTTTAATACCATGCATTCTTTTTTCCAAAAGTAGCAACATCGGTTGAGTAGTACAAATAAACATAAAACGTTACTAGACAACAGTATCGGGCCTAGTGGTTAGACGGTATTCGGTTCAGCATACTGCGCCGTCGGGCGAATTGGCCTGACATGGCAGCTAAAGTGGTTAACAACAAGCTTCACAGTACTTACAGAACTAATTACAATGGTTTGATAGAAGAACGCCCACGACATTATAAACCTGGTGTTATTCTAGGAGTGAGTTGTCAGGAGTTACGCCCCGACACACATATTTGTTAACACTTTTAGTGAAGTTGAGTTGACTATTCCACAAAAACAAATTGGTTCATTAAAAGGAGTTTATCTTTATACACTTTCATATTAAAATAAATAATTTTTAAAGACATATATTGATTTTTATTGTTTTAAAAATTTTACAAAATTTAAAAAGAATTCCGAAATATTAAATTTAGTTGTAAGATAATTCTTAAAAAACGGACATGGTTGAAGTTAAATGCAAACATTGGTAAACTTAGATAAACTCATCTTTACTAGGATGTAAATTACGAGCATAATGTAGATCCCTTAAAAGGTAAATTGAGGTTTTTGATTGATAGAAGAATGCACTTGGCATTATAAACATGGTGTTATTCTAGGAGCTAGTTGTCAAAAATTACTCCAAGATACACTTATTTATTAACAATTTTAGTGAAATTGAGTTGATTATTCCAACCAAAAATTGGTTCATTGAAAGAAGTTTATCTTTATATATTTTAATACCAAAATAAATAATTTTTAAGACATATCATATTGACTATTACTATTGATTTCAAAATTTTACAAAACTTAAAAAAGAATTCTGAAATATTGACTAAATATTAAGTTTAGTTGTAAAATAATTCTAAAATTCAGACTTGGTTGAAGTTAAATGCAAAAATTGGTACACTTAGATAAATTCATCTTTACTAGGATGTAAACTACAACGTAAATTCCTTAAAAAGTAAATTATTAAGTTTTAAAACTTTTAATTGTTATTAATCTTGTATATCATTTATTGGATCTGAAGCATTACTTATCAGACAGAAAATATGCCTACACTTTCGTTCTATATACAAAATATTTATAAAGCCACATTTCAATCACATGTGACACGTTTATATGTCTTCGTGATAAGCGCCAAAACACTTTTCTCGCCAGTCAGCTTATTATGTGGGTAACCAGAACGTGAAATTGTGGGTAAAATGATGCCCAAAATTATGGTCAAGTTTTAAAATATCTAAGTTATAAAATTAGTCAGAATTACTTACAGAATGAAGGCAACATTTTATTGTAAATAGCCCATGGTGTGAATTGACTTATTAATCAACTTTAATTACCTTTATCCACTTGTACTTACAGAGACTCGCCGGGTCATTGTTTGTCTAAACAATTCTCTAACTATTAACTCGGCAGACTGGCTGTCTAATAACTCTAACAAGACATGTTATATTAAATTCTCGTTTATGTTTATAAAAGAGATTTAGTTTTCAAAACAAATAAAATTTTCAATTTTATATTCAAAATATTACAGTTATTTTATAATTTGCTTATTACTCTTTATTACTTAACAAATTTAAATATATAAGTTTACATCTTTTGAAAATGTTCTCTGTATTTACTAAAATTAAATCTCTTTTATAAACATAAACAAGAATTTAATGTAACCTGTCCTTGATAGAGCTATTAAACAGACAGCCAGTCTACCTGAGTTAATAGTTAGATAGAACTGTTTAGACAAACAATTGACCTGGCGAGTCTGTAATAACAACAAACTGTAATACAACATACAAACAACAGAAATAAAAGAGCCCAAGTTTCAGCTATATAAACTTCACTGCAACAAATTCTGCATTAGACAAGCAACCCACATCTTTCAACAAAGAATCAGAGAACACTTACATTCTATTAAATATAACACTGACTCAACGTAATAATAGCTAGTAGACCTAGCTTCATAATAGGATCAAGTCACACACAAACATCATCCATATCCTAGAAATTCTCCAAAACAACAAAAAAAAGGACCATATCTCAACACACTAGAATAATATAAAATTTACAAACATATCAAAACAAATATTAAATAAACAAACCGAAAAGAAATAAATTAAAGGCTTGAGAGTGAATGCCTGCCTTTAAAATATGCTCAACAACACTTCCCAGTGGCAAACCTAGACAGTGATGAAATTACCTTAATGTCATCAAAATCGTTATGCCTAGGTATGTTTTTTAAATTTACTTAAATTATAAATTCAATAAAAGTGGTTAATTTATTAAGTTAAATAATACTTATTTAAAGTTAGCATATAAGTAGTACATTGTCGAAGAAACGCATTTATTGAGGTGGATTAACATTATCTTATTTCAGGAAATTAAATTTCCTATTCCTTTTTTTAAATATAGAAATAACTAAAACTTTGAAAAAATTTATTTAGAAATATGTATTAATACCATAAAAATTACTTACTCTAAATTTCTGTATTTTGGTTGTTATGTCCTTAGGTCTTCCAATATCTTTGGTACCAAGGTCTACGCTAGGATTAAAATATTCCTCAGGAGTTATATGACAAGGATTCCCTTGGTGAGAATATTCTTCCTAAAACAAAACAAATAATAAAATTACATAAACTGCCTTTGAACTATGTGCTTATATCATACATATTACTTAGGCCTTCCAATATCTTTGCTACCAAGGTCTATGCTAGGATTAAAATACTCCTCAGGAGTTATATGACAAGGATTCCCCTGGTGAGAATATTCTTCCTAAGCAAAACAATACTCAATTCTATTCATCCAATGAAGTTCAAATACATTTTTTGTAACCTGTCGTGGATGACAATGGATATTAATAGTTTTTTCAAATATTTATTCTATCCATATCTTGTATTGCTTCATTATTGGAAAAAAACTTTCTGTTATAATTTCATATACGTACATACATACATATATATATATATTATATATATATATATATATATATATATATATATATTTTTAGGTTAGTTCT
The DNA here is from genome assembly GCA_036971475.1 of Prosapia bicincta. Classification (NCBI taxonomy): domain Eukaryota; kingdom Metazoa; phylum Arthropoda; class Insecta; order Hemiptera; family Cercopidae; genus Prosapia; species Prosapia bicincta. The sequence goes on along the minus strand of JBAIZL010000001.1, from coordinate 254,453,796 downwards.
AGTAGAGCTTAAAGCTTATTTAGGAATTTTTTGGACTTGATAGGAGACTGACAGACTTACCTAAAGGCAATAGTCCAAAACTGCAAATACATATAGGAAAAAATTCCTATATATATATATATATATATATATATATATATATATATATATATATATATTGTAATATATTACGAAGTAAATATATTACTATTGTAAATACTTTTATCCACCACTAAGTGCAATAATTTTACCTTGTGTGATGAGGCACCTTTCGGTCACTTGACCATTGTCGAATCACAAGCCCTATAATAGTAATATATATATATATATATATATATATATATATATATATATATATATATATATATATATATATTATTTAGGTTAGTTCAGCTAGAACTTATAGCTTATTTAGGAATTTTTGGACTAGATAAGAGACTGACAGACTTATCTAGTGGCAATAGTCCAAAACTGCAATCTCTTGGAAATAAATTGACACATTTAAAAACTTATCACACTATTGAAATATTTCGGTCACACAATGACCTTTATCAATCAAAAAAGTAAAAAAGAAAAGACTCACTTGAAATATATATATCTTTAAGTCATAGATTTTTAGCAATGGGGAAGTTGGTTCAGTGTCAAAGTGCTGAATTTCAAATATCTAGTCATTCAGTTCGAATGCAACCAAAGCATCAGCTTTTTACAATTTTAATTAACAAATAAATATTTGAAAAAACTGTATAAACGTCAATTGTCATCCACTACAGGTTACAAAAAAGTGTGTATTTGAACTTGACTGGATGAATAAAAACAAATTTTATTAATGAATGAAAATTTGTATAAGATTCAAATCTATAAGATTCACTCTCTTCTATAAGAGAGTTTGAGCTATCAGAAGGAACTGAAACAAATACCAAGGAGATCTAGACACATACTTGCGGCATTAGAAAGCATCTTACTGAAAGAGGATTTATATTTTTGAATAAGATTTTGTTTGAACAGGCATAGATAAAGTGTTCTTATTAACATGGAGTATACCACTGAGCATGCAGTTTTGTTGGAAATGCTTTTAAAACCTTTTTATAAATTCAGTAACTTGGGAAATAATGATATTATTCACTAACAACTTACCTGCGGAGTTCGTTCTTCAGTTTCTGCAATTCCTAAAAAGGACTGCAGAGGTGTCTTTGCTCCACGAGACCGAAGCTTGTCAGCATCAGACAAGTGTTCAGAACGTGTTTTTGTTACTAACTGTACATTACTTGCTCCAAACACTTTACACATTCTTCCAGAGACAACCTCGCTCTTGTCTTGTCTCCAGCCCCACATTCCACTCTTATTTCTATGGAAAAAGCATTTATGTATATTAAAAATTAAAAAATACTTTCAATACTATAAATATTTTTTATTACGTATAACATACATTATCTAGAGAAAACAGGAAAATAAAACTTATACTTACAGAAAATCACCTTATTTAGTACAAATGATGATGGGCACATACATAAATTAGTGATGGGTCGATTTCAAAATTTACCTATTCTGATACCAATGTCGATACCAAAAAATCGATTTTCGAGTCTAAATACCACAATTGCCAACATAAATCACATTAATATTTTAAAATGAAATTAGTTTTCAAGTGTAAATTAGTCAAGCTCCTAGTGGTTTGTTTTTAATCAAAAAAATAGTCCTCCATGTCATGTGTTTGTCATTAACTAACCTATGTTAATATACATTGTGTGTATAAATAAATCAATTTGGAAAGAAAGTTCAAAGTTATTTTTCGAAAATAGTGTTTAACTGTCATCTGAAATTATATTAAACCCCAAAAATCGTTATTTTAAAGCTATAAAATAACGACTTGGAATTAAAAAAAAAAATCTTTTGGTTTACACTAAGCCTTTTTTTTGTAATATTAACATTGACAATGAAACAACTTTTAGGTATCTTACCTTTCAAAACTAATTTTATCAGTGTCAATGTAGGTAGTAACAATGGGGGTTGTTAGACGGGAACTGATAGTCTCTGGTGACGGATGTAATAGCTGCATGTCATTATTGGTAATTACTCTCATTTGCTCTACATAAACTTGCCTGGTCTCATGGTCAACTTCCATTATGGTTGCTTGATCATCTGAAATCATTTTAGTGAACGTTACAAATATAACATTATTAATCAACAATACATTCTTGAGAAAACAATAATTTTAACTATATTTAAAAAATACTCAACTAAGTGAATACGTAATGGCTTACTTGCGGACACATTTCAAAACATTTGTTCCTTTTAGGAAGCTAACCCTCTACATTTTCACTTAATTAAGTATTTTTTAAACATAGTTTAATCAGTGAATACAAGATGATTACATCAAGCTACTTTAATAATTTTAAGATTACACTGGTAAATATGAGAACATATTTATTTATTTCAAAAGCAAACAAAAGCACTTGGTATGAATATTATTTGTAACAATAAACAAGTTATAGCAATAGCATAATGGGAATCCCCTTAGACGACAGGCCAGTTTCTCTTACTCGTGTGCACACTTATCCTTACGAGCGCACAGGATTAGGACAGACACGAGACCCGCCGTATTTCCGGTGGTATTTCCATAGTGGTACCTTCTAACTTTTTAAGTTGTAATTTCAACTAAAAATAGTTAATAAATATTGATTCTACTTGAAATTACAAGAAAAATGATACCAAACAACCCATGACTAAAATTAAACACTAAATGCCAATACAGTTAACATATTTTTATTTCATGTTATCGCCTCATAAATAGTGACCATAAATTTTACATTGTTTGGTACCATTTTCTTGTAATGACGTGGAGAAATAATTTATGATAAACTTTCTGAGGTGTTTTATCAAATTAAAAAAAATTAGAGTTTGATCAAGGAAGCACCAATAGGTGATTAATAAACAGAGCACCGGAAGGAATACAGCCTGTCCTAATCCTCTGGCTTTGTGTGAGTGAGGAGTATGTGTGTGTGTGTGTGTGTGAGTGAGCATACCTGGCGTTCAGTGGCACTCGCATTTTGCTACTACTATAGTCTTTATAGATAAACATACAAACATAAGATCAACTAAACACTTTTAAATGTTTTAAACTTGCCTATAGTAGCACTTACTTTGCTTGTTGAGGACAGCCGTTTCGGGAGATCTGTCCCTTTGTCAACTCAGACCGTAACTCGAGCCGAAACAGCCGTCCTCAACAAGCAAAGTAAGTGCTACTATAGGCAAGTTTAAAACATTTAAAAATCTTTAGTGATTACTAGTAGCTCACGCGAAGATGGAATTAACAAATGATAAAAATAACCTATTTTCAATGACATTTAAATGAAAAAAAAATGTATGTAATACTATAGTAAGTGTATTGAAACACTGTAACTAAGTTATACAACAAATAAGAAAAACCAAATACAAAATACAGTAAATGGATAGAAAAGTAATAGACTCTGGTGATGACAAACATAAACTACAGGGTCACTAAAGAATTGGAAATGTTATTAACCTTCTATGTTTATAATTATGTATTAATGATGCTGACCATGAAGTGATAAACTATTTTGTAAAGATGTGCAGTAATTTGTATATATCAGTTTAGAGTGGTTTTGGCAGAGAATCCTTGCCATGGTGTAACGGTGTAATTCTTCTATGTTAAAACATTATTCTTTGACTTAGTAATGCGTATATCTTGAAATATAAATTATTAGCTTTATTTGTCAACAATGAATGAAATTTAGAAAGACTGTAATAATTTAGGACTTCATTAATTTCAAGGGTATTTTATAGAACTCTACATCGAAACCTAAATTGGCGAGGAATTTCCTGCTCTCCTGAGTGATCACGTTACAGAATATGGACTGCTAGTATAGAAACATACATTTGTAAATATGTAATGTATTGTTTTTGTAAATTATGTGAATTTCTCTGGATTTAAAAATACAAGTAAATCAAAGTTTAATAGTTATGTACATATGTACATCTGTGTACTCAGCCTGAGTAATACAAATATTGTATTAAGCAAATAGTCTTTTAAATAGTACACATACCAGCCTAATTATACAAGTTGTGTATCCAAGTAATCATAGATTTTATTGCTCATTTGCTGATTCCTTTGTAGATGAACCCTCTTTATTGCTGTCAACACCTAATTGGATGATAACAGAGTCAATGATCTCTTCTAAAATGTTGCCTGTCCACCAGTACTCCTTTAATTCTGTTAACATGTTTGACAAATTTGGGCCATCTTCATGATCTGATAGCACTGTTGAAGTGCTTTTGTATTAATCATACACAAAGCACCAGTAAGAATTTATTGCACAACTTTTTATTTAGATTTATTCCATGTTAGTTCTATGGAGTTAATGTTCGCATATGTATGTTGTTAATGGCAAACCACTGTGCGTATATTGTAGTTTAGCACCTGGTTTACCTTATAGAGTTTCCTACGGGTTAGTTTTTAATAATCATATCTATTAAAACATTCATTTTCAGTGAGGGTTAACTGGATTGTCTTTCCCTATAGTCGAGCTACTATGTTATTCTTTTTTTTGAGTTTTATAATCATACATTTTTCAAAATTTGACCATGGTAGCCTTAAGGACACTATAGAAGCCTGCTTTAAAAACAAGCTTAGCCCTCTCTAAAAACCTATCACTTGACCAAACATGTGACAGGTCATCTTTGTTGATAGGACCAAACAATGATTCTGTCATCTTTGATTTTATTCAGGACTCCTACAAAGTCTTCAATTTGCAAGATCTTCACAATTAAATCTAGTATTCGTCTGTAGAGAACATCTTCCCAGTTTTAATTTCTTGGTGGTATTTTATTTTACATTTAACAATACCAGGGTGTTAAATACGAATTTCCTGCTAATTTATTCCACACGAACCTAATGCTACTAAAAACTTTCAGGGTTTCTTCCTGCCATGGGAATCCAATCTCTTTCAAAACGAGAAGCAATACCTTCAAAGCTATACTTTTTACTTGTTTGTTGGTGTGAGCACAAACATATGGACAATAGTACTGGTAATTTGGCTGTAAGTATTGGAGACAATCTGTAGAAAGTTAAATATTCTGTCCTCTGTGTAGACAGAAAGGACTGGATACAAGTGAAAAAACAAAAATTATAAGCTGTACAAGGTAATATTTAATTAACATAAATAGGTTTTTAATTTATATCAGTGTTAATTTAATTATAACATAAACAAAAACTTTCTTTTTATGATTTAACCTTAAAAACGTTCACATATATATTGTCACAACAGAAAAACCAGAAATTCCATTCTTCAAGGTGAATAAAGAAAACAAATTGGTTTTAGTGGCCAAATCTTGAAAAAGTGCAGGGAATTTCTTCCAGCCATTATTTAATCTTATCCCAGAAATAAACACTGTTTACTTACATGTCACCAACACTGATAAAACTGAACCATTTATAAGAAACTTTCAATTATTCACAAGATATGAAGTAATTCAGTTTACTTTATAAAAACTTAACTTTTAATGTTATACAGTAGTCTCGATAATTTGAGGTGAATGGGACCCAGGATTACCAAAAACTTGGATTACACGGAAAAATTTCCTGAGCATTAATTAGAAAAAATAGGGCTTCTAATGCATAATAAAAATTAATTATTAATAACACCATTATAATTAATTTATAACAATCTCACTAGTTGGATAATTATTAATATTTAATAATTATAATTAATTAGTAACAATCTATTTAGTTAGATAATTATTAATATTTAGTAATTAGCAATAACTTCAATAGTTACATAATAATTATAGTTTAGTAATTATAATTTATTAGCAAAAACCTCATTAGTTAGATAATTATTAATTTTTAGTAATTATAACTACAGTAGTCTTGAAAATCCCAGTCCAATTTTTCGAGCTTCTATTAAATTCGAGCCTATTTCTATTTCAGAAGATTTTATCTATTTAAAAGAAATTTCAAATTATTTACTGTCATACAAAGCACCGTCGCCCAATCTCTCTTGGAAGCGACTGAAAGGCAAGAAAGCATTCTAGGCTTTCAAAAACAATACAGCAAAAGAAGTTGTGTAGCCTACTGGGTAACTGAACTATGGAATGAAATAAAAGAAGACTCATTAAAAAAGTCATAATCAAGTCATGAATCATAATAAAACTGATGACTGTGTCATCGATCCACAACAAAAAACAGATTTAACATTTCTTGTCAAGAAACTTCCAGGTGAAAATGTTGATGATAATGGTGTTCGTCAATGGATGAGTAAAGACATAGGTAAGTAAGTAACAATAACGCACTTAACTACTATTGAAATTGTACAAGAAACTACTGAATGTAGTGATGTCAAGAATAAAGATGAAGGTTCGACTGAGACAGAACAATAAGGGAAAATTAGTCACAATGAAGGAACGGCCAGCTTGGAAACTGCACTACGCTATATTGTACAACACACAACACACCAACAGATGTGGTTCTGCTAAGATATCTACAAGAGACTGCAGAACAAGAACGATTTGATAAGCAGACACAGAAGACATTTATAACTTTTTCCAAAAAATGTAGCAACCATGATGAACAATGCATTTCAAAACAACATTAAATTTATGTGAATACTGTAATCAATACAATTCTATAAACGTATTTTGTGGATTTTTTATTATATTACATTAGAACTCCATTTTTTTCTAATGTATTTCCATATAATCCGAGGTTTGGGTAATCCGAGAGGGTATCAGTCCCATCTACCTTGAATTGACTCTACTGTAATAAATAACAATCTAATTAGTTAGATAATTGTTAATTTTTTTAGTAAGACACTTATAATGGTTTAGAACTAAATTTATCCAAAGCAAATACTTTGATGCTGGATTAAAAAATAACAATTCAATGTATTATGAAATTATAAAGAAATTACTGTTTTATAAAGAATGATTCATATTAAACAGTATCATGTGTGTTTGTGCATTGAAATTATCTTCGTATATTTTTAAACTTTAACCAATACTTCCGGTTTGCAACACTTAAAATAATTTTTTTTGAATGTATTTTGAATAACATATGTAAAATTGAAAGAACAGGCGCGTATCCAGCGACTTGCTTTGGGGGGGGGGGGCGATCGATGCATTATATATATATATAATATGTGTGTGTGTGTGCGTGCGCGCGCGTGTATGTAAAAACATAGAACAGAAAAAGTTCTTTCTACGCTTGTGTTAGAAATCGGTAATGTGATAAAGATTCGTAGCAAATTAGACTTTTCAATAAATAATTATTCCATTTTCCAGTAAACAATTATTATAACACTTATGGCTAGAGAATATTATTAATTTCATAATAAGCTATCATTATAAAAATTGTTTATTAATTAATATAAGTAGTTATTCTTTCAACATGAACAATGAGTCAACTGCGAATATTACGCTTGCAAAATTACGTATTGAAAATCATATGTTCGAGACTAAGCTTCACTAGCGCTATCTGTTGTTAAAACGTTTAGACGTTTACGAGGGTGTGCAGAGGAAACGCTTCACATTTTCAAATTAAAAATTAAAATTGTATTTTTTATTTACAATAACAGACGAATTAACTTAAGTAAAAGTCTAATTTAATAATATATTGTCGATTTTTAACCCAAAGTTCTTGAGAGTTGAGGGGGCGATCGCCCCATCGCCCCCCCCTTGGATACGCGCCTGAAGAACGATTATTCATAATTTCTAACCTCTAATAAATCCATTTTTCTCTTATTCTGTGAGCTTTGTATTAGTTGAGAAAACCACAATTGAATATTGGTATCAACAATATATCAATTGCATTTATTAGCTTTTGGTTTAAATGTTATAAGTAGTTATAATAACATCAAATTTTGTGTAATATTTGTGCTAGTTTTAAGAGCGATTATGTGTTCACCTTTTGCTCAAAATCTGCTACAAATCATTCTGAGCTATAGAGCATGCAGCGTATAGATATGCCATGTTTGTCTTACTAATATCTTGAACTGCGTAAATATAATGATTTTATTACTGGTTAGCTAAGAAATAAATTGACAAAAATATAATTCATTTGGCATTTTAAAATAAAACTTCAAGTTTGTTTCTGTTACACCAAATTTTAATTTAAAAAGTCAAGTATTCATAGGTTCCTTATAATATAGTTCATACGCAAAATAATAAAAATAATCAATGGCGATTAAAGTAGGATCGAAAAGAATTGGAGTAATGCAAATAAAATGTATAATACCAATTGATAGACAACATAATAGCTTGCATAAAGAATAAGGATGGTCCGATACATAAAATTCTCGATTCTGATTCTCAATTATTTCAAGTTATATAGGCCAACATGATATTCTCGAATAATGAATTTAGTTAACACGTTGGTCATACGGTGAAGCCATTGACAAATTCCGTGTAATAGGCTTCACAAAACGTAAAACCCTGGTATACGAATAGGAATTTTTGGAAGCATGTCAAATATATCGAATAAAAGTAATGATTTATTTAAAATTACAAATGTGAACTTCAGTTCAAAATTATAGTATAACTTCAGTAATAGCCATTTCAGTTTGTATAACTAGAGAGATTGGAGCTACTTTTTCTTTGTGTTTTGTTTTGAGATCTATGAAGCGGTGGCTGCCAAAGACGTAAAGAGAGAGAGACACGCTGAGGACATACAGAAGGCAACTGGTGATGGCAACGTAACACAAACTGAAGTTGCTTTTTCACAGCATATAGAGTTGCATGCACATATTCATAGTGAATTGATAGCAACGCGACCAGCGAGTGACACAGAAACTAGAGTTGCTCCGATCACAACATGCTGTATACTCATTGTTCAGTTTCTCAGTTGCCAGCAGTATTTGTTGTGTTGTGTATGCGTTTTTCAGGAGTGCTTCCATATTTAAATAATTATTATTTTTATAGTACTTTTTGTATTACTGTTTTTTTGAATAGTCTTTTATTATACTGGTATAGTACACCAGAAAAACAAAATATTGCTGGTTCTGGTCATGATTTGTGTATCCAACAACTTCAAGACGGTACGAATGATTACTAACATTTTTTCAAAATATATAAAATCGGCACTTGAACCATTGCTTTCTGTATAGAGTCGAGCCTGCCTAAGTGAGAGTGAGACAGCAAAGAGAGAAAACCAGAGACAAACGGACCAAAAATCTTTTTGATCGTCTTTGTTGTTGCGTCTTAAATAATATTTTCATATCTCAAAAATTAGCATTTGCATTAATCGTTTAATTAAGATGATTACAATATAAAAAGGCAAGTACTTTTACGGTATGTAGTGTACTGTAAGGTTAATAGACATTCAGTGTTATGTCCAGAATTAAAAGTTTAACGTCAAGAATTACATATTTAACGTCTAAAACAATTTTATAAATAAAAAATACCACAAAAACCAGTCCGGATTATGCGGAGATCCGGAATAAAGAGGCCGAAGTATCAAGGTTCTGTATATAAATTAGAAATATAATTTCTGTTGAAAACTGCTGAAGATTGCCACGGAGCGATCAAAAATGTTCTGTTTCAGTAAGTTTATACAAATTTACAAAATTTAAAGTTCAGATAGTCATAAACTAATGTAAAAGTGATTAAAAAATATAATGTTCTCAAAAACTGTATTTTTAAAGCGTAAAATCTGACAATCACAAACAAATGACTTTATTTTTACTTCAAATGATTCTTGATTATCACTTTGAAGATGCTATCGACCTTAATGTTTCAATAGCATCCAAAGTGATAGACTGTACACACTTATAGCTATTGTTAACAAGTACATGCATCTCTCTTTACAACCATCGTAAGAGAGAATGAGTGGTATTTTAGAAATTAAATAGTTCAGGATTTGTACTGAAGAGGTAGATGACTGATACTTACTTGAAACACATTTATTCATTTTCTATAATACTATCTATTTTATGGATTTATATAAATTTGTTTGTTAAAATAATAAATTAACTACTCAATTATCCACCACAAGTCACTTTGTCTAAGGCTTCGGGTAACAACCAGAGTTATAAATAGTGAGAAATATTAAAAGTTTAACATGTGATAAATATGGACAATAAATAACATACAAATACAGTAAAAAATAATACTGAATACCTCTAACCTCAAATACTGTATTTTTACTTAATGTACATATCAATTACCAAGTAACCATCCTCTGAGGAGTAAAAATAAATTTTTAACGATCATAAATGATCAACATCCAACATCAAATCGAAAAAGAAGAACATTTACAATTTTTTAATGTTTGCTGTATTAGAGATATGGATAGAATAGAATGTGATATTTACAGAAAGCCAACATCTAACGATAGATTTATTTGAAAGAATACAACCATTGTATCTAACTGAAATTTGCATTTTTTAATACTTTAGTAGATACTTTTGATAATCTTCTACTTTTTCACTAGGGTTTATATTATTGTTTTGAGTATCATAATTATCTGCCATACCTAGCATTGTCGCATTATTCTGTGGCAATGCTAGGTAGGGCAGATATTTACCATACTCAAAATAACTTTAGCAAATAGATTAACATGTTCAGCATGGCTAGCATACCGGCACGCTTTGGGTTCCCTTACGAGGCACTGAGAGCTTGCTGGTGTGCTCCCTGCTTCCCTTCTGAGCGACGGGAGCGCACCAGCATGCTCACTCCCAGTTTAATTGAAACTTCTCTAGTGTCGATACGTGTTTGTATAAAGGTGTGATTGTTACACCAGTGCTTCAGAAGAGTTTGGAGAACATTGTGCCTGAGTCGTTTTTTAAATCTGATCATCCCAAATTAATTTTGATGGTTCAACTGAAACAATGCTTCAGGGAGTTTTATGAACAGATTTAATTTGGTTTAACTTCTATATTTTGTTTTTTTTATAGTTTGAACCACTTTACGCTGCAAAATATCCGGCAAAAACAACGATCATAAAAATAAACTAAGCTTTCTGAACTCACGCAAGAATAAACGATAACTGTCCTATTAGAGTGAATAAACCAACTCGATGTGGGAACAGACTATTGTAAATATGAGTCATTGACAAAATGCTTGTACGCCCAGAAACCTAATGTGTCATCATAAGATTGTAGTAAACAAATGTCAGCTAATCTCGGCTATAAATAGTCTCGGACGGGACATATGCATTATCTGTGTCTGCGTTTACATTATTGATCTCTATTGCTTTGTGAAACACAACATAAACTTAAACAAACATTCCGAGTTAAAAATTGAGAGTTAATTTTAATATATAGTATATTTTAGTAGTAGGTACTTTAGATTTTTATGTAAATTATCTTTTTTTCTCTCTCTTTTATTGTGGTTTGTTATTGTCATACAGTAATTTATCATTTGTATTTCTTTTTTCTAATTGTGACCTGATAAATAAAACAATATTTTAACGTCTAATACACTGTTTTGATATCTTCAATAAACCTGTATACATTAGAAATAAAATTATTGAAATGAGAACAACGGGCACGATAATTAGATGCTACGACAAACTATGCAACCCGCATAGCATTCTACTGCCGTCAGAGGTGGAAGTTAACGAAAAAACATACAGTAGTTTAATGAGATCACCAATATCGCCACCGTGCTGAATGTGTTAATAAACATACCTTTGGATAAAAATGTTTTGTAATTGAATTAGAATCTATCAAGAGTATAGCAAAATATAATGGTTAGAATCCTAAAATTATTGATATTATTAGGAAGTAAAAGAATATGATTTTTAGAAGAAAATCAATTTATTATTTTAACTTTTGATGGAGTTTCGATTAAAGGGTTGGAGCAAATTTTTTAAGAAAGTTGTTGAAAGTTAGGTATAAAAATCATAACAGGGTTAAAAATTAATTAGATAATTGTAAAGATAAGATAGATTAGGAATTTATAAATTTAATTGTAAAGACTGCGATAAAATATATATTGGACAGACTAGGAGAATAGTTTTAACTAGAACAGGGATATAAAATACCAAATTAGACAAATCAAGTATTGCTGCCCATATTTTAGTAACTAATTATAATTAAAATGTTAAACTAATTAGGAAAGTTAGGATCAACAATTCTTGAGTAGTTTTTAAAGTTATATATTAGTAAATATGATCATGATATTGTATTAAACTCTGATAAAAAGTCTATTCCAAATTCTATTTTGTATTCAACTGTCAAGAAAGATTATTTTTATATAAAAGTTTTAGGTGGGTTACTTTCCATTTTTATTTAAGAATCAGTAAATAAGCATGAGTTTTAATGTTATTTGTAAGTTGACGATGTGATATCTAGCCTTCACCAGGATTAGTGGCGATGGTGTTCCGAGTGGGGGGGGGGGGCGGGGGTAGGTAGTTTTGTAGATTATAAATTAGGTAACTATGTAGAGATACTTACATTGGTTGTTGGTCGTGGTGGTTACGCCTCTGAGAATAGTTACTTGGTATCCGAAATGTACATCAAGTAAAATTAAATATATTTTTGGTTAGAGGTTTCTGAGTGTTATTTATTATTATATAATCACAGTTTATTCCAAGTACATATTGGACACAAAGACAGGTAACATCAGCGTAATACAACATGAAATAAACTCAAAAGTTTTAAAAATGAAACCTGTAAATTAATATAAAAAAAACATTATGGCTAAATATTCAATATTCACCTTATTATCACATATAACTACATTGAAAACAAACAAATACAATTTTATGCACAATATTATTTTACAAGAAACCAAATTAAAATGAAAAAGATACTTAATAACAACTAAAACAAGCATATTACTTGATTGTATTTTATAATTACTTCACTATATTGATATGCCTACAGGAAAGATGTTGTTATTTTTAGGAATGAAGACTTAAGAAGTAGTGGGGTGTATAAAGCATAATGCAGCTGTGCTTAATCTTTCTACGAGGAAAGCTAACAAAGGGGAGACTATCACCTGATTTGGATGTGTTGTTGCACAGCTGGAAAATATAACTGCGGTTACAGCGTATCATAGATGGCACGGTGCGTGCTGCCAACATTCAAATACCATATCACTCACTTTGAAAATGTTTTGTTCAACATATAAGTAAGCAGGACTCAGAATTAATATTATTTAAACTAATTGTATTTCTTAAAAGTATTATTCCAAATATAAATCATATAAAAATTTGCAAAAATATGATCATTTTTGAGTTATAGAGTTTATTATCACTCTACATATGACTGCTGAAGAACAAATGAAGGTTTAGATTTAATTTTCGATGGATGATGAAGTGAAGTAGCAAGGCAAATTTAGTAAAAAAAAGCATAACTGCTTATAGCTTACACGTAATGTTACAAGTAAAGATGGCAAAAAAAGCTTTAATATAAACTTAAATAGAAATGTAAAACATAAATTGAGAAATAACTTAACTGGTACTAATAGTTTCACTAAAAACTAAACATAAATACAGTAAACTCCCGATTATCCGTGGGCAGATTAACTGGTTTGCGGATTATCTGGGGTCTGCCATTGTTTTACAAATATCCAAAATTTATTCCAATCAGATTCATTAATGTTTTTTTTAATCACTCAACGTGGCACAATATCCGGTAAAAACAACGATCATAAAAATAAACTAAGCTATCTCAAATAACTCAAGGATAAACGATAACTGTCCTGTTAGACTGAATGAACCAACTCGAGTTGGGAACAGACTACTGTATATAAGAGACAATGACAAAATGCTTGGACGCCCGAAAACCTAATGCGTATCATAAGATTGTAAACAAATGTCAGCTAATCTCGGCTATAAATAGTCTAGTACGTGACATACGCATTATCCATGTCTGTCATATACATTATCGATCTTTTTGGCTTTGTGACACAAGTAGAAACAAACATTCCGAGTTGAACGTTGAGTGGTTATTATACTTAAATAAGTAGTAGGTAGTTTGAATTTTTTAAGCGTTATTTTTATTGCTCTGTCTTTTTTATTGAATTATATTTTTTTGTCATGCAGTATTTTATCATTTGTATTAGTTGATATTTTATGTAAATTTCCTTTCTTTGTTGTAAACCGATAAATAAAACAACATTTTAATGTCTAATATACTGTTTTAATGTTCCAAATAAACCTGTATATGGAAGAAATAAAATTTTTGAGATGAAAACAACGGACACAATAATTAGGGCAAGACGACTCTTCACTGTGCGACAAAATGGTTCTCAAGGAACTTAGATTGCACATTAAAACTAAATCAATGCTCACAAAAAAGAGACGAAAGTGACAGATTATTTTGTTAAAAAGTGAAAGGATTATGTGTAAAGGAAATTACATATGTACATACATACTTACTTTTGACATATACTTATGTACGTATTGTAAATAGTTAGACATATAAATGTACATGTTATAATCCGTCAAATACATTGACATTTTAAATTATTTTCTGTATTTATTTTGTCCTCTGAAGATTATTTGTGAATTGAATTAACCGGGGTCATTATTTGTGTAACTTATGGTATAAGGATTATCCGGGGAATTTGTTATCCGGGTCGCTGGGCCACCCTATTCCACGGATAATCGGGAGTTTACTGTATTAAAAAAAACCTTGGAAAACAAATTTTGACAACACACATGGTAACATGAAACACAACCATAAACCCTAATACAAGACTGTTGAATCATGTATATAGCTCATTTAACTCAGAGAAAAACACATTTTAATTTTTCAACTAATTTTATTTGACTAAACACGAGGGATGGGCAAATGCCTGAAATTTGCCATTCCGATTCTCAAATCTTTCTTTCGATTCTTGATTCCTTCAAGTTATGTAAGCCTACATGATATTCTCTAATAACGAATTCAGTTAACATCTCGGTCATATGATAAAAGTAATGATTTATTTAAAATTACAAATATAAATTTCAGTTCACAATTACAGTATAACATCAGTAACAGCCATTTCAGTTAATATAATCAGAGACATCGGAATTACCTTTTCTTTGTGTTTTGTTTCCACACGTATAAAGTGGTGGTGGCCAAAGACGAGGAGGAAGAGAGTGAGACAGCAGAGCGAGCGGATAAGAAATGCTTCCGATTGTCTGTTGTTGCGTCATAAATAATAATATTTTCGTTATCTTAAATAAAAACATGTTTTTTGGGCTTAACTCATTAATGTACATTCAATCAAGTATTGACTCATAATTTCCGTGCCATAATCAATACGCAACCTTGAGCATTCCTCGACGTACTATTTATTTGATGCAATACATTTAGGTCTCAAAATATGTTAGTAGATATTGTAAGTATATTCGCAGCATGTATTATAATACACAAATTAAGTTTTGGTAGTTTGCCGTACTGCTTCAGAATAGAATGATTTTTTTGCTATGCTGTCAGATTGACAGAAGTCATGTTTTGTTTAGTTTAGTCGATACATGTTTTAGTATTTAAATAAGTAATAAAGGGTGTCAAATTTATCTGAACATACTTCAAGTAAATGTCAAGGTAAAAGAGGTAAGGAAGCCTAGATGTATAATTTATTATCGGGATGTAAACATAGACGATCAAGACAAGGGGGAGTACACCCCTTCCCAGGTCACTCATCGTACTAGTTCCAAGACTCATATCATTTGCAATTTTTTTACATGTCTAAAAATTTTTTACCCGCATCTAATAGTTTTATTTCACGCATCTTATCTTCAATAAAAACGGTTCTTTGCTTTTCTGGCATACTGTATATTGTAGATTACAAATTCTAGGACAGATAATTACCTAATTACGTAAAACATATGTAAACTGATTGATAGAGATACCCAAACACAACTGATTAAGTTTGGTTATACACTAATCTATAGAACACTAGTGAACTGAATGACACCGAAACGTGAACACAACTGGGCTGGTTGCTGGCACTAAAGACTGGCCTGACGACAAGGCGCTTTGAAGAATAAAGACGATCACTTTATTTTCATATTAAGTCCGGATATGAGAGGTTTTACTGAATTTCCAACATTTGACACATAGTGTTATATGACAACTATGAATCAATTATTAATGGTCAATCAATTTCAGTTATCTGTCAGCAGTTGGGTAGCTATACCAAAACAACTACAATGCCATTATGCAGCATACTTTTTCCCGGGGATATCACCACTCTGGGAAACTACAGGATGAGTCATGGGAACAAAGTGGTTTTGAAATAGCAAAAATCAGCTCATTTTGAAAGTGGTGGAGCTGCTGTACATACAATTAACTCATGGAATTTTAATCAGTCTGCATCATGAAGTCATGGACATTATCACAACATACAATGGTTTTGTTAAAAGTGTAAACATTTCTATATTCATCGAATTAAGTCAGTTTCTTCGGTGAGGTTTTGTTTTTTTATCACCAATTTTTATTTATTGGTACCTTAATCTATTTACATATCTATCATGTGACATGTTGTCAGCAGTGGTTTTACAAAACACAGCAATTATAAAAACTAATAGTTCAGTGGAAAACTGAGGAAATTTACAGTATTTACTAACAGAGTAGTAAGTTCTAGTGGAAAGTTAGATTAATTTCTTAGTTTACGATGCACTCATATTTGATAGCATGGTGTGTTAAAGACCACAATAGACTAATAAACAGTCAGGTGTAAACATCGAAGGTGGAGCTGAAGCTAGTAGATATTTTCCTAGGATGAGAATAGCGCTATGGTGGGATATTAGCTTGACCACTAGGCATATTTCTTCCATCAACGCTTAACACGTCGACTGCCATGGCGGTCACCAGTGACCGACACTGTAGACCTAACTTCAGACTATCTGGTACATCACACAAGGCGGTTGGGTACATTCATGACGTATTTAACCATATGAGGTGTCTGACACCTCCTCTGTGTGTTCCTGCAGTTTAGCATTCAGAAATTAAAAAAATTTTTTTTTTACAAGACTATAATTATTGAGAAACTAGAAGTTCAGAATTACAAGGAAATAGTTTTAATTTAGACTTCTTTGGAGAACTACATTATATTTTAGAATAATGTTACATTTGATTTGATCCTAAAAAAAATTCACGTAAAAAACTGAACAATTCGAAAATTAGAAACCAACAACTTTATTTTAAAACGTCTACCTCCAATTTATAAGATCATATAAAATTCATAAAAACAGCTCAATTTAAAATATACTTGTATTGAATCACTGCAAACATAAATGTAAGAATAATGTTCAGATTATATTTACATTCTAATTATTCGAGAAAAAATATTTTTAAAAAGAAAACAGTTATGCTGAAAACTGAAATTGTGTATCTATAAAATATGTGAGAAAGATCTAGTAGCTATATTTATTTTTTTTAAATATCTACAATATTTTAAAAATAGGTTATAGTATATATTTAAAATTGAATTTATATTTAAAAAATACAACGAAAATACTAACATTTTAAATTCAAGTTACTTGATGTAATCATCTTGAATTCACTGATTAAACGAATTTTAAAAATACTTAACTAAGTGAATACGTAATTGCCTACTTGCTGACGCGTGTAATATTCGTTCAAAATATTAATAATATTCAAAATATTCGTTCCTTTTACGAAGTAAGGGTTAGCCTTTTAGAGTAGAGGGCTCTTCATAAAAGGAACGAATGTTTTGAAATGCGTCAGCAAGTAAGCAATTACCTATTCACTTAGGTATTTTTAAAATTATTTTAAATTCATTTGGAAGATTGGACTTAAATGGGGAATGCGTAGTAAGTCCGATGTAGCGACTCATAGTATAAATATTTACGCCGGGCCATAACAGTCACCGGTGTCTGATAATATTATAAAATAAACTAGTTTAAATGAATAAGCACACTAAAAGACAAAAATATTATTGTTTTGTCATTAATTAAACTAAAAGTACAAAAAAATTGTGTTTGAACGTTATCAGAAAATTGGTTGGCAGTGAATGTGTTAATGATAAAGAAAATAATGAAACACATGGGACTTTGCTCAATGCACAACCATTTTAAAATCAAAATCAAACCATGCTAAAAAAATATTGATTGAACATGATAAATTATTTCAACTTCCAGGTTTTATAATTTAGAAAAATTATAAGTAATTTATGTGACCATTAAACAAATATTAAATTACAAACAACAAACCAATTATTAATTCTGGATAACCAATGTCACATTCGACTTAGTAATAAATGCATGCCATTATGATAATCTCTATAAAATGCTAAGTGAATTGAACAACATATTTCTACTTATATACTCACTTTGTCCTTGGAATATAAAGCTAGTGTTCCCACGCTGCCAATTATTCTGATCGAAGCCAAGTAGAGTTGTGTCTATTCTCACTTTGGACCCTTGCTTATACACCTTGTACGTATCGCTAGGGCACATACGGGACACCAATGGAACTGAATAACAAAATTATCTGTTTAAATCTCTTTAATGAAAAAAATTACAACATCAAAGCTATTAAATCTACTAACAACCATTAGTTATACAGTCAACTGTATTATTTTTAATAATTTGTGTGAGGTTTATTTTTACTTGATTTAGCTGCTAACTGAATTATCCGCAGAGATATTATCAATATTGTTTTATTACACACATGGCTGTTTAAAGGAATTATTTAGACAAAAGGAAAATTTCAAGTTATGTTGTGTACAGTTACAACTTACATGTACATACAGTCTTCATGATTGGTGTGAAAATTTATTGTAATTGTCAAAATTTGTTAAATTTATAAATAAGGTTAGCTCATTTCTTATTACACAAAATTAGTTGAAAAAAGTACCATGCATTAAAAATTGTCAGAGAGAACCTTAAACTCATTGAAATGCTTGAGAAAGATGAGTGAACTAAGAAGCTAGATAGAGAGTTCACAACAGAAGAAACAACAGTAAGGTATACAAGAAAACATAAACAGACAGTAGTTAATTTTGAGCTAAACAATGAATTTTTAAAAGACAAATCTGCATATAGTGATCTATATGAAACAATGTTACATGGTTTAATCAGTGCTGAGGATATTCCAATGAGGTAATTGTCAAAATTTGTTAAATTTATAAATAAGGTTAGCTCATTTCTTATTACACAAAATTAGTTGAAAAAAGTACCATGCATTAAAAATTGTCAGAGAGAACCTTAAACTCATTGAAATGCTTGAGAAAGATGAGTGAACTAAGAAGCTAGATAGAGAGTTCACAACAGAAGAAACAACAGTAAGGTATACAAGAAAACATAAACAGACAGTAGTTAATTTTGAGCTAAACAATGAATTTTTAAAAGACAAATCTGCATATAGTGATCTATATGAAACAATGTTACATGGTTTAATCAGTGCTGAGGATATTCCAATGTCTGGAGTAATGTGTTGTCAAGGATACCAATATGTTGTTAAGTGCCCAAATTTTTACAAGGGACACTTACAAGGGGACTTTGCAGTATTTTCTGGATGGTTTACATGAAAATGGATACTTTGTCACAGAAATGGCCATTCACAAAACTACTTACAGTTTACAGAAAGAAGCTGGTAAAATATTCAATCAAAAAAATCGTGATTATTGGCAAATACATAAAACTAATGAAACAGATTTGAGTTGGAAGTTTTGTCTCACACTCTTGCAATATTAAAAAAAAATGAAAATAATGGTGATTTAATCTAATGTAATTGGGTGACATAAATTAAAATCACTTGTAATTGGAATTTAAAAAAATAATAAAAATGTAGCATTATATTGTTATAAGCAATTTGATTGGGTGAATTGCATATTATTAAAAATGTAATGATAATAATGAGTATTCTTTATGGTTTCACAACAATTTTGTTAAAGATGGGTCAGCCTATTTATAAAAACATTTGCTGACTATTGAAGCTGTGATGCTGATTATAAATGTGCCATTCCATTCTAATGAAAGTAAACTTAAAAATAATGACAATAAATTCCTCCCACCATACATAACGTCTCTGGTTCAGCAAACTGACCAAGACATAATTTTTGAGGAAGAAATATATTCTAATTAAAGATATTTTTGAAGCATTTAGTTTGTCATTCTAGTATAAAAACGTGACAGGATAACTTGGTGCTGTATTGCTTGCACAATCATGGAGTCTCCTTTCTGAAGTGCCAAAAGATTGATAGCTTGAAAAACAACATACTTTTCAAAACAAAACATAATATGGCAACCCTTTCCAAACCTAATAAAAAATTACTTTTGGGTAAATATTGTGTGCAATTGACAATAAGTTTTTATTTTATTTTAAATATACTCGTTTTTTTGTAGAACACAAACATCTACTTTATTTTCTGCAGGAAATATGGTAAGTTAATTTTTTATAACATTTTAGTTGGGGCTACTTTTTTGGAAAGTTGGGTGGCCAAACCTAACTGTAGCAATTTTTCTGCAGAAAATGAAGTTGATAATTTAAGGGGTGTCTGCAAAAAGAAAGCTAATGTTTGGTTAGGTTAGGGTTAGATATTTTACTACTTAATGAAGAGGTAAATATTTACATTTGGGAATTAGCAAAAAAGTGTTGATAACTTATTTAACATAACTTTAGGGTGTTTCTGCGAAAAACAAAAGCCAAAGTTAGGTTAGTTTAGCTGTAGCTATTTTACTACTTAATGAAAAGGTAAATATTTTTTTATTTGGAAACTAATTAGAGTCTGCTTATATGGAGTAATACCTTTGGGCCAAAAAAGTAATTCCAACTAAAATGTGAAAAAAATTAGCTTTTTGTATTTTATACAGAAAATAAAGTAGATATTCGTGTTCTACACACAAAAACGAGTATATTTAAATTTTAAAAAACTTATTGTTAATGCAATATTTACCCAAAAGTAATTTTTTTATGTTTGGTAAGGTTTAAGTATCTTCAGATTCATGTTCAGCATGGTCAAATTAACCAGAACAAAAAATATTTCTCCCATCAGAGTGGTAGTCGCTGATCTTAATATAATTAAATAAAATAGTTGTACAAAAGCCAGTGTCATTAAATTTTTGCTAGCATGTGAGTTTTGTACAGATTTTTAGATATTGCTGTGGTCAATGTCCATATTTCTATGTAGCAATAACAAGAGTAACAATGTTAATCACAAAAAAACATGTATAGAGTTGGTTGAGAAGTCAATTCCTACTGAGGTCAACAAAGAAAATTTTTATTTGAGTTACTTTTTATTTTATAATTACAGTGCATTTAAAAGCTATTCTTTGGTTGATTGTTTAGATTAGGCAGGGGGCACTATGGGCATCTACATTGCATACTGCACCTACTGCTCTCTGTGACAAGATACGATAGATGCAGATCATCTGCCGTGATGCAATGCAGTCGACCATTCCGGAGATGATGATGACCCAACTAAGGCAGTTCATCTATACTGGTCATCGCGTCACCAAATTGTTCTACAGCCAAGGGTGGGCGTTGGCTAGTAAGTAAGTTTTATAATTACAATTAATATAAATATGTATATACATATGACAGAATAACAATATTAAGTGGTAAAATAGAAAACGAACTTCCTTGCAATTTTCCATTTTGCTCTCTATACAGTATATGGTGTAGGACTGTTATTTTCATTTGTTACTATTTATTTGCTTTCTTTTATTTGTTTCTAATTTATGAACCTGATGGTGGTCTATAATTTCTCATTCTATTCCTCTCTTGTAATGCTTTATTACTGCAAGAAATCGTTATCTTATAACTTCATATACATCAAGCTGTCGCTCATGGTCACTGTTATGTTGTGTTTGAATGTCCATTTCAGCAATGTTTAGATGATAGAAGGTCAATGGGCCGTATCTATCTTTCTTAATTTACGCTGTAAGTTTTGACGTTCAAAAAATATCTCTGCACAAATGTCTAGTCTTGTGCGTGAGATATCAGAAAATAAACTCTCTAGAAGAAAACAAATCAATCAAACAATGACAACACTCATGATTAGCTGGACTAGTCTTTATTCCCGCTATTAAAATCCGGTTCAGGCTGTTGCCACATTGATCAGGATATGAGGGATTTTTTTTTACTGTATTAGATTTCATCAGAAGTCCTATATTTTCTAATGCTCAGGAACTTTATCCATGTAATCCGAGTTTTGGAAATCCAAGGGGCTCTGGGTACCATTCACCTCGAATCATCGAGACTCTATTGTGTATACATATTTATATTGTTATTATAAAATTAAAAAAACTAAAATAAAATTTTGATTTTTTGACTTGCGTAGGAATTGAAAAGCCAACTTCTTTTTTTTTACATTACTTGTTTTATTTATTGCTAATTGATAATTGCTATTTTATATGGGAAAAAAGGATTAAAATTTATGACCCGGGTAAAAGGTTTCTTTCAGAATAATGGGCATGTTTCCATAATTACAATCAGTATGCAATGTTCTGGGAGTTTTACATCTTTTCTTTACCTTGCCTAAAGTTCATTTTATCTTTTTTTAAATTTTACTGCTCAGTTGATTATTAACTTTATGTACTTTTCACATTAATACATACACAAGGACCCAAGATTTGTTGCATTATAACAATTTGTTGTTACACTTTTATGTTGTCTGATAATATAAAAGTTAGAAATTTATTAATATATTTATAGTTAATTTATTTTAAATTCAAACTGAACAGTCTCCATTTGTCATAACGGTTTATAAATAAAATATAATTTTGAAACTTACCCCAGCTTGTAAATTCCCACTTCATTTCCACATAAAAATCAGGAGCCTATACAAAAAATTACATAAGTTATACATTTTTTTAAATTATTGTCTATTCATTATTTCTAAATCAATACTCTGATTTGTCTGAAATTGTAAATAGCAAAAGGAAAATAATAAAAATTTACAAGAGGCTATCCAGAAATTTGTTATAAGAAACCCACATTTTTATAATAAAAAACTAATTGTTTCTTCACCTATTTTCCCAAATCTGACTCAAGTTGCCCTCTACAGGTTTGTGCCACAATACCAGCAATAAAAATGAAAAATTTTATTTACAATGATATTATCATGATGAGAAGTTGAAGAATTGATTACTTTTATACAAAACATTTAGCTGAATTGTCAAGAATAGTTGACAAAGAATGACACGGAAAAGTTTCAAACATTAAATTTATGACAATAATCTGTAATAGAGCCTAATATAATGCAAATAGTATTTAATCATTAAAAAATATAATTAAAATGTTTTAACTTTTATGACAGAATGGCTCTCTGTTTGAAGTTCTTTTATTAAATATTACAAAATCACAAAATGATTTAATACAGATTTTTCAAAGAGTCAATTTTAAAATAATTGTTTAATACAGTATTTACCTACAACGTTTGTTATGTCATTACAAAATATAAATGTAAATTTTTTAAACAAACTTACTTAGACAGGACGTTTTTGATTGCTCTGTGGCGATCTTCATCAGTGTCACCCCTTAACCTAACAACTTCAAGCAGAAGACATTGATGAAGATCGCGATGGAGCGATCGTAAATGTTCCGTCTCAGTAAGTTTTTACAAAATTTAAAGTTCGGATAGTCATAAACTAATGCAAAAGTGATTAATTAAGAATAAGTATTACACACTTAAACAAATTATTAAAAAAAAAAATTTTAACAGAGGTTTATCAATTGATCAAGCATAGCATTTCATTAAGGAAATTATACATTTATCAACTACTCTATTTCACTATGAGGTATAGTTTTTCTCTTGGTTTTACAATTTTGTTTATTATTTATTAATTTTTCCCTTCATATTGTTCCTACTGTGAGATGACAGCAAAACATGATAAAAAATTAAAATTAATTACAGATGCAAATATAACAACAATGAATATTAACTTACGTGACAAGTATTAACTTACCTTATTAAGAAAGATATGTTTTTTTTTTTAATATCTTGAAAATATTGATAGAATCTACATGACTAAGTCATGTTACATTAAGTAACACCATAATTTAGAGGACAATTCTCTATATGTACTGTAACTAACACCATAATTTAAAGGACAATTTTCTATATGTACTGTAACTAACACCATAATTTAGAGGACAATTCTCTATATGTACTGTAACTAACACCATAATCTAGAGGACAATTTTCTATATGTACATGTAGTAATGGTATAGGGAAAGGTAGTGAATTCATGTACACTTGAGGTAGTGGCACCTCATGGGCTGGTTACATGGTTGCCCAACCACCAAATCAGAGATCAATAGCAAAAAAAAAAAAAAAAAAAAAAAAAAAAATATATATATATATATATTATATATATTTATTATGTAAGAATTATGTACATTGTTACGAGCGATTATCAATCATACCATGATCCATCATTAAAAATAATCATAAAAACCTCACAACCGCTGTGACCGTATGACGGTTCGCACAGTTGCAGACAGTATCGTTCATCCTAGTTATAGAGAAACCTGCAACACCCAGTGACGTCACGCCTAATGGAGAAAAATCATTGGTAGGTCCAGACAGACTAAAACAGCCAGGCAGCGTCATAAGGCTCCATTAGGTTGCAAACTGCCTGCAACCTCAGGAGTGTTTGTTTAAGATCGGCTCTGTCCAAAGAGACGTATCTCCGCTCCACTCCGAGTTTGCTGACATTCACAGTTAAGAATAAATTGAATGGATTGTTAATAAATAAACCCATAACTTGAGATTCAGTGTCTTAAATATCAGAAAGTATTAAGCAGTATCTAGCTACTTTCCCTATAACAGCCCTTTAAGTTTTTACGATTAACATTTCTTTGCTTTATAAAAAACTAACACTTCTACGATCTGCAACCCCCATAAGTTTTAGGCACCAGCCGCGTGATATTAGGTAAAGTCACACAACACCCAAGTCTGAAATATATAGGCTTATAATTCACATTTGCAGGGCTGCATACCTGAAGTAACCCTATAATCTACTATATACAAAGGTGTTTACTTGTTACTAAGGTGTACAATAAATAATAAGGAAGGAGAGGGAAAGTAATGACTAAGGATAGGGTGTAATATTCCCCTGATTCTGGGAGTAGGTGATTATTAAATTTTATCCTGGCAGTGTCAACTTGTCACTACTCAACATCAAGTAATGACAAAACATTAAGTTGATAATATAATATCAAAGATATATCTTAAGTTAAGTATATTAACCTCTTTGAGCCTAAGAAGAAGCTCGGGAACACCTCCAACACGTGTAGAGTACCTTTGAAAATCTCGTCTCTCCAATACAAGTTGGACAAGTTCAGGATCTCCTGTAGCTACAGCTTCTTGTACCACTGTCAAATGAAACAGTAACTATATAAACCTTAGTTTGTAAATTATCTGTATTATGTTCTTGTAAGCAGTTATACCAACACATTATAACCTAAGCAGTTATGCCAACATATAGTTGATAATGTCCCAGAGAAAGCCTTTTGACATAATACAGTAGAACACCTCAAATCCAAACATGATTTGATGAAAAAAAATGTTTTTAAGTATCTAAAATTTAATGAAGTATGTACTGAAAGTTTGCTACTTACGTAAAACAGGACTGAGATGTGTAATATATTGGAATTGACACTGTAAAAACATGATATTATACAAAGGCCCATACTGTACTACTGTATCACTTCATTAACATACAATTTATTGGCAGAAAAATAAAAATGACAAACACTAAACTATATGTTTCGCTTTAAAAAAAAGACACAAACACTTTTCTATATTTTTCACTTAAAATCAGTAACCTTCATCTGGCAAAGAGACGTAAACCTTCCTGAGGATGCGATGTTGAACCACCGTCGCATTAGCATAACATTATTGGGTGTTGCAAGTCCATTTTGTTCTATGTATTGCAACACAATATTAAGAGTGGCGGCGGCATCGGCATGAGTAACAGTATTGTAGAGGTATCACTTTCCTCACTATCGCTATCTGCTACACTGTTATCGTGATGATTCTGGATTATAGACACCATGTCATTCATAGGCTGAAGCAACGATGACATTGTTAGGTGGGAGGAAAATTGCTTTTATGTCTTTACATACCAACTGCATGTATGAAGGACATTGTCTATCAAAAGTAGAGCTTTTGGTGGCAGTCCATTTTTTTTCATTAAATTTTGTTACTGAAGAAACAAATTTATTTTTGAACCACTCCTTGAAAATATTACCAGTCATGCACACCTTACACTGATTTCTGTAACGAACAGAGAGAGCATTCAAGTTCATATTATTAGGCCTCGTGGCTTGGCAGATTTTTCAATCAACATTAATGGTAGATTATTTGTTCCCGTGGCGTTACTGTAAGCTAAAACTGTGAGACACTGTTTCCTCATTTTAAGCCCTGGTGCAGAAGATTGCTCTTTAGAAGCAAGACTTTTAGTGGGAAGGGCTTTAAAATTCAATCCAGTCTTGTCTGCATTATACACTTGCTGGGGTGAGTAATTTTCAAACAAAATCAAATCTGTGAATTCGTCTAAATATTCTTTTGTATCAAGATTATCAGCTGATAACTTCTCCCCGCTTACTGTTAGTTGTCTAATTTTGTGCCTTCTCTTCAATCTATCCAACCATCTACTGCTAGCAGTAAATTCCAAATCACCATTCATTAATTTCTTTAACTGTAATGCCTTTTCATGTATTAATGGGCCACTAAAAGGAACTCTTTTTCTGCCTCTCTTGTGTAAACCATAAAAAAACAGCCTCGTCAATTTTTTTATTCACAGAAACGATGGCTTTGTTCCAAAGACTTTTCATTTGTAGCACTGGAAAACTTTAATTTTGGATACAGAAATATGTAATGAATGTTCTAATATTGTTTACTAATAAAAAAAACAGACTTTTGTCACATGCAAAATGCACAGCAAATCCGAAATTATTCGGCAAATTTGTACTTTTCCAAATCCGAACAGGCTATAACCCTTATTAGTTCCGATTAGAGGGGTTCTACTGTATACAAGAACTGGATATTAACCCATGTTCTTATATTAATAGATATGAAGATAGTCTTCATACTCTTATAGGACTAAACATACATATATATATTTTTAGGTTAGTTCTAGTAGAGCTTAAAACTCATTTAGAAATTTTTGGACTAGATAGGAGACTGACAGACTTACCTAGTGGCAATAGACCAAAACTGCAATCGCTAGGAAATAAATAAATAGACACATATATAAACTTTTTACACTATTGAAATATTTCGATCACACAATGATCTTTATCAATCAAAAAAGAGAAAAAGAAAAGATACTTTTGTTCTATTGTTAGAAAAAGAAAAAAGTTATTGTTGAAAGAATATAGTTAATTCTTTCTAATCTATTAATAGGAAAAAGAAGATATACTTTATTCCAACAGCCTTTATATGTTTTAAGCTAAATTACTTTTGAATGTGTTTGAATTAATCTTTAAAGAAATTGTTTTTCAGGACACATTATAAAAAGTAGTAATTTCTTTCACAATGCCACTCGATCAATTTAACTGGCATACACAAATTATTATTGTACTGTTTATTATTATTACAGATGTTAATTTTTTGTTCTTAAACTGAAGTTATAATGGGATATCTTCATTCTTTAACATTACCTTAAATAGTCAAGGACATCAATCTTTTTCCTCAAAAAATAGTTTTAATCATTTCTACTTTTAATATAACCTATTTGGAAAAATAACTAACCAAAGGGTAAAACATATTCTTTGTTTAAATGGACTTTTTTTCAAGTTTGGTAATGTAATTGGCATTTTGGGAATGTGACCAATCCTATAATGTAACCTAAATAGCTATTCGAATAAATATTTCAAATTAATTTATTTCTTGGTAAGTTTAGGTTACCTGTTAAAGTTATTCATATTTTACAATTTATTACAAAAAATCGCTCATTATTTTATAGTTTTCTTACTACTAAAATAAATTACCTGTTTCTTTAGTTCAAAATAGTTTCTCCAACAAATAAAAAGTTCTAAATTAAGGTTGAAATTGCCTAACATTTGTCTTAATTTATACAAGTTATCTGACACTTAGTTATTTCCTGTGAGGTTGATCTATTACTTATAGAAAATTTGATCATTAAAAGTACTAGCTCTTCAAGTGTTATTCAAGTATTCTTGCCTAATCAGTGTACAGTTGGATGTTCCACATGCTTTATCTATAAGTTACAACCGTTTTCATAAAAGTTACTATGAGAAAGTTACGTCTATAGAACGTTTGAGTGGGTTAACAAGTTAATTTTATGTACGTCTCTAAAACATAGAAGTGTAGAAGTGGAGTTAAGCAGTTTATTTTACTATTTCTCAATTAAAACAAGGACCTATAATCTCTCGCAAATGTAAATTAATGTATACATTATAATTGTTGGTTATATATAATTAATTTTTCTATTTTTACATTTGAAAAATTTAAATGTTTGATGAAGTTTTCTATAACAAAGAACAAATATTAGATGAGTAGGAATAATTAGACACCACTCTAGACGCTTGGGATAAATTGGAATCACATGACGAAGAAGAGGTTGACTCAAATGATGATTCAAGAGCAAGAAGTAGATTTTGATTCAGACGACCTGGTTGGAGATCCAGATTATAAGCCGCCTGATGATGCTGTGTATAACAATAATCTAACAATGGAGATTTTTATAATATGCTGGATAATGCCTGCATGTTGTGTATATCTACACAATTACAAAAAAAAAAAAAACAAATACCAAGTCAGGGAGAAAACAGTTCAGTTGCTTCAATTTCATGGTAAATTTGAGCTAACAGCTGATGGGACTACTGATTAAGAAACGTCGGCCATATGTAAAAATGCCAAAGGATCTGAAACAATGAATTGAAAGGTGTTTTTTCGGCTAATAAAAAGTTACAAAGGGATATTACAGCTGTTTAGTAGATGCTTGAACTACCGTTGCGACTGCTGCTTTACCTTCAGCGAGCAATCAAGGGAACAAGAAAAAATCTAGAAAATAAGAAGAATGTAGAAAATGAGATGCAACTCTTGCAATATCATTTTATGTGGCAAGTACAAAAAGATGTACAGATTGTTGTAAAACGTTATATACATTTCTATCTAGTATTACATTTTTGTCAATCACCTATTAATTTTTTTTTTGTATTTAGAATAGCTACATAGGTTTGTAACAATGTTCTAACACAATGACATAACAAAACCTTTATTATTAGTGTTTTAAAGAGTCATGTTCATTAATTATTTTCATGTATATGTATGAGATGTATAGGATGGATGTATATGTATAAATACAGTACAGTCTCGCTAATCCGGTCTTCGATGATCCGGACGTCCGGCTAATCCGGACGGCCCAAAATTTTTGTTTAGTTATAGTATTTTACAGTGCACAATCAGTCTGCCGTCCACAAAAATATTTATTTTTATACGTCTATATTTGTTATTTTTCAAAGGGGTTTTCCTACTTTAATAGACAAATAATATGATTTATTCATTAAAATATGAATTTACCATATTATTTGTTTCTTTTGCTTATTAAAGTAGGAAAAACGTCTTTGAAAAAATATATTCACATTAGATCTCCCAACACTACAACGCACGTGACATCAGAGACATCTTGCGATAAACGAAAATAAAGGACCCTAACTAAATGGATAGACAGTCTATCCGTCTGGCGTCAGGTCAGTTGTGTTGTCGGACGGATGCCACCTTTACTACTTCTCGCATGATTTCTGCTCAGTGGTCATTTAATTCTAGTGCGATATTGATCTGTGTTTTTTATTTACGTCTCGTTCAGTGTTCAGTGAAAATGGCGACTAAACGTAAGTCAGTGACAGTGACAATGGAATAAAAACTCCAAGCTTTATTTCGTATTGATGGAGGTGAATCGCTTACTAAAATTGCAAAAGAGTTAGGCGTGGGAAAACAAACTGTTTCCGATTGGAGAAAAGCGACAGGAAATTGAAGATTTTATTGCAAAAATTATTAGTTAAGACAGTTTAAGCAGCAGAAGCATTTTAAAAAAACAAAAAAATGAAACCCTAGATGATGCTTTGTATGTTTGGTTTTGCCAACAAAGGGAACAGGGTGTTCCATTATCGAGTGTAAATTTGCAAACGATCACGCTGAAACTGAATGAAAAGTTAAAAAGAGGCCCTAATTTTATTGCCAGTGTGGGTTGGCTGTCACGGTGGAAGGAACGACACGGCATCCGTCAACTCGGAATAAGTGATGAAATTTTGTCAGGTGACAGTGATGCCAGTGAAACATTCAAAGACAAATTTGGCAAGTTTCTCAGAGATGAAAACTTACAACCTTGTCAGGTGTTCAACGCTGACGAAACCGGATTAAATTATAAAATGTTCCCAAAAAAAAAAACTTTAGCTTCCAAATTAGATTCAGTAGCAAAAGGCCATAAAGTTAAGAAGGAACGTATGACTTTGTTGCTCTGCAGTAATGCTTCTGGCGATCTTATATTTCCACTTTTGGTAATAGGGAAATCAGCAAAGCCTAAGGTTTTTAAAAATGTAAATTTAAATGTTCTACCGGCCCAATACAAGTTCCAAAAATTAGCGTGGATGAACAGTCAAATTTTTAATGACTGGTTTTTTGAAAACTTTGTTCGATAGAGGCGATAAAACGGCGATATAGGAAAAAGTTAATTTTATCGCTTTTGTAACAACAAGAAGCAGATCCAGCCACACAATTTATTGAAATTCTTAAAAAAGTGACTATAAAGGATGTCATTTATATGGCTGCAGAATCATGGGAGGAAATTCAACTGTCTACACTCCAAAAGAGCTGGAAAAAATTGTGGCCTGAAATGCCACAGGAAAGTGAAAAATCCGACAGTCAACCTACTAATGACGACGCGGAATTTGTTCAGATTTTTCAACAATTGGAGGGTTGGGCCGAGTTGAAAGACACTGATATTTCCGAGTGGATTATCAGTGACAATGACATTGGTTATCAAGTGCTCAATCGTCGCGGTGTGCACTGCAAACGCAGAAAATGACAGCTCAGAAGAGGAAGACTACACAGACGAACCGGTCAGCCCAACTCATGATGGGGCTGCTGCAATGCTGGAGGGGTTGATGACCTACTTTGAGAAACAAACTGATACGTCAACTGCGGAGCTACTGACCTTGAAACTCCTACGAGATCGTACTGTGAAACGACGTCATTCATAGTTAAAACAAAAGAACATTACGGACTTTTTTCACTAAGTTTTTTAAAGTTTATTTTTGTTTCAGTTTCATTTCTTGTTTGAGTTTTTTGTGCGTTTATACAGTATAGTGTAAATAAATTTATGTGAATACATTTATTCAAAGACAAAGATGCTTTGATATTTATTCATGTTATACCTTTTCTGTTACAATTACAGGATTTTTTTGCTAAATAAGCTATGAAATACTGTACTGTATAGCTATATTTAGGCCTCAATTTCACTAAAACTACAACTTCAATATGTTTCCCCGCCTAAAACACATATTGTATGCACTTGTTTGGCTTTTACCATCTAATCCGGACTTTCGTTGATCCGGACAGGGTCTGGTCCCATCAAGTCCGGATTAGTGAGACTGCACTGTACAGTGATCGGGATTAAATATAAAAATTTTTGAGTTTAAGAGGTTTTATTTATTTAAATTAAAAAATTACAACTGTTTCAATATGGCTAAATACAGATGGCGGGATAAATATAAAAATTTTTGAGGTTAAGAGGTTTTATTTATTTAAATTACAACTGTTTCATGTAGTTTTACAGGAATGAACAATCAAATACACAAATTAATGTTAGGATTTTAGTTATATGCCAAACAATCAGGTTTAAAAATTGCAATCACAATATACAAATAAAAAGAAGCCAACTTAAAAATATTTTATAAATAGAGGAATAATAACATCACTATTACGTAGGTATGATCTGAAATGTAATTGTTGTTAATAAAGTATTACCTGTCCATCCTTCTCTATTTTCTGTGTTTACATTTGCTCCTTTTTCCATCAAAATTTTTGCTGATTCTAAATGGCCTAAAGTAACTGCCAACATAAGGGGGGAACGGCTTCGCACATCTTTCTTCTCTATTTCTTCCTAAACGACATAACTCAGTTATTGTTTCTTGCAGTAAAATAAAATTGATATAATGTCCCTTAGTATATTCTGTATACATATTTAAATAATATTTACAAACAAATTAAATTATTTAGTAATTTAAGTATTTAGAAGTTTTTTCTGGCTAAATACTGTCTTATGACATATTTTATCAAACTTTTTGAAGTGTACAAAAATGCCTCTAAACAGCAACTCTAGCCTTTAAGCCCATAATTATCTTATTATTAATTTCATATACCTATTGCATAAATAGTATGCTTTTGTTG
Organism: Prosapia bicincta; assembly: GCA_036971475.1. Classification (NCBI taxonomy): domain Eukaryota; kingdom Metazoa; phylum Arthropoda; class Insecta; order Hemiptera; family Cercopidae; genus Prosapia; species Prosapia bicincta. Next base: position 254,421,534 of record JBAIZL010000001.1, on the reverse strand, counting down.
AAAATGAAATAGGCCTTTAGTCAAATTTTATTATTATCTAGTTCATTTTTTTGTCAATTTACAAATATTTTTTAAAATATCATATAGATATTCTTGACCAAATGTGAGTCAATTCCGATATGCCGTATAGCATAACAAAATAATATCGAAAATTGCAAGAATTCAATAATCGCATTTTGTATGCAATCATGTAATACAACTTGTAATAAAGTAACACAATCCAGTTCCATTAATCTTCATTCGTACTTCACAGCGTTAACAACTATTTACTGCATAAATCGGCATTAAAAGAACCAAGTAAAAACTATTAACTCACTCCTTGACAAGTAGCAGGTTAGGTCTCGTCAATGAAAAGACATTTTTGAAAAACATCAGTAAAATAATAGTTTTCCCTTAGTTCATTAAATAGCTAGTTCATGATTTAATCAGTGAAATCAAGATCATTTCAACAACCAAATTCACAAATTATTCTTCAATTTTGTAGTCCATTAGGTTCGGTTGAATCTTATTAATCACTTAAACAATAGTTTATGACTATCCGAACTTTGAATTTAGTAAAAATGGCAGAAGACACTGATGAAGATCGGCACATAGCGATCGAAAACGTTCTGTCCAGCAAGTTTTAACAAATTTACTAAATTCAAAGTTCGGATAGTCATAAACTATTGTTTAAGTGATTAATAATCACAAATTACGTTTTATGATGGTGAAAATCACCTGATTTTAGTTTAGAATGTATTTTTTATGTGAAAAGATAATAAATCTGAGTGGATCTGCATGTGATCAAGATTACCTAGTACAGTAAAACATCTCCTTACCTTACAGATACCTCCATTTTATGGATCTCTCAATCTTAAACACAAATTATCAATCTGTGGTCCTATTACATAGGGATTTTTATTAAGTCTCCCTATCTCAACAATGGACACTAGATGTGCTATTTTCAGTCATAAAATTTGTATAAAATTGTCTGTGTATGGAAAATTTGGAAAGCTAACAAAAAGTAATGTATGACAAGTGAAATAATGAGAGACTGGCAAAAAGTAATCCTTTTTATTGATAATGCATATCATCACATCTTCAAATTAGATTTAGCAATGTAGAAATATCATTTTTACTTCCAAACACTACTTCTCATTACCAACCGTTGGATCAGGGTGTATTCTACAATTTTAAATGCTAGCATTAAAAATTTGTACTTCACCATATTTTGTCTAGAATGAAAAATTGTCAAAATTCCAGCCTCTTTATTATATTTATAATAGTATTGGATGTTGTTTCATGGATTGTATCTTCTGTAAAACAAAAGTTAAGAAATCACAGTAATCAACAACTGTTTCCAGAAAGCAAATATTTACTCTTCCATTTTTCTTGACGGCTACTTATTGACCTCTCTGAATACCAGACACCTACAAATAAGGCCCTCTCGGCAAAGTCGTACAAAGAGGTATGTAAAAAGGCTTAAAAGCCTGTTGATTTACAATCTGCGATTTGCTAGGAAAGCAATTTTTACAATTTATTGCATTAAATACGAATGTTATGAATTTGTAGCATTAACTAGAAAGGTCCTGAAAACTTTTTCTTGTAATAAAATCATAACCTTTTTTATAAAGTTTAAATTAATGAAAATTTGTTCAATGAGGAACATCCATTTGAAAGGTATTTGCAAGTATTTCTTACTTTGTTGAAGTTTTTGAAAAGTAAAAGTTGCATGTCTATTCCAAACAGTCTGTAAATAGCCGAGCTTATTCTTCACTATTTCTGGCTGTTATTTGTCTTAGACCCAATAAATACTTACTATATTTAACACTAGTCACTAGAAAATTAAATAAATCACTAATCCCGTATATATATATATATATATATATATATATATATATATATATATATATATATATATATATAGAATATCAAATGTGTTTTCCTGTTAGAATATTTTTAAGATCAAATAATACACACAAATACAGGAATATTTAATTTATTGAACAATAAACTCTAAGCTTTTCGTTGGCTTACATTACCAACATCTTCAGGAGTTACAATATTAAGAATGTATTGATTCTTAATATTGTAACTCCTGAAGATGTTGGTAATGTAAGCCAACGAAAAGCTTAGAGTTTATTGTTCAATAAATTAAATATTCCTGTATTTGTGTGTATTATTTGATCTTAAAAATATATATATATATATATATATATATATATATATATATATATAATAAATACCAAGTAAGATTCTTGTTTAATTACATAAGTGAAAATGATAAGTGTATACAAGAAAACAGTGTTGCATAACTACAAATAAATAAATAAATATATATATATATATATATATATATATATATATATATATATATATATATATATATATTAAATATTAAATGCTGGTACTGTTTTATCGGCAAAAAGCTTTGAATAATATATGCATTAAAAGTATTCCTGTTTTTGAAATATTTTAAATTTATTATTTTATATATATACACAAACACACACACACATACACATATTAAAATTTAAAAAAGTATTTCATGAGCTTACAGGGGTTATTGGTATATAAATGAAATAAATTACATAAAATATATAATAAACTTTCAAGTTAAAAAAAATGAGTTCAGTATATAAATAGGAAGTGAGTAGAAAGGGCTTCAGTTAGGCACTTGTTTGGATTCTTTGACTCCTGGCATTAAGGTTTTCTAGTTGTACAATTTGATTACACATAATAATCTGGTCTACAGTCTTCCCTGATACTTTCATATATGCGTAAATTCAATTACTAATATACAAATTTCTCACTTAACAGGTATGATTCTACTTTTGATTCAGTTTGCCCTAAATAATGTAAACATTTTATATACGAATTTACTCTCGGTTTGACTTATCATGTAATTCAGCTATTTTTTATCTTAAGTATTTTCATGCTGTTTTAATACTATAATTATACAGGTGAGAACGCATTATAAACATTTAAACCCATTTAATTAAGAGAAAAAATACCTAGGAAAAAAGAAACTTTCAAACAACTTTAGAAACTGAAAATCTAACACTTAGGAAAACAGATTAAATTGACTGTTATATTTAAAAGGAATTGAATTGAAATCTTCTTCGCACTTAATATTCAATAGGGAACAATCTCTTTTTGTGGTAATGAAAGTAGTTTTACTTTACTGTTATTGTTGCCAAGAGCTACATACAAACTGTGCACTGCATATGTCAAAATGTTCTTCCTTATCTGATATTTACTGTATTATTTTATTTACACCCCATTGTTCTGAAAAAATACTTTAATGTTGTTTAAAGAATATACAGAGTAACACAGGCAGGTTAGTCACAAACTGTACACCAAATTTGTCAGAATGTTCTCCCCTATCAGAAAATGTGAAACTTACTATTTACTCTATTCTGTTATTTACAACAGTTCCTTGTTCTGAAAACAAAGCTTAATATTGATTAACAAGACACTGAGTGGTATAGGTAAGTCACAAAGTAGGCAATGCCCCTAAAAAAGGAATAAATTTGAATTACTTATTACACTTTTGCTATTACTTGCGACCAGACTTTTTGTTAACTAAAGGTTGTGACAATTGTAAGTTAACAATTTAACAAGCTTCAGTTAACAAAAAGTATGGTCGCAAGTAATAAAAAAAGTGTAAAAAGTAATTAACAACCAGCTCGTCATGAACAGCAATAAGATTTTGATATTTAAATTTGAATTACTCAGCTTTTTTCTAATTAGTCTAGAATGTACAATAATTACTCTCTACATTATAGGAAATTGGTTATTAAGGTTTTAGAAATTTATTTTACCTATTTAAATTTAAGGAATTAAAGATTTAAAAATATTAAACAAATTTATTAATCTATTAGGTTATATCTTTAACTTCAGACAATTTTGTTTTTATTCATAGACATTTTTAAAACTGATAAATTAAATTGAAGGAAAAACTAAGATATAATTTTAAAAATAGTTTTTTTATTGGAATATAAAAACAAATTTTAAAACATTTAAATATGAACTAGGGTGGTTGATTAATATATAACAAGTTATCGATGGTCGATATTTTCTTTGCCATGGTGACTTATCACTGATATTAGTTTGTTGCTGGTGGTACCAGTGACAAAATATGAAAAATGCTAATTCCAGTGACAATGGATCAATCTGTATTTGCCTCTGTTGTGATTGGACAAAAAGTCGAGGCCCCTGGATGAAACAGCTCTCATTGTTTGATTTGTCATCACTGGATGAAACGGCTGTCATTGGTAGATTTGTCACTGCCACTGGCTCTGCACCCACCGCCAATTATCGTGCAGTGTCGACAGAATAGGAGAAGGGGGGCACTGTTGTGATTGGGCAAAATGTTGCTGTCACAACTGAAAAGTTACTGATATTTTACTACAACTGTCATTGGTTGATTTGTCGCTGTAACTAGTTCTACTCATTTACGTTGTGTCAAGTGGACAACAGTGTTGTGTACAGTAGACACAATTTTGCACTCACTTATTTGTTTTTAATTTCGCAGGAATTTACTTTAAAATAAAATGATCCTTCCAAAAAAAAGCTTAGGTGTGAAATCATTTCACCAGTGTGGTATGCCTGCTAGTTATTGACACATACAGAGCAGTCTCAGTATCCCTTGTCACCGCTAAAAGTCACAGATTCAAGCCTGGAGCTGTCACTAAAATCACTGATCCGTTAAAATCACTGGATCAACCATCCCTATAACAGGGCAAATAACACAACCCTCAGTTGCTTTATGTCAAAGCTTATCATTAAGATTTTTGAAATCATCATTTTAGTTAGATCACAAACGCATCAACTATATGAGTATCCCTTACTCCCACTTTAAAACATAATAGGCTAAGATGTTTCTAGGTTTGATTTCCATCACTCTAGTTAAAAAAAAAATGTTTGAATGGAGAAAATACTATAAGGCAACACAATTCAGAGATTTTATCCACTACTCAGCAACACTAGTTCTAAGTTGTGCTGGAATGGGCCACACTCTGTGACAAAATTGGAAGTAAGAAACAACAGTTGATCGAAGTAAGATAACTGGCAGCGGCAGTTGCTGCTAGGTATTTTCAAATTACTTATTTCCCTTGCAAAAGCATCTCATGTTTTTCACTTTTTTGAAATTCTCTGACTGAAATAAAAAATTTCATTGCATTAAAAAATAATGGAAAAATATTCAATAATCAAGAACTTGCAGGATTAATTCAAGTCCTTTTTTTACAAAAATGAGAGTTATCCATATAATATAATGCAGTGTTGCAAAATCTTTTAGGTTTATTTCAACAGGGGACATAATTAGATTATTTGCATTTAAATTTAAAATTGATCCATCAACAATAAACAAGCTGATCAACACAATTAGGAATGAGAAATACTCTGAAAGAAAAGGTAATGTATGTAGCAAAAACAAAAAAGTAGGAAAAAATTGTCAATGAATTCAAAACTCAAGGAAACTTTCTAGACTCCATTCAAGCTCTAGCCTGCAAACACAATACTTTAATAAAAAAAAGTATCTCAAGAAAGTGGTTCACAGTTTTTTATTATAAACAATATTTTCTATTGCTTGTAAATAAACAATGTTTTTATTGCTTTGGTAATTATTGTTTTAGAATAGTTGGTGTTTCAAGTAATTTTATGTAATCTGTTCTACAAAAGCCGCTAATAAGGGGAAGACTGAATTTATCGATCATTAATTTATAAACCAAATTTAATTTGTTGAATAAAGGCCTAACTTGTTAATAAATTGATCTGTGATAAACACTTTACACTCTTTGAATATCAATCTGCAGACTTTCTAGCTACAAGTAAAAAAAAATACTGTCATTGAATTCTTCATTACAGTAGCCACATTGAATGTGTTATTTTTTAATCGTTGAAAATAAAATTTACACGTTTTTAATTAGTTTTGTCTTTTTACTATCCTTTTAGAGTTTTTTCTCGGTTTTGCTTATTTTAAGATACTCTTTCCTATAACTGACAATCCCCAGCTTCAATTAGTCCATAATAATGAGGTTTAACTGTGACTTTATAGATTACTAAATTAAGTTTCCTGACATTGCTACTAACTTTAAACTCATATTCTCAGGATTTGAGAGTTTATATCCAAGTTCATTAAATTTCATTCAATGAAATGCAGTTGAAGATATGAGTATGTTAATTGAAACTATAAACAAATTTTAAGACCAATACTAGACTACAAAACCCCTTAACGATTTATTGTTATTCAACAAATTGAATATGGTAGAAATTCGGCTTGAATTTTCCTGGAATGTGCTCTTGAGAATCACAAACAATAGAATAGTAATGGTTTTCCTATGGATTGGTTATCCTTTATCTTTATTTTGCGCTTATGTAAATATATATTGATAATCTAGAAGCAGGAAACCCTAAACCGAATATTGGATATTTCATGGATATTTAGACTTCCTTTCAAAAATTCTAAAAATAATCTAACTTTCCAAATCAAATGAAACAGGACCTTAAGGCATAACCTTAACCGCCTATCCCAAAATGCTAGGTTGATTAATATAAGGCTTGTGATTGGTCAATGATAAAGCTAAGACAAACATAACAGCCAATGATTTAAAACACTATCAGACTATGAAAACAGATATGTGTTGGTGACAAATATGGATTTTGAAGCAAACATAATATGTTACTTAATTTACATTATTCATATTTGGTTTATGATTTAATTATAGAAGGGCTGATTTAAAATTTAGTAAATTCCAGTTACTCCAGCATCCTATAGTCTGACAATTTTCAATAACATGGAACCTTAGAAAACACCATATAAAAATAACAATGAGCAATCGTCAGAGTTCGGATCTGGTTGACAATGACAAGAATAATTCTTTAATTTAATCTAATTTTAGTAATGTCTAGAGCTTCTGTTATGTAGCTGTGTACTAGTTGTGTTGTTTTCCATTGCAGTTTAATTTTCTTTTGAATTTAATTATGTCCTAAAATAAAAGAAACATTTATTTGTAAGTTTTGTATTCAAAACTATATTTTTCTTTTTGAATCCTGGGTGATAATATTTCATTATAGAAAAGCATGGAAGAAGTCACACAATAATAAACTTTTACTCTGACATATCACTGATGCATTTTGTCATTTTTAAACCTGAGTCCTGATTATCCAGGTATTTCTGGGAATTAGGAATACCAGACAAACATTTATGATTTATTTTTGGAGTTTAGAAACATGTGACAGGTCATAAATCTAGGAACAGTTTTATGCTGATTAAAAAAAACATTACTGATGCCTACTGAATCATTAAAAAGTTCCCAGTTTATTCCCTTTTCAATGCTGGCTTTTGAAATAATTATTTTGATTTAGAATTTTACTAGAAAATAAATAATTATAAGAACATTTTGTTTTTCATCTAGTAATACATATATTGACCCAACAATCCCCTAGTAAAAAAAAATAAAGGTCTGTTTAGTAGTTAAGAGCATAAATATGCTTTGAACTTCAATAAATTTTATAAATATTATAAATGTATAAACAAAGAATAAACAAAAAATGAAAATATTCATGCTCCAACAAGCAAATCATACTCAAGAACATGAGGTAAATATCATTGATTTGTGGGTATAACACAAGCAGAGAACACATGTGCAGTATTTTAAATAAATCAGTACAACCAAAGTTCTGGAGAAGTCAGTATAGTGGGCGGTTAAGGAGTTGAGTTTTTTGACAAACATTTAAAAAATGAGTAGAGGGTTAGCTTCGTAAAAGGAGCGAATGTTTTGAAACGCGTCAGCTAGTAAGCAATTACGTATTCAAAATTAATTTAAAAATCCTACTAACTCTCTTACTGTTGTTATTGATGCATTGGAAATTAAGATATATGCTAGATCATCAATTAAACAGACTTTATGTGAATGAAATCAAACTATTTCCGAATTCATCTAGGAGGCAAGATATTTTGTTTGCCTTCCAATTGGAAGAATGAAGGTGTTTACAGACACTAAACCTCATAGCAAAAAGGTTTGAACACCTTGTGCCTACTTTAAGTAATAATAAAAAATGTATAAATTCATTGACTAACATTGAAATATATTGATATTTTTAATGCTTTATTGTTCAACTGCCAGTGATGATAATTTTCAAATATTTAGAAACTCAACATCAAAATTTAAGTAAAAAGATCAGTTAATCCTGTAATTCTAGATCTAACATTCAACAACTTAAGACAAGACCTTTTGAGAACAAAAATTTGTAAATAATTATTACAGTCAGAAAAAGACATAGGTTTTGTCATTTAAGATTAAATGTACATGCATGTCAAAAGTTGATTATTTATTTTAAACAAACTGGCTATTTTGATTTTTTTTAAATATATAGGTGAATATTCTGAATCTTAGCATGAATCTTTGTAAAAAAAAAACGTTAACCAGTTTTGAACAGTAGCTAATTATACACATTAATATATAACAATATGTAAACGTATATAGTAAACCTTAATTTTTGTATAAATAGGGATCTATTAAGATAATCTTTTGTTAACTTAGACTGTCGAGTTGTCAAAACGTGGTACTGGCTTGACAAAAACTGTAAGACTTGCTCAAGTTTTATCCTTTCCTTTATGTTACTCAAAAACACATTCTGACACTGAAGGAAATGATTTTAAGTGTTGCAAATCATATATATTGGTTACAAATAAAAAGTACTGAAATATAACATTAATGTAGCAACACATGTAAAACTAAATATCTTTTTATTAAAACAGCACTATTTTAACATATAAAAATTTATGACAATAAAATAGAGATATTATACAATATACTTAGAAAATATCTAGTTAGGATAGGTTTTATTATTAAAAAAAAATAAAGCTTTACTATTAGTAAAACTGAACTTGGCAACAGATTGAAATTATCAAATACAATATAAGTTTATATATATTATAACTCAAAGTTTATTGTTATACTACAATAAAATTACAAATTTTCCAGTTAGGATGGATTTCATTATAAAAAACATACACAATTAAATTAATTGTTGAAGCTAAATCTCAGATATACTTATGTTGGAAGAAAGAAGAACTTGTTCAATATGATTGTGGGTTAGTTTATCCAGGAAAAATCATTTTTCTAATAATTATAACAAAATCTATCCTAACATGATGTTTTGTAGCTATATTTTAATAAAAGTATATAATATTGTGGTATAACTTGGCGAGTAACAAATTACTTGCTAAAAAAGTGTTTTAACAGTGAAGTTATGTTCCCAAGATATAATTAACATTTTTAAATAAATATTTCTTAATGGAAACAATGTTTTTTTTTTGTATTTTTCAAAACAATTTTTTTTTTTTGAGTAATATAATTCACACAAAAAAACCAGCAAGTTTTACTAAAGTAAGCGCTTACATATTGTTATATGTTAAAGTGTATACGGGTAATAATATTATTCATCAACTATATCTCAATTAATTTTAATATAGCATTAAATCACTAATTACTTGTTACAATGAACTAATCTCTTATAGTATAACATACTGTGAGTGGGTTTATCACTTGTGAGTGGGTTTATAAATTTATTTAACAAAATTGTTTTTTGTTTTGTTTTGTTACAGTGTAATGGTGTTTTTTAAACCTAGTTGAAGACAATGCACTATTTTAGAAAGAAATTATGAGGAGTAAAACTTGAGTCTAGATGTGTAAAGGTTCAAAAATTGAAATTATTTTTGATTTTTAAAATTTTACTTTTTGTGCATCAGCACCAAGATTTATAAATAATGGTAAAATTATTATGACATCAGTTACATCTATCAATTTCATTATTACTAATAAACCTTACACATAAAATATATATCTGTTTAAAAGTATCTTTGGTTGAAATGCAGTACTCCGGCACTATACGATATTTTGGGAAATTGTTCAAAACCACCAAATTGGACGATATCCACAAGAATTTTTTTAAAATTGAAGTAGGAAAGTTACTTTTTTTCATTTTAAAGTAGGGTAATAAATTCAGCGCGGACGTAGAAGTTGTGAATAGGCGCGGAGTGATACTTGCGTCACAGTGCTGTGCATAAGGTTGTATGCATTGTCCGCAGTACGTCACGCAACCTTACGTGTGTAGATATTTGAGAAACAACTTCTCCAGTTAGGATAGATTTTGTTTTAAATTTATATAATACTGTATACCTATATTCAAATTTACCGAAAAAGTGTCAAGTCAGGTTAGGTTTGGTTTTAATTTTATACATTGAAATTCAGTTGTAAAATCACGAAGAGTTTGTATAACTCTGCGCCTATTCACAACTTCGCCTAATTTTTATACATATATTTAAATATACTTATAAAGTCTCCAGTTATGATAGATTTGGTTTTAAATTTATACAATACTGTATAACTATATTAAAATTTACCGAAAAAGTGTCGTCAGGTTAGATTTGGTTTTAATTTTATACATTGAAATGCAGTTGTAACATCACGAAGCATTTGTATCACTCCGCGCCTATTCACAACTTCTACATCCGCGCTGAATATTTTACGCTACTTTAAATTTTAAAAAAAAGTAACTTTCCGAGGTCAATTTTAAAAAAATTCTTGTGGATATCATCCTATTTGGTGGTGTTAAACCATTTCCCAAAATATCGTATGGCGCCGAGCTTCTGCATTTTTACCGTATCTTTTTTTTTTAAAGCCTATAAAATTTGTGCAACAATTACAATGTCATGTGACAAGTGGGAAGGTTATAATTTTAAAATATTAGATACAGGACATCTTCAATATATTACCTCCCACCAGATGGCTACCTTTAAATATTAAATTTTACCTACCTGAGTTAGCTCCCTCGATAGTTCTATTTTCAAAGCATCATAATCATTGTTCCACACAAGTAAATGTAAGGGATATTGTTGCCTAATTTCATCGATTGTCATAGTTCTGGGGCTATCTAACGACTGAGCCATTATTTTAAAAACCAATGGCAAGTTAGGTTATGAAATTAATTACATCAACATAGTTTTTTCTTGTGATGATTAGTTTATTATACTACTAAGGTAGGAGCTTTCGCAATTATGTACCGAATAATTTACACTCTAAACTAGAAACTTCACTGTCAAGAATAAACTAAAATTAATAAACTCAGTCCAACGCCCATCGTTGTCAAACTACTGCCATTTGCATCTGTTAAGAGTTAAATCAGTTCGTTAAATTTTGTTCTTATCATTGCCCACCATATTACAGATGCTATTGTTGATTTTGAAATCAACAACAGCCATCATAACATAACTAATATAAAGAAGTAAATACTTTTTACAAGTATATGCGTTAAAATAGTTATTATCTTGTTCGAGTAATTTAGAAAGTTTTTCTGCTGCAGCAGAATATTATTTTTTAATCAACTGTAATAAATTTTGGAGGTTTAATCACTAGGGATATGATAATGTAAGCTGAATGTTTCAGCAAAATATTAAAGTTTTATTATTTTTAACATAATTTTTTTTACATAAAAACTTTGTGTGAAAAAATTCACTTTTTAGAATCTGAAAATTAAACTTATACTTTCATTGTCTTAATAAATAAAGCAATTTGTGCATTTCTACTTTTTTTAATGATTCTAAAATTTATTGATTAAGTGAGAATGATAGTCACTATAGCAATAATTTTATAACTATAAAAGTATTAAAAATTATCTATTTTAACATCATTGTATATTGGCAATAGGAGGAGGGGCGTTCTAAAAATTGACAACTCAATGGCTGTTATCTATTTGATGATGTCAATTGTAAACAGCTGTGTATGGACAGAATTTAGATTACGGTATGTTTAGTAAATTTAAACTGCGTGTGTCGTTCTGAGTTGTCAAATCTGGTGATTAATTATTACTTTGAAATCTAATTTCTCCTATTTATTTGATTTAAAATGGAAGGCGTTTTGTGGAAATGGACTAACTATTGGAATGGTAAATTATTCACAATCAATTATTATATTACTTTTTAAAATAAATTTTTCGAATTAGGTAATGTATTTTATTTCTTTTTTAAAAAATACAAGCTATTAATATTAAAATAAGTTTGACTGTATTCTTTACATTACATACAAAAATTAAATTATTTATAATTTGTATATGTATTGTTTGGAATGTGGTCAATTTTAGTCTCAGGAGTAAGTAACAATGTTTTTAATGCAACTCCATAAAAATTATTTAAAGATTTATTTATTATGTGCATCCACTTTCAATTTGAACTACTAGTTTCCCTTATATATTTATGGCTTTAATGTATATTAATATGTAAACACTTGCCTAAAGTACTTCATTTATTTATTATATGTAGTGTTACCAAGTTTCATCCTTCTCTGATGTGGTAGCTTTGATTGATTTTTTGTTATCTTTCTTCATTATTTAATATTCAAATTTATTATTGTATCTACCCTCTTATTATTTATCCTCTTGAGGCTCACTTTAAAGATTCAAAATGTATTGCTATTGAAGTGTTGGTATTTATCAGTTATCCTCATTTCAGGGATTTCCAATGAAAAAATTTTATCTGGCTATGTAAAAACCCTTCAGGAACAGGGAAAATAATAAACTTGGTCCTGACTTTCTAAAAATGGAAAATAGTGTAAAACGTAGCTACAAGTATATACAAAAATTATGAATTCATGGTTTCCTTCCTTATAAAAATATAATAAACTCATAGTATCTTCATGGCAGTGTAACACACTATTACATTGTACTGATTCACAAAATCCTAAATTTAAAATGCAATATGTTTACCACTAACATCTGAACTAAATGATAAATATTGTAAATTGTTGCATTATCATGGACAAGTTGGAGGCTGCTTCATACATTATCTTGTTAGCTTATGTTAGAAAAGGTACGTTTTTTTAACTTTACCAGATAACCTATTCTTTTGCTATGTTGTAATGTAGTGTAAAGGGCTCGGTTTCGTAAGTGAGGTTATCTCTATGTTAATATAAAAGATATTTTTTTATTATCTTTTTCAATAATTTGGGAGTTAGCATTAAGTTTTTATTTTTTACTAACATGTGGATAACCGATAATTATCAAATATTTGTTACGCGTTATCTATAAATATGAAATCTTGTAATTATTATCACAATTTAAGATTGAATGAAATAAACCATCACATGTGACAGAAGTTAATAGGTTTTTATTATTGTCAGAGGAAATTCCATGCTTTTACTTATTAAAATTGCTTGTTGTAATCATCTTGAATTCACTGAGTAAACTATAGGTAATTAATCACTTTAACTTTAGTTTATGACTCTCCGAACTTTAAATTTGTAAAAACTTACTGAGACATGGTGAAGATCCCCACATTGTGGTTCAAAACGTTCTGTCTCAGTAAGTTTTTACAAATTTACAAAATTAAAAGTTCGAATAGTCATAAACTAAAGTTAAAGTGATTAATTAAGTTTCACCGAACGTAATAGACTACAAAATTCAAGAGTATAAGTAATTATTGTGTAAATAAATAAATACTTTTAAACTACTTTCTGACGTGTTTCATTCAGCTTGTAAGTAAGTAAGTTCAAAAGTATTCACTTAGTTATGCAATAATTACTTATAGTTTATTTATTTATTATTTTACTAAACACCAAAAATTTCAGGTTTGTGTTTTTTTTCAACTTTTACAGTTCTAAATGCGACTTTTAATCAGAGAAAGAGAAATGCCACCTAGTTATATTCTCAACCCGCCTAATTATATTCTCAACTTCCATCAAGTGTCTATGCTATTAAAATAAACCACAATTTTACTAATTGATTATTTTCCTCAGAATATGTTCCTAATTCAGAGAATAATTACACATTTTTTAAACATTCTACAAGGCTTTTTTGTTTTAGGTTATTATAAATTTTTTGTTACTAAATTTTGTTGGTGTATTCTAGTAAGAGGAAACATTCAAACTTATAAATTAATCTTATATAACTTTGTACCTACTATAATATTTTTTTCTAAGTGCTAATGAAGTATAGGATATTAAAACGTCTAACACATTAATTAAGAAAACATTATTTTGGCAAATGAAAATAAAAGAAATTGGAGTAGTCAAATTTACGATACATAAGTAATCGTGTTATAAAATTTAGACTTAAGTAATCTAGGGTTAATTAATACAATTAGTTTATTCCTTTTCCCTCAAAACATTCTCCCTCTGCTAATTCTATTAGATATTTGGTGTTAAAATTAATTATATTATCTGAATTAATTAATAATTAAAATATAAATTTAATTATCAAGATAATTTATAATTAATCTTGACAAATTAACATAATAATTTATTTTTCTAAATAATCTTTTCTAAAAATTAAAAATTATTTAGGATTTTTGAAAAATTTCAATAGAAAAATATAGTAGTACATTTTGGTAAAAACGTCTTACATAAATTTAATTTAATATTTCTACTTTATATAACTAGTCGTCTATATTGTGTAACTCAAGGAATTAATTGTAGGAGTGATACATTCTTGTATAAATTACCTTTTGAATTGAAATGCGTTTGTTATTTATTGAAAAATCTTAATAAACAGAAGTGAGCTGTAGTGAGGTATTTTGAATGTAACAAAAAACTTTTTACTTTTTCTTTTAAATAACTAATGTTTTAAATATGTTATTGTTTATTACAGGATGGAAAACCAGGTGGTTTATTTTAGAAAATGGAGTGTTGTCATATTATATGTCCCAAGAGGAGGTTTGCCAGGGATGTAAAGGGTCTATGAAAGTCTCTGCTTTAGAAATAATTGGTATGTAAAGCACAGTATAGTGTGTTTATCTTTTTAGACAAGAGCTATTGGCATTGTGTTTAAATAAAGGAGTTACACATTAATCTTAACTAATTGAGACTGATTTCTGTCTAGACGATTCAATTTTCTGAATACCTAAAGTTTGTGCCCACAACCAAAGATAATTTAATTTATACGGGTCAAATCTTATAAGTTGGCTCTTAGGTAGAAATGGTGTATTCGTCGTTTAGAAAACATCAGGCACTATCGTCATCCCTCATAAATTGCTCTTTACCCATCCCAACTCTTAGAGCCTCCATACACGGGTTGATTGTTGACTCGTCGAGAGGTTCGCACGTCACTCTCGTCTTGTGCGATATCTGCGGCTCGGGTGTCTGCCATCCTACATTGGTCGACTTCAGTTTGTTTGCATCTCGCAACCAGAACTGACCTATGCATTTTTAAACCCAGAACGTAATACAAGTGAGCAGTTCAGTAGGTAGCGATTAGGAAGACCTTGTGATGTTTTTGTGGTACCGGCCCTTGAAAAAAATAAAACTTAGATTATGGGTGCATCCTTATATTGAACGTAATTTTAATACTCGGTTATTTGTTGGTGCAAAAGAACTGGAACAAAGGGACACTAAATTTTTAGCATTTTATAGAATGTCGAAAGATTCATGTACCACTCTAGTGAGAATTGCGAATATAAAGTTCAGGGTGTTTTTTGATTTCCCCAACGAGTTTTACATTACAAACCTAGAACCAGAAGTCCAATGTTTTCAGAATTTTATGTTATAAGTAATTATCACAACTAATTAAAAACTAAACTACTTTAATTTAAACTACGAGTACTACAATCAACAAACATTCACCGATCATTTAAAAAAATCTGTAAAAATTAACAAAGCACAAAAAAAGAAGAAAGAAAATGAAATTATAATTACCTCCATGACGTAGAATTGCGCGATCCTCTCGATAAATCCCGTGCATTACTGATTGCACGAGACAAGGAATGCAGGAGACGAGGAACAAGGTTGGTGACGAGTACAAATGCCCCGTCTGTGCCCCGACATAGGAAGTTGAGTGGAGGGGAGAGACGAATGCTATTTTTCTTGAGTCGACCTGTGTGCGGAGGCTCTTAGTCAATCTTATTAGCGAGCTTCCATAAACACCCTTTTACATTTGTTGCCATTTATACTATACTTTAAATGGTATTAATAAGTAACAAGATAATGAGTCAACCCTATAACTTAGCGGAAGTTCACGGGTCAATGTCTTTGAAAACGACCTGCTAGCACCTTCACCCTCCCCTCACCCTTTCACTGAGGTCTGCAGCCCCCAAGTGCCAGCTTATAAAATTTAACCTGTAGAATTGTCTCCTATTATTAAAAGAAGAATGTTTGTTTACAATACTTTTGTCTTAGAAGTGAAGGTTGACCATATTGTTAACGGGTCCTAAAAATGTTTCCTCCTAATACCAAAACCTAAAAGTCAGATCCATATTTCTTTGATGTTTTTAATAATTGATTTTTCATCTCCTGTTTCAAAGGACAAATTCAACTTTAATGTCTTGTTAATTAAATATTTATGTTAATAATGGACAGCACCAAAATTCTTGAGATTTTAATTCTTTTTAATAAAAGAACATTTTCTGACTAAGCAAATTTTTTGTACTAGCACAGTTTGGATTATTTAGATATTACCGTAGTTAAAATATCATGAGATAATTATTGTGTGCATGTGAGCGTGCATGCGTGATGTTAAATACAGCTCTTAAATAAAAATATAGCTTTTGATTAAAAAATTTTAATTCTGTTATTAATTCAACATTTTGAAAAATAAAATTCATCAAATACAAAATTCATAAAACTTTTTTTAGTTAACAGCGTGGACAATACTAGGTTGGATTTAGTTATACCAGGAGAGAAACACATGTATTTAAGGGCAGCTTCATCTCAAGAACGGCAACAGTGGCTTGTTGCGCTTGGTAGTTCAAAGGCATGTTTGACAACTGGAAACCATAGAAAAGAATCAGGTTAGACTATAATCAGGTTAAAACTGTTGTTTATGACTATTAGAAATAAGCTAGCCATAAACCTAGCTCATAATTATTTGAAAATAACAACCCAATAAGATGATTTCTATGTTCATGAACTGGTTATTTAAGAGCCTATTTCTACAGTATGATTAAATTAACAATAATTCCCAACAGAGGTCATAAATTATAGTAATTACTAGAAATATTATTATTTAAAATAAGCAGGCAAACTGTACAACTAATTTAAAATATAATCTAATTATATTAATTAGATTTAATTTTTAAAAAATCAGCTTGATATTTAAATTAATGTATCTTGCATAATTAGTCATTCAAAAAGATGTGTTCTAGGCAAAACAATAGTTTTTTTAAAAATCAATAGATTCAATAAAGAAATTATTTGTATTGAGCAGGGCTAAATTTGTGATAGTACTCACTGGTATGCTGTATCGAAACCTCTGATCTGGGGGAAAGTCGATTATATATATGAATTTTTAGAACTGGGAGTCAAGATCAACTCGGTCTTTGACTGGACTGTACTTCTAGCCATTCACGAGGTGCTAGCTAACTAGCCTCCTTCTCCCTTGCCGTACAATAGTTCCTTTCACTTAGCCATCAGTGTCAGTGCAGTCAGAATATTAGATCGCCTGATACTGTTTTACAGTTTTGTACTGTTTAATGGTTTACTGTTTTGGAATCAAATTGGATAAATTTTGCTAATTGTGTGTTGTTGTAAGTGTGCCTGCCTTTACAATGCATAAAATAACTAATTATTTTAGTAAACTGAAGAAATCAAAACTAGACGAAGAAACTGAAAAGTGCACGACACGTCCAATGGAATTAAATCAACCTTAGTAAACACAGCCTACATCCTCAGGGTCGCATCATCTTCTTCTAATGATGACATCAAAGGAGGCATTAAACAGTGGCTAGACTGTTGGACTATAGAACAAAAGAACGAGTTTTGTACAAAATAGAGTTGGCTTATCGTACACAACAAAAAGCTTGGGTGTAAGGTTTGCGAAATCTTGTATATCTAGGTACAGAAAACAATCTGGTATGAAAATATCTAAACAATAGATTGGATATGATATTACTAGTGTTAGGGGAACTCGAGGCCAGCAGCAAAGAGCTTAGAGGAAGAAAATACATGATCACAAAGAAAGTTCTGCACATTTAGCAACTTTAAAAATTGTTACAGAGTCTCTTAACTATAAAAAACGTGTGTTTGAAAACCATATTAATAGAGAAGGGTGTTACAGCAACGATTTTCCAATTTGCCTGAAAGGTTCCAAAACCAAATCTGTCTTTTAACGACATTGAGTAAGAAATCAATGTAAAAGAGCTCAATGGATTAAATATGGGTCGCATCCTACATTAAAATAAAGCTTGTGTAAATATCGTAAACTTCGTAAGTGCAGAAACCAGTGCAGAAATGCGAAAGCACATTGTACACGAAATAATCAAATGAAACTTGACAGATATGTACTGCTCATCTAAATGCAGTAGAACTCCAATTATCTGAATCAATTGGTACCGAACTTCAATCAGATAAACAAAAACTTGTATAGTTGAATTATTTTTTAAAAAAAGAGTCAATTTTAATTAATTATTGTATATATGTTTTGAATGGGTAGAAACACTTTTTCTTCTTATAGTTTTATATTTGTTTGTAAGCTTCTGACCTTAGCTTTTTCACAAAGAATTGTACATGAAATTGGATTTCCCATAGAACGTTGTTGCAAAATCCACTTGAAAACAGCATCTTCTAATTCTTCGATGTTTTGCTGCCTTCATTGAATTTTTGAAGAACTTTTGTCTTCATTTTCAAGGACTGACATAAAGTTTTAAGGTGTAGATTTGGTCCTTTTCATGCCTGAAATCATTGATTCTTCAACAAGATACACCTCAGCTAACTTTCTATTAGTTAAAAAACTAATTAATAATTGAAAATATTCATTATTCATATTTAAAGTAATAAATAAAAATAAATTAAAATAAATTAATTAATTAAAAATAAAATATTATTTATGGTCTGATGCTTAGCGGTTGATTGCAGGCACCTCTTTATACTCACACAACTGATTGTTCATTTTTCAGTTCTAAAAAAACTAAAATAATGTCAATAACATATTTACATTAATTACATTAGAAACACTATGTAGACACAATCTCAAAAAAATGTCATTGTCACCTTTGATATCACTAGGTTCACAATAAAAAAAAGATGTTCAAACAAAGTTCAGTGCTATAAAAAATGAAGATGTAATTGAAAGGTAAAGACTAAGATCAAATGGCAGCTGATAAGTTGGTTATGAGAAACCATTAGGACGTCAATAATGGTCGTCCTACTTTATTTGTCCTGTCATCTTGAGGATTGATATAGTTATCTTTCTTCTTGTCGCCTAATCATGAGAAATGTGTTGCATGTGCTTATCTGAAGCACATAGATGCTAACACAATAATAAGGATCAAGCAGACTAAACATTCAGCGACTGACTATCGATGACATTATACCATTTGCAGCAAATAATCGATCAGATTGCTGGGTGAAATAACTGTTAACACACAAGCTGAGGCAGAAATCCGCAAAAATTAATGGCTTTACCAATAATATTGAGATTTAGAATATTCGACACTATAGAATGTCATGCTAAGGAGGTTGTACTGTATTCTAAGAAATACCAAATTTCATCAAATGGTCAGCTGTATTAAGTTTGCCAAAAGTTGTTGAAGGAAATTATTGGGAGTGAAGTTATTTTTCAGTATTTATCATGCCCTCTTCTCTGATATAGAACATAATATTTTATAGCCTAACGCAAAAGTTTTGTGTTAAAATCTAAATAAAATCAAAACAAGTGTTATTTCATAAATAGAACGACAGTTTCTGAAGACATTTCCATAAAAAGTTTCCCAAGTTTTTTCGCTTAGTTTTAAAGCAATTATGATTATAATCAGTAAAATCGAAACAATTACAACAAACTTTAATTGTGATCAACAATTGTCTGTAATCAAATTCTTCTGATAGACAAAATTCAAGGTTTGCAACCCAGTAATGGAAAATTCGAACCATAATAATCTTATTGTTTCCTTTCTACTTTTTATAATAATAATAATAATAATAATGTGTTTACATATATGGAATAATTGTATCTTTAAAATAATACTGAATTCATTTTAAAGTATATTACATTACCATTTAATTTATTTATCTAAATTATATCTAGTATTGGCTAAAAATAGTACAGCATTATATGAATAAAAGGAGGATAAAGCATGCGGCTATGATAACAGAGCATATGATAAGATATATATGAGTTGTCTGACTTAATTAACATTACACAATGATGGTATTTTCAAATTAGTGTACTACCTATATTCCATAATATAGAAATATACTAATTTTTTCAATTTCTTCTATTAGCTCACACTCTCCTATATCTTGTACAAATTTCAATCGTTCATAAAATACGTTTTTATTCATCCAGTCAAGTTCAAATACATTTTTTTAAACCTATAGTGGATCTCAATTGATGTTAATATAGTTTTTTCAAATATTTATTCAATAATTCAATTATAAAAATTTAGGGGGTCTATATTGGATTTGTACTGAGTATCTTCATGTTCATAGTCTGAATTTTCTTTTGCTCCTATTTGGTTGACATTGAAACCTCCATTGTACAACCTTAAATTGTTGCCATGGTTACCACACAATATCATAAATAATGCTCTAGGATTAAAAATAAATGAAAGGAATAAAATAATCAAGCAAACTGGATTTACAGTATCGAACTTTGCTTTACCAATGGACAATACGAGAGGAAAGCGAAAAGAAACTACAACACGAGCTCCAAAAAAAAAAAAAGCGCATAAATAGCTACAAACAAAAATAATAGTTCAACACCAAACTTAGAAATGAAGATGGAAAATTGCAAGAAAATTCACTTTCTAATTAGCCACTTAATATTGTTATTCGGACATATTTACCTATATATTTATATTAATTATATTTATAAAATAAAAAGGTTCTAAAATAAAATTTTTCTTTGTTGAATTAAGTAAGAATTTACTTAATGTTTTTTTTATATTACTTGTTTTGTTTTTAGTATATACTTTTTTATGTTACATATGTAAAAATTGTAAACTTACATGTTAATATGTATAGGAACAAAAATGCGCTGACTTCAAAATGTTTGCCAAAATTATTATTGATATTGACATGTCACTAATTTAAGTGCTGCTATATTTAGCAGAATATTTAGCATAGTTTGTAGCGCTATAGAATTGGAACTTTCAGTGTAAATAATTTCTTTATTTGTGATTACGTTACAAAGGTAGTATTGAAATAGTTTATTGTTTAAATGTTTAGTGTGTGGTGTGTGTGTGTGCGTGTGTGCGTGACATTAGTCTTCATTTTAAGGGGAGATTTTGCCCATTGAGTCTTCTACTTTAACCATGGGATGGATTTGAGGTGTCTGTTTGAAGACCATGTTGAATGATATTGTATGAAAATTGTTTCATGTAAAATAATCATTCAGTGTGTTAATAGGAACGAATTTTAAAATTTTACAATAATGATCTTATACAGTTGTTATAGTACAACAATGGATTAGTTGTTATAGTTTATTAATTGAAGCATTTGCAATACCAATTTTTTCGGATGGGATGGATTGTCTTGAAATTTGTACTGCAGCTAGGAGTAGCCCCAGAAACAAGAGTAATATAGTGTCGATGTGTGCTTTTACCCTAGGGTTTTACGACTACGAAAAGTAATGTAATCATTCCATTGAGGGAGAAATTCTAAGCAAAAAATGTTCAATACGAATTTTCTTGTGTAATCAATGCTTTTTGAGGTATTGGTGTCAAAACGTGATTGTTTTAGTTCAAAAATGCATTTTTTTGAATGATTCTTTAGAAATCTTATCAAAACTGCAAGTTTTACACAAAAATGGTCCTAAGGGAAAGTAAGTATAATTAAATAACATATAGCTTTTTTACTTCTATAGGTATTATAGAACCAGAGTTATGACTTGAAGTTGAAGTAGGTTTTGAAGGTAACTGAAATCAAAACTTTGAGTCTCATTTAGTGGAAATATGAAAGATCTTTAAAAAATACTCATACTGCATTTTTTAAAGTACTTAAATAGGTCTTTTACTTGAGGATCTACAAAAGTCGTTAGCATAAAAATTAATAGAGTTTTAATCAAAACGATTGTAATGATTTTTGAGGGGAAAAAATCGGTATTAAAATTAATTGCTTGACAGTAAATGTTGAATTTAAGTATAATCCATTGTTAGTTTACTTTATTCAAACATAAAAAATAAATGCGTATTCAGGTTCTGGGAGTTTGAATGGGATTAGAAGCTTAAATTCGAAAAAATGTTTAATTTACTTTTAAAAAATATATATTTAAAAAAATAAAAAAATTTCCAAAATGTTTCAAATACTAACAAGATATGAAACAAATAAAAATTGCAGGTTTTTTCTTTCCGAAAAATTTGCTTTTTTTTATTTTGGATGACCAAATCTGACTGAGTTATGACCGTTAGACGCTCAAAACTAAACACTAACTAGCTTTCCTAAACCCTTCTGGAAAATGTTTGTACTATTCAGTATACTATTTTAATAATAAAATTGGCTTCATCAAAATGAGTAAAATAAATGTTAGATAATAATGTTAGTGAATTTATTTGCACTTATTTTCATACTAAAATGTTTACTGTTTAATATGTTATTTAAGTTCATATTACTTCGGCTTTGTTTTGGAATTTTGTATTTGTGCATTTTTGGAGTGCCTGCTTCATTGATGTATCTTTCATTAAAGGAATAAATTATCAGTTGGGATTGATGGAGGATTCCAAGCTATTATCTAATAAAAGTGTTATAAAAGGATAATCAGGCTACTTGAGTAAGTATTAAGAGAAATTTAAAAAGTAATTGAATTTCTGTGTGTTTGAATAGTTTCCGATTCCAACCCAGATTCTTTGAAAACTAAGAAATCAGAACTGCGCCTCTATTGTGATTTATTGATGCAGCAAGTTCACATGGTTAAAACAGCAGCTTCCAATGAAAATGGACCAGATTTAAAGGTATTTAGTATAAACACTGTATATTCTAAACACTATTATAGAACACAGTGATTACAGAAGGTTTTATCCCAATTGGCCTATGGGGCTGGCTATTGACTCGACAGTTTAATCTAAAAGAGATAAAACTTTTACTGGTGCTTGTAATACTATTATAGAAATCCTGGTGGGGCTCTTTTGGTTTAAATTGATCTTAGATTTCTCAGAATGACTAATGTTTAATCAAATTATTACTGACAACCACTAGACAGTATCTAAAGCTAGAGAATCCCATAACACTTTTTTTCAATAAGTTTAGATTTCTTTCTAAATATAATTACTTTCTAAAACTAAAGTTAATATTTAGAGTTATCACAGCATTTTGTATTCAGAAGTAGTAAAACTAATTGGTTAAGAACATGAATATTGGGTTTTTAAATTCAAATTGCATACCCAGTCTTTCGCTAGTTATGTTTGATGCAACTTTTAATTCATGCTCCAATACTCCACAGAAGGTGCTTTTGAGCCATACAACCCTATTTGATATTAAATTAAAATCTAAATGTCTTAAACTAGGGATGGGCCAATTCCGATACTCTATTAAAGGGATTGTCAATTCTATTGGTATTGAGTAATCATCGATACTCGATTCTCCATTGATTAAAGTGTCGATCCCGATTCTTGCTTTTTTAAGTGTTACAATATGCGTATGGTGTAATCTATTGCAAAAATAATTAATTATCAACTACGCCTTATTTATGTATTAGCTGCTTTGATCAAATTAAACGACTAAAGCAAAAGCCTATTTGAGTTTTTGATAATATTATTATTATTTGTGATGCAACAACAAAGTCGCTCGGAAGCCTTTCTGGTCCGTTTGTTACGGCTCATCTTGTTCTGTTGTCTCACTCACTCAGGTGGGTTCGTCTCTCTCTCTCTCTCTCTCTCTCTCTCTCTCTCTCTCTCTCTCTCTCTCTCTCTCTCTCTCTCTCTCCTTCCCCGTCTCTGAAATTTTATAGATGTAAAAACAAAACACAAAGGAAAAGTAGTTCAAATTTTTCCAGTTATACAAACTGAAATGGCTATTACTGAAGTTACATTGTAATTGTGAACTGAAGTTCATATTTGTAATTTTAAATAAATCATTACTTTTATCCGATATCTTTGTCGTGATTTCAGAAATTCCTATTCATAAATCAAAGACGAACGTTTTGTGTAGCCTATTACATTAAAACGGAACTTCTCCATATGACCAAGATGTTTACTAAATTTGTTATTAAAGGATATCATGTAGCCTTATAAAACTTCAAAGAATCGAGAATCGAAAAAAAAAATAGAATTTGGAATAAAAAATTTTAGGTATTGGCTCATCCGTACCATAAATCTTTTTAGTTTAAACAAAGTCTAGTTTTGGGATTACTTCTAAATATCGACTGGCATTAAATGTGATGTAGGAACACTATATATTTCATTTCTCATAAGTTCCGATACAATCCAGATAAGTCCCTTCGTTGTGTCTTTCTTTATCTAGTCCATTACAGACCATCAATACAATCCAGATAAGTCACTTCGTTGTATCTTTCCTTATCTAGTCCACTGCAGACCACCAATACAATGCAGATAAGTCACTTTGTTGTGTCTTTCCTTATCTAGTCCACTGCAGACCACCAATACAATCCAGATAAGTCCCTTCGTTGTGTCTTTCCTTATCTAGTCCACTGCAGACCACCAATACAATCCAGATAAGTCACTTCGTTGTATCTTTCCTTATCTAGTCCACTGCAGACCACCAATACAATCCAGATAAGTCACTTTGTTGTGTCTTTCCTTATCTAGTCCACTGCAGACCACCAATACAATCCAGATAAGTCCCTTCGTTGTGTCTTTCCTTATCTAGTCCACTGCAGACCACCAATACAATCCAGATAAGTCACTTTGTTGTGTCTTTCCTTATCTAGTCCACTGCAGACCACCAATACAATCCAGATAAGTCCCTTCGTTGTGTCTTTCCTTATCTAGTCCACTGCAGACCACCAATACAATCCAGATAAGTCACTTCGTTGTATCTTTCCTTATCTAGTCCACTGCAGACCACCAATACAATGCAGATAAGTCACTTCGTTGTGTCTTTCCTTATCTAGTCCACTGCAGACCACCAATACAATGCAGATAAGTCACTTCGTTGTGTCTTTCCTTATCTAGTCCACTGCAGACCACCAATACAATCCAGATAAGTCACTTTGTTGTGTCTTTCCTTATCTAGTCCACTGCAGACCACCAATACAATCCAGATAAGTCCCTTCGTTGTGTCTTTCCTTATCTAGTCCACTGCAGACCACCAATACAATCCAGATAAGTCACTTTGTTGTGTCTTTCCTTATCTAGTCCACTGCAGACCACCAATACAATCCAGATAAGTCCCTTCGTTGTGTCTTTCCTTATCTAGTCCACTGCAGACCACCAATACAATCCAGATAAGTCACTTCGTTGTATCTTTCCTTATCTAGTCCACTGCAGACCACCAATACAATGCAGATAAGTCACTTCGTTGTGTCTTTCCTTATCTAGTCCACTGCAGACCACCAATACAATCCAGATAAGTCACTTCGTTGTATCTTTCCTTATCTAGTCCACTGCAGACCACCAATACAATGCAGATAAGTCACTTTGTTGTGTCTTTCCTTATCTAGTCCACTGCAGACCACCAATACAATCCAGATAAGTCCCTTCGTTGTGTCTTTCCTTATCTAGTCCACTGTAGACCAGGAGAGTTGTAATAGATGTTTGGCATGTACATATTGTGCACCTGTTGGATTCTAATATATTTATTCTACTGAGATGTCTGGCGAGACAGTTATGCCCTATGGCCAGTCTGAAGTTAGCAACAGATGCTTTTGTCGGAACTGTTCTATTCGCCTGAAACAGCTCAAACGCATTATAGGACTTGTCCTTCAATCTTTCCTTTATCATATTCCTAAAACTTTGTTGGTAGGATCTTTTATTATTTTTTACTCTTGCTTGTAGTGATAACAATTTTGATGGTTTTTGAACAGTTTTAGTTTTTCTCTTTGCAAGTTCATCTGTGGCCTCATTCCCCTGTATTTCCATATGAGACGGGATCCACTGCATTACAATATTGATAACATTGTTTTTTACAATTTTATAATGTATTGAAAGTGCAATTTTACATAAACTCTTCGAACAGTAACGACACGGCTGTCATGTTGCCACACTATAAGCCGCCTGCAGTAACGATGTCACCTTTGTGTTTTATATCTATTTTAAAGAAGTGTTAAGGATGTGTTGGGTCTACCTATTTTTGATAGTGAACTAACCTGTTATCCTTTGACGATTTTTTAAAAGCAAATTCTTGTAGTTCTCATCACATTGGATAGATGTCAGAAGCGTCTGGTGTGAGTTATGTATAGTTTTAATGGACACATCATGCTAGCTCCTGCCAAATGCTAGGATTAGTGTTCCAGCTTTACCTCGGTTAGTTCAGCTATTTCATAGATAACAGCAATACGTTTTTTATTGTTATGATTTTGTGAATTATAAATAGCTTTATATTATAGGACAGGTCTTTTGAAATTAAAAAAAATATCTGTTCATTACTGTCAAAGTAGGGGATTTTTAAAAAACGTTTGTTTGTTACCAAAAAGGTGGTTACATGAAATTTTTCTTACACAGTATTATAATTTCTGAACTAATACAATATTTTTTATCAATATAATGATAAAAAGTTAATTGAAAATTTTTTATTAATACTTACTTTGGAGCATGTTGGTATTCAGAAAGATACTACTCAAAAGGATTAAATTTACTTACTTTAGGTTTAATGCATTCAAAGTGTATGGAAGGCAATAGTTTTATTAACTAAATAAATAAAACCAACTAAACAGAATATACAAATCTTTATTTTACTACAATTACTTTATGTACATTTCGATTACATGGTAATCATCTTCAGAAGTACTCTTTCTTCATGTAAGTTTTTTATAGATTTTTTTGTTGTGGTTAGTTGGTTTTATTTATTTAGTTAAAAAATTAATCCACTGTCTTAAAAAATGTATTAATAGTTTTGTTATTTTAACTTATAGCCTAAGCATTAGTTACTTTTAGAGTTTTTCATTCTCTGTGTGACTGATTTATATGGCTGTGTATGGATGTGACTGATTCATATGGCTGTGTATGGATTTTTGTATAAGAAAGTAACCTTGTGTTTGCTGTATGTATCTCTTGTTCTTCTATATCTGAAAATGGAGTGAACCGTCATATTTAATGATGTTGTAGTAAAGTTTTAGTTTTGTTTTTAAAGCATATTTTGTTGTCCTAGTTAAACAAATGTGATATGTTAACAATAACTAAAACTACATCAGAGTGGGCATGGCGAAAAGGAAGAGGATAAATTCCAAATATTTTTTGTGAATATAAATCCTGTAATGAGAAACATAATTAAAGTCAATTGATTGATATTTTTTGTAATGTAATTTTTGTAATTAAGTTATATGAAATTTACTGTACAGCAATTGGCGGAAGGAAGCTGTTTACTGGCTGCAACATGCGATACATTTATCAAGACTTTAGAGGAATGTATGAAACTTAATAATGCAGTCACAAGTCCTTACGAATTCCAAGAAAATATCCTTAGCATTAGTAAAAATAAGGTGAGCTATTTTAGTAAACGACATTACAAAAGTAATTTTTTTGTGTTGTGCAAAGTCACAAGTGTTAATTTGCAATTACTGAAATAACTATTTTACTTCCATTAAAAGTGGTTAATGCAAAATGAAATAGGAGGAAACTAGCTAAAAACAGCCTCTAACTGTATTTTGAATGCCTCGTGTCGATTCAGTTCTGGAACTCTGTCATGAGCTATGTACTGAGTAATTAATTTGTGAAGTTTGTGCAAAAAGTCTTGATGAATATTATGTGTAATGAAACAAAGGTTAATTATTTTGTGTAAATGTAATATGAGCTTGGAGCACATATTACTGAATTGTCCCTTGGATATTCTACGAACCCGAGTATCCGCTTGGCAGGAAATACTAAATAATAAACAATAACGGGCTCTAGCATCTATTGCCATACACACCGCCTGTACAAGTAAGTAAATATAATTGTAGTAAAATCTAATAACATATAGGATGAAACGTCATCGAACAAATTACGAATTTATTGATCAATTTAGTGACCTTGGTCAATAATGGTGTAATAGGGACAGTATGAGGTGAAAAAACAAGGTCATCAGATTCGTTATTTTAAATCTCATAGTCCATGGAACATTTTTCTAAAGAAAGAAAAAATGGAGCAGTGCATTGAGTGGCTTACTTTATTAATGTTATAGGTTTATATTGACAAAAATGAAAGATTTAGAAAGCAGATCTGCAGAAAACAATAATATTAAAGGCATAATTTGTTTTTGCATTCTCAGCTCAATTGTTTGCCATAATTTCAAGATAGCATCATTATTCTTGAGTGCAGGTTTGAAATTGTTTTCAGTCATATTGGCGGCTGTGTCATCTTTATGCAAATTCAATTTTTTTTAAATAAAAACATTGTTGATGTGCGAGTCAAAGAAATTGATTTATTAGGAATTTGGCAACGTTTCAACGACTAAATTGTTGTCCTCATTCAGGCCTATAAGATAATAGACAGAATTAACATCTAAGTCACTTGTAGACCTGAATGAGGACGACAATTTAGTTGTCAAAACGTTGCCAAATTCGTAATAAATTGATTTGTTTTGACTCACCCATCAACCGTATTTTTATTTAACAAAATTCTGTGAGTGTACACCTCATCATTCAATTTTTTTTTGGTTAGAGGAACACACCAGACCGAGGGCTGGTTAACTCAATGAAATATGAATGAGATTTTTTTATCAGTAATTTAAAGTTAGTTTACATTTCTTATAATTATTCCTTTCATAATATCTGACTAAAGATTAACTTAGCTATCTTGAGTCACCAGTAACCTAATTTGAACCAAAAAAACACTTGAACATGGAACTTTGTATCCCGCTGTAATGTGGAATTGTTATCCTGTTGGAATAAACTAGCTTTTTGATTTTGTCTTCTTCCTATCCATTAAAAATATAGACAATTAGTTATCAAGGCAATTTGTTCATACCTTATATTAACTGTTACCCAAAACAGTCTTGCCAGGCTTGTTGAAAACAAGACCTGTAAATTTCTTAGCCAAGGAACCCTTCTTCTACCAGGATCCCTTCTTTCAATGATATTTTGTTCCAGTATCCTTTGAAAAGCCTCGTATCTATTGCTGTTCCTCATTATGTAATGCATTATTGTTTCCAGACTTTTCTGGTGTTGAGAACTTCTCTATTCTTAGCCATTCGGCTGAGAAAAATCTGTTTTGAACCTATTTTTTTAGATGCTCATGCATTGAATTCTTTTCAACTGCTATTATAACTGTGCCCAACTGCCTTAGATAGTATTAAAAGAAAAAAATGTAATAACGAAGTAGCAGTATTTTTAGATGTAATTATGAATTTAAACTACTTGTGGTATTTTACATAAGTTGTCTCAAAAACAAGTTACACTACCTTTTTCTTGATAAAATTTTTTTATTTACACATATATTTTGAAAAGTACATTAAAAACCTATTTTTATACTTAATTGCTTTATTTTCAGTATATTTTTGGTATTATGGTAAACGTTTTTTCAATCTAGCGTCATACCAATCTGCCACCATATCTATTAGGAATCTTTCAACCTTTTGCTTCAAATTACTTTTCAGCTGTGGGAACAAGGGGAAGTCACTTAGTGCAAGGTCAGACGATAAAAGACAGATATCTGAAAACATCCCATCGAAACTCCTCTAGCCCATCTTGAGTCTGACAAGCAGTGTGTGGGCGGGTTTTGTGAAACAAAAAAACTGTTTTTGTCAGTTTTAATAGACACAGATTTTATCAAGCATTAGGCACCAATCGGTGTTGATGGCCCGTCTGACATCTTTGACAACAGTCAGAGCGTGGAAAGTGGAGACCACTTCGTTGTTCGTGTAATGTTGTTCTCCTTTCAACGAATGACTGGCACCAACAAGAAACCATTGGACTAGACATAATGTCTTCACTATAAACACTACCCAACTCGCAATGAATTTCAGTTGCATTTTAATTGTTTGCAGAAATTCAGAATATTCTGTACATTAACCCTTTCTGGATAGGAAAAATCGTCAAAATAAAGTTCTGGATGAGAAACATTTTTTTTTAGTTTTTGGTTATATATTTTTTGAATAGTATATTTTTTGAAAAATCTTAATGGTGAACAAAATGTGAGATACTCATTTTATGCTCAAATATTTTTGTAACATATTTCAATCTAGTAAATGATATAGATATATTTTTCCTTACGAAATTAGAATATTTGCGGTTATAACATGTTTGCTGATTGTTTTAGTAGGGTTTATAAAACTACAAGGGTTGTAAAACTCAAGTTATAAGTATATTTTTTACTCCTTTTGTATTTTTGTATTCTGTGCAAAAGTAAAACAACACAAACCACAATCATATATCCAGCTAGCCTACATAAAAATTGGGATGGGCCGATTCCAATTCTCGATTATAATGGTATTCTGACTTCTTGTTTTTTTAACTGTTAAAATACATGGCGGTATAACTTGGAAAGATAATTATTTATCAATTATGCCTTATTTATCTATTAGTTACTTTGATAAATTAAACAATTAAAGCAAATGTCGATTTGAGGAAACAAAAGTATTATTATTATTTATGATTCAACAACATATTGAATTTCTGGTATGTTTGTTTTTCACCTCTTGTCTCTCTGCTGTATGGCTCTCCTTTGGGTGGGCTTGACTCTCTCTACATCTTTGGCCGCCACTACTCTGCCTCCTCTGCTTAGATGTCAAAACAAACCACAAAGAAAAAATATTTCCATTTTCTGTAGTTATACAAACTGAAATGGCTATTACTGAAGTTATAATGTAATTGTGAACTGAAGTTCACATTTGTAATTTTAAAAAAATCATTGTTTTTTTCTGATACGTTTTCCATTTTTTCAGAAGTTTCTATCGATAAATCAAGGTTAAAAGTTTTGTGCAGCCTATTACATTAAAACAGAAGATTTAAAAGGCTTCACCATATGACCAGGATGTTAACTAAATTCATTATTAGAGAATATCATGTAGGCTTATATAACTTGAAAGAATCGAGAATAGGAAGACAGATTTTAGAATCGAAATTGAAAATTTTAGGTATCCTTTCCCATTCCTTTTTTTTAACCTTTCCCTTGCTATGTCACTGTTTTGACAAATATTGGCAATGGGTTATTGCTACAAATAAGCAAGATTTTCTCGTAAAAAAGAGCGAGAAACAACAATTTTAGAATCAAATTCGGAATTGAAAATTTTAGGTATCGGCATCATCCCTAATAAAAATTTATCGTGAATAGTGTTTTGACACTTATCACAAGGATATATAAACATGATAAAATTAAGTGATTGGTAAGTTTGTAAGTATTTTGTGTTTAAAATTCAGGTGTAAACATATTCTATCTTTTATAACAATGTTTATACTCTATGTAGACATCCTAGTGATAATAAACGTGATTTTCCTTTGGAATAATGCTAGATTCATGTAAATGATACTGATGACAGCTGTTACGAATAGAAACTCACTTTATTTATCATTGATTGGATTATCGTCAATGATATTAATCAAATTTATAAATATTGTAATTCAGCTATTAGAGGTAGAATACACTTCGGATGCAACGTGTTAAGAGTGAACTAAGCAACACTACTGGAAAACAAACGCCTTTATAACCCACAGACTAAGGCACTGACTAAGCGACTGACTGGCGCCTTGACAGGTAGCGCTGGAGGTGACAGCCAACATAAGTCAACAAAATCTCCCCTGAAAAATGAATAAACCCTGTATTGTGATAACTACACCATAAACAAAATATGAAAACATTTAATTACATATTTACTTTGTTTTTGCTGAAATATTCACTATCTGTCTATAATGAATGGAGTTAAAGCTGATATATTCACAGCCCATCTGTTACAGATACCGTCATTAGTGGATATACCTTCACTCATCCGGGAAGGATTAAATTATAATTACTCCATGTTTTTAGGTCAACGTTTTGTAATTTATGTTTGATTTTGTAATTTCAGTCTTAAAAGCATTTTAAAACTGTTTAAGCTATATTTTATTTTGTTTTTCCAGCTAAATTCGCCAACAGTGCCAATTATGAAAACAAACTTGAATGGAAGGTAGGTTATATATGAGTTATTTCTAAATAGATTTAGTAAATAAATAATAAATGAACATTTAGTAGTGTTTAACAATTTAAATTTAAGAAAATAATTTTTATGACAAAATGAAATTATAATTCTTTTAAAGACTTTTAGAAAATGTGTTAAACAGAAATTACCTAATGCATGTAATTAAATAATATATAAAGTACAGTAAATTCCCGATTATCCGTGGAATAGGGTGGCCCGGCAACGCCGGATAACGAATTCCCCGGATAATCCGCTATGAACAAAGAATACGCAAAACGATCGATAATCGATTATTATGCCATAAGTTACACAAAAAATGACCCCGGTTAATGCAACTCACAAATAATCTTCAGAGGACAAAATAAATATAGAAAATAATTTAAAATGTCGATGTATTTGACGGATTATAACATGTAAATTTATATATATCTAACTATTTACATTTTTTTTTTTTTTTTTTTTTTTTATTTCATTTTCTCATATTTCTTTTTGTGTTTTCTCTTCGATTGACAAAGACCACTGTGTGGTTGAAATATATCATCGTTTAAGTGCTTTTATGTGTTTCTATTTCAAGACTACAGAGTGGACTCTTACCAAGATAAGTCTGTCAGTCTCCTAGTCCAAAGAATCTAAATAATCTTTACCAACCAAAACTAACTATTTACAATACGTACATAAGTATATGTCAAAAGTAAGTATGTATGTACATATGTAATTTCCTTTACACATAATACTTTCACTTTTTAACAAAAAAATCTGTCACTTTCGTCTGTTTTTTTGTGAGCATTGATTTAGCTTTAATGTGCGATCTACGTTTCTTGAGAACCATTTTGTCGCACAGTGTCTACTTGTGTCACAAAACCATAAAGATCGATAATGTGTATGACAGACATGGATAATGCATATGTCACGTCCTAGACTATTTATAGCCGAGATTAGCTGACATTTGTTTACAATCTTATGATACACATTAGGTTTTCGGACGTCTAAGCATTTTGTCATTGTCTCTTATATACAGTAGTCTGCTCGCTCCTTTTATTTCGCTGGCCCACGTCGGGATGCTTCCCTTCAATGTAAAAATTAGTACGTACATATTTACATATCTATTCCCTTTATCTTAACTTCTATTAAGCCTTATATGTATTTACGACGTAATTCACCGTTTGGAAATTTAAACACATGAATCTGATTGGAATAAAAATTGGATATTTGTAAAACAATGGCAGACCCTGGATAATCCGCAAACCGGTTAATCTGCCCATGGATAATCGGGAGTTTACTGTATCTACAGTATAGTATTTTCATTAATAGATTTGAACCCTTTGATTAGCAACATGTGCATGCCGTGATAAATCCCCTGGGACCAACATATTTTTGAAAAATGTTTGAATTTTTCTTTTTTCTAAATTTTCTCTTTTATTTTCTATAATTTTTTAAATCATTGTACAATTTTAATATTTGTTAAGAAAATTTTTAAGAAAGTATAAATTTTGTCAACATTAGTAGTAGTCCACATTTTTCAGTTTTGATTGGTCAGACACGGTAGTATTTTTACCCTCAAGGTTGTAATATTTGTTGGTTTCCATAACAATTTTGTTCACTAATCTCTATCAAAAAATATTTTGAAAAAATCTAATTCACTAGGTTTCGCTTGGAAAACAAATTTGTTAAAAAAGCCTGATTTATTTCTATCAAAATCATGCAATCATTTGTAAATACGGGAGACATACTATGGACTTTGCACAGAAAGGAATGGGGACTATGTTCTACGTAATATTTTTTGTCAGTATCAAATATTGAAGCTAGAGTGCAGAACAATTCACAGAAAACAAAATTGTAAACATATGGCAATGCTAATATAAGAGAAATGATAGAACTTTCACATATGGGAATGCTCCCATTCCCGTAGTGCGATCTCATGTATTGGTACGTGAATACTAATCAAAGGGTAATCTAAAATGTGTTTCTCAGCAACAATGAACTCATTTATTAACCCTTAATTTCATTACAGAGACTACAAAGAATTTTAGAGCTTGAAGCAATACAAGCAATATGTTTTCTAATAAAACATATTTTTATTATATTGTCCACATGCCAGAAACACAAAATTTCCACTAGAATAAAAAAATGTTTTTGAAACACTTGGCGACACTTCTGGCCGCACAATGTTAATATTTATGAGTGTTATTTACCCACTTAAATGTCATTATCTTTCTACATCATATTTATGCACTAATCTATAAATTTAGTGCATTAGTTAACCACTAAAGTTAACTTCAATGTTTATAACAGGAAGCCAATGATACACTTCTTGCAGAAAGTTTGTGTAATAGGTTCGACAGTATCGCTTGCACAACCCTGCTATGCCAACTCAATCGAGTTGATGTAGCAGTTAATATGTTAAACAAATATCTAGTAGGATACTATATAGGAGTTGATAATTTTCAGTGATAAAATAACAGGTTTGAATTTGAAAGAGTGATAAAGAACTCAAAGATTAAATTGTCTTTACTGATTTTTTTCAGAAAAACTTGAAGGCTTTACTACTATAGCTGTGAAGTTGAAAAAATTAAGTTGAAATCTGTACCACCAATTTTTACGTCCATTAGTTTAAAAGCACAACTAAAATCTTGCTCATTAAAATATGCCCAAGTATACTAAATTCTAAATATGTTGTGCATAATATGGGTTTTTGGATGCGGATGAAAGCATAGTATTAAATAAATAATTTATTTAAGCTAGTTGTTTTGGGATTTGGTATTTGTGTTAATTAAATTAATATAATTTAAGAAATCCCTTTAATATTTTTTAGTATTGAAACTTTAAAATAATTTTTATTATTTATATTAATATTTATTATTTAATATATTATTATTATTTAATATATTATTATTATTTAATATTTATATTATTTATTATTATAAACAAATAACCACTTTGTTTTATTTCAATAAGCTATATATAGAGTTCGGGCTCATTCTATGTTTTATCTTGTACAATGTGTCTAATAATAGAAGTTTTACTTTAATTATAATATATATTGCTAGCATTTATGTTAATACCAAATTAGTTATTGTCTTTCAAATGGCATTTAAAATGTATACTTAAAAGTTAGTAAATGATTATATTTCTGTCATTTTAGTATGTGTGTAACTTGTGATGGTTCTGATATTTAAAAAATAATTTGTTTTTTCTAAGTATTGAATTTTGTACTATGTATGTTGAGTTCAATACTTCTTTGCCCATCTAATATTTTATCTCCCATTAAACAGTTGACACATTTCAGAGTAAACTCAATTGATCAGGACTTATCCAGCATTGCAACTTATCCAGATCTGGATCAATGGAGTTTACTTCGAAACGTGTCAGCTGTTAGATGGAAGTAAAATACTAGGATGGGCAGAGAATAATGGCATTCAACATACATCCTGTTATCCTAGCATTCAATACAAACATTACAATAATTTGTGTATATTGACTTTCTCTTTTCTTTGTAGGTAAATTTAAGTCTAAAGTTAAAAAACTTTATTATTTCTGTTACTGTTTAACGTTCTTGTTGTTTTTATTAAAATCTTCCGTTGTTTTTATTATAATTTCTAGGTTCTAAAAGCACATATTTAACCATTAAAATTTGATAGCAACATTGAAAAATTGTTCTTAAAGTTTATAAAATCTATTAGTATACTTTATTAATGTGCCCACAACTCATTGAACCTATAAAGGGTTAATATTCTGTCCATTTGGCATAAACACATGATATGTAAAGCTGAGCTATAACTTTCAATTAACAGCACATAGACTTTAAATAATGATGATTTTTTGTTTCAATCAACCCTTGATGAATTACCTTGTTTGGTTATGGCAGTTTTGTAATAGAAATCTACATGGTTACAATAAACAAATATGAAAGACTGTAGATATATTTTCAATTATTGAAAGTTTCTTCTATTATATGCATGTTATTTTTCTTTATAAAAATGTTAGTAAAGACAAGAATTTAAAAACAATTTTTTAGCTTATTCGAAAAGTATTTTCTAATACGTTTATTTCAATCAGTATTTTTATATCATTATTCTGTATAGTGATAGAAATAAAACTGATCTAAAGTACAATTAATATACATATATATATATAAATTTGTCCATTACCTTTTGTCAGTAGGCACCTTTCGGTCAGTTGATTCTGGTCAACTGACCAAAAGATGCCTCATCACATAAGGTAAAAATAACTTCACTTGTGGTGGAATAGTTGTTTACAATGAACATTAATAACTATATATATATATATATGTGTGTGTAAGAAAAATATTAAATATAATTTTCTTGTTTTGAATTTTGCCTCGTTGCGAGCATCAGCTGTTTGTTATTTTTAGAAAGATTTTCAGCTGTTGGTAATTTAGCATTTTTTGTTTGTTGACAGAAAAGTTTAAATATAGTTGTTACGTGAAATATTGATTTATTAAAAATAATAGATAACATTGAGTGAACGCTGTTGCGATACAATAATATAAACTAAAATAATTAAGAACATTAAATGTCGTTTCTCTCTTCGCAGGTATTTATATTATAAGTTATACAACATACAAATCTGTGGAACATGATAGTTTGGAATAAACATACATACTTACATGAATAAACATACAGAGAAACTCAGTTGTGTTCTTTATTTTAATTGCTGTTGCAAATAATAAAATACCATTAAAACGACATTTAATGTTCTTAATTATTTTAGTTTATATTATTATGTCGCAACAGCGTTCACTCAATGTTATCTATTATTTTTAATAAATCAATATTTCACGTAACAACCATATTTCAACTTTTCTGACAACAAACAAAAAATGCTAAATTACCAACTCCTGAAAATCTTTCTAAAAATAACAAACAGCTGATGCTCGCAATGCGGCAAAATTCAAAACAAGAAAACACAAACACAAGAAACTGTGTGTCTTCAACAGATTCATAATCATAAAAACAGTCTTGAAGATGTAGAAGTGATTGGGAAATAGCTGTAGGGACGCAAAAAAATATTAATATAAAGGACTAACCTTTGAGCAAAAAAATATTTTAAAAAAAATGGTAAGTCAATAATAGGTTTATTTAATCAATTGCAGTTTAACTTAGCAGCACAGTATCTGCAGATATCAGGTGCAACAGTACAGCCTCGATTATCCATACCAGACATAGTCAGGATACTGAAATTTTCCAGATAATTGTCGCAACTATAGAGTAGAATTGAAAGTAGGAAAAATAATAATATTGGCTATAAATTATATATTTATATTTAAATGAGTAATCATTAAAATGATGGAATTTATTAGTATGTGTTTACATGTATAAAATACAAAGAAAAAGAATTTGAACATACTCGAGTATATT
Organism: Prosapia bicincta; assembly: GCA_036971475.1. Taxonomy (NCBI): domain Eukaryota; kingdom Metazoa; phylum Arthropoda; class Insecta; order Hemiptera; family Cercopidae; genus Prosapia; species Prosapia bicincta. The sequence goes on along the minus strand of JBAIZL010000001.1, from coordinate 254,384,048 downwards.
TTATAAAGTAGTTGTCTAATATTAGCGTTTAGACAGTTTGTCTTTTTTCTCAAGAGAAAGATCAACACGCTTTCTTTTTAGCTTTGCACAAAACACAAAATTGCAAAACAATCACCAAACTACAGCAGAACAGAAACAAAATAATTGTTTACTTTGATTATGAACCATAAATCATTTGTTTTAACAAAACTATGGTGCACCTGATTGAACATCAAAGTAATGTTGAAGAAACTGAGAGTAGAAAGAATCAAAGAATTTCCAGGAAAACTACACAATGTATGCACACACAGACTCACCATATGAATTCATAAAACTCAGTCTCAAAATCTTTTTTTAGCAACTGTGTATAAATGAACTACAAATATAAGTAATGTTTAAACTTTCTGCTATATAAATAAAAAACACGGTTGATGCGTGAGTCAAAGAAATCTGATTTATTAGGAATTTGGGCAACGTTTTCAGAAAAATTCAGTAGACAACGTTTCAGAGACAACGTTTGGGCAACGTTTTCAGAGAAATAAGTATAATAGACAGATTTAACACCTACATCATAAAAATTCACAACAAAACTAACATAAAATCAAAAACATTATAATACGTTATTAATACTAATAAATTAACAGAACAACAATGCAAATAAATTAAATAATTAAAAAAACGCACTGTAAAAAGTGATAGTCCATGATAATAAAAACTATAAACAATTAATTAAATTGTGTCAAAAAATTCCCAAACATACAACAGTAATATCTGTAAAAATAAATCAATACTAGACAACTGGTGCATCAACAACTAGAACCCTCAAGAGTTTTAAAGATTTATGACTAAAAGATTATAAATACTGGCCAATTCATTAGTCTCCTCTCTAACAATTATAGAATTATTTTGCATCCTTATATGGAGCATTTCAGGCGAAATTCGTCTCCTCCAATTACTTTCCGTGTCCAAAATCCTAGGATTTTAGAAATTGAATGAATGATTATGTTCATTGATGTGATTGTAAAACACCGAGGAGAGATGAAGGCCTTCTTTTTTACTCTTTTTTTCATAGTTGAGAAATATATTCTCTTTCATAACCAAGACTATACTCTTTTTACTTCTGCTGTATAATTGAGAAACAGTGTGTTTATTGAATAAAATTACAAAATAAATCCTTTAGTTTTGCAAACTGCTATTTGTTTTTCAACTCAGATAATTTTTATCCCAAAACGGATCTTCATTTTTATATAAAAAAAGGAAAAGTCCGAATAATTGGCGTTCTGGTAAATTGATGTCAGGATAATCGACGTTGTGCTGTAATATAAAAGCTAATTTATTGTCGAGAAAGTGATTTAGCTCTTTAAATTTGACTTAAACATAGATTTTTTCCATAACAATTGTCAAATCTTTTACATTTGAAGTTTACAAATTACCTAGTCATCGATAATCTTTTAATGGAATAAAAAATGTTCTCAGTAAAATTTTTGTAAATTAAGTAAGTATGGAAAGTTATTACCGTATGCTCCAAAGTAAACAGTACTGATACCGTTGTAACATTTTATTATATTTTATTTTATTTACTTAGTTTTACATTCATATACAACTAAAAAAATACTAAATCGGTTAGATTTTGGTATAAACATGTAATCTATATGACCTCTGTTGAATTTGAGGTAACACTCATAGCGTTCCTGAAAGTTATGCATCAATTTGTTGAAGAGGAGTTGTTTCATGTTTGCTATATAGATGGCTATTTTTTCCTGTTGTTGGACGATGATGGTTGGTGGGTCATCACGAAAAATCTCCTTTATCATTTCCCAGACGTGGTGTAAAATCGGGGAAGTGGGCTGGGTAAGAAAAGTTTGTTCTAAGGGAGATGAGACGGTTTTCAAAAGTTTCTTGAAGGAAAGAAATGTTATGTAATTCAGTGTGGCTGGTTGCCCCATATTGCTGGAAAAGGCAGGTTTCTGGTACAACAAAATCTTCTTAGGTCTCCTATAAAATGACCAAGAATGACTCAATGTCTGTGAGAAGGCATGTACAGCTGATTCAGTTTCAGCACTGTTTATTTTGGCGCATACGGTATTGTAAATTTTAAAGGTAACGATTGCCCCAGCTTCTAAATAAGACAGAAATTACATCACCAGATACAAAGAACACAAAAGTCCTTAAAACAAAAAAAATCAAAGACACACTAAAGACCCATTACATTCTTTTTAATGAGATTGACAAAGTGTACGGCTGTAAACTTTAGGAACAAAAGAAACCTCAAAACGACCAAATATTTCAAGATTTATAAACACCATAAAACCCATTACATTTTAAATTACAAAAAACACTTCCAGTGATACAAACCCCTTGAATATATATTTCAAAGAAATTATAGAGTCATATAGAACAGATTATAGGCCCATAATGTACAATACCTACTTGAACAAACCATTTTGTCTGTAACTCACAGTAAAGTTGTATTTCATTGGTTAGCAGCAAGTTTGAAATAATTATGCTGAAAACTTTAGTAAATAGTGGTTTTTGCTATTTTTTTCTATTAATATTTAGTGATACAAAACAAATGTTATGATAAACAACACAATTTTGAACAATTATAATTGTGGACAGTTTTATGTATGAACAAATTTTAAACGAAAAAAGAATGCTTTTAGTGTAAATGTTTGCCTTTTATAAATGATTTGGTTTCATAGTATTATAACACGTTTAAGAGAAATTTTATTCTAGAGAACTTTAGGTAATAACACAATTCAAAAGAATCATTGTCATCCATTGATTTTGGATGTTTAAAATTGGTTGTAATTGACATTAAGTGAATCATGTCAAAATGTATATGAAATAAATCTTTTTTACACCGTAAACAATATTCAATTATATTTTTAAAGAAAATTACAGGGTTTAATTAAAAGTCAATACAGTGTATTTAGTCTTTGGTAGTTTTGATTATTTGGACCAAAACTATTTAAAATAATGGACTTTGATAGTAATTTACAAATAAGTGGTGTTGAATCTAATTGTTTGCATGTGTTTAAAAAATTAGATTTATAGCAATTAACAAATCTTAGATATCTTGTAAAGTGTGTTACCAAATTTTGTTTTAACAAGCGTGTTTTAAGTCTTGCAAAGTTTTTAATTTTATGCTTACCAGTAATCTCTTCCATAAGGTTTTTCTCTTTGTATTACATGTTCTTCCAATACTTGTTTAATGTCTTATTCCCATTGTATTTTAGATATTTCTAGTATGTATGAATATATTATAACCAATTGTTCTGAAGTAGATGTAGTGTAGTAACTGTCACCTGTTATATGTGTATAGTTGTTAGAAAATTATGTCTTGTTAAATATTTGTTTTATTTATTCAGAATTTTAGGTTAGTGCATTGGTTTCATATAAGGTGTAATCCTGTGGTTTTAATGCTTTATTTATAGTCAACACAATTTCGTTAACTATATTGTATTCTTTCCATTCCTCGTCATTTTAAGCAGAGATTATACAAATAACAAGTTTTTCTCCATTTTGCAGTACGTGGATGAAATCTGTTATTTTGCAGTTTTCCATGCTGTGTTTTGGTTTTGTTTATAAGTACAAAGTCCTAGTTGTAATAAACATTGAATTACAAAAGAAGTTAGATATAACCAAGGGAAAGTGTTGAAAAACTAAAGTATGTGAAGTAAGGGTTAAATCAGTTACCCAAATAATTATCCCATATTTTGCACAACAATGGAAATAGCTGTACAAAACGTGGCAAATATACCAGACACCTTTGATCAGTAACACATACATCAAAATGGTTATTTTAAATATAATTGTTAGAAAACAGATTTCAAGTCTTCTTTTTGAAAGTTCAGTATCACTTTGGGGACGTAGGCAATGAATTTCATGATATCCTCAATACAGGCAGGATGTCATAATTTGATACAAAGTAATAAACATTTATGTATATTTGTCTTCCGATTCTTGATTATTAAGTCGATTCCAATTCTTTAGAGCTATATAGACTTACATAATATTTTCTAATAATGAATTTAGTTAACATCTTGGTCATTTAGTGAATGCTTTTAAAAGTTGCGTTTTAATGTAATAGGCTACACAAAACGTTCAACATTGGTTTATGAATAGGAATTTCTGAAATCATGACAAACATATCAGATAAAAGTAATAATTTATTTAAAATTACAAATTTGAACTTCAATTGACAATTACAATATAACTTCCGTAATAGCCATTTCAGTTTGTATAATTGAAGAAATTGGAACTACCTTTTATTTGTTTTTTTTTACACCTATGAAGCGGTGGCGGCGGCGGCCAGAAAGATGGAGAGAGAGAGAGAGAGAAACGAGTGGTGACAAACAGACCAGAAAAGGTCATAAATAATAATAATATTTTTGTTATCTCAAATAGACATTTGCTTTAATTTTAAAATTCATTCAAAGAAACTAATATACAAATAAGGCAGGTATTTTCCAATAAATTACACTGCACGCATATTTTAACTGTTAAAAAACAAGAATCGGCTACACATGAAGCTGGACGCCTGTGTGAAGAAGTAAGTAAGTAAAAAACAAGAATCGGATTCGACACTTTAATCAATGGGGATTTGAGTGTCGACGATTGCTCGATACTATTAGAATGGACAATTGGCCCATCCCTATTTGTTAGTATTTTCCAATCTCAGTATTGTAAAAACCAAATTTCTACCAATAACACTATGAGATCATTTAGAACAACACTATGAGATCATTTAGAACAACACTGTGAGATCATTTAGAACAATACTGTGAGATCATTTAGAACAACACTGTGAGATCATTTAGAACAATACTGTGCGATCATTTAGAACAACACTGTGAGATCATTTAGAACAACACTGTGAGATCATTTAGAACAACACTGTGAGATCATTTAGAACAATAGTGTGAGATCATTTAGAACAACACTGTGAGATCATTTAGAACAATACTGTGAGATCATTTAGAACAACACTGTGAGATCATTTAGAACAACACTGTGAGATTATTTAGAACAACACTGTGAGATCATTTAGAACAGTACTGTGAGATCATTTAGAACAATTTATGGTCCCAACTATTGAGCACAATAACAGTATAAATACTGATGTTAATAGCGTAGTAGGGCAATTTTAAAAAGTGGTCCCGTGTTCGATAAATGGTATTAAAATAACAGCCAAATTTTATATAATTTTGACAAAGTTGCCAAACTTTTAAAGGAGAAGCAGCAAAGTTATTTATGATACCTCCATTAACAATATCCTGTGCATATGACTCCTATTTCCTTTCCCTAATTCCCCTATAATATCGATTTCCCTTGCTTCAATTTCGTGCTACAATACATTGTCAATAAATTAATATCAACAGTGGTCAGACCTGTAAATAATTGTAGGACTACGTAAATTTAAAAAAAATTAATTATACAAATATCTTTTATTGACAGTAACTGCCTTGAACTTATTAGAATACTAAATTTATAGTTAATTTAATCTGGTTTGACATCATAGTTTTTATTTGCTACATGCACACACTACAAGTGTCACAGTTTCTGTTACGTTAGCCTTAATATAGTTTAGCCATATTGTTTTTACATGTAAGTGCTTGTCCAGAAATATAAATAATGAATGTGGTTTTTCTTTTCTTTAAAAATGAAAAATGTTATACAGACCTGTGATTGTTGAAGCTTTTAAGTATTTAATGCTACAAAAACATTCCTAAATTATTTTTTATCTAAAAATTTTTAGTTTAATTTATTAATTTAGTTTATATGCTGAATTAATTATAGAAATGTGTAAAGTATCCATGGTATGTGTTACCTATAGTGTTAACTTACATTACATTGAATCAGATTACAATGTTCTTAGATTTAGTTGTTTATTTATTTATTAGTGTACTTAATGAAAATGTGTACTTTAAAAGTTATGGACATTTTATTGATGAAGGTTTAGTTTGAGGGTGTAAATAAATATTTATATTTGTTCTGTAAATTTATTTTCCTTTACCAGATAATTTTACAAACTAATTTTGATACTGTACTGTTATACGAGGTGTGTTTAAAAAATACCAAGAATTTTCGTTTTTTGAAAAAACTATTTATTTATTCATCTACATCGATATTGTCCCCTTCAAAGTAGTCCCCAATAGATATTATGCACTTATACCAGCGCTTTTTCCAATTCTCAAAACGCTTCTGGAGACTCGATCTTTGGGATAGCTTTGAGCTCTTTCAGCGATGCACTTTTAATGTCATCTATGCTTGTGAAGCGACGACCCTTTAAGGTTTTAATACAAATTCTTTGATCCATTTTTTTTTACAATAAAAAATCGCAGAGCTGATGAAAACACGTCTAACCTTAGCGGCTGCCACAGATAAAGTAAACAATGAATACAGCTGAAAATTGTTTCATACTTCGGGGGCATGAATACCAACAAAATAAAATAAAAATTTGACAATTGGACTCTCCAAACGCGCGAAATTTAAACATTCCAGGTATTTTTTGAACACACCTCTTAACTCTCTTCTGATATAGCCTGCTCATGGAAAGGAAATTTTTACAACTCTGTATTAATTCTGGTTTAACTGACATGAATTCTTCATGCTAAAATGTTACCTTGTGAATCAGTATATCACTAGAAACATTTAACTTTACAAGAGAAAACGACTTTGAAGAAAACTAGAAAGTTTTGTTAGTCTTTAAAATTATTTTCAAAATCATGGTTCAAATCCAAGGAATACTCAGATAACGCACGGCTAAATTAAGTGAATAAGTGGGAGTGATTAAGTACCGTGAAATGCTTTTTAGAAATCAAATAATTAAATGGAGTCATATGAAAATTTATCTTGGTTGTACCCTTTTTTATTATTACTATTTATAATTATTTTATTTCTCCCTTTTTCATTCAAGTATATTTCCTATTGAATTCATGTGGAGAAAATGCACTTTTAAGAGTACGTGTCTCTTTGTGTAGGAAATTCACACTTTTTTTTCTTCCAGATTAAACCGTGATGTCTGTTTAGCTAGAATCTTTGGATTTTCCTCCATTTAACTGGTGACGCTACGCAATTAACGAATTTGATTCAGTACTGTAAAATACAAAAGTGGATCAAGCAGCTAATTTAAATTATTGGATTAAAAACTGACAAATGTCGTGTCACTTGTATCACCAATAATATGATGACATTTGCAATTGGATGCAAATGAACTCCTTTTGGGATGTTATAGTGTGCTGGTTGGATTCAGTCAGTTAGGGTGGTGTGCTGCGTCAATAATAAATTACTTTTCTTCATGTCGTAATACTTAATTTTATAATAAAGAAATGTTTTAAATGTAAAATAACGAGTATTTATAATATGTAATCTTCCTTGAATACATTTTCTTATCTGTGGGATTCCTGATTTTATAATACAAAGTGCTGGTTTTCTGGGAAAACAATATATTTAAAAGATATGTATTTGAGTACAGTTTTCTTCCTTTTGTAATGATACATACAATATTCTCTTCTGTTGAAGCGTTTCGGAGTAACTCTATATAAAAACTTAAATCATACTATTTGCCCAAACTTTGAGTTTGTCCTTTGTATACTACTAGCCATGCCCCCATCAGTTCCAGTCCTTGCTTTCTGTTGGTGTGCCTACTTTTACTTCTTGCGTCCAACTACTTAATACTTTTAAATAGAACTTTAAACTGTGTATTTGTTCGTTTATTAGATTTTTTTTTTTAACTCTGCTTTATACATTTATAAATTTGCTAAAATATTTTCATCAACATATTGTAAAATTTTCATAAATTTTAAGTTTTGAAAATGGAGTTATTTCAAAATACACCAATAGAAGAGAATATTGTAACGTTAGGAAAGGCAGAAAATTGTACTCAAATATATAGAAATATTCCTAACAGAAATGAAGATGAGTGTAATAAGAATTAGATTTTAAAACTTTGTTTATCTTTATACCATTCCTTATAATAAATCTCCAGTTTTTATGTTTTTTAAAACATTTTTTATGATGTGAATGGGAATTAATATCTTATGTGTTCTTATTCTTTACAAGCGCGTGTTCAAAGAGTTCTGTTTGGGACAGTTATTATTAAAGTCGTGAACTTAAGAGGGAAGAGTTCTATAATATTACTAAAGTTGTATGAGATATCTTGTATGTTCCTTTCTCTACCAGGTGCATGTCATACAGCAAGGGAGAATTTATGTCTATCATATGGAGAATGAGAATAAATATTGTTTTACAGTATTGAGAACAATTTTTTCTCGCTACGACTCTAAATTGTAGATGCAAGCTCTGTAGTTGGGGTGTCTTACCTTCAACACTTGTTATGTGTCAGTGAATTTTTCATAATAAAGGTAAAAACATTGTCTGGATTACAATGTCTTGAAGAATTACTTTAATATATAGCCATTATGTATAGTTTTTCTAATGGCTTTGTTAATATTTATTATTCTAAACTGAAACCAACTCGGTACTTACAACTTATGTAAGGATTCCACAACAAGTGATATACATATATTGGGGCTAGAATGGTACATTTTTTGTAATTTGTGTTAGTTGATATCAAAGTTATTGCTTTTTTCCAATATTTGAGTTCATGTAATTTGTTCAGGAATATATTCTTTAAATGTTTTAACTGAGGTGTATACTGTACAGTAATAGTCTAATAGAGGACTAGCTACTGCATACCACCTGAAGATTTTTGTAGATTTTGGCGTACCACAATCCCCAGGGGGCCTGGGGGGTGTGGAATGGAAGAAAGCCCCCCTGATCCTAATTTTCTTAGAAACACAATTTCTGTCAGAAACACATCCATCATTTATTTTATTTTTAATAAATAAGTAATAAAACTATTTAATTGTTCATTCACTTTTCCATTAATTTTGAATAATGATAAGACAATAAAAGAAAATTTAAACAATTTTGGGAAATTACAGTTTTATTTAATACTCATATCTATAAAAATTAATGAAGTTCAATATGTATTTTGATTATTGAGAAGCCTTGTTGCTGTTTGCCTGTCAGTAAAGAGTCAATTGGAGAAGTAATTGAACTAATGTTATCATATTTGTTGATTCCATCTTCACGTGAGCTACTAGTTTTCACTAAACACTTGTAAATATTTACAAACTTGCCTATAGTAGTACTTACTTATAATTGTTGAGGACGGCCGTTTCGGGAGATGTGTCCCATGAGTTACGGTCTGAGTTGACAATGGGACACATCTCCCGAAACCGCTGTCCTCAACAAATATAAGTAAGTGCTACTATAGGCAAGTTTGTAAATATTTACAAGTGTTTCGTTAATCTTATCCTTAAGTTCTCTTCAAGACTTGTTAGTTTATTTCTATATAACTTTTGTATATATAACAGTTGAGAAAAACACTCTTACACAAATAACTGGTGACAAATGGCATCAAAAACAGCATAGCTTTCCGGAAGAGCATTGGATACTCGGATTTACACCCGATCCAGAAGTCTATTAATGATTTCCCTTTAAAAACATCTATCATGGAACTGTCTTCTGTTAAATCGATAAATTTTTCCTGCAGTTCCAACTCATTTGGTTATCTTTCTGATGAGGCTATGTGACGCAAACCACCTGAAATCTTCCTGCTTACCACAGGCTGGGAACCCCCTGGTCTAGTAAATTAATTTTGATCAAAATGGTATCAATAGGTGTAGTTTTTAAATACCTAAACATATATGAAAGACTGAGTTTTGGAGTGCTTCAAGTTACATATTTGGATATTAGCTCTTCCCTCTATAACCTTATGACTTTAACTGAGTGTATGGTTGTTTTGAAGACCTAATGCCTATTAGTTTCTGTTTAAAATAATATACAGAAGCCAGGAAGGGCTTCAGCTCAGGTAGTTTGCAAGGATTTACCTTGGAAGCGTTCCTTTCAAAACAATCTGATGAAAAGTTACTATGGAAAATATCTTGATTACTGCAAGTAAAGTTACGAAAGTACCCCCAAAACCTGTGTTGGAAGTAGGAAATTCTTAAAATAAAACAAATATTAAATGTAAAGCTTTATTAAAAAGTAAAATCTTTTCCAAAATATAATGATTAAAAAATATAATTGTTTCAGTTAATTTACAAATATATAATTTTTATTTATTATCCATAAAAAAGTACAGTGTCTTCTAAACACAATTAGTTTATTAAATTTTATTTCTCATCAAAACAGGATAAATTTGTATTTATTTAACAAAAATCTGTTTAATTAGTTTTGTAAAATACCTTATATGCATTGTATCACAGATTCAGCATTTTTAAAAGAATTATGGCACAGTTACGAGCATCTCTACTTTATAAATAAAAGAAGTTGAATTATAATAGTGCTTGACTTAAATTAAAAGTAGTATTAAATGAATAGATTAAAGAGTTGTCTATTCAATAATTGATGTTGAGAAAGTTTGATACATATATTAATACTAGCCTAATTTAAGGAAAATGAAGTGTCTGTCGCACAAATTGTAAAACAAATTATTTCAAGCTATGTGAACTAGGAACAAATAAAGATCTAAAATATTTTAAAACTTAGCAATATTTAACTAATTTAAAATGTCTAGTGATCTATTGAGTTTCAACTTAAAATATTATAAACTATTTCAAAGCACTGTACCAACTAATATTTCTTTACCCCCTACAAACTCGCTCGCTTTGTAAAGCTCATTAAATTAAATTGTAAACATCACTTAGATTAATGACAATACAACAATAATATTTTGAAAACTAAAAATATGTATTATAATTAGAGAGTTTTTTTCTTAAGAATGAGTTTTCCATTGTTAAAAGTTCTTCCACGTTGGTTTATTCTTCACAATGTATTTTCACAAATCGTTACAAACGTTATAACACACAACAGTATAGCATTAATTTTACAGCTACCAAATATAAATCTAGGTGCACTATAGTTTTATAAAAAGTATAAAAGATTCAATTCCAATATAAAATATTTTTCTTACATTTAATTAAGAATTATTTACATATTTAGTACAGAAAAGTTTGGAAAGTAAGTCTCATTGCGTAGTGTGAGATGCATTGGAACAAGTCCCAGTGTAGAGTGAAGTAAGTACCATTGTATAGTGTGAGATGCATTGGAGCAAGTCCCAGTGTAGAGTGAAGTAAGTACCATTGTATAGTGTGAGATGCATTGGAGCAAGTCCCAGTGTAGAGTGAAGTAAGTACCATTGTATAGTGTGAGATGCATTGGAGCAAGTCCCAGTGTAGAGTGAAGTAAGTACTATTGTATAGAGTGAGATGCATTGTAGCAAGTCCCAGTGTAGAGTGAAGTAAGTACCATTGTATAGTGTAAAAGGTAGTGGAGTCAGTGCCAGTGTACTAAAATCTTTTGAATGATTATTAGAAGTGTTAAAAGTGCTGTAAATAATATTAGAAAAATAGCTCATGATTTTTCAAGTATGTAAAAAGTAATGTTTAAAATTAAAGAATTTTCAATTAATTTCTTTAAAAAATATAAGTAAAATCATTGAAATTTTGTCTCTAATGATCGATGAAGTTTTACATTTAAACTTCATATAAATAATGACTTGCCAAACTCATAACATAGATAAATTTATGAAAAACTTACAAAATGTTTTCAATCACAGTATGTGATGTCTCATCTCAGAAAGTTCTTTTATAAATTTACTTAAATTATACGTTGGCATGCCATTATTTATAATGTTCAAACATATAAATTAAATGGCACATATAGTTACAGAAGAAACTAATGATAGTAAAAATTTGCATTTTTAATGGCACAGTAATTTTAAATATTACAAATTTGCATTCTCTTAAAACAAAGGAGAGAATTTAAAATTCATCAAATAGTCAACTCGCTTTTAAGACTAACACTAAAAATTTGAAAAAATATAAATAAACATTTATTTAACACAGAAGATTTTATTACACGAGCTCAACTATTGAAATAAAAAATATAAATTATTTTTGTGTCAACTAGAAATAGTTTTATTCATAAGCTCTAAATATATAAAACAAAAATTATATTGTTAGAGATGCTCTAATAACTAAATATCTAAAGCCAAACCCACTCGGTTTGTACAGGATTATATTCCCAAACATCTGATTGGCCGATGTGAGGCAAGTCTTTAATTGGACTTTTTGACCATTGGAAAGGTTTTACAAGTACTGAACCATGAAATATGCTGTATGGAGGTCCTGCGGCAGCTTGAAAACCATCATTACCAGATATCTTTAGATCAATTACTCCTGAAAACTCCCGAAGAGAAAGCACTTTCATTTCTTGATCATCGTCTAGAGTTTCTTCATTTGTTAGAATATGGTTCTCTGGTATCACATCTTTATTTACTGAATTCTTATAAGCACTATTTACTGTTAATGTTTTAACTTCATTATTAAGTTTTTTCAATTCAATAATTAAATCAAATATTTCTTTAAATCTGTGGTATACTTTGTGTTGATTTGGATTCTGAATGTCATCTTTTGAAATTGTTTCTACATTTTTCGTATTGTTTGTTATGTTCCTATTAATTTCATTACTTGATTTTGAAGTAATATCTGTTATAGAACGTACAGTTCTGGTTTGGTTAAATTTCAGTTCCCAGTTCATGGTATAATTCTGGATGTCTTCTAAGCTAAGATCACTTCTCCCCACTAAAACAAGATCAGGGCTGCGCATCAGGCTTAGAAGAGATTCTAAATCTGTGACATTTACTTGACCGCTTTCTAAAACTTTGGCTACAGGGTTTGTCAATGAACTGTTTTGTGAAAGATTTCCATTTCCACTGAGTGCCAAAATCTCCTGAAAAAGAATTTTACGTAATACACATTTTAAGTTTATTTGCAGAAACAACTTTATAATTTATATCTCAATTTAAATTTTATTTTAAAGTAACACGTACTACGTAATTTTAAAATTGGTTAACCTATTGCGGTTTACGGACGAGGTTAGCTACTCATGTCAATTTATTATTAGTGGGTATAAAGACTTGACCAACTAGACATGAGTGTCTAGGCTTATTTGATTGATTACTTTACTTCAAGAGAGTTTATATTTTGATGTGTCATGCACAAGACTACAAGACTCTAAGGTTACTAAGGGAAATTTATTTATATTTGTTGATTCCATCTTCGGAAGATGTGTCCTATTGTCAACTCAGACCGTAACATCTGAGTTGACAATGGGACACATCTCCCGAAATGCACGTCCTCAACAAATATAAGTAAGTTCTAATATCAGCAAGTTTGTAAATATTTACAAGTGTTTAGTGGATATTTATTGACTCTCAAAACCTACAACATAAATAAAGAAAGATATTTATGGCTCATTGACCTTATGTTAGACATCTAAACATAATGGAATGCTTCAGAAGTTTTTATATCAACTGAAGTAAGAAGCTCAGTATAGATATTACTCAGTTTCGGTCAGTATCTGATGTATTTTTTGAAATTAGCATATTCTTTTGTAGATTCGAAATAAACAATAATAGTGGGAGCCTAGAATCTTCAAACCATATGTAATTAAAATTGTTTTTACTAATTATTATTACACATAATAATCAATTAACAAATAATAAACTAACTAGGGTAAAAAATTACAAATACAAAAATTGCAGCAGTATAAAAAATATAATATATAGTACTTGATAAGTGGGAATATTTTTGTAACGAAATACAAAAATGAGGAGTTAATTCATACCCACTAGAGTCCGTGGTGTGGATGTAATTAGATAACCAATGGGGTTAAAGGTTATGGGTAGCTATCAGTAAAGCAGCAGTTCTCAACCTGGGGGGCGCGCCCCCCTGGGGGGGCGTAGAAGAATTCCAGGGGAGGCGTCAACAAATTTTTAAAAAAATTGAATTTGATGTTGGACACAAACACACAATCATTGAAATTTTTTTTATAGCTTAATAGAGCTATAAAGCTCTATTTCTTTACTCAACGAACTTTTCTTCCTTTCCAAAATCTCGTCGATGATACCCAAAGTCTTCCAAAAGACCTAGTAAATGAAATGAAAGACCTAATATCTGAGCATTTGTTGTCTCTGAAGAACAAAATTGGAGCCTATTTCCCAGATACAAGCTCGGAAAACTGGGAAATCAAGTTAACAAGAGACCCCTTTCAAATCAACATTGATATACCTCCTGATCACATTCAAGAACAAACAATTGACTTGCAATGTGATTCCAAAGCTAAATTGGATTTCCCAAACATGGATCTCGAAGATTTCTGGCTACTATATCTTCCTGTTTACCCAGAAGTAGCAATGGAGGCAGTCAAGTTGCTTGTACAATTTTCATCAACTTATCTATGCGACACAGGATTTTCAGCCCTGGCTAATATAAAATCTAAATATCGAGCCAGACTAGATGTGGAAAGTGACCTGCGGTGTTCTTTGTCAAAATTTCATCCAAACATACAAAAAATAGTTAACGAGAAACAGTGCCAGTCCTCACACTAGCACTACAAAAGTAGCGAACATTTTTCTGGTTATTACTTAAACATATTGTAAGTAAATTTATCATATATAAGTCTAAATTAACTTAATCCGTAAAGGGAGGCGTGACCTCACACCAAAGTGTGAAGGGGGGCTCAGAGCCTAAAAGGTTGAGAACCCCTGCAGTAAAGAACTTCAGGAAAGTGACTTTTTCCTTGAGACTCATATCTTTTTCTAGTACCAGGAAACCTTTGTGTTTATATCTAGAAGAATATATTCTATTTAGACCTCTTTTTCTCTATCCGTGTATACACAAAGCAAGTCAATGGCTCTTCAAGCTCCTTATACGAGGGTGGTCCACAAAGTAACCTCCGTTTAAAAATAAAAAATAAACCAGTTGAGATACAAAAATTTTATTATATACATGTTAAAACTACAGATTTTCTCTACTTTTCTACATATTCACCATACAAATTCAAGCACTTGTCATATCTTTTAACAGTTTTTGAAATTCCGTCTTTAAAAGAGAACATAGCCAGCCTGTTACAGCGTTTTGAAGCTCTTCATCACTCGCAAACCTCTGAGATGCAAGCCACCGCTTCATGTAAGGGAAAAGATGGAAATCACTGGGAGTAAAGTCCGGGCTTTAGGGGGGGGTGGTCAAAAACGTCCCATTTAAACTTTTCCAAAAGTTCAGTTGTTTTTTTGAGCTGTGTGAGGGCAGGCATTGTCATGGACAAAAACAACGCCAGATGTCAGAAGACCACGACACTTGTTTTGAATCGCTTGTCGTAGCCGTTTTAAGGTTTCACAATAAGCTGCAGCTGTAATGGTCGTACCACGCTCCATAAATTCAACGAGCAAGATGCCCTTAGCATCCCAAAAAACTGTAGCCATGAATTTTCTCGCTGAAAAGGATTGGCGAGATTTTTTGGCTTGCTTGGCGAAGCGGTATGACCCCATTGCATTAACTGTTGTTTTGTTTCGGCATTCACATAGGCTACCCAAGTCTCATCTCCTGTAACGATCCTTTTAAAAAATGTTTCTCCTTCAACGTCATACTGAGTAAGAAAGTCTATGGCAGAACTCATTCTTTTCATTTTGTGATCATCGGTGAGCACTTTTGGAATCCAACGAGCACAAAACTTGTGATAGCCTAGTTTTTCTGTCACTATGCTTCATGCACAAGACTTCGAGAAATTTCAGGAAAATGATCTGAAAGTTCCGAGATTGTGAAGCACGGTTCTCGCAAATTTTCTCATCCTCTTTGTTCACCAAGTCATCACTGACGAGAGATGGCCTACCACTCCGGTCTTCATCGTGAACGTTCGTTCTTCCATTTTTAAAAAAACGTACCCATTGACGGACTACACCTTCGCTCATAATGTTTGGGCCATACACCGTACTCAATTCATGATGAATTTCAGCTGCTGTGTAACTTTTCAACCACAGAAATCTTATTACACCTCGCACTTCACACTTAGCGGGATTTTCTCCCGCGGCGCTCATGTTTTTACATTATAACAAAAAAACGCGCGATCGTACGGTACCCTCCCTTGCACAGCTAGAAGCATACTGAACGGCTGCGCACACCGATGTGAGAATGGCGGCGCTACCCCTACTACTTATCGCGCCACGCCCAAACGGCGGTTACTTTGTGGACCACCCTCGTAGTAAGGGTATACACCTCAGACATATTTGTCATAACTTTAAATCTACAGATTTCATATTTTCGACTTTATTCCTATTTGATTGTTATCAAAGGTTTCCCATCAGTTTTGTATCTCTATGTACATTTCAGTTTAAACGAAAAATAAAACAATAGAGCGAATTGCTCAGAGACCTTTGGAAAGTGGTCCAATAGATCTATCCTGTGCAAAACCATCCTTAGCAAATGTAAGGTCTGAAGCAAAACATTTATGGAATACTTTTTTAAGAAAGTAGTCTAACTAGAAATTTTATAAAAATTCTTGCAAAATAGGTGTGTTATAACTGTATGAAGCAACAGTTGTGTAATGTTTATTTTTAAATAAATAAAACCTCTAACTGTCATTAGTTGTATTTTTTAAATACCTCTGAAGATGATTGCTGGGCAATTGAAATGTACATAAGGTTTAAAATAAAAGTGTTTTGTGGTTTAGAGGTTTTATTTATTTAAAAATAAGGTGTGTTTAGAGCAATTTTGATTGTCATTTCATCTCAAAACACACTAATGATTTATGTGATTTTTGTTCATTTGCCAGTGTTGAACTGTCGTTTAAAAATATATATATGCAAACGATATTTTTGCATTAATTTCATTGCGATGCCGAAATCTTGTTCGTAGGTTTTGTCATTAATCAATAATTCAACATATTGAGCGAGTAATCAGACAGATATTTTAGGCACGTATATTTGTACATTATTATATTATTTTCTATTACTATATACAACACAAAAATAAGTACCAACTGAATAAACCAGATTCTTTTCACAACAAATGAGGAGTTTATTGAGTGATTCTTTAACAATCAGGGATCCGTTTCTTTAAAAAGCTGTCTCATTAACCTACCTCGTAAAAAGGAAATCCAGAGCTTATCCAGTATCCAGTTTCATTGAGCTTAAGAGTTTGATCTCCTCCGTGAGTAATATCTGGTAACTGTTCAACCACCCATAAAGAGACAGATTCATTCTGGGGTTGGATAACAAGCCATTGTTTATTCCCTGTCCCACTGTTGCTTTTGTTCATGTAAGAATACCATTCATAACCACTCTGGGATAAACGGTTTGCAGACAGAACGCGAGGACCCATTAGGACCTGAAAAAGTAACATAAATATTAGAGAATGTTACCATCTTGAAGTTTGTAGCAGTGGCGGCTCCTGCCCAATTACATTGGTGGGGCTCATGACAAGGGGTCTCCCCAGATTTACGAGGTGCGGAGAAAATTTTGAAATTTGATACCCATTTAACTCGTTTTATATTCTAAACACCTAAAACTTTTATTAAGTTATACTTATTGATTAATATATTAACATTGCTATAACTAATAGACGTATTATGGTGTGATTTACGAAATGTTGTAAGGTTGGGTAGTTAAGTGATCGCCTATTGGTTGCTAAAGCGTCGAGTACTCAACGAGTAGTGTGAATCATGTTTTACTTTTAAGAGTATATTAGGCCACTGTGTATGCGCATCAAAGGATCTATAAATGGAAACAATACTTATCTAGTACATAAATATTATTCTTTAAAATGAGTTTAAAATAGTAGTTTCATAAACACATATTATTATTAAATATAAAATTTGATTTGTTTACTTTGAGTCAAACGCACCAACATTTATTTGTGAGAACGTTACAAATAAGCCTACAATGCTACTTCCTAATCAGCAGCACTGATTAGTCATTTGTCAGCGCATGCGCAAGACGACGGGACTCCATCCCAGGCCACCCGTAACATGCGCATTGAGTGACGTCACCGCACGGTTTTGGCTGTTTCAGCTTATTCCATGCACACTCAATGCACTAGTCTGGGGCTCTCTGATGTGAGCCCGAGCGGAGCTTGCAGCTAATTTCGTGCGTCAACTGCTAAATATTTTATGGTTTTAACATTACTTAAATAATTCTAAGCTCTTCTTAACCTAATTTAAGATGAATGAATATTAATTAAAAATTATTTTTTGTAATTGGGAGGGCTGCGCCCCAGAGCCCTTTTGGACAAACCGCCACTGGTTTGTAGTCCATTACATTGAAACCTTATAATGACCTCACGACTATCTGAACTTAAACTTATTTTGTAAATTTGTAAAAACTTACTGAGACATAACATTTTCAGTCGCTCGTGGCTATCCTCATCAGTGTCTAAATGTTCTGCTTGGAGTTGTTGGGTTAAGCGGTGACGGTTTTAAAGGCAGGTTTTCGATTGTGTCAAAGAGTGTATGTGATTTATATTAGGTCTGTTCATTTAATCTGTTTGTTTTGTATTTTGGTAAATTTCATACTGTTGAAATTTACAAACACACAAAAATACAAAACACAAACATTTTAAATGAACAAGCCCAATATAAATCACATACAGTCTTTGACACAATCGAAAACCTGTCTTTAAAAGTGCTTAACCCAACAACAACTCCAAGTGGAACATTTAGACACTGATGAAAATAACCGTGAGCGATTGAAAACGTCATGTGTCAGTAAGTTTTTACAAATTTACTTAACTAAGTGAATACGTATTTGCTTACTTGCTGACGCGTTTCAAAACATTCAAGTAGAGGGTTAGCTTCGTAAAAGGAACGAATGTTTTGAAACGCGTCAGCAAGTAAGCAATTATGTAATCACTTAGTTAAGCATTTTTTAAAATTAGATAAATAATTTTGTCTAATGCACTTTGGGCCTAAATGAATACAACAATATAGTTATTGAAACATTGCCAAATTTTTAATAAATGATACTTGACTCAACTGCATTTTTATTCAACAAAAATGTTTTTGTGAGTGTACACATCATCAGTCTTCTAGTGTTTGAGGTCTTAAAGGCTCATTGAATTATTGAATTTTCTATATGGTCAGATAGTATGAGCTGACTGACAATAGTGCTGCAATTTTAAATTTAGTATGTTTGTGTTTTGTTGTTTGATACATTTTTATATTTTGTGTTACAGGTACATTGAAGGAAAAAGGGTAGACAGAGCAGAAGGAATTAAATCAAAGGCTGGCAAAAGAATTGAAAGTATTAACAATAAATTTAACTGAATTTGGATAAATAATTTTTTACTTCCTATCAATAAAAATGTAGGAACTATAATATTGATTTTTTAAAATTGAATTTACATAAGTTATTTGAATTCATTCTTGCCATTTTATATAGTCAACAAGATTTAATTAGCTGTGTAATCTAAACATTACATAACTATAAAAACAACAATCTTATATTACTTAAATGTTTTAAGTCACTATTGTTTTACTTAACAGTAAATTGGTTAATATGATTAATTGAAAGGAAAAAAATATTAAGTAGATAGTACAACAGAAAGGAAAGCTCAATTGTAAAATTTAATTTTCAATATCTATTAATTTGGCTAAAACCTTAAATTGTTTTTTAAACCTAAGACAATTTTATCTCCAAGGTAAATGTATTCATTGTGCATATCTAGCTTTTATTTCATATCTTATCTTAGACCAAAAGTTTCTATCCTTTTTTTGTTTTATGGACCACCTGTTTTTTTTTTTTTAAATCTTTAGCCATCATTAAATCGCTTTTGCTCATCCACCCGTTGGAAATACTATTAGCTTGTTGCAAGAAATATATAGTTTCATCTCGTGCTTTTTTAATAATACAAGGTTATATTGAAATTAATTTTAATAGCGTTTTATTTTAATTTAAATATTTTATTGGCATTAACCAATCTTACCAACATGGAATTTATTAAATCTAATACTAATAGCTACTAAATCAGTAATTTGAAATAAATATTTTTTGTGTTTAAGGTTAGTGACAGATCACAGACCAATTCATGTTACAAATACACTCTACGTTTCGATTCTCTATCCGAAAATCCTTTTCAAGAGTTAAAAGTTGATTAATTTAATATCAATTCATAATTTACAGTTTTTACATTCATAAACAATTCATTTAACACAATTAAAATCAAATATTTCTTTATTCTTATTAAATATTATAATTTACAGTCAAATTGTACTAAGAGCCACATCAAGTTTTAAATAAATCTAATGTATACAAAACACAGATTTT
Source organism: Prosapia bicincta (assembly GCA_036971475.1). Classification (NCBI taxonomy): domain Eukaryota; kingdom Metazoa; phylum Arthropoda; class Insecta; order Hemiptera; family Cercopidae; genus Prosapia; species Prosapia bicincta. The sequence continues at coordinate 254,363,896 of JBAIZL010000001.1, read as the reverse complement.
TTTAAAAATGTGCATGAAATACTCTTAAAATGGATTTTCGAAATGTAGAGTGTATTTGTATTAGCATGAATTGGTCTGCGATCTGTCTATATCCTTAAACACAATAAATATTTACTAACAAACATTAAACAAATATTTTTGTAGTTAATTTCTTACCTCATCATCAATGTCAATCTTATCCCACAGTAAAGAGTTGACATTTTTAATGGCAGTGCCAGTAATAGTAAGGTTATTGGAGCCAGAAATCTGGTAAAAGTCATCCTGTGAGTGTACCGAGCCAGGGTAGGATGTGAAAGTCAATACTTGACCAGGTACGAGAGGTGAATTCTCGGCAGCAGTTTTGTGGTAACCAAAGTTATAACGTTTTTGGACTCGTAGCATTGCACTGTAACTGTAATACCAACAAAAATACTCCATGGACCATTTAATAGTTTTGTACAAGTTATTATTGGTATGTGATTTTCTTACAATGAGTTACCTTTTTTTTATACTGTGCTGCTACTTTTTAAATTATACCTTGGTTTTTATTTCTGAAAACCTTTTTTTACTATCTTTAAATAACCCAAGGTTTTTGTGAAATTTAATGTAAAACAAGTGTTAAATTATTGTTATAGTTATTACATAAATACTAAATTTGTTAATCTAAGCAGTAGGAGAATCTATGAATTAAAACACAAACAATTTTATTAAGGTCGTCCAACCTAATAACTCTGGATAAGCCAATAATATATTATTTTAACATTTAAAACAATACACTAACACAATGTCTACATATTTTAAAAAAACTATTCCACCACATTTAGCATGTAAAAATGTATGAATATAAAAAATTAAAATATATGACCTACAATGGTCAGAATATATAAATCTGGTTAAGTGTTTAAATCCAACATGTATTTTTTTTAATTTTAAAAATGACATTTGAACTTAATAAATTTAATTTTCTAACTTATAAGGAAATACCTTAATGTGATAGAAAATTTTACATCTCAGCATTTTTTTGTTGTTCTAAATTTACTAAATTTATAAGTTGGGGGAGTTCCTAATTTATTAAAAACTAAATCAAATCATGACAAAAAAACCCACAAGGGAAATTAACAATTAAAATAATCAAGAAAACATATTGTTGGTAATTTGCTCATGGTAAAAATACTTTATGTCTCAAAGATATTTGTGAATACTAATTTATGAACTTTCTTACTTTTTGAACTATGTGTAGCCACTCAAATGTTTTAATGATTGCCAGTTATTCCAGATTACAATAAATAAATATTTTAATTTAAATATCTTTAACCTAAATTATAAATATATACTTACAAAGTAGAAGAAGAATGTGCTAATAAAAATTTTGAAGAGTCTGAAGGTAGTATTTTCAGCAGAGCCATTGCAAGGGAAGGTTTTGCTGGATTAGTTTCTACCGTGGCATTAAATTTTAGTTCCAAATCTTTCAGATCACATGCTATGTTCATCCATCTGTAAAAATTTCACTTTAATTTCAACTGTGTCAATTAATTCAACTAACTTAAATTTTAACTAAGGACACAATTTATTGTTATAATAAGCAACACAAAAAATATTAGTAAATATAGACTTTCTTTATATTTGTAAAAAGTATATAAAATGCAATCAACACTAACTACCTCTTAACAAATTCTCATTTTGATATTAACAGATATTTTTAGTCTTACATCTATTTAATAACTTTCATTTATGATACAACAAATCTAATTTTAAAGCCAATTAATTTTTTGAACAAAACTCATCAATGTATCATTTAGGCTAATAATAATAACGTTGCCTGTTGTAATCATCTTCATTCACTAATTAAATTATAAGTAATTATTGTGTAACTGAGTGAATACTTTTGAACATACATCCACCCTCTTAAATCATACGTTCAGCAATCTTGAGCAACAGCTAGCAGTAACGGGTTGGCTTTGTCAATGAAAGGATTATTTCGATTTGCACCAGGGAGTAAATTCAAAAGTATTCACTCAGTTACGCAATAATGACTCATAAAATAACAAAAACATATTAACTAATAAATAGAATTTTGTGTCTGTGAGGTTATTAAAATAACAACAAAATAATAACTAATAAATAGAATTTTGTGTCTGTAGGGTTATTAAAATAACAAAAACATAATAAGTAATAAATATAATTTTGTGTCTTTGTGGATTATTAAAATAACAAAAACATAATAACTAATAAATATAATTTTGTGTCTTTGGGGTTATTAAAATAACAAAAACATAATAACTAATAAATATAACTTTGTGTCTGCAGGGTTATTAAAATAACAAAAATATAACTAATAAATATAACTTTGTGCCTGCAGGGTTATTAAAATAACAAAAACATAATAACTAATAAATATAATTTTGTGTCTGTGGGGTTATTAAAGTAACAAAAACATAATAACTAATAAATATAACTTTGTGTCTGTGACATTATTAAAATATTTCATTCTATTTATTATTCAAGAAGGTTTTTTTAACAACTAAACGATTAGTACATTCATTGATCATGGAAAAAATACTCACAAGAAATCGGAATGGTCAATATCCACGTCCTGAAGACTTCTTTTTACAGCATATTGCCAGCCTATTTCCAAGCCCTCTAACTGATGATAAAATAAATTTACCTGAAAGTAAAACACATAAACAGGTTTTGACTAAAACACTTATAAGACTATTTATGTGTTGAAGCTTCTGTCTATGTGTTCCTATTCTTAACACGTTGACTGCTAAAATACATGCAATGTAGTATGACAAATGCTAAAATTTTTGTTTTCTAAAAAATGTGTGAAATGAAGAAATATGAAGATAAAATGCCATTACAAGTCATAAAAAACACGTGCTAACCATTTTAAAATCGTTGTAGGGATCGCTACCACGCGCATCTGGGGAAAGTAGTCTGCACTGGTTTGCACTAAATAAGGTCAGTTCTCCATTGTAACACATATATTATGATAACATTAGTAATTTTTTAAAATATTTATATCAAACAATTGTTATTAAAGAATGAGAAATGAAGAAAATAAGCCAAAGTCAAATATATATACAGTCCCACAAACCCACCCGAATACCTTGATTAGTTGTGATTAATTGCTGCGGTAGTCATCAAAATACTTTAGAACACACAGTTCTAGCTGTCCTTTCCATTCCACACACTGTCATACAATTTGTTTTTGAATACCACGCGAATGAAATACACGGCACCGTTTTGCCACAGATGAAGTGGCCACAGTACCTTTTTCGTCGTGCATTTTCTCAGTTATTTTTGAAGGTACATGCGGGACACATCTATGTTTTGATGGTCTTTCTGGAGTAGGTAGGGTGACAAGCAGAGAATCAACCACTGACAGATGAAAATCATACATTTTCATTCATTTCCCATTGGTTGAAACTTGCACTTTGTTGAAAAGGTAGTAAGCGTTGGTCATAACAATTTGGAGCACGTGTACGAAAAATTTTTGTATACCAACACAATGTTTAACATTCAGATGGACAGTAGCTCATCATCTGGTGGCTAAAGGTAATTGTCGCGGGGTATTTGGTCCAGAATTACCCCTACTAGGTCCAGGCAAGTCAATATTCAACACTAAAATATTAAAAAAAACTATATCTCAAACATGACTTGTATCTGTGGGAAAGTTAGCTCACGCCCAACGTGCGGCATTTCAAACATGGAGTCATTCAGTTTGAATCCAATCGACAAATAAACTTTTTAAATTTAATTAATGAATAAATATTTGAAAATGATTGAATATGTATATATATATTTTTTTAAAGATTAAATAATATACACTAATACAGGAATATTTAATTTATTGAATAATACACTCAAAGCTTTTCGTTGGTTGACATTACCAACATCCTCAGGAATTACATTACTTAGTATTGTAATTCCTGAGGATGTTGGTAATGTCAACCAACGAAAAGCTTTTAGTGTATTATTCAATAAATTAAATATTCCTGTATTAGTGTATATTATTTAATCTTAAAAATATTCTAACAGGATATATATATGGAGAGTGTGAACTAATAGAACAAATTCAAAATAGAACCATAAAAACTTAATTCTATCTAAAGAAATACTACAATATTTACAAGGTTAAGAATTAAACAATATATATCAAAATCTTTTTGATGTTCATGACGAGCTGGATATTAATTACTTATTACACTTTTGCTATTACTTGCGACCAGACTTTTTGTTAACTAAGGTTGTTTAAATTGTTAACTTACACTTGGTTGTAAGACAAAAATGTTTCCTCCAAGTGTAAGTTAACAATTTAACAACCTTTATTTAACAAAAAGTCTGGTCGCACGTAATAGCAAAAGTGTAATAAGTAAACAATACAGGCAAGCAAAGACATCTCAAATCACTCCTTATCTTGTCTTGATAATGCTTCATTTGAAAGTAACAGCCGAATTGGGTATTTATTGGGAATCGATTTAGAAGGTTTACTCTATCAAAATTAACAGTTTTCTGAAATTTTTCAGAAGTTTGAAGATTAATAAGTGGTGGAAAATATTTTAGTGCATAAGGTGCTAGGTGGTATTAAAATATAATAGTTTATGACTCCCGAACTTGGGCTACTTATAAAATAATAAACATTAAAGTTCGGAAGTCATAAACTATTGTTTAAGTAAATAATAAGTTTCACTGGACGTAATGGACTACAAAATTCAAGAATTAAAATATAAATTTGGGGAATAGAGGAGTTACAATATTAGACAATTAGTATAACTATAGTTTAATGAGTTTCTGTATCATATTATTTATATTATCCAAATGGAGAAACTGTGTGTAAATAATTTAATTTATTTACACTTATTATAAATAACCTAATTTAATAAAATAACCTTTTAAATTTATTTTACTTTAAGCAACAGTGGTTTGGCTATTGTTTTGTCATAAATGATAAATGAAATTTACTAAGTTTAGTTCTTATTAATTAATTGGATTTATTTATTTGTTCTTGTCTTTATTTAAGGTTGCTATGTTTAATAACATAAATAATGAATTTCAATTGAGTCTACATACCTGATGCCAAAATGGATCCGTTGAACTGTACTGTTGTGATTTATTTCGAACATTTATACTGTTTTCTGATAGAAGGTCCCTAACCTGATCACAAAAATCATCCCTATCTTCGCAAGTCATTTCGACTGTGTTTTGCCAGTGCCAATATATTAACTGCCACGAGAGGCTGCCTTCCAACAATCCTGCAGCATGAGCTTGCACCCAATCAGGATACTCTGGTTGTGTTTCTATTTCCATAACGGCCCACCTTTTTAACATATTACAATAAATTACTGAGCTTCTTGCATAACCAATGTTAATTACACAGTAGAATTAAAATTAGAAAGGAATTTTTGCCAAAGTCAAAGAATAACAAAGTCAATTAAGTTTCACCCGAACTGTGACAGCGTTTTTAATGGAATTTACTATTGTTTTTATTGACAGAAACATTCCACAAACCATGAGTATCTTGAGAGTATAGATTATGTAAAATCTGATAGGTCTAGAGCAAGAGCAGTGGAATACTTGATCAACTCTTCAAAAGTCATTGTTCGACCTTGGCGATTTCTAAATATGTTTAAAATTTTAATACTTGTAGCTTTTGTGTTATACATCTTAAGGTTTTATTATTTAAATTACTACTTTTGGTATCACTTGACAAAAAACCACTACTACTGATATTTTGCAGCAGACACGTTTCGCCCTAGGTCTTGTCCGTGCCTCACAGCATTGAACAATGCACTGACCTAGTGTGAAATGAATCTGCTGAAAAATATCAGTAAGTAGTGGATTTTTGCCAAGTAATACCAAAAGTTATAATTACAAATTTTAATTATACTAAACAATTTTAAAATCAAGAACAAACAAAAACCTCTTATAATTTGAAATAGATTGTGAACAAGTTTAAAAGTTATACGTACATAGTATTGTATGCAACACACACACACAAACACACACACACCAACACACTCAAGGGAGATGTATGGTTACTTACTATTCTAATTCACACACACACACACACACACACACACACACACACACACACACACACACACACACACACATATATATATATATATATATATATATATATATATATATATATATATATATATATATACACACACAAATATATTTAATGTAACATAGCAAGAAAATATTGCATATCACATGTATTAAATATAAGGAAAAATTTAATTTGCCAAGTGATGCCAATAAAAATAAAATATTGCATGTATTAAATGTAAGAAAATAATTAATAAGAATAATGTAGTCTCATAAACTAGGAATAGAGGAAAATTTTAGGGACAGTTTTTTAAAAATTGAATATTGTTTGGTACATACCCTGTGACACTCATGTCAGGGCGATAGTATGCTCTAGCAACACCCTTTTTGATGGTGTTTGGATCATTTCCTTGTCCCCAGAACTCAATATTGAACCCTGAATCTTCAACCCAATTCACTGTAGCTGCATAATTTCCGTCTTTTTGATCCCTGTAATAAGGCATTATAAAAGTAAAATCAGATCTGTCATAAACTGACCTATTATATTTTTGTGTGTTTTTAAGGTGAGGATCAGAATAAAGCCACAACATACTTTAAGAGTTGTGAATGGTGAGTCACATGAAGGATTACACATTTTGGCGAGATAAACGTCTGTGGTCTGGGAGGTAGGAAGGTTGTATGTGGAGGATTACATCTTGAGGTGGAATACTCTGTGTCGAGACCATAAACTGTTACAACTAGAGCTTGGTAAATGTAAATTGATAAGGACAGATAGTTGTAGTGGATAGAAGATCAAGAAGTATTTTGGGGCTGGGAGTCAGATTTATGACCAGCAGGGTGGGATCAGAGCGTAAGAAACACCAAAATTTTAAAAAGAAACTACAAATTTAAACAATTTTCAAGTAAAATAGAAAAGTATAGAGTACAAGCAATCTCACTAATCTGTGAATGAAATTCCCAATTCTGTTTTTGCATTAAATCATGTTTTATTTTGAATTCTCAAAAAGTTCTTTTCAAACACTCGCTGGCCCCTTTGTAAGTCCCTTCCGAAAAAATTCCTAATTAAAGCTCTTTTGGAAGTGGAAGAAAACAGTGTCCCGTCAAGGGCCTGCCTGAAGTACTCCTTAAAATCGTTCCAAATATTCTTTAAATTTCACCTGCCAATAGTTTCATTTTATTTTAATAGATTAAAACTATTTGGAAATAAAATCATATTTTAAAAATATTTCAATGAATTATTAGCTCAAAAAATTCATTGGAATTTGTTTCCTTTTGCGTGTTTGTAAATTTGACAGGGTTTAGTAAATAATCTTGGAAATGTTTCTTTTCATATTTTACAAATAACGTTCCACAATGTAATGTCAGAATAAAAGCAATAAATTGTCGTTCATATAACACGAGCTTACCTTGGGGATTCTATGAAGAAAATTGTAAATGTACCGAGGAGTAGAACTGCAGCCAGCATCAGCCAGCTGGCTCGAGTTTGGCTCCACGAGGCTCCAACTACCTTCAGCATACTGACTTTTCACATTGACTGAAAATAGTGAAAATCGATTCTTAGTTTTTATTTAATAAAAACATTTTTCATTTTAGTTATAAAAAATATTGAAGTTTGAAGTACATGCATTATTTACAACAAATTTTGTTTTGGAAACATTTTTATATGTGTATTATATTATTACAGACATATTACTATTTCATCTAAATAAAGAGTAAAATTCAGAAGAAATAATTGACAGTGATTTTCGATTTATCTCACAAAGATACACAATTGTAAGTTTTAAAATTGAAGTTGTATTAGTTAGTAGGTACATGTGTATTTTTAAAAACAAGGTATTTTACTTTAGGACTCAAATTTAAAATTAAATCAGACATTAATTTTGCTGTTAATAATGTATGAATCTGACAGCTTGTAAAAAAAAACAGCTACACTATTCATTTGTAAAAATTGGGTACTAATTGTTGCAAAAATACATTTGAAAATATATTGATAACAATTGTTTTGAGCAAAAAACTTTTAAAATTTGTTGAGTTTGTAAATATATGTACACTTTTGTACTGTTTTGTTATTTTCTATAGAATCGATATCCGAGAACATTCTTTAGGATCGAATCAGTTCACTGAGCACCTTTGCTGGCGACATTGGGCGTCACAAATGGATCACAGAGTGTCTCTGCTGGCCATATTGAGCACCAAAATCTGTTGACTGAGCATATTTGCTGTACACATTGGGCGCCTCTGCTGGGCACATTGGGGACCACAAACAGTTGACTGAGCATCTCTGCTAGGCCATAAACATTTGACAGCATCTTTGCTGAGGACATTGGGCACCCCAAACAGTTCACTTAGGCCCCACAAAAATCTGTATTTGGATGTTTGGATCGATGATTGAGCATCTTTGATGGGCACATGGGTGCCACAAACAGTTTACTGATTGTCTTTGCTGGGCTTATTAGGCGCCACAAACGGTCGACTGAGCATCTTTGCTAGGCACATTGGATGGCACAAACAGTTCATTGGACGTGCCCCTGCTGATCATACTGGATGCCACAAATGGTTGACTGAGAATCTTTGCTGGGTGAACTGGACAGTACAAACATTTCATTGGGCACCTCTGCTGGGCACATTGGGTGCCACAAACGGTTGACTGAGCATCTCTGCTGGGCATATTGGGCGCTATAAACGTTCCACTGAGGGGCACTATTAGTGTCTGCTTTCTGTAATTGTAAGCTTTGAGCCACTGATACACTTGTGACTTTGTTTTTTGTTCAATTAGTCGGATGATTTCCTGAAGTGAGTAACAATTCACTGCTCTGTGACTAGACTGGGTGGTGCTGGACACCGCCCTCGACCACTTTCCTATAATAGGTTAGCCCTAATTATTTATTTTAACGTTTGACATTAACTAAATAACTGTTTCTGAATTATTGAGGGCTATCTTCAAATCTTTCTGAACAGGAACACTATATTGGGATTTCCTATTCTTGTAAACCCAATGCCTTTTAAACTGCTCTAGTCAAATACTTAATATATTATATAAAATATAATATAATTAATATAAAAAAATAAATTCCAAGCAAAAGTAATTTTTAATTTAGCAAACTATATAAAAACCAAACATTATGTAAAAATACAAACATATCCTCAATTAGCTATCATACTAGAAATTGTATAAACTCAATGCCTCTCAATATAACAGAACTATATTATAATATAGCAATACCGAATCTGGTTGCTACTGGTTTGGTTATAAACAAAATTTAGTTTACTAACCTAACTTAACTAACATATACGTGTAATAGGAAGACTGTAGAAAATCGAGATCGCTCGACCAATTGGGCAATCGGTTCATTTAATAAGACACTTAATTTTTTAACCAAAAATATACTAACAATATTTTGTAGTTAAATTTTAATATAAACATATATGGTAATGTAGTGTGACTTAGTGTCATGACGAATTTTCAAAGTACAGTAAAGTCTCGATAATTCGATGTAGATGGAACCGAGAGCTCCTAGGATTACACGGAAATACGCTCCTGTGCATTAAAAGAAAAATAGGAGTTCTAATGAACCATAATACTGTAATTAAGAATGCACAAAATAAGTACATAGAACTTTGCATGAACATTTCTTGATAGCCCGACTAATGTCCTTTGAATTAGGTGTTGATATAAACGTTTCTTAGAAGATCCACTCACTTCCATTGGATACCATATTGATATAAACATTTCTTGGAAGCTCGACTCATCATGTTTTTCATATAGGTAAAACAGGCTTAAATAGAAATGGGCTCCAATTTCGGAAGGTTGAAAAATCGGGACTCGGATTTCGAGAATCTACTTTATTTGTAGCTTAGGCTATGTTGTTAAAAAATGTTTAAATGTTCATTGCTTCTCTAAAAATATTACAAAAAAAGCTGTTCTTGTGAATTCTCTATAGATAACCCTTGATAGAATTAATGTAATATACAGGAATTACTATATTTTTGTGTTTATATGTTATTATTCACACGAAACATAGTTAAAAACAGAAGTGATACTTGAAACTACAAAGTGAGTCAAACATTTTGAGATTGGATTTTAATTCAGTTTATCGCTAACCACATTACAAAAATGGATACTCATTTTACTCATGTATATTCATTTTACTCATGAATATTTATATTTTACTCATGGCTACTCATTTTATTCATGGATATTTTACTCATGGATACTCATTTTACTCTTGGATATTCATTTTACTCATGGATATTCATTTAAATCATGGATACTCATTTAACTCATGGATATTCATTTTACTCATGGATACTCATTTTAATCATGGATATTCATTTTATGCATGGATACTCATTTTACACATTGATACTCATTTTACTCATGGATATTAATTTTACTCATGTATACTCATTTTACTCATGGTCATTCATTTCACTCATGGATAAAACTTTTCTACTCATCTATACTCATTTTACGCATGGATACTTATTTTACTCATGGATATTAATTTTACTCATGGATACTACTTTTACTCATGCGTATTCATTTTATTCATGGATACTCATTTTACTCATAGATACTCATTTTACTCATGGATACTCATTTTACTCATGAATATTTATATTTTACTCATGGATACTCATTTTACTCATGGATATTTATATTTTACTCATGGATACTAATTTTACTCTTGGATATTCATTTTACTCATGGATATTCATTTAATTCATGGATACTCATTTAACTCATGGATATTCATTTTACTCATGGATACTCATTTTAATCATGGATATTCATTTTACGCATGGATACTCATTTTACGCATTTGATACTCATTTTACTCATGGATATTAATTTTACTCATGTATACTCACTTTACTCATGGTCATTCATTTTACTCATGGATACTCATTTTTTACTCATGGATACTCTACTCATGGATAAAAATTTTCTACTCATGTATACTCATTTTACGCATGGATACTTATTTTACTCATGGATATTAATTTTACTCATGGATACTACTTTTACTCATGCGTATTCATTTTATTCATGGATACTCATTTTACTCATGGATACTAATTTTACTCATGGATACTCATTTTACTCATGGACACTCATTTTTTACTCATGGATACTCTACTCATGAATACAAATTTTTTACTCATGTATACTCATTTTACTCATGGATACTCATTTCCACATTTATAAAAATAACTACACTTGTAATGCTGAAACATTTTTATTTGCCTTATCACCGTCAACGACTCACACATTGTGTAACGGAATTATACAGACAAGGAAAATAGTTCATATTTGCCCTTAGACTATTTATTCAGAATAATCTTAACTTTGTTGAAACATTGGCCGCGAGTGATATCCTAACAATCTTACACAGAGTGGAGGCGTTTTTTCTTTAGTAAAAGATTAATTTTACTACTTTGTTGATTTTACATTGATAAGTAAATACGCGACATATATCGAGCGAGATCTGCCGAGAATTTACCAGAACTAGAGAAAAAACGTGAGACCTGTGGTTTACAAGCTGAAGCCTCGCTTGAATATTTTAGAAAGGCGTGACATAAGAGACATTTCAGAGAAATTAATCTAACAGTTATAATCTAGTTCTGTATGTCAAGTTACATGCGCATGCGCGAATCGCATTTAACAAGCTTAATAAGAAGTCAATTGATATATAATTTTATCTGACCGTGACATAACTGCCTTGAATCAGAATTCAAGTTGTATGCTGTCTGATTAGACGAGGCTTGCTGTCATTTGCAGCGTGATGTTTCGCATGTCATGCTTCTGTCGACGTCCGTTAGTCCTCAGAGAGGCTGGGGCTCATATCCATTCTGAAGCGCCCTAGAGGATTAAGCGCCGCAACGCGCACACACACTCACACGCGAAAATGTTTAGAACGAAGATATTTTTAAGTTATAGGAAATAGAGGCCAAACCTCTACAACTAATTATGGCTGTCTGTAATGAATCGGAAATCGATATTTATTAACTATTACCTTTGGGCTTGACATATTACGTCGTCTTTGGTCTCTATTTCTAAGAAATAATGTGTGTAATCAAAAAAATGTCAGTAAAATTCACCTTAATGTTGCAGTTTACAAAAATTTAGTCTTATAGACAAAAGGCTTGTACGTGAATCATCGGCGGCAGGTAGTGCACCGAGCCGATTCAGTGCGAGTGAGTGTGTGAGGGTTGCCTAATCCTCTGGGACATTAACAGGGGTTCTGTGTTTCAACCTTAGATTTACCGAGTGTATTATTGTAAACGTTAGAAAATGTCGATGATCACAGAAGAGTTTGAACTTTTACCTAAATTTTAGGTTATACTGGAACATTTAAGCACTTTTACAAAAATGGGTTGCTAAATCTTAAGTTATTCTGAACATTTTAAGATTTACCAATAATACGGGCTTTTAAACCTAACTGCATTATAAATGAGAGGAATGTTTGATTGACTAATTCTCATTAAACTTTCTCCATCTACCAAAGTATATAAGCGAGGGCTACTGTACACTTTAGCAGTGAGACTAAAGAACAAGATAAGACTTTGTAAGTTGGCCGACAGCGCATTCTTGCGAAAACAATTGAAACCGCAACAATGGCAGATTTGTTGGATAAATAACAGTACTACAATTATCCAACTTTTTCTGTTAAAGATTCAATATACAAAAGTTACGTTGCGACTAAGAAATATAGTGTTAAGAAAATATATACATCGTTATGTAATTGAAAAACACACACACACACACACACAAACACACACACACACACACACACACACACACACACACACACACACACACACACACACACACACACACACACACACACACACACACACACACACACACACACACACACATAGTTGCAGTTTTACAACACTGTTTTCTTGTATTCACTTATCACTTTCACTATATGTACTTAAACAAGAATCTTACTTGGTATTTATGCGAGTTAACTTCAAAGACTGGTATTGTCTCCATCATTGGACATACTGACCAGGGGTTGTAATAGACTGCGATTTGTGTGGAGTTCCCGTTGTCACAAGGTGTGGTGTACCGTTATGTTATATTTTCGGACTCACTGCACTGTGCGACTCTTTTAAGTTTGTTTTGGGGTTAATTTTGTCTATTAGGTTGAATAATTTATCGTTTTTTTATTTTATTTGTATTTGTTCGTTAATGATATTATTTTTATGTTTATAAATTTGTAGTTGTTCCCAGATTGTCATTTTGAGGCCTTTTTGTACTTTTTTTTATTAGGTATACGTTTTTTAATGTGGGGAATGTGTGTTTGTTTTTTTATGGCGTGTGTAGCTAAGTTTAAGTTATAAGTTTCAGGTTTGATGTATGCATTGAGGTGTTCTTGATATCTGTCTTTTAATTTCTTTTTTGTTTGGCCTATGTATACATTATTACAGTCTGGAATATACAAAATCGAATGCCCAGACTGTAATAAAATATACATAGGCTAAACAAAAAAGAAATTAAAAGACATATATCAAGAACACCTCAATGCATACATCAAACCTGAAACTTATAACTCAAACTTAGCTACACACGCCATCAAAAACAAACACACATTCCCCGCATTAGAAAACGTACACCTAATAAAAAAAAGTACAAAAAGCCTCAAAATGACAATCTGGGAACAACTACAAATTTATGAACATAAAAATAATATCATTAACGAACAAATACAAATAAAATAAAAAAACGATAAATTATTCAACCTAATAGACAAAATTAACCCCAAAACAAACTTAAAAGACTCGCACAGTGCAGTGAATCCGAAAATAGAACTTAACGGTACACCAGTGACAACGGGAATTCCACACAGCTGCAGTCTACTACAACCCCCGCTCAGTATGACCGATGATGGAGACAAGGCCAGTCTTTTAAAGTTAACTCGCATAAATACCAAGTAAGATTCTTGTTTAAGTACATATAGTGTAAGTGATATATATATATATATATATATATATATATATATATATATATATATATATATATATATATATATAACACAACTTAATATTTTGTGAATGGTTAGTTCATCATAGATCGGATCTAGGAATAGGTATGCACCTACCTGTTTACGGGAAATAATGAAATGAAACTCGCACCACTAGGTACGTTTTCGACAGCAAGCACGTCTCAACCCATCGGAGACGTTCCTGATCAGATTCGAAGCTAGGGTCTTTCGATGCCCACCACCAGCACTCGCAGCTTCTTGTGTTCACTTGTGTATCACCTGTTTACAAACAAATATATTAGTCTACATTTCAACGACTGTTTTTTTAATAATTTTGTGAGGTATAAATGTAAACAAAATAAAGGTCATTTCATTGAAGATAAAGCACACTTAAAGGTTTTTAATTTAAAAACTTTTAACTTCAAGAGTGCAGTACTTGCTTTGCAACTATCTGATACCGTATCTCTAAACTTTAACCTTACGCATTCAAGGCATTCCTGCAGTGAGATAACGTCCTAAAATTACTTAACTACTCAAGCTGAAAAAAATACTCAAGTGTCTGTTCGTTATTTAACAACCTGTCTCTGTCTAGGTTAGGTCTATATATCTTAATGGATGGTTCTAGGTTATGTAGGCCTAATGTCGGAAAAACAAGCAACAAATATTTAAAAAAATGATAGTCGCCCGTTTAATGTTGTCCTTGGCAAAGACTGGATCAAGTACAATTTTTATTTCGTTTCTACATACCATTAAAACATTTGTTTGGAATCGTGTTTTGAAGAAGAAAAAAACGATTTTGTCATAAACTATAAATAATTGTAGATGATTATATTTTAATAATTATTATATTACACTTTTGCTATTACTTGCGACCAGACATTTTATTACTTGCAAATGTCTGGTCGCAAGTAATAGCAAAAGTGTAATTTGTAATTTACAACCAGCTCGTCATGAACGTCAACAAGATTTCGATAAATAATTATATGTCATTTGAAACATTATATATTATGTTAAATATATATTTATATTTTTAAATTATATTATTATTATTTTTTTATTTAAAAAAATTATCTATTTTTCTTTAATTAAAATGTTGTTTGTGATAGAATCATTAAAGATGATGACATAATGTCATTGAAACGCGATTGAGATTAAAGTTTTTATAATTGTGAGTTGTATATATTTCTTGTATTTATAAATAATTGGGGAAATGTGGATACAATTACAGTATATATTCAAAGGTTAAGTTTGACTGGAAAAAAACATACGTTTTAACATACGTTTGTTGCTGCATGACCGGGGAGAATGAAGGCCACTCGTTCAATTCGGCAATTAGTTAGTTTACGTTGAAAAATTAATTTTGTTCTGTTCTATAACCAACCCTATTTTAATATTTTGTAGCTATTTCTTAATATGTAACACAACATAGGTGGGTATTTTTGAATTTCTGAACAAATTCTAAATAATTCTGAAAAATTGAAGAAATAAAATTAAAAATAAGGTTAGATTAGTTTGATTAGGTTAGGTTTGGTTGATTAGGTTAGGCTAGGTTGGTTAAGTTAGATTAGGAGTAAAATAAATGCGTTTAAAGACTACATTTTCGAGAAATAATTCATATATATATATATATATATATATATATATATATATATATATACAGTACTAAAATGCACCATAATCCGCAAGTTTGTTATGTTTGCGGGATACACAGTATCACTATAGCTGGAGCAAGGGGGAGGGTAGCATTTTACTATTAGCTAACGACTACGATCATGGCGTACTTCCCACTTACAGAAAAACTCTTTGTTGACAAAGTGAACAATTATTATTTGCAAAGGAATAGCATCGCCGTAACTAAAGGTTACAATGAATAGTCCCAGCTTCCTGGCAAGTAATAAAGCAACAAATTAACCTAGACCTAACTAAGGTACAGTAGATTGTTTTACAAGTGCGTAATGAAACCATCGCATATAAAAGTATTTAACGGCCAGCTTAATCTATTTTAATGTAGCTATTTGGCACCAGTATCGTTTCTTATTAAATTGTGAATGTTGAGAGAGTGTAACGTTTTTACAGTCGAATGTTCTGATGCAGGGAATAGCGTATGATAGCTCTCCCTTTCTGAAGGAGTTAATATACAGTAAACTCTCACTAATCCGGATTACTGAAAGCGTCGGATTACTGGAGGGTCCTTTAAAAATACATTGTACATTGAAAAATATTAGTGTTTATTGCCGAAAAATAAAGAAAACATAGGAAAACAGTCATGTACTGTACTTGAATGAATGCACTTGTCTGTACTTTGCAATAAAAGGTTACCTTACCTTTAACGCTAAAAACAAAAATTTAAGTATGATTTCATTTAAACTGCAACGGCATTGTTCACTTGAACTCAACTAAAATACATAACTACTGCAACAACATATGGCTCGGAATAGTTGTATATCACGAGCTACAAAACTAGAACTGGGCGGTGTGAAGGTCACTCGATCACTGTCTTTGACATCCATTGAAAAATATACAAGTTATGTTTACATATTGATTATGTCTACATTTCCCCGTCTTCGAGGTAAACGCCGGACTACTGGAGGGGGCGAATAGGTGAAGAGCCGGAACTTAGAGATTTTACTGTATATATATATATATATATATATATATATATATATATATATATATATATATATATATATATATATAGTACAAAAGTACATATTATTTAGTAAATAATGATTCACGTTTAGACCTACAATAATAATAATAATAATAATAATAATAATAATAACAACAACAACAATAATAATAATAATAATGGTTTCTTTTGTACTATTACGATTTATGAGAGGAAGAATATAATGAGTTACTTGAACCTACGGTAGGGCTATGTAAGATGTTGTGGCCAGCACTATGCTTCGACCGCCTTATTACTACTGGGTAATGCTAGGAAAACATTAAGGGCTCACGAGAAGAGGTATAGCGTTCAGAGGGCGAGCTCGCCGACTAGTAGAGAGGGAAGGCCAAATACCCATGTCTCGCATCTAGGCACAGTGGGGAACAAGACACAGTGGTTGTGGAGGGCCGATACATATGGCAGCGAGGTTAGACTAGTACTTAGTCAGCAGGCTTCCTCAACTCTCTAAGTGTCAAGCAGGCCACGTCTCTTGCTACATCTCTCGACTTATACGTTTTTCATAAGCGAAGCCTCCCTGGAAGTTGAACAAGTACGTAGAAGTTATTTGGCGTTACTGCGGAGTCAAAAGGTCTATACATTAGGCCATTCATATAAGTTTTAATTTTGTATGTAGGCCTATATATTTTTCAGTACGTAGTCTAGACAAAAGAGGCGTGGCTCGCGATATCTCCAGTAAAAGTAAACGGCATTTAAATGACCGCAAGCCATATACATAATTTCTTTCAGATTTCTGGAAATCCTCATATTTTTTCCTTGTGTAGTAATGGGCGTTTGAAGTGTAGAACCAGTGAATAGGTAAGGGGGGAGGGGCTCCCCGATTATTATTATTTTTTTTATTAATGAGATATTATGGATTCAACTGTTAAATATAATAGTCTAGAATAGGGCCGAAGGGGTTGAAATGTAACGAGCCATCAAGACATGACTGAACTTGGGAGATCATTCCTAGGCGCGTTTACCTAGTAATAATCATATTTTTTGTTTTATATACCTAAGGGATGTGAGAAAAGTAAATTTTTTTAAATATTATGTTCTTGAACAACATAAAAAGGACTACAAGAACAACAAAAATTGAAACAACAAAATTAAAGATTGAAATTTTCTTTATATATTAACACTAGAAATAGTAAAATAACACCTAAATTCAAAACTGAGAACAGATAAAATGTTAGCTAATAATGAATTTGTTTAATAAAAGAGAATTACTAAAGTTATATTTTGGTCCAGAGTTAAAAGAGATTTAAAAGTCAAATGTTTAAAAAAGCCCATCTAATCACATGACCTTGACAGAAGGCATTATGGTTAACATTACGCAACTAAGGTCCGTGACTCCATTGTTGCTTATATTATTATTTAACTTTGATTTTTCCTAAGGTTGCCAATTCTTTAATATTTCAACACGGAGATTCAGCAAAATACCACCTACAGACTGTAAAGTTTCGGAAGAGACCTCACACTGCTGGATGACCGACCGTTGTAACCCCTTGTCAACCCTTCTCCCACCCCTTGGTCTGGCAATTAGTCACCTATTGTTCACTTAAAATGAAATAGTTTTATTTATTCGTGTAGATGAATAAATTTTTTGAAAGGAAAAATAAAAATAAAGAAGAAATGTTATCAATCAAGAATCAATTTTATCAAGATATCAACTGTATAGGCTTTCAATATATGTTATATTGTAATAACAATATGTTAAACTCTATACAACTGATTTCTTAGCAAAATATTTTTGCATTTTATGTAGTTTTCTTCATTTTTATTCTCCTCTCAACAAAACTACACTTTTATTGATATTTTTGCAAATAAATAAAACAGGTTTTCATTTTTAAGTACACAATAGGTTGCTAATTGGCAGAGTTAGGGGTAAGTGGAGGGTTGGCAAGGGGTTATATAGGGTCGGCAGCGTGAGGGCACAGCGTTCTTCCCAAACGTTATAGAATATATAACCAAAACTATGACCAAATAAAAGACATATAAAAAGACTTAAACAATCTTTTAATGAACTTTCTAGATGTAATCATCTTGAATTCACTGATTAAACTAATTTTACACTACTTAACTAAGTGAATACGTAATTGCTTACTTGCTGACGCGTTTCAAAACGATCGTTCCTTTTTCGAAGCTAACCTTCTACTAGCGGCTTTTGGCTCTTTAAAAGTAAATCCAACCCTGTCATACCGTTTGTAAAGAGCCAAAAGCCGCTAGTAGAAGTTTAGCTTCGAAAAAGGAACGATCGTTTTGAAATGCGTCAGCAAGTAAGCAATTACGTATTCACTTAGTTAAGTAGTGTAAAATTAATCTTTTAATATTCATAACAGAATTTTTTTTAAAATCTTACGTTTAAAGATAAACAAAAAACTCTGTTTCAAGATTCCTTTTGAAAAAAATGGATTGTTAACACTTTATAAAACCTCCGAGACCCCTGTTTATGTTACTTTATAAAACTGTTGCCACGTCCACTCGCAATAAGGTTGCACCGCTCGTCGGATTGTCGACCAATAGTCAGGCCCAAAGCACAGGGCAAGCACTTGTCACTTACTTGACTGCATTCTCCTACACTTAAATCTTGTTATAAACCAGGGAATACATTTTTCATAAAAATCTGACTTTTTAACTATCTATAAAAACAAAAATTCATTTTGTTTTAAAACACTCGTTTCACCTTTGAATAAAACTGAATCCAAAACTACGGAAAGAAAACGTAGCCAGACACCGTCGCCAACTGATGCCACATTGCTATGCGATTAAAGAATGTTTAATTAATTTATTTATCTAGGAAATTTGTTAATTATTGGAACCGGGATTAGCTACCTTGAATGAGCCGAAACAAAAAAATCGTTATCTGTCCGGGTTACAGCCGGATCTTACAACAATTGCAGTGTTTCATTTCAATTGTTCTATCAAGGCCTGACAAGTAGATAAGAACTTAATTAAATTCGCATTTAATTCATATATATATATATATATATATATATATATATATATATATATACATATATATATATATATATATATATATATATATATATATATATATATATCATAATATATAACAAATAATATATCAAATAGCCCAAAAAAATGGATACAATAAAAAACTATTGATAAATTAGAATTTAAAATATTAAATAAATTAAAACAACATAAAATCAAACGACAAAAAACAACAATATGGGCCACATTCACATATACAGGGTACAACATAAAAGGAATAACTAAAACACTAAAAAATAATAATATTAACATAGCTTACAAAAACACAGGAAACATAATCAATAAAATAAACCAACCGGGAAAAATATATTCCACACTTAATAACGGAATATACAAAATCTAATGCCCAGACTGTAATAAAATATACATAGGCCAAACAAAAAAGAAATTAAAAGACAGATATCAAGAGCACCTCAATGCATACGTGAAACCTGCAACTTATAACTCAAACTTAGCTACACACGCCATCAAAAACAAACAGACATTCCCCACATTAAAAAACGTACACCTAATAAAAAAGTACAATAAGGCCTCAAAATGACAATCTGGGAACAACTACAAATTTATGAACATAAAAATAATATCATAAACGAATAAATACAAATAAAATTAAAAAACAATAAATTATTCAACCTAATACACAAAATTAACCCCAAGACAAACTTAAAAGACTCGCACAGTGCAGTGAATCCGAAAATAGAACATAACGGTACACCAGTGACAACGGAAATTCCACACAGTAGCAGTCTACTACAACCCCCGGTTAGTGATGCCCGATGATGGAGATAATACCAATCTTTGAAAGTTAACTCGCATAAATACCAAGTAAGATTCTTGTTGAAGTACATATAGTGAAAGTGATAAGTGAATACAAGAAAACAGTGTCGCAAAGCTACAAATAAATAAATAAATAAATATATATATATACGGTATGTTCACTTTAAAAACGGCGTAGTCCGTAGTACGTGGTCGAGCGTCCGATAATATTATATATAGTAAAAGAGGATTACTAAAACTGACCTCTTTCGGAAGTGTTTAATCCAAGTGAATGAAGGAATAATGTACTAAAGGAGCGAAGGCGGGCGAGGTCAACGAATATAGACATTCTGGGTTAAAGGAATGAAGAAAGCAAAAACACACACGAATAGAGGAATACTGGGCTAAAATTTGAAGACAATCTAAGTAAAATAATAGAATAGTTTTTATTAGAGCTTAGCTAGTGAGAACTATTCACAAAGATAAAAGTCAAAATAGTGAACTCAAAATCTCACAAAAAAGTAGTTTTTAATAAACACACACACAAACACACACACACACACACACACACACACAACAAACTAGTTTCGGCAACGATGTCGCCTTCCGCAGTGTTTAGCTCCTCCTTCAAGTACTGAGGAAGGCGACAACATCGCCGAAACTAGTTTGTTGTGTGTGTGTTTATTAAGAACTAATTTTTTGTGAGATTTTGAGTTCGCTATTTTGACTTTTACCTTTGTAATAGAATAGTGTTACAGAAATATTGTTTATAAATTTTTAAAAAATTTGTTTCTTTGCGGAAACGAAACTTCAATCACGGACAACTAAGTAATCAGTTACCTGAATTTTCCGATGGTAGAAACTGTGTTCAACTGGACAATCTTGAACCTCAATCTTAAATACCCTTATTTAATACAATAATGTAGTAGGAGTAAAAAAAAACTCAAACTAGATCCTGTCAAGGCGACTCTCATAGCTGAAGTGAAGGGCACAGTTTCCCCGAAGTGCTTTCAAGTTGCTACCTTTCGAAGTTACGTGCAGCTACATACATTAGCCTGCACTTCTGCGGCTTATCAAAGTAGCCTACTGGGTGTTATTGTTTACCAATAGTTATAATTTATCGTGCTGATTATAAAGAAATTTGTAAACATTTATGGGATAAAGTTGCCTGAGAGATATTTATGTCAATGTATGCAACGATTTGCTTCTGAAACTTCACGGTCGTTATGAAAAGTTGTCATTGCAGTATCTTGAAGGAAATGTCTAGTGAAACATAATTATCTTGTATGTGTTCAGATACCTTGTCTATCCTACAGGACTAAAATGTAAAATGTTTGCTGTGCAAGTTTTAAACAGAAAGAACGATTAAAATTGAAAAACCCGAAAATACATAGGAATTAAAAAAAAAAATTATGTAATAAAAATCGATTAAATAAAATGAAAGAAAAAATAATATACAGTTTGTTGAGAATAACTATATGAATAGTAAATATACTGAGAAAAATGTTTGAGGGCGATGTAGGAATGCACCACTAACACAATGCATTCAATGGAGAAAGAATTTGCTGCACGAAAGTGCGCTAAGCTGGGACAAAGGAAGGGCTGTGCAGACTACCTGCTAAGCATTGTGACGTCACTAGCCGCCAGGAGTTGATACTGACGCAAACGTCACACATGTGCCAGCTATTCAAATCTAGAAAACCTTCAAGCAGATATGTACAACTCATAAACTTGGGAGTTCAGAATTTTATATAGCTAAGCATCTTTTTCGTACTTTCTCCTTAGAAATTGCTTTATTTTCATAATGAACCGCTTTTTTAAATTCCTATTAGTTCACACTCTCCTTAAATATATCATGTACAATCTTTAAATCGATAATAAAATACGTTTTTATTCATCCACTCAAGTTCAAATACATTTTTTGTAACCTGTAGTGGATGTCCATTATTGTTAATACAGTTTTTTTCAAATATTTATCATATATTCTCATATATTTATCAATTTTATATTTAAATTTAAAAAAAATTGATGTCCCGGCTGGATTCGAACAGATAAACTACATGTTTGAAATCCAGCATTTTGGCACTGAGCCAACTTTCTCATAGCTACTTTCCCATATAGATGTATATGAAATTATAAGAGAAAAGTTCTTGCAATTGTAAAGTAATACAAGATGAATACAATGAGAAATTATAGATCACCATCAGCTTCATGAATTAGAAACGAAACAAGTAATATAAAAAAATTCAAGTAAATCCATACTGAGGTTAACAAAAAAACAAAATTTAGTTACTCTAGAGCAATATTTATGATATTTTGTGGTAACCATGGTAACAGTTAAAAGTTGTACAATGGAGGTTTCAACGACAACCAGATTGGGGAAAAAAATCATATACATCTTTGAGAAATAGATTTATAGGTATTGGACAGTTGGCGCAGTGCCAAGGTGCACTAGACTTCGAACTCGAAAATTCTCGGTTCAAATCCGGCTGGACCCCACAAATTTTATAATTTAACTATTGAATAAATATTTAAAATTACTGTATTAACGTCAATTGCCATCCTCTATAGGTTTAAAAAAATGTATTTTAAATTAACTGGATGAATAAAAACTTATTAACGGTTGAATATTTGTACAAGATATATATATACAGTGTTCTCAGTAGAAATTTACTTAAACGTTTTTTTAATATTTTACTTGTTTATTAAGCCACAGGCCAGGTTGAGCATTACTTGGAAGACTACGGAGATGCAGTTTTGCCACTACTTTCCGCAGACTTTTACTGGTCGTGTAGCGTTTAATAATTTGTATCTTATCAACTTTTTCCGGACCTCATCCGATGCATTGATATTTAAAATTAAAAAAAAACAAGGCAGGAAAAATTTTAGACAAGAAAAGTATATTTTTGGCAACCCACATTTTAAAATATAGTTTGCCTTCTCACTTTATATAAAATATATGTCTCAAGCAGTTCTTCAGTAACACATACAGACTCTTGTTTCAGATGTTTTTGTGTCACGTTCTATTTGTATGTGTCAGAAACTGGAAATAATCCTCCCAGCCTAACCGTTGTCGACAAAGAGCGCCGACAGAAACCAGAGAAGGGACTAGAACAGATCCAAACATAACCTTCCATCTATTAGTTTCTTGTTTCGACGTAAAAAAGTTTTTTTCTTTATAACTACAGGTAAAATGAAATGACTGTAGTCTCCTTCTCTCTCTGTCTATTCTCTCTTTCTTTGTACCCGGGACTTTGGAATGTTATACAGGTCTATCCCGTGTTATGTCACACGAAAACCTTCGACTAATAGAAACCACCAAAGGTATCTATATGTTTTTGTCGTGTCATATTCTTTTTTAATGTTATTCGTTCTGATCGCAATTGTTTAAAGTAAATGATAAATAGAACAATAAAGAGCCCAAACTCACTAACTGGTAATTATAGGAAATAAATGATTTATTTTCTCATTCACGTTTCAATTACATTGAATATATCAAAAACAATTATAAATTATAACTTTATTAACTATACAGTAGAGTCTCGATATTTCGAGCTTCCGTTAAATTCGAGCCAATTTTACGATTTTGAAAGAAAATGATGAATTATCCAAGAAATATTTATGTCAATACGGTGTGCAACGGAAATGAAACGGGTTTCCAAGAAATGTTAATATAAAGTTCTATAAACTTATATAGTGCATTTTAATTACCTATATTATAAGGGTCCAATAAATCGAATGTTTTTTCTAATGCACATGAAAGTATGTCAGTGAAAATCCAAGTTTTCGGTAATCCGAGGCGGTCTCAGTTCTATTTAACTCGAATTAACGAGACTCTACTGTATGTATATAATAAATCACTATATTTAAACTCAAAATCTCAATGTGTTGTAGTTGTGATTTTATAATAGTATCACTGACGATGAAAACATAAGTTATCGAAACGCGTATAAAAATTGAGTGTTTATAACTGTGAGTTTTTGTACAGTTATTTATCTCTTTAATTCATACGTTAGACTTAGATATGACAAATATGAGTTATGGTTTCTAATGTATGAGGTTATACACACTGATGATGACAACTCAAGTTATCGAAACGCGTATGAAAGTTGAGTTTTTGTACAGTTTATCTCTTTAACTCACACGTTAGGCTCAGATATGACAAATATGAGTTATGGTTTCTAATGTATGAGGTTATACACACTGATGATGACAACTCAAGTTATCGAAACGCGTATGAAAGTTGAGTTTTTGTACAGTTTATCTCTTTAACTCACACGTTAGGCTCAGATATGACAAATATGAGTTATGGTTTCTAATGTATGAGGTTATACACACTGATGATGACAACTCAAGTTATCGAAACGCTTATGAAAGTTGAGTTTTTGTACAGTTTATCTCTTTAACTCACACGTTAGGCTCAGATATGACAAATATGAGTTATGGTTTCTAATGTATGAGGTTATACACACTGATGATGACAACTCAAGTTATCGAAACGCTTATAAAAGTTGAGTTTTTGTACAGTTTATCTCTTTAACTCACACGTTAGGCTCAGATATGACAAATATGAGTTATGGTTTCTAATGTATGAGGTTATACACACTGATGATGACAACTCAAGTTATCGAAACGCTTATGAAAGTTGAGTTTTTGTACAGTTTATCTCTTTAACTCACACGTTAGGCTCAGATATGACAAATATGAGTTATAGTATCGAATGTGTGAGGTTATACAAATTGATAATGACAACATTAGTTATCGAAACGCGTATGAAAATTAAGTGTTTATAATTGTGAGTTTTTGTAGAGTTATTTATGACTTTAACTCACAAGCCAGCTCTCATATGACCTTTATTAGCTATAGTTTCGAATGTATGTTGCTATATTCACAATGACGATGTCTGTCTTTAAGAAAAAATATTTATTTTTAGATATTATTATTTAATTACACTATTAACTTTGCTCAAAGCTAAGCTCTAATTTCGGTAGGAAATGAATACTTGATAAAGCATTTTATTTGCCTTGAGTAATATTATTTTAAATTCTGAAATTGTCGCTTTAAAATTTGGCGTAGGGGATTTGTAAGTTTAAGGTCACATTTTCAACCCTATTTTAAATATCTGTTAAGTTACTAAAACAAACTTTATTGTAACAAAAGAATTTAATTTATTTCGACAATTCTCAAGTCGGACGTCTTATTTGGCTTGTGTTAAAGGTCAAGGCTCAAATAGGCGTCTGAATAGCTCGTAGGTCAACAAGCGGGCACAGATGTCGCTTTCTAGAAGCTTCAATTGGACAATCTGAGAGAATGCGAGTGAATGACGTATTGCTTTGTCGCGAGCACCAGTTTCGTGTCGCTGTTTTACGAGAAAATCTTGCTTATTTGTAGAATAACCCATTGCCAGTAATTGTTGTCCCTTCCAAAGTTGCTACGTGGATCGTTACCTCAAAACCAGGGACGTAGCGAAGGAAGGGTTACAAATAGGGATGGGCCGATATCTAAAATGTTTGATTCCGATTTCTTCGATTTTAAAAAGTTATATAGGCCTACAAAATATTCTCTATAAAAGAATTTAGTTAACATCTTGGTCATATGGTGAAGCCTTTTAAAAGTTCAATGTGATAGGGTACTTAAACCGTTGAACGTTGGTTTATGAATAGGAATTTCTGAAAGGACGACAAGCATATCAGACAAAAGTAATGATTTATTTAAAACTGTAAATATGAACTTCAGTTCACAAATTACAATATAACTTCAGTTGTAACCATTTGAGTTTGTATAACTGGAGAAATTGGGACTAATTTTTTTTTTACATAAGCTGTGGCGGAGTAGTGGCGACCAGAGATGTGGAGAGTGAGAGCGAGAGAGAGAGAGAGAGAGAGTGGTGACAAACAAACGGATCTTAGAAATGCTTGCAATCGTCTTTGTTGTAGCGTTATTAATAATAATAATATTTTCATTTAACATAAATAAATAAAACCTCTATACCACAAATGACTTTTCTTTTATTTAAAACCTTGTGCACATTTCGATTGCATAGCAATCATCCTCAGACTTAATTTACAATAAAAATATTGAATTTGTATTGTAAATTACCTCTGAGGATGAATGCTATGCAATCGAAATGTGCACAAGGTTTTAAATAAAAGAAAAGTCATTTGTGGTATAGAGGTTTTATTTATTTATGTTAAACATTACGCCACAGTTGTTTTATATAGTCGTAATACTCTCGTTATCTAAACAGTTTGCGAAAAGGGACGGAAGCCGAAGGACGAGATTGTCAGCAAGCAATAGTGACAAAGAATAGTGTAGATTTCACGCTCGGGCAGTGGCGTCATTGTCTACAATATGATTAACACTTCCGCAATACGCGTGGTTAACCAATCGGAAGGAAGGACGGAACCAAAACGCGTCACCACAATCCTTGTGGCCGGTTGGATAACAAATTACATTTCTCCAAGTCTTGAAGTAAAGGCTGAATGTGCGGTCAAAGAACAAATTACAATTTTATGTTTGCCAGAATCGGTTCTACGTCATAACAAGAGCTGTACTGCAAGGCCTTAAATAATCGATAATCTTATCATTTCAAGGGTGAACCCAACTTGATGTTTTTATTGTAGAGGGTTGTATTCTTAAAACTGATTTTTTAAATCTATGTCAAGAATAATTTTTTTTTAAAGTATACTATAAGTGTCAAATAGTTATCTCATGAAAGTAGGAAGGAAAATAATTTATAAAGAGCATAACCTAACTTAACCTAAAATAAGCTAACCAAACCTAACCTAACGTAGCCGATATCTGTGTAGTATACTCTCAACCGAAGTGAATAAGGTTGACTAACCGTTACACTTCCTTGTGAAAAGGGAGGATAAAGAAGTGAAGATAAAATTAGCTAGGTCGTCAGTCCCCATACACGGGCGAACATGTTGGTGAACCTGCTCGAGAACATGCTCGCCGCCGCCGCACAGTACTCTTGTTTTCCTTGGCGCTGTGACAGTCTAGTTGTGTCAGTGTGTGCAAAATGCATGCTAACGCTGTGGTGGCTATTTGTGGTGGTTTCGTTTGTGAGGAAGATGAGAAAAAACGCAAGGTACGCAAAATATGGTGCAAGAATTGGCTTAAAAATAGGAACCGGTTCAGTCACATGTCTCTGTTGGCAGAACTAGCAGCAAACGAACCAAATGATTGTAAAAACTATCTGAGAAAGACTGAAGGCCGTTTCGAAGACATTCTTAGACGTATTTCTCCAGAAGTTGAGAAACAGAATGCTGCTATGAGGCTAGTCGATCAGCTGTAAAGAACGCCTTGCTGCGACACTTCAGATTTTGGCTAGTTGCAGAAACTACGAAAACCTAAAATGCTCTCGAACATGTTGTTCGTCTCCACAGACGGCCGAGCATGTCCGTGTTGGAGCTCGGGCTCGTCGGGTCTGACCAGCCGAGCGCCGAACCGAACATGTTCCCCAGGTGGAATACTCGTAGACCCCACACACGGCCGAGCATGTTCGCTGCCAACACCGTCGCGAACATGCTCGTGTATTGGGGGCTTTAGAAAGAGACTTATGGATCCCTGGTACTCGAATTGCCTAGCTTATGTAGAGAGTTTATTATTCAAACCTACTCTCAACCAGGGTGAAGAGGATGTCTACTGTCTACACGAACATAACTTTCCTAATACAAATTATAATAAACAATATCAAGAGGACAGTGGTAGAATATCATACAATAAAAGTATTTGGAAAAACAAATCATAAAAAATAACTAATACAACAGTCTTGGGTAACTTGTAATTTTTGTTATTCATTACTTCTATTACCTCACAATCTCTTTATATATCGTTAATACAATACGTTACTATTCATCCAATCAAATTCAAATACATTTTTTTAAATGTTTATTGGATGGGAATTGATGTTGACCCAGTTTTGTTTTCAAATACAGTATTTATTCATTATTTAAAATTTAAAAAAGCTGATGTCTTGGCCAGATGCAAACTGAATCTACATTTTTGAAAACTACCACTTCGTCACTGAGCCAACTTTCCCATTGGTAAAAATGATAGAAAAATATTAATTAAGAATGTATATGAAATTATACGAGAGGGATAAAAAGATGAATTATTGATCACCATGAGCTTCATAATATAGAAAGCGAAAAATAGTAACAAACAAAAATAACTGTCGAACACCATATATAGGTCAAATTGTAAAACTTAACATTTGGCTCTTAGGTAGGAATCGTGTATTAACCGTCTAGAAAGCATCAGGCACTGCTGTCATCCTTCGTGAAGACCATAAGTCGCGGCCTACCTTTAGACAATTCCATTATCACGCTTCCTTGAACGCCTTACTTACATTTGTTGCTATTTTTACTTTATAAAAAGTAATAATAAATAACAAAATAATGAGTGAACCCTATGGGTCAGCGGAAGTCTAAGTGTCGATGTTTTTGAAAATGACCAGTCAGCACCTCCACCCTCTCCAAGGCTCGCAGCCCCCAAGTACCAGCTTATAAAACTTTATCTATACCTACTGTATAGAGAGGGAAATGGAAAATTGCAAGGAAATTAGTTTTCTATTTTTGGCACTTAGTATTGTGATTCTGTCATATGTATAGGCCCATATATATATATATATATGCTGATACGTATTCCGTCACGGATCGAAAAATATGATGAATAGTTATTATCTGGAGTACATCCGTTCATTCTGCAGTGCATAAATTCGCAGTTCCCACCGAACTAATGTTAATATTATATGATCAATATTAACAACTATTCATCATATATATATATATTACTTGTAATTATAAAAATAAGTAACTAAAATAAAAAAATATTCTTTGTTGAACTCAGTAGGAATTCACTTGAATTTTTTAAAATAATACTTGTTTTTGATTATTTTTATGGTATTGGGGGTTTTTGAGAGTATTTTTATTGCAACAAATTATTAAAAATAAATAATATTTTAGTTTAATATTATTTATAATAATTTCTTATTGGACTCGACACATTTTGTTGCTAAGGGATTGTCAAAACCGTTGTTAATCACCTCACAGATCAGCAGTAGATTGATATATCGATATGTAAATAAAGGAATATTTAAATATTAACGTCAGATTTCACATCAATGGCTTCACATGAGAACACGTGGAGAACGCACGCTGTACGACTAGATAAGATGCCATTACGGCAGTGTGGCGTCAGTCTTGTATTACATGAACAAAGCCACTCCTTTATAGAAACTACAGAAAAATGTAGTGTGGTGAAATTCCGGTATCTGAAATATAGCATCGTTGTGGGTAGAGAGGACTTAGAGATTTCGTCATAAAGATGGATCTTTCCAAATAAAGGATGTGTAAAAAAAAAGTTTTTTTGTACACTGAATACAGCGGAGCGGGCACTAGCGGTTGCAAAACTATTAATTTGCAAAAACATGTGTGTGTGTGTGTGTGTGTGTGTGTGTGTGTGTGTGTGTGTGTGTATGGGTGTGTGTGTGTGAGAGAGAGAGAGTGTGTGTGTGTGTGTGTGTGTGTGAGCGTGTGTATACGTGTGTTGTGTGTGTGTGCATGCGCGCAGGGACATTGATGTAACTTAACGTATTTATTTTAACTTGGTTCTGTGTAAAGAGCGAAATGGCTATAGTAGGTAAAGAGTCTGGTAAAAGTTAAGATATTAGCTACATGAATATATGAGTTGAAAAAATAGGTGCGGTTAAAGTATTAAATTTAACATTTTAATTAATTAATGATCAGTGCAGAGAGTAACATAACCTAGGAATAATAGAACTGTTTTTATGCGAAATCATTTATTTATTTATATATACAATATTTCTGAATATATATCGCTATCCATTAAGCATAACCTCCAAATCACCTCCAAGTAGATGAAGAAAATAGCTGTTAGTGTTAACCAACTCAATTACAAGCAATATGTTTGGTTTTCGGAAATAATCGGGGCAACTCGTTTATCTTCACAAATCTGTTGCTTGAGACAACAAGTGAATAAGGTTTGTACGTCTCAGAAAGTTTTCACTTTAAACAAGTAATATAAAAAAAAATTAAGTAAATTTCTACTGAGGTCAGCAGAGAAAAATTTTATTTTAGTCACCCTAGAGCCCTATTTATGATATTTTGTGGTAACCATAGCAAGAGTTGAAGGTTGTACAATGACAGTTTCGACGATAACCAGAAATGGGAAAAAAATCATACACATCTTTGAGAAATGTTTCTAGGAATTGGCGCAGTGCCAAGGCGTGCTAGCCTTCGAACATGAAGATTTTCAGTTCGAATCCGGCTGGATCTAACAAATTTTATACTTTAATTGCTGAATAAATATTGGAAAAAACTGTATTAACATCAATTGCTATACACTATAGGTTAAAAAAAATGTATTTGAACTTGATCGATGAACAAAAACGTATTTTATTAACGATTGATAATGTGTGCAAGATATATATATATATATATATATATATATATATATATATATATATATATACATATATATATATATATATATATATATATATATATATATATATATATATATATATATATAAGAAGAGCTTGGGAAAATAGAAGGAATTTAAAAATACACTTTAATTTGTGCTTGAACGTTGTTCACTCAACTGGATCTTACTCTGTGGATTTACTTCTGTAATAAACCCATGACGTCAATAAATAGTTACGTCATATTAAAAATAGTTACTTTTGACAACGAACAAGTAGTTCTTAGCGCTCTTCAGTGTAAACATCTAAAGATGTTGCAAATGAATTGTTTCATCATTGAATAAAATGGCATTTAGTAATTGTGAATTGCATTTATAATTGTAGGTTAGTCGTTGGAGGGATTTAGAAAGACCTAATTAACTTCTTGGCTTATGGGACCTAAAGATTCAGATGTATTGGGGCGGCCGTTTTCTGTTTGATCTGTGATCGCTTCAAACTATCTTCCTTCGGTCGTGTAAAATCTTTAGACCAATCATTACGATATCACCTAAAGGTATGCTCATTACGAAATGGCAACATTTATTAGCCTAGGCTAAATGTATGAGCTACATTTATGAGCTAGACATTTATGGAGTACATTAATTGAAAAACAACCTCAAGCTTAAAATGGCTAGGGAGGTCAATAAAATTGTTTTTCTAGAATTTGGTTTGGAATCCTCTTTCTGTTCTTTGACTCTTATTATATTTTTCTGTCGAAACTACATGGAATGAAACCAGCTGTCTGACAGGTAACACTCACTGATACTTGACAAAGCGTTCTCAGTAGGACACATATAATACAAAAGAAATCAGTTATAAATCTACTTTATACAATATCAAGAACACAGTGGTACAATATATTACAAAAATATAGGTGAAAAAACCCCAAAACCACAAAAAATAACTAAAATAAGTTACCTAAGATTAAATCCTTATGTACATTTCGATGACAAAGTCATCATCTTCAGAGGTTCCTATTACAAAAGTACAATCTAGAATAAAAAAAAAATTAAAAAAAATTCAGTCTAGTTTGTTAATTTTTTTGTATTCCAGATTGTACTTTTGTAATAGGAACCTCTGAAGATGATGACTTTTTCATCGAAATGTACATAAGGATTTAATCTTAGGTAACTTATTTTAGTTATTTTTTGATTAATTTTTGTGTTTTGGGGGTTTTTTCACCTATATTTTTTTAATAAATCTACTTTACCTAGAAATATATACAACGGATACTTTATTTTTAGTAAATTAAAGGACTCGAATCTCGAAGAGGTAATATTTTAAAATATATTGGAGAAAATTGAAAATATTCTAAATTTAAATAGTCACAGAATCGATAAAGTAACAGAAGCATGAAAAAAGTATCGTATTTTCTGAGAAAAAAATCGCTATAACAGAAAGCTTGAACGCGAGATTAATTGCTCATACGTCACAGATTTAATTTATTACATCTGAGCACGAAAAAAACATAGAAAAAAAATTAAAGCATAGTCATAGCTATAAAAGTCTGTCGCGGTTTTGTTCTCTTATCTTACCATTATCGTAGTTTCTGACGTCATTCCAAAGTTCACTAAAGGTTGTACTTTGTTGAAACTGCCCGACTTATTATTAAATTCCTTCTATTAGTTCACACTCTCTTTATATAAGATATATTATATCTTGTACACATTTTCAATAGTTAATAAAATACGCTTTTATTCATCCAATCAAGTTCGAATAAATGTTTTAAAACCTATCAGCACTTTTAGTACTGAACTTACTTTCACAGAGCTAAAACTTACTTAAAGATGTATTATATGACATTATAAGAGAAAGGTTTCTTGTAATAGTGAAGCATTACAAGGGGTGGATAGAATGAGAAGGTATAGGTGTGTGTTTGTGTGTGTGTGTTGTGTGTGTGTGTGTGTGTGTGTGTGTGTGTGTGTGTGTGTGTGTGTGTGTGTGTGTGTGTGTGTGTGTGTGTGTGTGTGTGTGTGTGTGTGTGTGTGTGTGTGTGTGTGTGTGTGTGTGTGTGTGTGTGTGTGTGTGTGTGTGTGTGTGTGTGTGTGTGTGTGTGTGTGTGTGTGTGTGTGTGTGTGTGTGTGTGTGTGTGTGTGTGTGTGTGTGTGTGTGTGTGTGTGTGTGTGTGTGTGTGTGTGTGTGTGTGTGTGTGTGTGTGTGTGTGTGTGTGTGTGTGTGTGTGTGTGTGTGTGTGTGTGTGTGTGTGTGTGTGTGTGTGTGTGTGTGTGTGTGTGTGTGTGTGTGTGTGTGTGTGTGTGTGTGTGTGTGTGTGTGTGTGTGTGTGTGTGTGTGTGTGTGTGTGTGTGTGTGTGTGTGTGTGTGTGTGTGTGTGTGTGTGTGTGTGTGTGTGTGTGTGTGTGTGTGTGTGTGTGTGTGTGTGTGTGTGTGTGTGTGTGTGTGTGTGTGTGTGTGTGTGTGTGTGTGTGTGTGTGTGTGTGTGTGTGTGTGTGTGTGTGTGTGTGTGTGTGTGTGTGTGTGTGTGTGTGTGTGTGTGTGTGTGTGTGTGTGTGTGTGTGTGTGTGTGTGTGTGTGTGTGTGTGTGTGTGTGTGTGTGTGTGTGTGTGTGTGTGTGTGTGTGTGTGTGTGTGTGTGTGTGTGTGTGTGTGTGTGTGTGTGTGTGTGTGTGTGTGTGTGTGTGTGTGTGTGTGTGTGTGTGTGTGTGTGTGTGTGTGTGTGTGTGTGTGTGTGTGTGTGTGTGTGTGTGTGTGTGTGTGTGTGTGTGTGTGTGTGTGTGTGTGTGTGTGTGTGTGTGTGTGTGTGTGTGTGTGTGTGTGTGTGTGTGTGTGTGTGTGTGTGTGTGTGTGTGTGTGTGTGTGTGTGTGTGTGTGTGTGTGTGTGTGTGTGTGTGTGTGTGTGTGTGTGTGTGTGTGTGTGTGTGTGTGTGTGTGTGTGTGTATTATTTGTAATTATAAACTAAAAAGTTCCTAAAATAAAATTTTTGTAGACCTCAGGAGAAATTTTGTTGTATTACTTGTTTAAAATTTATGGTTTAGTAATGCCACAGATCTGTAATTTATTTCAATATTAAATACAGATTATTGTGTTTCGAGTTGAAATATTTATCATGAACTCAGTTGTAAGTTGTTATTAAGTATGAGTTAATTTATTAAGTTTTATAACTATTAACTTTCCTTATATTAAACTTTCATTCGTTCAATTCATTTTGTAACCTTAGACGACAAAGAAAAATAAAACAGATAATTGGGTCATTCAAGCTGTAGATTTGGAAAAAAATTTCGTGCTAATTGTTGACGTACAACAATGCTTTTATTTAACAAATAACAGCTGTTTTAACACCTGAATAGTCGAGCTCTATCGCAGAAGGTTATGTACCGTACTGGAGAGAATAACTTCGTGAGAACTAAATTTTGTTCTGTTATAGATTTTTAAAATACTACAAATATTGAAAAAAATTATTATCAACACAGATGATACTTATAAGAATATATTATCCTTCGCTCAATAGAACTGGGCATTTATTTCCTCACTGAATTTGATCACAGATTAAACTGTGATCTTCACGAGTTTAAAAGTATTCTTGTTGGTTTGCCTATATGACTTATTTATTTTTCAACTAAATATCCACAGTTAATCAACTGGAACTAAAATGCGTTGAACAAATTGATTTTGTACCCGTTTTAAAGTTCCATTTGGATGTATATGTACCAGAGACAAAACTAATCGTACGTAATAAATCAGCTGTTTTTTAATATCAATTTCTAATTATTTTAGGTTAGAAACAAAACAAATAATTAAGAACGTTATTGCTCATAATATAAGCGAACAAGAAAAACCAAAGAAATATTTTTGACGTAATAGTTAATTATACACAGTGTAGCGTAACTACGCGAAAGTGGAATAAATAAAATTTACAGGGCGGGATACTATTATATATTATAATTTATTATAATATAAATAATATAATATAATTACATATATTATTATATACCATATTAATAATAATATAATATAATATTATATTATAATATTTATCATTTATAATAAATATCATATATAATAATAATAATATCATATTATATATAATGTTATATCATATTCAATATTATATTTTTATAATATATAATATTATATTATTATATTATACAATAATATAATATAATAATATATTATTCAATTTATTTATTATAATTATAATACAAAACATTCTATTACTATTTAAATATAAATTAATATTAATGGCCACAGATTAGACTTTAAATAATTTTGTAAAGTGTCGGTAGCTCAGAGTTCCAGGCATGGCTGTCACGATATAGCGAACCCTATCATTAGATGTCTACTGTATCAAAGCAAATACCGGATGTTTAAGTACCGGAGCATGGCTTATATTACTTAGACTTCAATCTATTTTGTTACAATAAATATTCCTTACATCCTAACGGAAGTACTAGATGTGTAACTAAAATTAAAATTAGGATTGTGCCGATACCTAGAATTTTCGATTCCGATTTCGATTCTCAAATTTTTTTCTCGATTCTTATACGTTATATGTGATTAATGCTATTCTCTAATAATGAATTTAGTTAACATCTTGGTCATAAGGCGAAGGCTTTTAAAAGTTCCCTTTTAATGTAATAAGCTACACAAAACGTCCAACGTTGATTTATGAATAGGAATTTCTGAAAGCATGACAATTATATCGGATAAAAGTAATGATTTATTTAAAATTACAAGTGTGAACTTCATACCATAATTACAATATAACTTCAGTAATAGCCATTTCAGTTTGTATAACTGGAGAAATTGGAACTACATTTTCTTTGTGTTTTATTAAGGCATGTATAGAGTGGTGGCGGCCAGAGACGGGGGAGAGGGAGAGAGAGAGAGAGGGAGAGAGAGAGAGCGAGAGAGGAAAGAGAGAGAGAGGAAAGAGAGAGAGGGAAGAGAGAGAGAGAGAAGAGAGAGAGAGAGGAGAGAGAGAGAGGTCAGAGAGAGAGAGAGAGTCCACCCGAGTGAGAGTAGGACAGCAGAGCGAGACGAGCGGTGACAAACGGACTCCGATCGTCTTTGTTGTTGCGTCATTAGTTGATAATTAGTTATATTTCCTATAAATTATACCACATACGCATTTTAACAGTTAGAGAAACCAGAACCGGAATCGACACTTTAACCAATGGAGAATCGAGTATCGACGATTCCTCGATACCATTAGAAACGACGACTCCTGGAATCGAGAATCGGAATCGATTCATCCCCAATTAAAACATATTAATTAGGCGTCCAAAAAGATTAACTAATTAATAAATGCAACCCAAGTAAATAGCAAATCGGTACATTTTTAAAGTGGACATATTATAAAATAATTTAACTTATTACTAAATAACAGACAAATTTAACACTGAAAATTCATTGCTAACGTTTCGACATCTTAAACACGTCCTCTTTAAGGGTGTTTATTTACGAAATCTTAAAAATAACCATCTCAAAGATTCTCAATAATCTCAAAGAGAACCATTGCAATAGAAATATTCATTCACAAAAACTGTTAGGTTTATTAAAAAGAGATGTACTTTATAGTTAATAAGTGGTATCTATGTGTGTTGTAGAATTACTGAAGTTTTCCTGGAAGTACGTGTACAAAAAATGACAAAATGGCGTTTGCAAAATAATTGCAATATTACCTATAGGGTGAATATCTCTTTATTACGAATAATAGCCATTTATGAATGTATATATTTGTTGTAATTTTATTAAATAAATGCTCCTAAAGAAGACATTATTTACAATTACGAGTTCTCAAATTGGTTACGCGCCCCCATATGGGGGCTTATATGTGGGCTGCGTGAATATGTACACTGGAACTGGCAACAGACGAGGTGTGCGTCCTTACTCAGTGTGTACCATGCTGGCAGACTGACATGACGTGTTCGCACAGAACTACGTCATTGTTTTTGTAGAATGTTTAGTCTTGATAGATCCGTGTTACTGAGTTATGGTCTCTGTGCTCAGGGATAACTAGATTTATTATATAAACCAGAGTCCTAATTTATTATTAACTCTATTCTCAATATATATATTACCTACATTATAAATTCCTAACAATTTTGAAAGATATGTTTGCAGAGCCTGAATCAAATCTATCACTGCAGGATTGCAGCATTATCAGTTGTAGGGTTATAAACACATTTATAAATTACAATGACAATATTGGAAAGAACCCCTATACCACAAAAATAATTAAATATAATAAATAAAACAAGTTACTCAAGATTAAACCCTTATGTACATTTCGATGACCATGTCATCATCATCAGAGGGTCTTGTTACAAAATTACAATCTATTATATCTATATTAGATTGTAATTTTGTAACAAGACCCTCTGATGATGATGACATGGTCATCGAAATGTACATAAGGGTTTAATCTTAAGTAACTGGTTTTATTTGTTATTTTTGTGGTATTGGGGTTCTTTCCAATATTTTCATTGTAATATATTGTACCACTGTGCTCTTGATATTGTTTACATTTATAAATTACAAATATATTTATATTAAAAGTTAAATAAATTATCTGATGCTTAATGGACCCACCCTGCTTCAGCTTTCTATTCAGGTGCTAATTCTTGACGAAATATAAATGAGAGGGGGCACGACCTCTTGATGTCAGTGTTATAAAGCGGGTCGCAGAGCCTGAAAGAATGAGAACTCCAGGTTTAGTATTAAAGTTGTCTGTAATTTGTTCCGAATGTTTTTACTACTCATTAATGGTAACCGATTGTTATAAAATATTGTACAAAAACTAATCTAATTTAATCTGCGATTTAATCAGCAATAAAAACAGTAGTTTTATGAAATTTATTATTACCATACAACTTATTTAATTATATACGGTATTTTGTTTTGTATAGTAAACGATACTTGAAAATTATTTATACAAATCCTCTAAATAACCTCTAAGTGGAAACGAACATACCTGTTGCAGTCATGCTATGGAAATTGTCGAGAGAATTAGTTTTTATCTGTTTGTAAAAAAAATAGTGATTTAAAGAGAAAGAAATTGTTAACCATTTACGTGACAATTGCTTTGCGACAACATTACGCTCGGTTCACCAAGTTATTTCACGTTTTGCGTCATAAGACGTTACACTGCTAAAGGCCCAACATTTAACTGCTATAATTTATACAAACGGCGCTTTACAATAACCAAAAACCTCTCTATTGAACAATAGGTTTATCGTGAGTGTTCTCATTAACCATAAATTCAAAGTTATTTGTATTTGAAATAAAAACGACGTGATTTGCAATAACGAACACTATGCGAGCTCATTGCGTGCGATCAGTGAGGTTATCAGATATTGCCGCTATGTCGATGGTCCAGGCGTGGTAGACTTTGATGACATGTGACCTTGAAAGAAATTACAAACTTGTCCGTGATGTTTAAAAGCCGCACTGATCAGTAAAATGTTCTCGTGTCACTGATAACGGTTGAACTGAATGAATCATTTGATTTCACTCATACCACGCAACTGACGTCCCTTATGCCTCAACGTTCTCGGTGGCTGTAGGCTACCGCGTGATACAATATAAGATTTATATATTGTACAATTTAAAATATTTTAATGAATTAAAAATGATCAAATTGTAAAAGTCTCAGCAACCTCGAGTTTTTTGTACTTAGATATTTTACTTATAAAACCAACTCTATAAGTGTGGTTTTACACACACACACACACACACACACGCGCGCGCGCACACACAAACACACATGCAGGAGCGCACGCGAGCGCGCACATGCAAACACACACACATACGCGCGCGCGCACACACACACACACACACACACACACGCGCGCGCACGCACGCACACACACACACACACACAAGTGACACCCTCTTCCCTCAAAACTTCCAAGTAGGCAACAAAAGGCCTCTTCACTTAGAGATATAAAGTGCTAAAACCTCGATAGCTTACGTTCGCCCACACATTATCTTAGCCTGCCAGTACCAGATGACATTCACAGCGTCCATCCGGTGACACGCTCTTCACGTAAAACCTTTACAAATAGGCAACAATAGGTCCCTTCACTTAGAGATATGAAGTGCTAAAACCTCGATAGCTTACGTTCGCCCACACATTATCTTAGCCTGCCAGTACCAGATGACATTCACAGCGTCCATCCGGTGACACGCTCTTCACGTAAAACCTTTACAAATAGGCAACAATAGGTCCCTTCACTTAGAGATATGAAGTGCTAAAACCTCGATAGCTTACGTTCGCCCACACATTATCTTAGCCTGCCAGTACCAGATGACATTCACAGCGTCCATCCGCATGCATCGTTCCACCAGGTGACACGCTCTTCACGTAAAACCTTTACAAATAGGCAACAATAGGTCCCTTCACTTAGAGATATCAAGTGCTAAAACCTCGATAGCTTACGTTCGCCCACACATTATCTTAGCCTGCCAGTACCAGATGACATTCACAGCGTCCATCCGCATGCATCGTTCCACCAGGTGACACGCTCTTCACGTAAAACCTTTACAAATAGGCAACAATAGGTCCCTTCACTTAGAGATATCAAGTGCTAAAACCTCGATAGCTTACGTTCGCCCACACATTATCTTAGCCTGCCAGTACCAGATGACATTTACAGCGTCAATCCGCATGCATCGTTATACCAGGTGACACGCTCTTCACGTAAAACCTTTACAAGTAGGCAACAAAATGCCCCTTCACTTAGAGATATCAAGTGCTAATTTCAAATAACTATTTAAAAAAATATCCAAGATCGAACCGACATTAAGTTTTATTGCCTTCAGATAATTACGTTTTTACAACCCACTTAGATAACACTGGTGAGTAATCGTTGATTTATTGCGCCATGGAAGGATTAATGTATGATTGTCTTATTTTAATTAAATAGGCATTTGTCCGCCCGCCCAGACTATTTGCGTTAACGTGGATTAATAAAAGCAAACACCTAACAAACACAATGTCTTTGCACACGTTACAGGCCGTCCATGCATGTGTTGCAGGAAAAATAAATGTCAGAATATAATTGTTAGTTGGAAAATAATTGTCATAATATAAGACACTCGCGTAATGAAGTTTTACAACTTTAAGTAGAGAATAAAATCTACAGGGAAATTGCTTAAACTAATATTTCAAACACAGCCCTGTGCTTTGATAACTAGATCCAGATGAGGACTTTCTCTTTGTTCTAGTCTATCTTGCTAGAGTTTCGGAAGAGCGTTGTGCCCTCAGGCTTCCGACCGGAACTTACGTCATACTCGCATTGTTGGCCTACTAACTAGTCACCTATTGTGTACTTTAAGACGAAAGCTTATTATTTATATTTATTCGCAAAAGTATCAATAAAATTTTAGTTGTATTGAAAGAAAATAAAAAAATGAAGAAAATTGGGTAAAACACGAAACAATTTTATCAAGTAATCAACTGTATATGGTATAACTATGTTTTGTTATATTACCATTAAATTAAACTTTAATAATGATTAATATAGTATACTTTAATAATGATTAATATAGTATACTTTAATATACTGACATTACATTAAACCTTATACAGTTGATTTCTTAGGAAAATTGTTTTGTGTTTGTTAGTATCATTTATTATTCTATTAGTTCAGCTCGCCTTATACGCATCTTGTTCCAATTTTCAATCGTTAATGAAATACTTTTTATTCATTAACACAAGTTCAAATAAATTTTTAAAACTTGTAGTCCATGACAATTGATGTTAATACAGTTTTTTCAAATATTAATTAATTAGTTAAATTTAATGAATTAATTTTAATTTTAAATGAGAGAAAACCTTTCATAAAAGAGGCAAGTAATGCAATATAGGTATTTCTATTCGATATAGTTATGCATAACTAGTTCGGTTATGCATAATTCGATTCTGTATGCAATATATTTATATCGATTTATAGGTATGCAATATATTCGATAAAATTAGTGATAACATGGTTGTATAAAACAGGTGATTTTATGTTGAAGGTAATTTGGCAGAACAGCTGTTTCGACACATAGGCTATGTTATTTTATTTATATCAATAGTAGTTATTTATTAAAAAATAGGTAAATTAGCATTTTTCTTTGTTGATCTAACTGAAAACATTTTTGTGCGTATTTCTTGTTTTTTATTTTCCTGTCAATAAAACTAAAATTTTATTGCTACTTTTGCAAACAAATAAAATACTTTTTCATTTCAAAGTATACAGTAGGTGACTAATTATAGGGAGAAGTCGGTTGACACGGGATTATAAGGGTTCCTGAGGGAAAAGGCTCTTCCCAAACTATTCAGACTGTAGTAGTTAAGGACAACAGTTAAAAGAACTAAGATCTTTCCCCTAAGAACTAAGACTATTTTTAAATTCGTCTTTACGGTTATAATTAGTCCAAAATAAATCTGTGCCCGCCTCATCAGAGATTTATATTTTTAGCATAACACTATCATCACGTCACCGACCTTTTCAAATCTTCACTGAGTAATAACAATCTACAAGTTTGGGGCTTCCGATATAAATGTAACTTCAAATAATCTGATTTGTGAGGTATAATTATGTAAGTTATTAAGAAGTCGATAAAAAAGTTATTTAACCTAATAAAAGGCTTTAATGGTTCGATTTTCTTTAGCTACTTAGTATATATTATAATGACCTGTAGATGAATCATAATACGATTTTAGCTCAAAATATAACATAACCTTATTCATTATAAATAACGTTTAACGTTATTTAATGAAATGTACAATATAAATCAGAATAAATTTGGAATTACATTTGAAAATGATCTAAACATAACCTCAAAAAACCGTTTAAGTGAAGACGAAAACAGCTGTTAGCATTAATCGCCATGTCTAATTATTGTAATTCTAAAAGACAATCTGTTTTTATTAGAAAAAAAATATAATTTCTCTACAGTTATATGTTAACTTCATTATTATGTAAAATACAGAGAGAAATCTAAACTTCTAATAATAACCAGCAATACAAAAATAAATTTTCTAAAGTCAATTCCTACTTAGGTTAAATTAAAATATTTTAGTTAATTTTTATTAAATAATTACAATTAATATAAATATGTATATACACATGACAGAGTCAGAATATTAAATAGCAAAATAGAAAGGGAAATTAATTATTAAAATAAATTAATTGAATTTAATTAAGGAATTAATACTTCAAAAACTGTATTTAGATCAAGAGTCATCCACTAGTTTAAAGGAATGTTTTTGAACTTGAACGGATGAATGAAAAATATTGTATTAGAAATTGAAAATTTGAACAAGATATAGAGTGTGAACTAATTATAGGAATTGAAAAACAGTTGTCATAAAATCGGTACTATATAGTTTAATTAAATATAACATATTTCTGAATATGTAAGAAATTAAATTTCAAAACGATCAAACATAACCTCTAAGAGGAGACTAACAGCTGATAGCACTAAACTACTGAGACTAAAGGTTTTCGGAAATATTCCAACAGTGCTATACATACCTAAGAGATGATTCTCTCCCATGTAAAGGTTTCTTATGCTGCTTACTAAGAACTTGGGCTTCATACAGAAACGACGTGACGTGGAACCCGTGTGACGTCACGTAAGACGGTGTTGTAATGAAGGTCTCTGTACGCGAGACTTTCACAGGTGTTGGCAATTTGGCCGGCTTCGGAAATCACGACCAAAGTAGGTTAGCCTGCTTTACACATGATGACGTAGAATCTGTCCACGTACAGAAAGTTCGTGGTGACATTTGTTGACCTTTATATTTTGTAATATGTTTGTTGCTTAAAACTAAAATGAGAAATTTTTTAAAAAGTTGGTAAAAGTTTTTGGATATTTACGTAGGTATTTAAAATATTAATAATTTTTACTAAACGTTTTCTCGACTAAAAAAACAACATAAATTTAGATTATTAAATAATAATAATTATTGAAGGCATATTAAATATATTTCAAGTAAAAAAAACATTATTTATTAAACAAAATGAAGCGTAAGACATGATTAGGAGAAATGCATTTATTGAAACAAGTAATGATATTGTTTCAGTTCATCGTCCTTTCTCCACATACTGTTTTGGTTTTAAAAATACAGGAGGAGGAACCACGAAGGAGCCAAGTGGGGCATCCCATTCGGTCCCTCCAATAACGCTAAGAATGAGTCCGGATGTTAGCTTTTATCAAATCCTTAAGAGAAATTTATTGAAACAATGCCTTTTCTAAACGTCGAACGAAATCAAACATTTCGTCAGCAATTAATTGTTGATAACGTCATTATACCTTCAGTCATATTGGGGTTGAATACTCCACTACCACGGACTCAGCAAAGGGCGTTTAGAGGTTATATTAAACTTCCAAAGAAGAAAATTAAAAGTCTCTTTTAAGTTTTGTACAGGCTAAAAGTTATTTACTTTAAGACATCAGTTTCGTCACATTCCGTATTATTTTCAGACTCTATAAAAGAAACTCAAATATGATAACCTTCTAACAGTTTTACCGGAAAACTAGTTGACAATACACTGAGAGCTGTTAACAAGTAATATAAACCAAAAATATTAAGGTAAATTCTCAATTAGGTCAACAATAAAATTTTTAATTCTAATTACTTTTTATTAAAAAATACAATTAATATAAATAAAGTAACATAAACTATTCGTTAAAAAAGCTCTTCTAGCACACAACCTACAACATAAAATCAGCTGTTTTGTGAAATCATATGTTATTATTTATTTTAAGCCAAATGGGACGAAATAACTATATTGCAT
Organism: Prosapia bicincta; assembly: GCA_036971475.1. NCBI lineage: Eukaryota > Metazoa > Arthropoda > Insecta > Hemiptera > Cercopidae > Prosapia > Prosapia bicincta. The sequence goes on along the minus strand of JBAIZL010000001.1, from coordinate 254,320,185 downwards.
ACTTGCCCCTTTTGTAAAGTTTTTCTCCTATACAAAACTAAAATTAATCAATTAAATTTAATAAATAAATTAATATTTGAATAAACTATTAACATCAAGTGTCATCTACTACAAGTTTAAAGAAATGCATCTGAACTTCAGGGGATAGTTAAAAAGTATTTTTTAACGATTGAATATTTGAACAAGATATATATATTATATCGCCCAGAAACGTTTATTGGACGGGGTTTTATCCAACACGGCGTAGACCAATAATCTATTCACGCGATCACTAGGTAAACTGTAGTAATGTAGAGGTAGGTCAGTTACGACGGGTGACCTTGAAACGTCCACAGTCCACTGACTGAGCAGCTTAAATGAACAATCGATTCTTACGTTAAAAAGCTGGAATCGTATTTCTCCGTAAGCCTGGCTTAATTCACGGTTATAAAATTGTTAATTAATTTTACAATAATATTTTACTTCCGGTAAAATTATACAATTAATAGCCGGACATTAAATTGTCTGGAACCGTCCTGAAATATTAGGATTTTAATTGGTTCACTATTTTTCGTAATAAAAAAACAGTTTTATTGCAAAAAATACACTTGTATAGCTTACACTTGTAAGCTAGAATTGGGCAAGTTTGGGCAGCATATTAGAAACATCCGGAACCTAAAAACAGATTACAATGTACGTGTAAGGCGACACGAGGCTGTCTGTTGTGGGCCAAAGCAGTGGCTGTGAGCTTATACGGAAAGAAAACTCAGCACCAAGACGTATAAAAATGTTCACTTTAGAACTATCTTAGATTTAATAGTGGTCAGAAGTTTCAGTGGGCGTGTCGTGTAACCAGAATGGGGGAAGGCTAAAGGGAACTGGATCCTGCAGGAAAAGGATTCTAAGACCAACTAAATGCAGCTAGTACAGGATAAGAGTGAATACAGTGCACCTGTGAACTCAGTGGTGAGATATATCGTGCATGATTGTGTAAAACAAATTTACAGAAGAAACTACGATGTTAAGGACAAACGAGAAATAGAATTTGTGACCTATTATATCGAGTTATTAAAGATTTTCAAGAAACTAGTTTAAATGTGCAAATATTTATGAAGCTTATGAAATTACAGAAATATGTGGAAATATTGGTATAGTATTACAAAATGTGTGGAAATATTGGAATAGTATTACAAAACCTGTGGAAATATTGGTATAGTAATAAAAATGTGTGGAAATATTGGTATAGTAATAAAAATGTGTGGAAATATTGGTGTAATATTATAGAAAAGTGTAGAAATAGTAGTATAACATTACAGAAATGTGTATAAATATTGATTTAATATAACAGAAATGTGTGGAAATATTGGTGTAATATTGAAGAAATGTGTGGAAATAGTATTATAATATTACAGCAATATGTGGATATATTTGTATAGTATTACAAAATATGTGGAAATATTGGTATAGTATTGCAGAAATGTGTGGAATTATTGAGGTGTATTATTGCAGAAATGTGTAAGAAATATTGGGTTATAATATTGGAGAAATGTTTAGAAATATTGGTATAATATTATAGAAATGTGTTGAAATAGTAGTATAACATTAAAGGAATGTGTTTCTACACACAATATTTATATAGTATTATAAAATGTGTGGAAATATTGGTGTGATATTGATATAATATTACAAAAATGTGTTGAGATATTGGTGTAGTAATAGAGAAATGTGTAGAAATATTAGTGTAATATTGTAGAAATGTGTGGAAATATTGGTATATTATTACAAAATGTGTGGAAATATTGGTATATTATTACAAAATGTGTGGAAATATTGGTATATTATTACAAAATGTGTGAAAATATTGGTATGTTATTACAGAAATTTTAGAAAATATTGGTAAAAAAATTTCTATTTATGAATCTAATTATAAATGTTTTTTATAGGTTCAAGTATCTTTCAGCAATTATAAATACTCAAAAATTAAACAGTTTTTACTAAAAACAATGAAAAATTTGTAAATTTATTTTTGTTTCATATTATCGGATCTGTTTTATTTTACGATGTGAAATCATTTATTTTGGATTTTCTATATTTCAGTAAAAGATTTATTTCATTAACATTGTTTGAGGTTTTATTATGTTAAGGTCTTTAATTAAGCATGAAGTATGTGAGTTGGGCGTCCAGAATTTCAAACTACTTATATACATAGCACATGAGAGCCGCGGGGATCTTTAGAATTAATGTAAAATAACAACCATTCAGACATTAGGTACCTAAATAATAATAGTTTTTGAGAAGATCAACTGATTTCTAGGTATTTCTATATTGAAAAGCACCGGTTTTACCAAGAAGAATGACACAAAAATAGGGCATGTTTAAAAGTAAGATTTCCAGAGATGTGTCCCAGGCTAGAGCGCTTAGAGTCAACGCCCTGGCATCGACCGCCCCCAAGGTCTGTCTGGACATAACCCCTTGGCCTTCATCTGCCTTATGAAGGGCGTGAGAACGCAACGTCTTCTACTCCAGGCATTTCCGAGCCGGGTTAATATATCTCTCCGAAGGGATTCTTCCTTAGGGCTTTACAGTGCATGGTTAACAGTCTTTATACGTGTGCGTTATATTTAAATCATAGATTTTCGTTAACAAAAATCATTAGTACAGAAACCATCCACGAATTATAAAAAATTCACTGAATTAAAAAAAAATTATCACACAAGTAATATTAACAGTAATAGAACTAACAATACAAATTTTTAAAAACATAAATAAACTCATTACACTTACTACGAAAACAAACGACAATTGCACTAGTGCGGATACAAATTCAACTATATGTAGAGGTTAATTTCCACACAAAAAACTAAATAACGTGGATTAATAATAATATGCACTTATGACGTGTAAATAGTTACGGAAAGAAATGAACTTAAAAACATGTAGGCCATTAACACGTTAGTAAAAAAGTTACCTAACCTTTAAAAAAACCTTAATTTTATTTTCCTTAAATATTTATTGTATATTACAAGTATGAAGCTGAAGACATAAAACTCATACAATACAGAACGGAACATAATCTTATTTATTACTAGCCTATATTACAAAATTTTTAAATTTAAATTCCACAATTTATCATATTTAGACGTATTTAAAAAAATTAATCAATTCCTAATATTGGGTCAACAAAGAAAAACTTTATTTTAGTTACTTTTTACTAAATAATTACAATTAATATAAATAACGTAACATAGCCTATGCGTTAAAACAGCTGTTCTACCACATAACCTATAACATAAAATCAGCTGTTCTATGAAATCATATGTTATCTTTTATTTTTAGTCGAATGGGACGAAATAACTATATTACGTTATTGCGCCTTTTGTAAATGCTTTTCTCTCATATAAAACTAAAATTAATTATTTACATTCAATTAATGAAATAATATTTTAAAAAACTCTATTGGCATATAAAGTGCCATACACTACAAGTTTAAAGAAATGTACTAAATATTGAATAAAAAGTATTTTATTAACGATTGAAAATTTGAACAAGATGTATATAAGGAGAGTGTGAACTAATAGAAGAAATAAATCTTCAAGTTTTACTTTGTTATCATATGGACAATAATAAATTAACCTAAATAATTTATATAACTCTCAAATTATAATTAGAACTTAACATAACTTTATTTGTTATAATTTTACATTTTAAAATTTAACATAGGCCTATAATTAAGTTTTTAAAATTAATTTTTAATTTTGTATCAAATAGGCTTTAGTGTTATTTTAGATTTTAGCTCGAGCCATTAACAATCCGGTATATGAGATAACTATAATTACCGTTGCGTATAAAGAAATTATATATTTTCCTTGACATATTACGTGATATTTACTTGCTACGAGACAACCTAAGAGTAATAAAAACAGCTGTTATATGAAATAGTACGTTTTACGTAATTTAATCATATGTATAATATATTTCTGAATAAATAGGAAACTACATTTGAATATGTAAAACATAACCTCTGAAAGGTAAAGTTCAAAACAGCTGTTAGCATCAACCGCCATGTTTACCTTCGGAAATCTTCGGGGCAATTCGTTCGTCTTTCGGAAATCAGAGGCAATAAATATGTGATATTTTTATGGTCATACGCATATTATAAAAGGGATAAACGCGTGATAAAAGCTTAAAATGTACAAATAAATACTGTTTGAACTTACTTGTTTAAAAGTATGTGACTCTTTTTAAAATAGAAGTGACCAATGAAAGGCTTCGATAAAACCTTTAGTTTAATATGCTTGAGTTTATTATTTTAGGTATTAGAAAACTTCTTCGAGTCTAATTAATTTTCTATAATTGGGTTATCCCCCCCCCCCGTGTTCGAACGTTTCCAGCTCTGGAAGAAATCTAAAATCTAAGAAGTCGCTGAGGGTTTTCTACTTGACTCTGAACGTTCAACGACATGCCCCTGGACGGATGTATATGCCCTTTAAGGCATATATTACTAGGCTTTTATATTTTTAATCTTTAATTTATTTAAATTAGAATACAAGGTATTTGTTAAATTAGTCTTTCCAAAAATAAGAATAAGCCCTCTATTACGGATTCCCTTTAATCGGCCGCCGGACCATCCGCACTGTCTTTTTCTAATGTATAGTCCCCGGTAAGTTACCATGTATCTATCGTCTAGTTATGTTTGGCCAGATTGAACTGGATGTTTGAAGGCGTATCGTGAAATCAACTAAGCTGGTTTACCAGTGTTAATACTTTGTGCGTTCAACATCACACTAACTCATTTTAAATAAGTACTGTACTATTGCTTTGTCTTTAATTATACTAAATAACGTTATTTATAGTATGTTGTCGGTTAATCCGGCTTAATCGGTTCAGAGGGAGGCCGAACAAGAGAGAAATGGTGGTTAATATTTACCGTATGCGCCAAAATACTGAAACAGTTGTAAGATTTTATTTTATTTAGATATTTTTACAAACACATACAAGTAGAAAGAAGCTTAATCGGTTAGACTCGGGTATTACCATGTTCTCTAAATGACCTCATTTCAATTCGAGGCAACACTCGTACAGTTTTCAATCATTTTGAGGAAGAGGGGTTTTTTATGCTCGTTATTTTTTACACATGGTTATTTTTACCTGCAATTGGACGATGGTGGTTGTTGGGTTATCACGGAAAATCTCCCCCTTCATCACTCCTTAGTCGTAGGTGTCAGGTGGTGGAAGATTGAGGAAGTGGCCTGGGTAAAGAAAGTTTGTTTCAGCTGCGGAACAGCTGATTTAGTTTCAGTGCTGTTTATTTTGGCGCATAAGGTATCTGAAGACATCTTACTAGTGAAATCATAAACACAATTCGGCCCATTTCAACAACCACAGGTGCATTCCTGTGCGTGTTGACTTTGGCGACAGTTTATAAATACTTGCGCAAAGTTGCTGCAATGTTTACAACGTGTTCATTCCCAAGTGACGTACTTCCTCGGCCCGGCGAGACGACTGTTCCTGATCACCCACAACAGTTTCTTTAACCATAATGCTGTTGGGTGAATGAATAAATTTAAAAATGAAGAAGTTGTACAATGAATAATTTTTAAGAGAACCTCCTATGAGAAACCTCTTTACCTGGGAGCTAGTCTGTAGTAAATGACGCCAATACTAAATATTCCAAATAAGTTAGGCGCGTGGTGGTTGGAGCTACGTCCACATCTAGCAACGGCTTTGTATATTATGCAAACATTTAAAAATAATAGCAAAGTTATTTGGTAACATAAATTTAGTACTCCAATAAACAGATAAGATAAAACAACGGCAGACCTTGACCTCGATAAAGATTGTGCAAGGACCTGGACACCTCCAATCAAGATAATCAAGGCGTGCCAAACAGCTGATTAGTCAAGATACAATGCCGTGTCGATATCGCTTTGATGACGCGGTAGCATGTCTTAAAATAGTTTCAAGAAGTGCATTGTAATACTTTTAAAACTGTTCGAATAATCACATAATAAAATCGTGGCAGTCTTTGGACTGACTGATAGAAGTGAAAATGTGAATGTAAATGTAGTAATTTTGCTTAGTGGACGAACTTAATAAACGAATTAAATTCAACGTGGTTCTTGAAAATGTAGGACTCGTCTAAAGAAGTTTAATAATGGGAATACAAAATAGCAAATACTGTTTACATTTGTTGAGACATTTTGGAAAATTAGTCAATTTATTAAGTGATATTAATTATTAAACAGAAGTATTTCAATTTAATAATGTACAAAACAGAAAGTTAACTTACCTAGGAGTAATAAAAACATCTGTTTTATTAATTCATGCGTTATCAGTTGAATTTGTTATAAGATATTTTTGATATAAAATGCAATTGAAAATTATTTAAACATAACCTCAAAGTAACATCTGACTAAAGATGAAAGTACAAGGTTAGCCCACTCCATTATGGGATTAACGCCTTGAGACAATTTTCGGAAATCTTGTCATATGGTTCCAAAGAATGTTTGTTTTCCAGCCCAGAGTCATAGGTGAATAAACACGTTTTAATTTTTAAAAAACATTTCTTTGAATAGAAACAGAAAGAATATTGTTGTTTTTTCGTTACTAAAAAGTGTAAAATAGTCTATCAAATTATGAAATAAATTAAAATAGCTTACCTAGTACAAAATATCAAGAGCACAGTGGCACAATATATTATAATGCAACTATTGGAAAGAACCCCAATACCAGAAAAATAATGAAAAATAACAAATACAACTAGTTACTTAAGATTAAACTCTTATATACATTTCGATGACTATGTCATCATCATCAGAGGGTCTTATTACAAAATTACAATCTAGCAAACTAGAAGTTTCAAACTAGAGGGATTTGTTTTTATTTTATTAAACAAAATTTTTTGTCATTGTAAGTTTACCTTACGAAGAGTTTACCAGAACGAAAAATTTGTACGGGGAACGTTTTCGTGCTGGCGCTGGCGTTAACATGCCTATATCTGTATACATGTGCTTTTTACAGATATTTAACTTAAATTAAGTGATAACACATGATTTCATACAACAGCTGATTTTTAGGTTATGTCGTACAGCAGTTGTTTTAACATATAGAATATGCTATTTTATTTATTCCACATTATTAAGTCAAACGTTATTAATTATAGGTTTTAATTATAACTTACAATTTTTATAAGATAATAAATAAGATACTAATTTTGTATTTCAATAAATATTAATACAATAAATTTTATATAATGTTAATGATTTACATAATTTTCCAATTTTGAATGAAGCTTACTTATGCGCGTCCATTAGACACTTTTCAAGTAAGTCCTGAGTTCACCTGCGGCATTATTACGTTGGGATGCTACAGTACTTATATCTGCTCCACGATGCACTGTAGTCCCCTCCCAGTAGAGTTTTGTAGTACAATTTTTCTAATAAATATTCCAAAAGAAGCAAATACTTATCTTGTATTACTAACTACAATGGCTGTTCAAAAATAAAATTAAAAAGGTATCATTTTAAGTTAAGTTTAACCTTGTGTTTTTAAAATAAAAATCAATTCTTAGGTGACTTACATAATTGTTTACCTGAAACTTTCATTCCTTAAAAACGCTTCCATCGCTCTTGGATTTATTCACCCCTGACTGAAGTTAGAATCAAAAGAGTGATTTAAAAATATTTCCTGGAGTTGCCGTAAAGTATATGACAGTACAGTTGAATCACTTTGACAAAAATCGCCTCGCTCAGGCATGAGGGGATGAAGGGTGGGGCTTGGCCGCGTGCGAGAGTAGGAGGAAGAAAAAGTTCTAAGTAGAAACGCTACTAGCCTAAATACATACTTTCGGCATTTATGGACGTCAAGAGGAAAAACCCGGATACTACCCGGTTGCACCATTTCTTAAACAAACTAAAAACACGTGCACTATAAAACACAAACGAAAACATAATACCTAAATCTACATAACACCGGCAAATATTTTTAGAAAGGTTCGTGTAGATCCACCACCGGCTACTTTCACGATTAACTGAAGTGTCGCTCAGAGCTGTAGCCCTAACGTGCATGCGCCCTAGCGCCTCTAGACACTGCGCATCTAACACCACGATTTTCACAAAGTGATTCGACTGTACATCATCGCACGTAAGGCTACCGACCGAAGAAAAGTAGTATAAATGACAAAGGATTGGTAAAGCTTAGTAATTTTCAAAACTTTAATTTAATTGTTGTCCTTTGGAGTTATTAATAAATCATACGTAAGGTTTAATTTCGAACATTTCTGAGAAAACACAGATACCGTAAACAATTGCATTGAAGTTAGAGATAATTCCAACAACAAATTAGCAGCGTACTCGAAGTGAAGGAGGCTTAACCAGAAGTACTTTGTGGCCGCCATGAGCCTACTTGATAACGCTAGGATATGGTTTGCTGATTATACCTTCCCGGAAGTCAAAGGCCACGAGCCAGCCCATTGTTGCCGGTAACTATGGCGACCGCGCGTGCAGGACAGCAGCCTTTCTGTTAGATTTTGTCTGCATATTAATCTAAAGAAGGTATACATTAAGGCCGCCTAAGCTAATCTCTCCCAATATCGGAAAAGTGGAACTCGAAGTGTTGTGAGCTGCAATATACTTTATGTATCGCCTACATAGGCTTTAAACGAATACAAAATGTACAAAGTTTCGGAAACTATGGTTACTTATCTCCTATTATCAAATACACTATTTTTCACTCATGAATTAACTTATTTATTGTACTTAAGAATAAAATGGCTAGGCACGGACACTTAAAAACTTTTACTTTTATACCGCGATACGTTAGCGCCAACACTTCGAAACCTTACTAACTAAATTTCTGGTTAACCCAAGCAACAGATATTTGCTCCCACTATTGAGAGGCAGGGGAATTCTTTTTGTTTCTGTCACGTGCATAACCCTTTCTTCAACACAACTGCAAAACTTAACAATCTATTTACATTCATCCTTACATTTTAATTTTGGTATGTTCGTGAAAGTTTCTAAGTGTTCGTGTCCAGTTCTCCTATTTTGAATATAAATAAAATTATAATATATGTTATAAACACTAATATATATTAAAGTTTAACATAAATATAAATAAAGATAATTTATCAGTAAAAACTGTACATTTGATAATTGGAAATAACTAACCTTAGTCCCAAAAATGTTGTCCCTGACAAGATGTAACCCCCCCCCCCGATTATTGAGGGCTAAGACAAATGTATTTCTTTCCGTCATGTGCCTAACCCTTTCTTACACACCTGGTAAATGTAAAGATCTGTTTATATTCATCCTTACTTTTTAATTTTGTCGTATTTGGAGTTCAAGGAAAAACGTGTCCTATTTGTTTAAAAATATAAGCAATTCACGAATAAACGATTAAAATATAGCAGTTTTACAAGCAAAAGTTTGAGGAAGACCGTGTCAGCTGTTTTGGAGTTTGAATTTTAGTCCAGATTACTGCCACTCGTCTCTTATAGTGCCTATAAAAGGCTCAGAGACTTGGAACTAATTTAAAATGTACAAACGAAACGAAAAATTAAATTAATATAATAAAATACGAAATACGAGTGGCCTGAGTACTCTTGTAACATTTTGAAGCCTGTATTTTTAATGAAACTATTAGGGTTAAGAAATGTTTGGGACTGTTACACATTTCACTCAGGGTAGTACTAGCTGCCGAGTACAGAGCAGTACATTAATGCGTGACCTGGGTTTTCAAGTGCTGTGAACCTAATGGAAGTGTAGAGGATGGGACTCAAGAGTGCAGCTAGGGGGCACTGGGTGCACGTGACCCCAAACCAATAAATTTTAGCGGAAAATATTAACCTATAAAACAAATTTATTCTTCTTCAGCAATACTAGAAAGCAAAACTAATATTGAGTATTATTTTTATGAAGCTACACTACGAACCTCGGCTTTGCGCCCGGCCTGACAGCAAAGAGAGCGTCTGAATGTGGATACATTGTGTTCATAGATGATAATTTATAGTGCTTTAAGTTACTCTTTGAGTAAATGTTATTGATTGTTGGTTAGATTACGAAAATAGCTCGTTTTTACAAAATGTATTTTATAGCTTAGCGAATTTTAGTGAAACAGCTTCCCGACGAACAAGCAATAGTGTAATTTACGTGCCAATCGTATAAAATAGCATAAAATATGATTTCTAGAGATAATCAGGTCAAAATCCCCCCGAGGGTTCCTCTGACCTGAGTTGTGCCCCCAATTCATCATCTTGGCTACGCCCTGGTGGGGCTAAAAGACAAGTTTTTTAAAGGGCATTTCGTATAAAATGGTTGGCAGCAGAAGCTAAGAAAGAACCACGGAAAACTGATTTTGGATAATAGTAACAGCAAAATGCGAGTGCCTCTGACCGCCAGGCAGTCTCACTCACACAAAGGCAGAGGATTAGGACGGGCCGCATTCCTTCCGGCGCTCTGTTTAAAGTCACCTAGTGGTGGTTCCTTGATCAAACTCTAATTTTTTAAATTTCACAACACACCTCAGATAGTATCATTCAGGAAAAACCGATACCAAACAATGTACAACTTATTGTCACTGTTCATGAGGGGGATAACGTGAAATAAAAACACTGTAAAAACACTAAATAAAAACACTGTAAAACGCTAAAGGCAAACACTGTACGTAATACGTTAAAGTGACTAATAGCTACTAAAGTAAACCATGGATTGTTTGATATAATTTTTCTTGTAATTTTAAGTAGAATCAATATTTATAAACTATATTTAGTTAAAATAACAACTGAAAAAGTTAGAAGATACCACTAAATGACCAATGGAGCGGAAATACAACCGGTCCCTGGTCTGCCCTAACCAATTGCGCTCATAAGGGTGAGTGTGCGTGCGTGCTAAAGAAACTGACCTGGCGTGCAAGGGGATTCGCATTTGCTATTGCTATGTTTTTATAAAGATATCGGTTGGGCAAATATAGTGGGTTGGCTATTTAATTAACAAATAAATATGTATTGTAAATGTGAATTAGAATGACTTAAAAGTTAATACTAAAAATCTGTTCTTTTGGTGTCTGTGTTAAATGTGGCCCTGTTCCAACCCCAGACGAAAGAAGGAACTAAAAGATTGTCTCGTTTACTGACCATCGCAGATAAAAATAATTTTCATCTTATGAAACATACTCAACCCCCCCCCCCCAATGAAACCGGAAATGACTTCATGCCCTAATTGATTAAATCATAAAATTAAAAGTAATTAAAAGGTGATTACAAAGTAACTTGAAACAGTTTCACAAGGTAAACAAATACTTTAGTAATCTCAATGTAAACTCGACACGAGATAATAACACGTAAATAGCCTTGTCCTTATGGAACTGACGTCACCACATAACAATAAAGATCATGTCGCACGAATATTTGAACATTCATTGTTCTATTCTCTAAATAAAGATTAGTGTTGGAAACATCTAGTCTGTTCTAGTCGGCTTTACCCGACGGAAGTTTTTGACCTTGAAACTCACCCTCTTCTCGTCTCCTGCCCTGGGGGGCTTTGGGGGGAATAGCTGTGCGTCGCAGCTTTCCATACAATAAATAGCACGTAATTTAATTTAGGAGTAGTAAGGAACAATGTTATAAAAATATGGTGGTGTTTTATCCCTGTAAGGGCAACACTACGTGTGACCAATTCTTTTTTTAAGAAATACATTTATTTTATTTTTTAGTTCCATTTAACTGCTCGACATTTGCTACAGAAAATAAATGCACCTTGTAACCAACGCATGCTTACAAAATTAAAGGTTTAAAATTTTCGCGAAGTAAAATATCCGGTAAAATTAGCTCGACTGTTGGGCTGAAATCCCGAGTGTGGACTAATAGTGGTTAAGCGGTAGAATGTGGTAGAAATATAAGGGTATTTGCGTAAGGAATATAACATTGACTTTATACGGTTTTAGGTGACTGTGGAAGGGTGGGGGTGAATTAGGGTTTTTCCGAAATTGAATTTATTTGTAAAGTCAGCGAAAGTGTTTTTAGTTTTTTGGTGTTCGTTGTGAGTTTCCGCTTCGACCAGTAAAATTTATCGGCCGAAATGGCTAAAGTAAACAATTATCTAAAAATAATGTAACTAAAACCTGGAAATAAATAGCAATTTGAGCGTTTACAGAAGGTTTTGTTAGCTGAGGTCGTAGTAGGGTTCATTAGAATAGTATAATAATATAAGAATTTCACACTCTTATACGCCTTTGTCACAACACAAATTTTTCAAATCATAACCTGTTGTCAGCAATTACGTAGCTGAAAAGTATTGTGAGAGGTACCAGTGTTCATTTCTTATATTGTATATATAACTTCATAGCTGACTAATAACATATATAATATTTTTATAAAATAAAACTTACTTGCATTTTATTAAAAATTAATTCTTTATATTTAACAACATTTTTAGTTTTTTTCCAATATCTTTAATAAAAAAATACAAATGCATATTCAAAATTAGAAATAGACCTACGTTGATTTTTAGCATAGCAAATCTGGCAAACAAACACCAGAAACGATAGAGAAAAACTAAAATAAAAATATAATGTAGCCCCACATGTACTTGAATAATAATAATAAATAAATAAATTTATAAAATATTTGTCTTGTTTCGGAATAACCCCATTTTAAAAACTATAAAGATTACTATTTAAAGTAAGCACTATTTTACGTTTTGAGAATGGAGTTAAACCGAAACGCGTCAACAAAGAAAAACATTTTAACAGCAGGAAAGGCAGAAAAATACACTTAAATGTAGTATACAAACAGACTTAACAGAGGTAAAGATGAATATATTAATAATTTCTAAAACTTATTTTTACATTAAAAAAAACTCACCAAGAATTCTTCCAAGAAAAGAAACGCCTTTTACCATTACAAATTAATTAATTCTTTTCACCGAGTCCAGGCGACCCAAACTAATAAGTCCAAAGTGTTTGCAAGGAGGGAAAAACGCGGTTTATGAAACAAAAAACCAAACAGTATTTTATTATAAAAGCACTCTTTGGAAAAAAAAACTTAAAATCAGAACAAAATCACAGAGTGAAACGTCTTTAAATTCATTTGGTTTACAATATTCGACACAAGGTTGAAGCGAAGAGCGTATTCACACACGCGCACACACGGATAGCGGTAACGTACAACTGACACGGCTCGCCCAGCGAGAATGACAGTCGGCAGCCAAGATACGGCATTTAAGGCCCCCCACTTATACAGACCGTCGCGCCGCGTCGCTAGATCCCACTTAACGCTTGATTAAAGGATTTATTGACGGTATTTACTTGCCACTTAATAAGTTCCGTGAGATGGAAGCTGTAGTACAGCAAAGCTAACCCCAGCGCGAAGCGATACAGCTTGATACAGTTTAGTTAAGCGATAATACTTGATTTCAATGAACAATGATTACATTGGATGATTTTATCGAACATTCTGTATCCGATAATTTTATCTTTTCTTTAGTCCTACACAAATCCACCCCTACTCACCGCCCTTTCTAAAGAGAGCTATAATGTTTAGATTGTCTTTATGACCCCGATAGAGAATAGGTTACTACCTTTCCCACGTGACATCATAGTTTAGCCCTATCTCGACAGATTTTGTTCTTCCTCCTACGGAGTTTCACCCAACCCTTGCCATCCTTATTATGAGAGTAGGAACTCCCGGCTATACGTAAAGCAGTAACGCCATATTAAGGGACCTTTCTCCCTACTCTAAATACTTAACATCGACCTTCCTCCCTTTTTGTCCTTCGTACTAGGTAATAGTAATGATGATAGCCCTTAAAAATGTGTGCAGTCAAGGAGTGTCCATTAAATAGAAATTATTATCAATATATATACATATACATATATATATATATATATACTTGTAGTAAGATTTATTGAGGTACAATACTAACTGATAAATAGATTTGAATAATAAAATTTGCTTGTTATAATCGTCTTGATCTCAGTGATTAAACTACAAGTAATTATTAATTATTCTGAATTATCCATTTGAAAATGATTTATGCATAACCTTCAAATAACCTCTAAGTGGGAACACTTGTCCGTGTCCATTATAAACCTTCGGTAATCTTCGGGATTGTTCTTTCATCTTCGGGATGATCGTTCACCTTGGGAAATTGACCACTTATGACAAGAAGCTATTTTCTTTTAAAAAATGCTTTACAACCAACTGCATCGTTGGCACTCGAAGATTCTACAAGATCCACTTGACCACCTCCCATGTTCTTGCCTAGTACTATTCAGAGCTTCTTCTATGGATTAGGCGAACATGCGTTCTGTCATATACGGGGGTACAATGAGCCATAGCAATAATAACAATAACAATTTTTAATTAAATTTCAATAGTTAAAGATTTTTATCAAATTTATTTAAATTTGTACATTTGTAAGAGTGCTCTAAAATGGCAGGCCAGTGTAGCCACGTCGTGCGCGTGCGTTGCGTTGGAAACTCCTCGTTTAGGCTTCATTCACACTGATAAGTTTAGAACACCCAAAGTCGTGAGAACAGCCTGAGAAATTTTACAGGTTTTGACAATTCCAAGTAATTTGAGTATATTGACCCAAGTGTACTTCTGTCGTAATTGCGTAACGATTAACGAGCAAGTATGAAATGTCCAGTAAATTGTAATTATATGACATACGTAAACAAGAAAAATGCGTTGCAAAAATAATATAACACTAATAATAGTGTTATAAACAATAATTTAATTACTCTTCTACTTGTATTGTAATGGTTTATATATTTTTTTCAATTTATTCTATTAGGTCACACTCTTTTTTGTATATATATATATATGGTCTATATATATCACTATATGTACTTAAACAAGAATCTTACTTGGTATTTATGCGAGTTAACTTTCAAAGACTGGTCTTGTCTCCATCATAGGGCATACTGGCCATCATCACCAGTATGCCCGATGATGGAGACAAGACCTGTCTTTGAAAGTTAACTCGCATAAATACCAAATTAGATTCTTGTTTAAGTACATATAGAGAAAGTGATAAGTGAATGCAAGAAAACAGTGTTTCAAAGCTACAAATATATATATATATACATATATATATATATATATATATATATATATATATATATATATATATATGTGTGTGTGTGTGTGTGTGTGTGTGTGTGTGTGTATGTGTGTGTGTGTGTGTGTGTGTGTGTATGTGTGTGTGTGTGTGTGTGTGTGTGTGTGTGTGTGTGTGTGTGTGTGTGTGTGTGTGTGTGTGTGTGTGTGTGTGTGTGTGTGTGTGTGTGTGTGTGTGTGTGTGTGTGTGTGTGTGTGTATCTGGTCCAAGTTTTCAGTCGTTAATAAAATACTTTTTATTCATTCACTCAAGTTCAAATACATTTTCTTAAACTTGTAGTGGATGACACGATATTAATACAGTTTTTTCAAATATTAATTCATAATTAAATTTAATCAATTCAATTTTTATGTTTATAACGCATAAAACATTTCACAAAAGGGGCAAGATATGCTATTTCATATAATAGCCGATTTTATGTTATAGGTTATGTTACTTAACAGCTGTTTTAACGCATAGGTTATGTCACTTTATTTATATTAATTGTAATTATGTAATAAAAAGTAACTAAAAACGTTTTTGTTGACCCAAGTAGGAAATGACACAAAACTCAGATGTAGTTACCTTGAAGATGATTGCTTTGCAACAGAAATGTACAAGACAAATAAAAAGTTTTTATGGTTGAAGAAGTCTTATTTATTTATAGACCACACCACAGTTGTTTCAAGTTATTACTTACAGATTTTATTTCAATTTAAATATATTTAATGAAACAATAATTTACTTACTGTCCACTTGTAAAATAAACACTTATATGTATTATTTGAATTTAAATATATTTATTTATACCGTTGTCCCACACAATTGTTTTAACAGATGGGAATAGCCATTTTGTAAATCAAACACATTTAAAAATTTGTTTTATTATTAAATAAATAATTTAAGTAATTTAAAAATTGTACAATTATAAAATTATTTTAGCAGATTCGAACAACCATTTTGTAAAACAAACACACAAATTAAATTTTTAAAAAATTAATAAATTAATATATTTAAGTAGTTTAGAAATTATAAGCTTACATGTCGGAAAACATAAATGCCGGAAGCCTGAGATACCATTTCAAACGTAAATTAATCGAAACTAACCTCACTTTACAAACACACGTGTAACATTTTAAACTAAAAACTTCCTTATAAAACCTAGGACGTGTTACATTACAACATAGCTACGATACAAATAGTTACAGAATATTCGGTTAGGCTAAAAAAATATAGTTTTCTAACGGAAACTAACTGGTTAATGAAGTGAAGTGGACGTAAATTTCCTTAGCTTGCAATAACTTACGTGGCTAGCTTACCTAGTTTAACTTAATTTTGTTTTTTTCTCTAAGCCAACCTAACCTTTTCCTGATACTTTGTAGCTATGTTTTAATATAGCTATATATAAGAGTGTAGAATATATAGTACTCTGTACTATACGGCGTTTAGTTTATAAAGTTTCGGGGTTTTAAAGTGTTTCAAAGACACACCATCTTCAGAGAGTAAGTTATGTGCGTGTAATTATACAGACAATGGAAATAAAACATATGTGAAGTCATGTATATAGTAGTAAATGACCAGAAATATCAGAGTTGCTTGTTGTAATCATCTTGAATTCACTGATTAAACTATAATTAAAAGATACTTAACTAAATGAATACGTAAGTGCTTACTTGCTGACGCGTTTTGAGACAATCGTTCCTTTTACAAAGTAAAACCTCACTTGAGTAGAAGGAGCGATTGTTTTGAAACGCGTCAGCAAGTAAGCCCTTACGTATCGACTTAGTCAAGTATTTTTTAATTGTAAGAATATTAGGGTCAGCACAAGATAGTATGTAACTAGTTATTTCATTTAATTCAATTTTATTTTATATTTTTAAAAAGATTCAACCATTTATAGTTTAGAATATTTAAAATAATTTGTTTCCTATTTAGAATCTAGGTTTTAAAGTAACATGAAAATACAAAACAAAACGCTGTTAGTATAATCTACACAATTCTTCCCTTATACGCCTAAATATTTATGTTTATAATAATGTAAATGCATACTGTGCATAAAATAAAGAACACATTTAGTGTTATTGATGGTATAAATACATGGATGCACGAACTCATAATTAAGAATAATTATCATACGCGTTTCGACGACTTATACCATCATCACTAGTGATAATACTACAAAATTACAAGTTGCAGTTGTAATTCTATAGTAGTATCGCTGATGATTAGATAAGTAATCGAGACGCGTATGATAATAAGGTGTTTATAATTGTGAGTTCGTGTACAGTCATTTACAACCTTAACTCACAAGCCAGCTCAAGAGTGTAATATAAAGCCTATATATAACTCACAAGGCTTATATAAAAAACAGTAAAATAATTGACAAATATTTTAAAAGCTCAGTTAAAGTGGAACTCCATCACATTTTTTCAACTTTAGCACTGATAATGGGTTTTATTGAACTCCTATTATAGAAATTGATTATTATTATTATTGCGCCTGTTGTGAGTTAAAACTACTGTTAAAGATTAAAAAGAAAATTATAAGCATTCTGGGGGAGGGAAGGGGGGTCGACGTCAAACTTCATCGCTACGCTTCAGGACTGAAGGAAACAAGCCCAAATAAATGATGTAAGACAGAAAAAGGGTATATAATATTTTGACTACTATAACTTATATAAAGTTTTTAATAACAGGGTAAAAAATCGATGAACATTTGCAATTAACTACCTTTCTGTTATTTGCAAAGTTCATTGATGTCTATTCTGGCTTAGATAAATACAAAATTTTTAATAACGGCGTAAAAAAATCGATGAACATTTGCTATGAACTACCTTTCTGTTATTTGCAAAGTTCATTAATGTCTATTCTGGCTTAGATAAATACAAAATTTTTAATAACGGGGTAAAAAAGTCGATGAACATTTGCAATGAACTACCTTTCTGTTATTTGCAAAGTTCATTAATGTCTATTCTGGCTTAGATAAATACAAAATTTTTAATAACGGGGTAAAAAAGTCGATGAACATTTGCAATGAACAACCTTTCTGTTATTTGCAAAGTTCATTGATGTCTATTCTGGCTTAGATAAATACAAAATTTTTAATAACGGGGTAAAAAAGTCGATGAACATTTGCTATGAACTACCTTTCTGTTATTTGCAAAGTTCATTAACGTCTATTCTGGCTTAGATAAGTACAAAATTTTTAATAACGGGGTAAAAAAGTCGATGAACATTTACTATGAACTACCTTTCTGTTATTTGCAAAGTTCATTAATGTCTATTCTGGCTTAGATAAATACAAAATTTTTAATAACGGCGTAAACAAATCGATGAACATTTGCTATGAACTACCTTTCTGTTATTTGCAAAGTTCATTAACGTCTATTCTGGCTTAGATAAGTACAAAATTTTTAATAACGGGGTAAAAAAGTCGATGAACATTTACTATGAACTACCTTTCTGTTATTTGCAAAGTTCATTAACGTCTATTCTGACTTAGATAAATACAAAATTTTTAATAACGGGGTAAAAGAGTCGATGAACATTTGCAATGAACAACCTTTCTGTTATTTGCAAAGTTCATTGATGTCTATTCTGGCTTAGATAAATACAAAATTTTTAATAACGGCGTAAACAAATCGATGAACATTTGCTATGAACTACCTTTCTGTTATTTGCAAAGTTCATTAACGTCTATTCTGGCTTAGATAAGTACAAAATTTTTAATAACGGGGTAAAAAAGTCGATGAACATTTACTATGAACTACCTTTCTGTTATTTGCAAAGTTCATTAATGTCTATTCTGGCATAGATAAATACAAAATTTTTAATAACGGGGTAAAAAAGTCGATGAACATTTGCTATGAACTACCTTTCTGTTATTTGCAAAGTTCATTAACGTCTATTCTGGCTTAGATAAATACAAAATTTTTAATAACGGGGTAAAAAAGTCGATGAACATTTGCTATGAACTACCTTTCTGTTATTTGCAAAGTTCATTAATGTCTATTCTGGCTTAGATAAATACAGACGTATTGCATTGAGGAGTTAGCCCGCATCTCCTCTTTCTCTTGAAGTTGTGACAAGTCCAGTCAGGAATACAACATCTGATAGTTCTTTGTATTCAGTCGGGGCCATGGTTCAAAACCTTATTACGGAGGTATTTATAATCACTGCTTTAAAGATTAGACGCACGAAAGTCCAGTTATTTGTTTCGATTGAGAACCAATTAAATTTCAGTACAAACAAAAGTAATTGAATCCGGAACTCCATTAATAAATTCGTTTGGGTGGAAGTTGTAATTGTAAATTTGTAGTAGTATTACTGATGATGGCATAAGTAATCGAAACACGTATGAAAATATAGTGTTCGTAACGTGAGTTTGGGTACAGTTTTTTATAATCTTAACTCGCAAGCTAGCTCAAATATTACTCATTTTTAACAGTAATCTAAATATACAAAGAGTAAAATCAATTACAAATAATTTTATGGTAACTAAAATATTCGTTGGTAAAAATAAAATTCCTTCACATTTTGTTTTTACTTCAGCACTGATCAACGATTTTTAATTACATTTTAGTTATTAAAGAACCTATTATTGTGTAAAACTGCTGTAAAATATTAAAAATAAACATTAAAATCATTCTGTTGGAAGAGATTAAATTGAATTGCAATACAATCAAAAGTAATTGAATCACGAAATACGTGCAAACTTTCATCTGGGTTAAAGTATTTATGGATAGTGTTTATGAACCAGTGTAAGGAAAAGATTTTACTATAACAACTTTGGCTTGATATGCCTTACATTACATTTCTTGATGTTTGTTTTTTTCATGTCATTTATTATTTGTTTTCAACACATTGTTGGTTGTTTTGCAATAGCCTATATGGATGAATGACAAGTTTGATAGATAATAAATTGGTTTTTAGCTCCTGATGAGGGCTCCAGTTTGAAATCGAAACATAGAGCAATGTTTTAAAACTAGTTAGAAGCTGTTTCAAATGCTTAGTCAATTTAATAAATTACCACAATATACCAAGTCAATAAAAAATATTCCCTTATCGGAATTACAGTACACTTAAATTATGATCAGATTTTTTTAAGTTGAAAAATTGGGCAGAAAGTAATAAGATATTTTTGTTTTAAATTTTTTTTCGCTTATCTATATCGGGACCCATTCGCGTACTCCCAACTGTTAGAAATTCCGATTATTCCTGTAAATGAAAAAAGCCAAGCACATCTATGATGTGTTGAGTTTCACAAGAAATTTCTATGTTTAATATAGAACAAATTTAAAAACATTTACCTTCTACTGGATGACGTGTCTATCTGCACAAAGTGGTAACCCGCACGGTGCCATTGTTGGAGAGTTGTACGATGTGCTTACACGGCACGTACTCGTTCCGGGTACAAGTGACACTGATACCTGAGCTAATTAGTTACTTTATAATATATGAACCAACGTAAGGTTATCTCGCGGCCGTAACAACTTCTAACGATAAGCCGCTCGGGAATTAATACTACTCGCTACGCAATACACTGTGCATATTCCTTCCCTTGAGTCTAAAGCGTTTGTTTACCTAAACGAATTTATTACGTGAAAACAGACGCCGGAAGCGAGAGAAACGTCTGCCGGCACACTTATGCACAGTCGTAAGCATATAAGTTATAAATAAAAGAAATTACTTCTAGATTCCATCACGGAGCAATATAACATCTGTCGTGGTAAAATAATGTCACATTGAGAAAGCCTAAAAAAGTTATCTAACAGTGAAGTAACTGTGTGTGTGTGTGTGTGTCTTTGTTTGTGTGTGTGTGTGTAAGCTAGTGCATGGAGGTTTGCGTGCGTGTGTAAGTGAGATTGTGTGTCGCGTCAGTGAGTTCGTGTGTGCAAGCGAGCGTGTATTATGTCGTGTGTGTGTTTGTGTGAGTGTGTGTGTGTGTGTGTGTTTGGGTGTGTGCGTGCGTTCAAGCGCTTGAGTGTTATGTGTGAGTGAGTGTGTGTTTGGGTGTGTGCGTGCGTTCAATCGCTTGAGTGTTATGTGTGTTGTGTGTGTGTGTGTGTGTGTGTGTGTGTGTGTGTGTGTGTGTGTGTGTGTTTATGTGTGGTGTGTGTGTGTGTGTGTGTGTATGTGTGTGTGTTTGTGTGTATGTGTGTGTGTGTGTGTGTGTGTGTGTGTGTGTGTGTGTGTGTGTGTGTGTTGTGTGTGTGTGTGTGTGTGTGTGTTGTGTGTGTGTGTGTGTGTGTGTGTGTGGTGTGTGTGTGTGTGTATGTGTGTGTGTGTGTGTGTGTGTGTGTGTGTGTGTGTGTGTGTGTGTGTGTGTGTGTGTGTGTGTGTGTGTGTGTGTGTGTGTGTGTGTGTTGTATGCGTGTGTGTTGTATAATGTGTGTGTGTATGTGTGTGTGTTTGTGTGTATGTGTGTGTGTGTGTGTGTGTGTGTGTGTGTGTGTGTGTGTGTTGTGTGTGTGTATGTGTGTGTGTGTGTGTGTGTGTGTGTTGTGTGTGTGTGTGTGTGTGTGTGTGTGTGTTGTGTGTGTGTGTGTGTGTGTGTGTGTGTGTTGTGTGTGTGTATGTGTGTGTGTGTGTGTGTGTGTGTGTGTGTGTGTGTGTGTGTGTGTGTGTGTGTGTGTGTGTGTGTGTGTGTGTGTGTTGTGTGTGTGTATGTATGTGTGTGTGTGTGTGTATGTATGTGTGTGTGTGTGTGTGTGTGTGTGTGTGTGTGTGTGTGTGTGTGTGTGTGTGTGTGTGTGTGTGTGTTGTATAATGTGTGAGTGTGTTGAGGGAGGTAAATCGAAGATAATTAATAATAATGAAATTTCTCATCCATAATTTATTTTTTTGTAGTCATTTCAGTAGCAAAATCTATTTATTAGAAAAGATTTCTATAATTATAATTTATAATTAGTACACATTGAAGACGTTGATAACGATTTTGATATTTAAATTCGAACGAGAACATAAGTTGAACATATAGGGTAAGTTTGATTGTGAGTCGATGTAATTTTAAAAAAAGATTTGTTTCCAATTTACGATTAAAGAAATCATTGGAATTATTAAAAGCTGTAAATACTTTTGAAATACAACGATTTTACTCTTAAAATTTATTTACTTCCCTACAAAACATATTAAATACAGAACCTCCGCTATCAGAGTCGCGACTAACCTAAGTAATATGGGATAACTTATCGGTCACATACATTTTGTGTCTAGACTGGATGCGCAAATATGTAAATACATTTATGTACGTCTTTTTTGTATTTTTATTCCTAACTATTATTTTTCATTTGATAATTTATATCACCAGTTTACTATATGTTCCCTCTCAATTGTTTACAGAGACCGTGTTATCTGATCTTTCGTATCCGAAACACCATCGGTACTGCCTGGGATAATAGAGGCTCTATTGTAAGTTATTTAGTTTTGATCTCTTTTGTAATCTGGCGAAACTCCGTCTCTAAATTGTTTTAAACTTATTTTTCTTTAAAATTACTTCTATAAATCTTCATCTATTTGCTCGATTTGTATGAAGTTAATTTCTGCATTGCATTCTTGTTTTGTAAGTCAATGCTGGGAATATATGTTTAATTTTTTATCACTTTTTTCAACACATTTTTTCATATTGCAGTTATTTCTGGTTTTGAATTAACTTCGAAATTATTTTTACTGATTTATAACTTATAATTTTTCTTAAATTTCGTTTTCAAATTCATTTCTCGAAATACATAACGATTGATTATATTAAATTTATTTATCATTCATAAGAATTTCATAAAATTGCGAGTTTATTATAGTTTTTCACCGTTTATAATTTGTGAATATTTTAACAAATAAATTTTCGGTTCAAGTTAGTATATTTATAGTCTGCTTGATGTAATCATCTTGAATTCCACTGAATAAGCTATAATTAACAATACTCCAATTTCGAGTAGAGGCTTTGCTTCGTAAAAGGAACGATTGTTTGAAAACGCATCAGCGAGTAATTCCTGTGTATTCACTTAGTTGAGTATTTTTCATTATATTTAGTCAGCTCAGGCGTGGGGAATACCTTGCTTGTAGGCGACCAAGTCTTTCCTCGTTACGTGCATTAGATATCTTTGTTTGCGATATTAATTTAAAATAATAGCAACTTTTAATATAAATAGATATTTTTAATTAAAAAAATGTATGCTTCCCTAAATCGCTGAAGTTCCCAATCACTAGCACAACCCTTTCTGCGCGGCGGTATTGCTAACTGGGGCACGGTGAGCTAATTTATACCCTAAAAAAAATGTTGACAGTTAATTGGAGGTTGACGTCATTCTAAGCTTAAAAGTAGACACAGATTAGCAAAATGAGTGAACTTATTATGTTGTACGAGTAGTAGATTTTACTGTCCTGTTCGGAAAGGCACACTATAAGGGGTTGCCAATGAAGGTAGGGTGCAAAAGAACCTTAGGCTCGTGCCATTAGATGTAGCTTTGTAGAGGGTTGAACCATTATAATAAATGGCTATGGTTGTTGGAATCTCGAGAATTCGACTCGAGACACTTTTCAGATTGTAATTTTGTCTGTACAGAAATTGAATTATTAGCAACGCCTTCATTTGAAATAGTCGCGATTATTAGTCAGGAATGGACATTTCGCTTACATTAGGGGTTTTTGTTGGTTTTAGGTTTCCTCTGAAAATACGATATCTCTTGGTGCCATAAACATTGGCGCGGTTATTCCATTGGGCAATCAAATTATTTTTTTATTTCAGACAAATTCTACATTTGTTACATCCTCGTAGTGTTAGGATCGGGGAGGAAATGCTCTGAAGAGTATAATGCAGCACAAGCTAGATTCCGGGCTAAGTAGGAAGTCTGGTAGGAAACAGTACTATCCGCTTCTATTCGTCACGTCTGCTACGTCAGCTTTTGTAAGGCGATGAGTCGGAAGGTCAGCCAAGGATATCAATGCTTGGAAAGTTACAAGCTCATTATATATAGTCACAATAATCAGATCGACCATATGTGAATGATTGCAGTAACGAACTGTGGCTGACGCGATGGTACACGTGGGGTTGTCTACGCGTGTGTATCACATTCACGCGTCATTGGCTGATAACGATTGACGTCACAAGGCTTGTGACTATCGGCGTAGCGTTTGCGAAATTAAGTCAATGGAAGCTAATTTCATTCAGGATAATCTGAAGTTTAGAACGAAAGACTCCAATGAGACGAGGGGTTCACAGTCGTTGTGGAAACATCGAAAGCTGAAACTAAAACTTTCAGGATAAAAGACGGTTCTCTTATTGAGCCAAGAGTGATTATTTAGTACGACACCTTTTCTAAAACTAATTTATTGTCCCTTTATATACGTAATTCGTTAATTTGTTTCACTATAAGAATGTCTACAAGTACTCTCTACAAAGCTGAAGAATACACGAAAGATGTGTACACCTGGAATCTCGCGAAAGATGCGTACAGGATCAAGTTTTGACAGATGGTGAGGGTAAGCTATGACGTCAGTACAATGTGACAGACGAAAGATGCGTACACCAGGAATCTTGCGAAAGATGCGTACACCTGGAATCTCGCGAAAGATGCGTACAGGATCAAGTTTTGACAGATGGTGAGGGTAAGCTATGACGTCAGTACATTCTGACAGACGAAAGATGCGTACACCAGGAATCTTGCGAAAGATGCGTACACCAGGGATATTGCGAAAGATGCGTACAGGATCAAGTTTTGACAGATGGTGAGTTTAAGCTATGACGTCAGTACACGGTGACAGACGAAAAATGCGTACAACCTTTAGGCGTACACGGATCTTTTAAAATCATTGAGCTAAATATATGAGTTTACTTCTGAGGTAAACATAGATATTGCTTGGTCACTCAGGCCTAGATATCCTTAAAAATGTTTTCTATTAAACCCGATTTCCATCAGACATTTTCCAACCTCCGGACTGACAAAATGATAAAGATATGTTGAGCTACCATTTTGGCGCGTTTAAAATCAGTCTGTACTCGTTTAAAAAAATATTATTTATTTTAAAATATTGTTAGTTTTGAAGTGGAATATTCTTAATTCATTGAACTCCGTATATTTAGTCTGAATTTATTAGTTCTTTAAAACCTAATCTTACACAAAGTACAATAACAAGGGTATTGCAACAGAAGAAGTTACATTTACTCATATAACATCAAATCAACGCTTTATATTTGGTCTATTGTAGGAAAAGAAAAAAAGCTTTTCGCTAAATCATTTTGTTACCTAATAAAATGAAAAAATGTTTGCATAAGCAAGGAAACACAGTTATTTGAAGATCGCCATACATTCCTGAAGTAAACTCTGTCCCAAAATAAATTGACGTTGTGGGAGCTTCCCAGCACACAACAGTAAGAAACGGGGCAGAAAGTATAGGAACCGAGCGAAGCAGACTTCCTAGCAACGTTTTCTATATAAATTAAAGCATCCGTAACTGTATAGAATAAAAGAGACAATAGTTATAATGACTACAAATAATCAATTTATTAGGAATTTGAGCAACTAATTAATTGTCCATTTCAAGCCATTATTAAACTAACCTAGAGGGCTTTTGTCAACCTAACAGGTCTACCGTACCTGACTCTGGGGGGTTTTCCAAAAAGATCACTGTTATATCTCATCAACGAAGTACCGTCACCGGCGCACGCGAAGAGCGCTGGCCCAAGACAGGTCAAAACGATAAAATAATTTCAAAAATATTTTTTACACAAAACGTCAGATTTGTAGTCAATTGTTCATCATACCACTGTTCCACTTGACTGCGCCTCTCTGTGGGCCCGTTACATTACCTAAATACACTTAAGTGGGCCCGTAACTTCACCTAAAGACACTTAGGTGGGCTCGTTACTTTACCTAAATCCGCATAAGTGGGCCCGTTACTTTACCTAAATACACTTAAGAGGGCCCGTTACTTTTCCTAAAGAGACATAGGTGGGCCCGTAACTTTACCTAAATCCACATAAGTGGGCCCCTTACATTACCTAATGCCACTTAGGTGGGTCCGTTACATTACCTAATGCCCCTTAGGTGGGCTCGTCACTTTACCTAAACACACTTAAGTGGGCCCGTTACTTTAAATAAATACACTTAAGTGGGCCCGGTACTTTACCTAAAGAGACATAGGTGGGCCCGTAACTTTACCTAAATCCACATAAGTGGGCCCGTTACATTACCTAATGCCACGTAGGTGAGTCCGTTACATTACCTAATGCCACTTAGGTGGGCTCGTCACTTTACCTAAACACACTTAAGTGGGCCCGTTACTTTACCTAAAGCCACTTAAGAGGGCCCGTTAATTTACCTAAAGACACTTAAGAGGGCCCGTTACATTACATGAAGAGACATAGGTGTGCCCGTTACTTTACCTAAATACACTTAAGTGGGCCCGTTACTTTACCTAAATACACTTAAGAGGACCCGTTACTTTACCTAAATACATCTAAGTGGGCCCGTTACTTTACCTAAAGACACGTAGGTGGGTCCGTTACATTAATTAAACACACGTAGGTGGCCCCGTAACTATACCTAAATACACTTGAGAGGGCCCGTTACTATACCTAACGACACGTAAGGTGGACCCGTTACTTTACCTAAAGACACTTAGGCGAGCCCGTTACATTACCTAAATAGCATACACTTAAGTGGGCCCGTTACTTTAAATTAAGAACTTAGGTGGGCCCGTCACTTTACCTAAAGACACTTGAGAGGGCCAGTTACTTTACCTAAAGACACTTAGGTGGGCCCGTTACTTTACCTAAAGATATTAAGGTGGGCCCGTTACATTACCTAGACACTTAGGTGGGCCCGTTACTTTACCTAAATACATCTAGGTGGGCCCGTTACTTCACCTAAAGACACTTAGGTGGGCCCGTTACATTACCTAGAGACTCTTAGGTGGGCCCGTTACATTACCTAGACAAATAAGTGGGTCCGTTACTTTACCTAAAGACACTTAGGTTGGGCCGTTACTTTACCTAAAGATAATAAGGTGGGATCGTTACATTACCTAGACACTTAGGTGGGCCTGTTACCTTACCTAAATACATCGATGTGGGCCCGTTACGTTACATAAATACACTTAAATGGGCTCGTTACTTTACCTAAAGTCACTTAGGTGGGCCCGTTACATTACTTAAATACTCTTAGGTGGGCCCGTACTTTACCTAAAGAGACATAGGTGGGCCCGTAACTTTACCTAAATCCACATAAGTGGGCCCGTTACATTACCTAAAGACACTTAGGTGGGCCCGTTACATTACCTAGACACTTAAGTGGGCCCATTACGTTACTTAAATACACTTAAATGGGCTCATTACTTTACATAAAGGCACTTAGGTGGGCCCGTTACATTACTTAAATGGGATTGTTACTTCACCTAAAGACACTTAAGAGGGCCCGTAACTTTAATTAAATACACTTGAGAGGGCCTGTTACTTTACCTAAAGACACTTAGATGGGCCCGTTACATTACTTAAATGGGCTCGCTACTTTACCTAAAGACACTTAGGTTGCCCCTTACTTTACCTAAAGACACTTAGGTGGGCCCGTAACTTTACCTAAATACACTTGAGAGGGACCGTTACTTTGCCTAAATACACTTAGGTGGGCCCGTTACATTACCTAAAGACACTTAGGTGGGCCCGTTACTTTACCTAAAGACACTTATGGGGGCCCGTTACATTACCTAAATATTCTAAGGTGGGCCCGTACTTTACCTAAAGACACTTCGGTGGGCCCGTGACTTTACCTAAATACACTTAAGTGTGCCCGTTAATTTACCTAAAGACACTAAGGTGGGCCCGTTACTTTACCTAAAGACACTTTGGTGGGCCCGTTACTTTACCTAAAGAGACTTAGGTGAGCCCGTTACATTACCTAAATACTCTTAAGTGGTCACGTACTTTACCTAAAGACACTAAGGTGGACCCGTAACTTTACCTAAATACACTTAAGTGTGCCCGTTAATTTACCTAAAGACACTAAGGTGGGCCCGTTACTTAATCTAAAGCCACTTAGGTGGGTCTGTTACACTACCTAATGCAACTTAGTTTTGCCCGTTACTTTACCTAAATACACTCAAGTGGACCCGTAACTTTGCGTAAAGACACTTAGGTGGGCCCGTTACTTTACCTAAACCCACTTAAGTGGGCTAGTTACTTTACCTAAAGACACTTAGGTGGGCCCGTTACCTGACCTAAATCCACTTACGTGGGCTAGTTACTTTACCTAAATCCACTTATGTGGGCCCGTTACTTTACCTAAATACACCTAAGTGCGTTAGTTACTTTACCTAATGACACTTATGTGAACCTATTGCTTTTCCTAAAGGCACTTGAATGGGCGGGTTACTTTATCTAAAGACACTTAGGTGTGTCCGTTACTTTACCTAAAGCCACTTAGGTGGGCAATTAGTGGTATAGGACGAATGGCCCAAGTGGGTGAAATCGTGTTTGGAAAAAGTAAGTACAATTGTGGATGCTTTACTAAAACTCGTTGAGTAGTTTTGATGGGATTGAGAGAACAGTTAAAGGTTTTTTTAACTTATTACACTTTTGCTATTACTTGCGACCAAACCTTTTGTCAGACAAAAAGTCTGGTCGCAAGTAATAGCAAAAATGTAATAAGTAAATCACAACCATCTCGACATGAACAGCAACAAGATTTCGATTTTTTTTTAATTGTGAAGAAAAGACCGCCAACTACATAAATGCAAGTAATATTTTAAAATGTGTAGCCCGGGACGACGTTCATCGCCGATATGTGGAAGGGTACAATTCTCTGAGTCAAACAAATGGATACCGACACAAAACTATTAACCATTCAATTAATTTTGTTAGGCTTAGTGATGGCAATTTACAAACACAGACAATAGAAAGCCAATGGGATAAAATAAAACGTATATGCGACTTATATTGTCGATAACATATGGAGAAATAGGTTTTCGTCAAACCATGAAAACTGTATGGTTTTTCAGAGCAATTAATTATTTTTATGGTCAGTGAGTATATAAATAATCAAATGTAGATTAAAAGAAAAACGATTATAAAAGAATAATTACGTGAATGTGTGTTTTGATTAGGCTAAGCACCTTATGAAGAGAAATACTCGTTCAAGTTTAGTTAATTTATTTTCATAAGGATGTATACACTCACAAACATTTTTTTTGTTGAATAAAAATGCAGTTGTTTAGTGAGTCAAGTATCATTCATCAAAATTTGGGAACGTTTCGATAACTATATTGTTATCTTTATTCAGGCAACTTGAAACACACACGTCGACGTTCCAATTACTTGAAATTACAATATTTTAATGAAGGAAAACAACACACAAAATGAATAATTTAACAATAACAATGAACATTACAAAGAAAACGCATTACAAACCTATTGATGATGACAGTGCAGTTATCGAAACGTTGACAAGTATTTCATTATCGATACTTGACTCACGAAATAACCGCATTTTTATTCAACAAATTATTTTCAATTAGTTATAAGAACTTTGGTATGTATTCAGTTGGCCGTCCACTCCGTATAGGTTCAGTGTAACTGGATTGCTAAAGTGCCTTTATTAAAAGAGACGGGTTTAGCAATATATCCACGTGGGGGTGGGATAACAATTCTGTAACAACAGACGAGCCTTGGAGGGATCGCATGGTTGCTACGTTTTTTTAGTACTGTCACCGGCGCACGAGAAGAACCTTGGCCCAAGACAGGTCAAAAATAAGGTAATTCTCAAAAACATTTCCAACACAAAACGTCAGATTTACAGAAAATTGCAATGCACAAACGGGACCATAAGTAATTTATATTGTGCACCCTTTCTTATTAAAATTAGTACTTTAATCTTTCTGTAAATACTTATATTACTTACTAAAATATGACTACGGTTGCATCATTTCTTAAAGAAACTAAAAGCATGTGCACTATAAAACACAAAAGATAACATAAAACCTAAATCAAAACATAACACCAGAAAATGTTTTTGGAAAGGTACGTATAGATCTACCACCGGCAACTTTCACGACAGAGCTGTCGTCCTAACGCGCATGCGCACTGGCGCCTCTAGAAGACTTTCTGTTAAAGCAATTACTTCTCAAGTATTGACAGGGCATTGCCAACGTTCATATTTGGGATATAAATTTAATAAAAGCTTTAAAAAGACCATAAATTAGTTTTAGAAATGTCCTACTAATAAACTCGTTTAAACGACCATCTTTATATTCTAAACAATTTGGCACTAATAACAAAATGCCCATTAAAAATTCCAAAATGTATTTTTTATCCAAAAAATATTTTTGTCTTGAAACAAAAATAATAAACGCAGCTGTGCAACTTCCAACAAAACGGCAACTTAAAATAATTTTATTTTTAAAATAAAGTTATAAAAGTCACTGAATAGTTGAATAGAACGTAACAGAACCTAAAACAAGTTTTTAATAGTTTAATTTACTTTATATATTTATTGTATGTTGTAACGATCCATATATTAGGGCTTAAACTTGCAATACGGAATATAACAATTTCTTATTATTTATCTTTAAATTTAAATTCTACATTTTATCAAATTTCCAAATTTGACTCTTGTATTTTATTAAATAGGCTCAATAAAAGAACTTAATAATTAATTTATTTATAGTTCATATTTAAACTATGTAATATGTAAACTATGTATATTTAAACTGTGTATATGGACAAGTAACTATACTAGATAACTATATATACCGTTATCGTATAAGGAAATAGTACAGTCTCCCTTGGACTTACATTTTATCTTACTGCTAATGTAAAACACAGAAAGTTACATCACCTTCGAGTAATAAATCAGCTGTTGTATGAAATCGTTCGTTATTGTACATTTTAATCAAATTTACGAAATTTCTAAATATAGACATTTGCATTTGAAAATGATTCAAACATAACCTTCAAACAACCTAAAATAAAAAAATAAAAACATTTTGTCACTGGTAATCGAAGGAGTTCTGACAAATAGAGCTTTGAAAACGTTTAAAAGGAAATATTAATTTATAAAATAAATTACTACATTTAGTGTCACAGCAAAAAACCACTACTTACAGTTCGCCCACCAGGAGAACCGAGGCGACGTATGAGGGGTGCGGGGAAGTATTCTCAGAAAATCCCATCTACCTAACATCCCTTCCACTCCCAAAGCATTGTCTCTCGCACGCGCCAGTTAGTACTAGCCCAGTCACGAACATTCGCCTGAACTTTTTAAAAATTGAAGAAGAGTATTGGAGAAAAGATGGAATATTGGAGGATACCATCGATTCCATCATCATCCAGTTGGCCGTTGACAGCGACGAAGACTCAAGTGCCGATGGGTCCGCAGAAGATGATGCAGAAGACGATTCAAATGATGAACTCGCCACACCACTGCTTGAATAATTACTTATGGGTACTTGTGTTTCGGTAAAAGTAGTAATAAAACATTAACAATAGTAATTTAATAACAGGCCTAATAATTAGTAACTTTCATTCAACTCCTATAGTTATTATTCTACTAACTTTATTCTAAATACAGTCAGCTCTTTTTAAATTTAAACGTAAGAGGCCAGTAGACATAAATATACCAAATGTCATCAAATTAAGATGGTTAGTTTATTAAAAACTAATGAAATATTGTTTTATAGTAATTTTTTGCTTATAAGTACCGTTTAATGTAGAATATTTTAAAGTACGTTCATAAATATACAAAATTTAATTAAAATCAGATCAGTCGATTGTTTTACGATCACATTTTCTATGTACTACGTATAGTACATGTGAGAAAGTAAAAATACAGCCTTTGGTTGAAATTTTTATCAAG
Organism: Prosapia bicincta; assembly: GCA_036971475.1. Classification (NCBI taxonomy): domain Eukaryota; kingdom Metazoa; phylum Arthropoda; class Insecta; order Hemiptera; family Cercopidae; genus Prosapia; species Prosapia bicincta. The sequence continues at coordinate 254,288,268 of JBAIZL010000001.1, read as the reverse complement.
GTTAGTAAGTGATATAATCTTTTAGACAATTTAAATAGGTTCAAGATGAATTAATTGGCAGTGTTACGGCAAGGTCTAACAGTGAGCAGGTAGGAGGGGTGATGTTTTTTTTAACTCTGCAGAGGGTAGTACACTAACAGCTGGGCCAAATGTGGGGGTTTGTCACCGCATTCCCTGCATTCCTTCCAGCTCGGTTCTCCTGATGGTTGAACTGTACTCATCGCAATCTTGTCTGTGACTCACAGCATTGAACAATGCGATGACATAGTGAAAACGAGTCTACTGACAAATAAAAGTAAGTACTGGGTTTTTGCCAAGTGATACCAAAAATAGTAATTTAATTAAAAAACCTCAATATGTACAACGCAAAAACTTCATGAATTTTTACATTTTTCATTCAGTTTTTACATCTTTATTTGAGGAATATATTTAACAAAGAATATCATTTATTGTAGTTAATAATAAAATAACGTGGGCAACAGAAACATTTACTAAATGTTTATTGAATAAAAATTTGTTTAACAATTCAAATCAGTTCTTTAAAAGTATAGGACGGGCCTAAAAATGTTTTTTTTTCAAAAATTGAATAAAAAATACACAACGTAATATTTTCATTATATTGAATTATTTGTACTGAGAATTATCAAATTAAATAATTTATTAACAGAACTGTTTATTAATAGTCTGTTTGTAAAACGGCTTTTCTACAACAATCTATAACACAAGATCAGCTGTTACTTGAAATCGTACGCTGTAAGGTATGTGTTTCAGAAATAGCGTGACGCAAAAGCAATGATTTAATCTCATGTTTTGTTCATTGCGCGTAAAGAAGTTATCACTTCGAAAAGAAAACAGCTGTTAGAACTATCCGTCATGTTTAGTTTCGGAATTCTTCAAGAAAACTCGTTTTAATCCGAATTGTTACCCATTCTCGTAGAGATTCGCAAATGTTACACCAATTTAATATTTTATATGCTGCTCTATAAAAGTTTTCACTTCAAATGTCGCCCCAAAAAGGGGATCAGGTTATGGTACGAGTATAAGATAGTGATGACGTCACTGCTTCCACAGACACTGTACTAGTAGGCCTAGCGTACGTCTACCATTTGACTCAGCGTATACACATTGTTTATGATTTCTGTGTGGCATTTTATCGTCTTACTGGTGGTGTACTTTAGAAACATGATGAGAGATAAACTCTTTCCTTTAGACACTGCTGCTTACATTTTGTTCCGAACAATGATAAACTCTAATCTCATGTAGTAGTACTGGCAAGCTAAGGTAGGCCTCCAAGGTACGGCCTAAATCGAACAATAACACCAGACAAAATGGTGTAACTATATATAATCGTATGTCATTGCGTATCATTTTTAATGACATAAGGAGTCCTTTTATTTGTAAATATTCGAAACCTTCTGGTGTTATGAGTAACTTGTTGTTAGAACTTCTTGGCTCGAATTCTTGAGAATTCTCTCAACTCATTTAGAATAACTTCAACGGATCGTCCATCTCTTACGAGGATTTTCACTCGTGTTTTATTACTACTAATTAAAAACCGTATTATTTCACCTACTAACACAACACTAGCTGTAGCATTACTTACTGTGGCGCTTCTCTCCATTACTCACCCTCCAAAGCACGTGCGGATAATCAAGCTTTTTTCAATCCATTGCACTCGTGGGTCTGGGTCCTTAGAACCCACCCAGACATCGTGGCTGTAATCTTCTAACGCAGAGGTCATCAAAAGTTTTTCAGAGATTGTACCCCTAATGACAAATTAAAAGTTTGCGTACCTCCTTGTTGTTTGGGGGGTGGTTAAACTAAAAACACAATATATTTGAAACGTATTACAAAAAATTATTGAAAAGGATGAGCTTACTTCTTTTTACATAGTTCCTCAATGTTCGGCTCAAGTTTTGTTAAGTACAGCCTTAAATCCACCTTAACATTAAGCTTGTTTTTTACACAATATCAAGAGTACAGTGGTATAATATATTACAATGAAAATATTGGAAAGAACACCTATATCACAAAAATAATAAAAAATAACAAATAAAACAAGTTATTTAAGATTAAAGCCTTATATACATTTCGATGACCATGTCATCATCATCAGAGGGGTTTACTGCAAAATTACAATCTAGCAAATAAGATATTACAAACTAGAGTGATCACATCAGTGATATTAACTTGCGGGAAAGGTACATGATATACTGCCCATGTAAAAACTATTCAGCTCCTTCCATGGTAAATCCTGAGTTAGTGGAATGAAATAGTAAGGTAAGTGTCGCGCAAGAGCGGGATGAAAACACCTGTCAAAAAAGAAAACCTGCCAGGAATAATCTCGCGATGGAGGACCCTGGAAACTAGGATATCCTTATACTAAAGGATAATGAGAGATATTGCCTTTCAAATATTTGGTTAGTGAGGCTATGCTGAGATGTACTTCTGTTGCCTACTTGAAAGGTAACCCCGCTTCTCTCACGGCTTTGTGGTGCTGCGGCTCTAGCCAGGATGGAAGAATCCAGTGAACAGGAAAACTTACACTCTTTTAGCTACATTGTATGCGAGCTGCGATTATGTAGGTAAACATTTTGCGTCTTTCTTTAACCTCCTGTCTCCAAACTGATCACTTTTGGAGAGTGTTCTAGGAAATCGCGCCGACAAGTGCGACAAGATAAGCCCGAGTACAAAGTCCGCTCTCGACTATACACCTGGCTTTAGTCGCGATCTTTAGCCTTAATTAAAGTGTAATTACATAGGTTTTGTTGTAATTAATGCGAGCTTTTATTGCAGAAAAAAACTAATTTGCATCGTTAAACAAGAATTATCACAAACAACGTCTTATCTGAGTTGTTTGTAATCAATTAGATTACTTTCAAAGACCTTACGACAGATTTATTTTGTGAAACCTTATTGTTTTCCCAAACATGGACATGAATAAAGTTAGCTCTCATTGTAGGTTATCTATAATCGTTATATAACCAAAACGGCGAAATAAGGTTTTATTTAGTTAATTTATAATTATATTAAAATACTTATATTAACATTCTATGAATAATTTAAGTTACTTTTACAAGTAGCCTTGTCATGGAAACCCACTAGAGCTGCTGTAGTTTAGTAATTACGTCACTTGACTAACCTGAATGTTTTAGGTTCGATTCCAACTAGCATCATAGAATTTTTATCGCTTTATCAGCCTCCAGGTCAACTGAATCTATGGCCACATTATCCTCTTTTAGTGCAAGTAAGGCAGTTATACCTAATTTTCTTAACATATATTTGAGAAATAAAATAGCGTCTATTGCGCTGTGGACTTATAGCCAGTATATAATACAGAATAATCTGTTTCATTACTCACGGCAGAAGCGCTGTTAACGAGGGGGAAGTTCTTGTTTAGCTTTCAAGGACATGTTGTAGTAATTAAGTCTTAGTAGGATTTTATTTATGAATTTAAAAAACCGGAATTTGGTTTTAATACATTTAGACTTGCAGTTTTTGTGTTGCACATTTTGCGGTTTTTTAACATATAGCCTACTTATTGATATCACTTGACAAATTACCTTTACTTACTGATATTTCTCAGCAGACGCGTTTCACACTAGATCAGTGCATTGTTCAATGCTGTGAGTCACAAACAAGGCTAATGATTAGGTGTGTGGTATTATTGTGAGTCTATGGTGTTAAGACTCAGGTTGTCCGTAACTCACAGCATTGAACAATGCACTGACCTAGTGCGGAAAGATTCTGCTGGGAAATATCAGTAAGTAGTGTTTTTGTGCCAAGTATATTCAACATGCTGTTATTTCTTGCAAGTGTTTAAATTCATCTTCCAACATTTTCTCCCTGTTTAAATAAATGGCGTCCAGTATACTTGCTTAAAACTTTAGTTTATTCAGTGGATTTTAAATTTTACATGGATTTAAACCTAGAACAATTAAGTTAACTTATTTGCTTACTTCTGCCAAATTTTTCAATTCCTTCTATCAGTTCACAGTTTTCTTAAATCTTGTTCAAAATTTCAATCGTTAATAAAATACATTTTTTATTCATCTACTCAAGTTCAAATATATTTTTTTTAAACTTGTAGTAGATGCTACTTGATGTTAATACAATTTCTTTCAAATACTAAATCATCATTTTAATTAAAAAATGAATTTGTTTTAGTTTTATATGAGAGAAAGTCTTTTCACAAAAGTGGGGAAAGTAAGCAATGTAGTTATTCTTAAACTCTTGCATATGATTTCATACAAAAGCTGAATTCATGTTATAAGATATATGTCAGAACAGCTGTTTTTATGCATAGGTTATGTTACTTTATTTATATTAATTGTAAATATTTAATTAAAGTTAACTAAAATAAAATTCTTCTTTGTTGTCCTAAGTTGGAATTGAATTTAAAAAAATATTTTGTTTATATTACTTAAGTATTAAAATGGAATAAAATAATAATTAATTTTCAAAATATTATTAGCGGTATGAATTACCTCCAAAATTTCCTCGGAATATCCACCCACTTCAGAAGGAAATTGTAGCTGTTAATGCATAACTAAACAGTTTGTCCTTAATGAAGTGGCTTTCCGAAGAGGTGTGACCTCATCTAATCCTCCTTTCTTTGCCTCCTGTTAAATCGTTTTTCGAAAATTACCTGCTCTAAAATGTAGTGTCAACAGCATCGAAATATTCTTAGCAAACGTTTACAGTCCTGTTGAAAGCAAATGTAGTGTCAACAGCATCGAAATATTCTTAGCAAACGTTTACAGTCCCGTTAAAAGCAAATGTGATGTCAGCAGCATCGAAATATTCTTAGCAAACGTTTACAGTCCCGTTAAAAGCAAATGTGATGTCAGCAGCATCGAAATATTCTTAGCAAACGTTTACAGTCCTGTTGAAAGCAAATGTGATGTCAGCAGCCTCGAAATATTCTTAGCAAACGTTTACAGTCCTGTTGAAAGCAAATGTGATGTCAGCAGCATCGAAATATTCTTAGCAAACGTTTACAGTCATGTTGAAAGCAAATGTGATGTCAGCAGCCTCGAAATATTCTTAGCAAACGTTTACAGTCATGTGGAAAGCAAATGTGATTTCAGCAGTTTCGAAATATTCTTAGCAAACGTTTACAGTCATATGGAAAGCAAATGCAGTATCAGCAGCTTCGAAATATTCTTAGCAAACGTTTAGAGTCATGTGGAATGCAAATGTGATGTCAGCAGCCTCGAAATATTCTTAGCAAACGTTTACAGTCCTATTGAAAGCAAATGTGATGTCAGCAGCATCGAAATATTCTTAGCAAAAATTTACAGTCATGTTGAAAGCAAATGTGATGTCAGCATCATCGAAATATTCTTAGAAAACGTTTACAGTCCTGTTGAAAGCAAATGTGATGTCAGCAGCATCGAAATATTCTTAGCAAACGTTTACAGTCATGTGGAAAGCAAATGTGATTTCAGCAGTTTCGAAATATTCTTAGCAAACGTTTACAGTCATATGGCAAGCAAATGCAGTATCAGCAGCTTCGAAATATTCTTAGCAAACGTTTAGAGTCATGTGGAATGCAAATGTGATGTCAGCAGCCTCGAAATATTCTTAGCAAACGTTTACAGTCCTATTGAAAGCAAATGTGATGTCAGCAGCATCGAAATATTCTTAGCAAAAATTTACAGTCATCTTGAAAGCAAATGTGATGTCAGCAGCATCGAAATATTCTTAGCAAACGTTTACAGTCATGTGGAAAGCAAATGTGATGTCAGCAGCTTCGAAATATTCTTAGCAATCGTTAAAGTCGTCTCGGCCGCGGGATAGCAAATGTGAGTACACGCTCTTGACTCGTGACTATCGGAAGCCAATGTTTTTTTTTTCAGAACTTGTTGCGCCACTACACTACACATAATGGTATGCGTTACAGGTTTGAGTAATGTTTGAGTTTAAGATTGTGAGTTGAGGTGGTAACACAAACTCACATAGGTGGTAAATAACTCGGTTTATTCTCAATGACTTATGACACTAGTGTATCTCCTCACCACAAGTACAACTACTGAATCAACTACTTCAAAACAGTAGTTGTAATTAAGTGATTACACTGATGAGGATGACAAGTCAATGAAACGCGGATGAGATATAGTACGACTCTTGAGACTCAAGACGAATTCTGATTTTTTGATTTTAAATAATAAAAATACAGATTTTATTACGTATAGTATTGTGATATTATTAATAATTTCAAAAGTAGTCAAATGTATTCTGGGCTAACATTTGTTGTTCTGGGGTTGATGGAGGCAGAATATTACACAATGTTTACCTAGTACACTTACGTAGAACTTAAACAATGTCCAGCTGATGTTAGCTTCTTATTTGAATTTTCTATAATTTATCCCTGATCACTAAAACTATTACAAATGCTTGTGTGACATTTACAAACTGTTTCTTATAACTGAAAGTTTTCTTGACATTTTCGTTAACGAAACCGGCTATTGAAAGTGCATTTACATTATCAGAATGTTTATGGGTCAGTTATTACTACTGTGAATAGAAGCATGATTAGAAACTGTTCTCGATATATAATCCTCATCGTCCGAACCTGAAATATCGATGTTATCAATTAAATCAAAGATTTCCTTTGCTCTGAGGCATCACTCATTTTAAATGTATTTTTGCGGTCTAAATTATACCTAAAATAGACTTAACCCTTAGTGACACAATTATTTATTAACCACTTTAACAATAGTCTATGACTATCCGAACTTTAAATTTAGTAAATTTGTTAAAACTTACTGAGACAGAACGTTTTCGACCACTATGTGCCGAGCTTCATCAGTGTCTTCTGCTTGGAGATGTTGGGTCAAGCGGGGACGGTTTTAAAGGTAGGTTTTCGATAGTATCAAAGAGTATATGTAATTTGTATTGTGTTTATGTGTGTCTGTAAATTTCATATTGTTCTAGTGTGTTGAGATGTGGTCTTTTTTGTTGATGTGTAGGATTTCTAGGTTATGGTAAATGTCTGTGTATTTGTGTCCTGTTTCTTTTATGTGATTGTAAAATGTTGAGTTGGTGTTCTGTTTGTGTTCCTCGATTCTTTGTTTAGAACGTGTTACATTCGTCGCAGTTCAGTTTGCATACGCTTCGTGCTTGTAGTTTATCTTTGTTGTTGGTGTTGTGTTGTATTTTGTATTGTAACCTGTTATTAGTTTTGTATGTTATTTTGTATCCTATTTTTTGAAATTTGCGGGCTATTTTGTTTGTTGTTTTGTTTATGAATGGTAATATGATGTATTTGTTTTCCCTGTTTGTAGTGTTAATTTTACCTTACAATTATTTACCTGTGTGTTCAAGTAACAGTTAGATTCAAATGTCTGCCAATTCTTAGACGAACAATAAACAACACAACCTAAATAGACGACTACAATAAGTTTCAAGAATTAAAAAAAAAAAACAATCACCATCCCGACAAAGAGCACACATGATCAAATAAACAGAGAAATAATATTTCACAAAACTACCACCCAGAGTGCTCTATAGGTCTGTAAGCAAGAGTGTTATATTATAAACTATTTCTTGTGATTCGAAAATCCGAGCTTCCTTGAATGTGAAAAAATCGGGACTCGGGAAGCTTATAGTGGTAAGTTTGTGTACAAGTACTGAGCGGTATTTATGTGAATGTTTTGCTTTTTTGCTTTTGATTTTAAAATATTGTGCAATGCTTTTTTAATTAACTCTATCCAAACAAGAGCGCCTCATTACTTAATTCCATTTCAGATAGATTCGCCACTCTAAGCACAGATGCACTCTGCTGCCGATTAGACACAAGTGTTTTTTAATCCGTGTAATTGGCAACGCCCACGTGGCGGGCGCCAGGAACAATGTCTGAACCGCGTAAAACTACACGCCCGGTCTATGCTTTCTTCAAAAGGCAAACACTTGAGGTGGTTTTGCCAATATGGAGATATTAGGAGCTAATTCATACAAAAACGGGCTATGGAAAATGACGTTTCTCTGACTTTAAAATCGGACACAATGTCTAACTTAATTGAAATACATTTAAAATGTAAACAGTTCTTAATGAACATTAAATTCAAGACGTGTATGGGGTGGTATTTATTTAGGAAATCAGATCGAAAGCTCGTTAAAAAATAATGTCTTAAAAACAAATTTTAAATTTCATTCAAACAATTCTACGAAGTGATTTTTGAACCAATAAACCTTTTTAGGTAGTGCCATGCGGTAAATGTTCTGAGTAAAGCTGCAAAACATCTCCCAAAAGTTTTAATAAAGTAAATTGTTAATAAAACGCACTGAAAATTCGATTTAGATAAGTAAAATCGAAATGTTTTACGAAATTTAATAATTGTCGGAACTGGAAGTCGTAAATAAATCTGTATATCGACGATAAACAAGTAAATCATAGAGAAAACGTTGAACAGTTAACTAAACTTTTTATTTTGAGAATCTTCTTTCATAATAAATTCCAAAATTGATTATTATGTTCAAAGTGTACCAACTTTCTAGAGCACTTTATGCATATAACAGTCTAAACTTCCAACTGTAGAACAATAGTACATAAAGATTGATTAATACATGATAAGTTGGAGAAACTGTGGTATAATTTTTAATTATAAATAAATAAAACTTTAAAATCTTTTTATTTATATCCTGATGTACATTTCGATTGCAAGGTAATCATCTTTAGAGGAGATTACTATATGACTAACTCAAGAGTTGTAATAATTTATTTTGAAGATGATTGCTTTACAATCTAAATGTACATCAGGGCATAAATAAAACGTTTTGTTGTTTAAAAGGTTTTATTTATTTATAATTGACTTATACAAATATGAATAGACACGAAACATTTTAACACCAGGAACTAATGGAACGTCATACTATTTATAACTCGTTTTCTGGCGTTACCACCAGTCACATTATCGTGTCACAAATCCCCGCTCAGTACTGCTTACGAGATTGTTAAGAGCTTCTTCCTATGTTTCCAGTGGTTCTCTTCTTTATATAAGCCTTACTCTTCTAATGCGACATTTAGAAGCTTTATATCTTAAATTGGCGGCCATTGTCAAAGTTATGCGCGTTGAAGTATTATATGAGCGTATGAGAACCACCGTAGGAGGGTTAAATAGCAAAGTTGTTTCCTGAAATATAATACAGAATGCCCACTTAAAGGGTTTTTGACAATTAACCTACTCTTGTAGTCGTGGAAAGTGTTCGTACCTACACATATAAAAAATTAAAAGATTTACCTGTGTCGTGGTCTTTAGTAAAAGATTACCTCCAGGTTGTGATTGTTGGCTCTTTTAAGTGACGTCAGATCGACGAGACGACGTCACCCGCAGCTACCAGCATCACTCCTTTTCGTTGCCTGGCACCTTCTCGACTGAATCTTGAATACCTATTCGACTGAACTAACTTGATTTTTTTTTAAGATTCGGAAAATTTAGATTTATGGCAAACAGCTGTTCATAAACGGAGCACTGCGGAGTGCTGCTTCCGCGTGGCAGTGATAGGGAGCAATAGTTTTTTTACCTCATTTAATTTTATCGGAGCTATCACAGAAAAACGTTACAAGCTCTGAGGTTAGTACCAACTGGTTTTATATAATACTATCTTCAAGTTAGAATATATAAATCTCCTTTTGAGAGTTTGGAATGGATATGAAATTTGTTGCACAGCTGGTCAATCCAAAGAAATTTGTTTACTTGATAAAAGGTAAGATACACTTTATAACCTTTCAGAGGAGGTAAATTCAAACCTTGCTCGTTTCACCTCTGACATATTCTTACCACTCAGTTCGAGTTTTCATGATTGACGATAAAAAACTAATAATAGTTTACTTTCTAATGGTTACAGAAGGCTTTCCGGCAGTGATTGTTACCCTGATTTTGCAATGCAAATATTTTTTTAATGACATAAAAGTCCTCATAAATAAGAGAATAACAAAATTCTTATTTGATAATAAGAAAATTAAAATAATACTAAATCAATTTCACAACGATTAAAACGTCTACGCCTTGAGGATTGTTTGACAAAACTGAGTTATGTTATACATAAGCTTATGGCGGTGTTGGAAAATAATGTGGACTTGAGAGCTACATTGACTAAAATGAGTGATCATTGACTTTTCGGGAAAAAACTCATAGTGCCATCTATAAGAACTGTTTCTTGTAGCAGTCTTAAATTATAGGGCTTTAAATAAAAAAAAACGTAATTGAAAAGCATGGAGAAAGGATTATTGTCTACAAGAGTTAATGAAGTCTTGCACGATGGATAAATAACCTTCAGAGAACCAATTGTTTATTAAAGAGGCGATGCTGACGAAGCCAAGCCACGATTCTCTCCACTTCTGCATCACAGGGGTTGGTGTCCTTCCATATGCCGCTGAAACATATTCTCCTCAACCCCAGCTCTCAGTTGCACATGATGGACACCTTTATTAGAATTGCAGACGCAAGCTTTAAAGGCGATAAGAGCCCTTAGGGGGCTTACAGCCTTTACAAGAGATAACCCCTCTAATGAGATAATAGCATTTAATGGGAGCGATAACAGCCCTTGATAAGGATAAGGACGAAAAGGGTTCAGTAAAAAAACCAAAAAGAGCTGTTAAGGAGGAAATAGAGTTTTAGTAAATATTAGTTCTTAATGAAGACATTTATCGTTAGAGGGGGTAAATATTCCTGAATGAAATACAGTATCAGTGAAAGAAGCGACAAGAGCCCTTTTAGGGAGACTTTAACTCTTAAAGGGATCAGTAACAGCACTTATTGAGAATAAAAGGCCTTAAAGGGGATAAACACTCTTAAATGAGCTATTTCTTATAGGCGATAATATGCGATTATAATATAGATAGCTGCTATTTAAGGGAATAGCCGTAAAAGAGAGAATAAGAACCCCTCAAAGAGGTATTAACTCTTAAAAGGAGCGGTAACAACCCTTAATGAAGATAAAAGTCCTTAAAGGCGATAAACACTCTTAAATGAGATTTTTCTAATAGGTGAGAACACGCTATTATATTATAGATAAAAGCTATTTAAGGGAACAACAGTGAAAAGGTTACTGTATTAAGATTCCTTCAAACACAACATCTACAACGTGGATGTAAGTGCTTTTCTATTAAAGGCAACAATCTAATCTGTTTGTATAATACGTATCTTGTGAAATGCGAAAGCTCATTGTGGATAAAACTCGATAACGGCTCGAAGTTTTATTTGTTTTATGCATACAATAATAGATACATCGAACGCTATGAAGGAACATCTTCACAGCGTTGTTCACTTGATTAGAGTTTGAAGGTTTTTTAAAATGTGATAATTGATTTTAAAGAATTAGGTCAATTTGCATATCCTTGTAAAACTATCATAAATAATTATTTATCAAACTTGACTTAAATGTTAAATACTCGACTTAAAGTTAAATGATTTGAATATTAACTTGACTTTGACCTCTTTCGTTATTATAATTATTTTCACACTCTTCCTATATATATTTATAAATATTGTTCAAATTTCCAATCGTGAATAACATACTTTTTATTTTCCAATCAAGTTCAAACAAATTTTTTAAAACTTGTAGTGGATGACACATGATATTAATACAGTTTGTTCAAATGTTAATTCATTAATTAAATATTAATAATTATTTTTAGATTTCTGTTTTGCCACTTATAGTTATGATTCTGTCAGATTTATATTGATTGTAATTATTTAATAAAAAGTAAATAAAATTTATCTTTGTTGAGCAAAGTAGGAGTTGACTTGAAACATTTTTTATGTCAACTTATTTAATGTTTTTCTTTAAAAAAAGCAGCCAATCGTACATCTTGAGTAAATTTATGAATGTTCTACTGAGTAGGAGGGTTTACCATGGCCCTACGTGACCAGAAACCTAATGGTTTTGTCTTAGTAAGTTTACTCGAAGGAGAAGCTCCACAAGTAGTCATTTAGTGTAAAGAAAGCAATAAATGTTTCGCATTCATAATGGTCAATAAAATCGACGAAAAGACAATCTTACAGATAAAATCAAAATTAATTTTTTTTATGAAATTGAATTGGTAAATATTTTGTTGTAGATGGATAACCCGGTGCTGGAGGGCGTGGCAGCGGTTGGGCCATGTCTTAGCCCCCACGGGCATTCTGTCCTCCACGTACATGGATGGAGGAAAGGTTTCGTGGGGTATTGGTATCACATGCTAGTGTAGACTCTGTTCAAGGATCTATGGAAGTGGAGTTTCCGGTGAGAAGGTGAAGACGGAAGTCAGGTACTTCTAAAAGTTGTTTGATGTAGAGGCTTAGCTTCGTAAAAGAAACGATTGTTTCGAAACGGGTCAACAAGTAAGCCCTCAAGTATTCACTTAGTTACATTATTAATTAATTATAGATATTTCTCAGCATCTTCAATCTTCTTCTTTTATTTACGAATTTCTTGATCTTCTTCTTTGTATCATTCTATCTCCACTATTTATTCTTTTCTAGGTGAGAAAAAAAGGAATTTCAAACGGTTCTTGGAGGAAACAATAAATAAATTCAAAAAAGTTTATTTGAACATAAAGTAATTTCTGTAATTATTGCTTTTCGAAATCAAGTAGAATAATTGTTTGAAAATTTTGTATTGTATTTCAAAATCCTTGTAATAATGTCCATCAATTGTCAATTGAAGCCGGAAAAACCGTAGCATGAGAAGTAATTGAATTGTTTGCGATATGTTTAAAGGCAATGTGTTAAAACGGGAACTACCAAGGCCGACTAGATATTAGCGGCATGTGAGGTATTTCCTTGAAGGCAATTAGGCAGAAGTTAGGAAGTGAAAACGGAACTTCTAAACACAGATTTTAGAAATAGACGGATGTATAAGCGGCAGGTAACGTCAAAATTCAAGTGGATCTTTCAGGAGAAACGACGTCCTAAAACATGCTCATTTTCTATTATTTAAGGCATTTCTCTTTTTATTTATTCACTCAAAATAGAAGTAAAACATTGTCATATAAATTTCAAATATTTCCTAAACTCAAATATAGACGAAGTTTAAAAAAACTAATTTTTCGTAATTCAAAACAAATGATGCGTAAATTGAAAATAAAGTTGTTTATTTGAAGCTTGCAGTTTTTTGTATTGCACATCTTGAGGTTTTTTAAAAAATATATTCTTATCGATATCACTACATACTGATATTTTACAGCAGAATCGTTTCGCACTAGATCTTTGTATTGTTCAATGCTGTGGGTCACGGACAAAACTGTTGCTCAGGTGTGTTATTGTTAGTCTGTATTTGGTGTTCTGTCGTGTATTATTGTTCACAAATTAGTTGTTAATTATGTGTTAGGCTGTAGTATTTGATTGTGAGTTTTTCGTTTGCGAGTTTCTTCCTGTTTGTCTCTTGTAAAATCTTGAGCACTCGTTGCATGTTATCTGATATACCCCTGCTCTGTTATGTTTAGTCTGGAGTGTTTGTGTTGAGTAGGTGTTTTTTTTTTGTTGTGATGGATGTTTTAAAGCCGACTTTGTATTTGAGCTTCGTAATGGAGGTATTTTTGTGATATGTTATTGTTTGTTTTTTTTTTTTTATTATAGTTGTTTTTTGTGGTGTGCGTTGTGTCGTGTAATCACTGCCCTATCTTCTAAATAGGACAAACTAGGAGATATTCAACCACACGATTCAAGGAACACGCTAAAGACATAAAAAACATACAGAACAAATAAAATTTCACTATACACATACGCAATACGCTACACACATATAATAGCATTGACACAAATCTAAAAAGTTCTACTTTTTATTAAAAAAAACCAATAAACTAAACACAGCAGAAAACTTTGAATCACCACAAAAACCAACCAAACGAAAATAACATTTTAAACGACATAACACACTCACAATCAAACAATATATTTGAATACATAACTGACAACCACTCTATGAACAACTCATTAGAAAACGTCAAAACACCACAGACTCACATTAATTCAACACACCTGAGTAACAGCCTTGTCTGTGACTCACAGCTTAGAACAATGCACTGATCTAGTGCGAAATGCGTCTACTGAAAAATATCAGTGAGTAGAGGATTTTTGTCAAGTGGTATCAATAAGTATATATGTATTTGATATTTTTGTAATGGACTTGTTGGAACGTGGAGGCGATTGGTGTAGTCGAAATGGAAAGCATCTTAGGATTCCTGGTTGCTTTCCAGCCTCATGGAGGACTCATTCTATTAAGAGAACACTATCATCGGCGATAACTTACAGCTCCGTGCTGATTCACGGGTACTTCTTACTGCACAACGGCGGTAACACGCTGAAAGGAAGTGACTAATTGGTAACATCTTTCTGTGAATCTGCCGGGATGCACGCACATTCCACGCATTCATCACGTGACCAACTGCCAGACAGGCAGAAGTGCAAAGGGAGATGAACTCTGAACATTCGCAAAAGTTGGATGAAACGAGTAATATAAACCAACTTTTTTTTAGTCAATAGCTACTTAGGTCAGAGAAAAATTTTATTTTAGTTACTTTTTATTATATAATTACAATTAATATAAATAAAGTAACATAACCTATGCGTTAAAACAGCTGTTCAACCAAATAACCTACATATAACATAAAATAACCTGTTTTATGAAATCTGTTTTATGACTTTTATAAGTCATATGTTATGACTTATAAGGCAAATGGAACGAAATAACTATATTGCATACCTAGCCCCTTTTGTATATTTTAACTTGAGGGGATGAATAAAAAGTATATATATATATATATATATATATATTAAATATGGTGATATGTTTTCTTGTAATATAGTTAATAAATTTAAAATATTTCAAAAACATGAATACTTTTAATGCATATATTTTCTAAGCTTTCGTTAAAAATATTTTTACAAAAATTAAATCATCTCAATTTTAATTTTTGTAAAACTATTTTGTACTGTTTTATCGGCGAAAAGTTTAGAAAATATATGTATTAAAAGTATTCTTGTTTTTGAAATATTTTAAATTTATTAAATACACACACACACACACACACACACATATATATATATATATATATATATATATATATATATATATATATATAAATATAAAATACGTTTTCTTGTTTAATAATTTAAAACGACATAGGTTATTCAAATACATAAATATTTATTAATTTATATCCAAAGCTTTTCGTTGGCAAACAGTACCAACATCATCAGGAATGAAAATTACAATAATGTCTACATTGTGTAGATTATATCTGCATGTATCTAATGTAGACATTATTGTAATTTTCATTCCTGATGATGTTGGTACTGTTTGCCAACGAAAAGCTTTGGATATAAATTAATAAATATTTATGTATTTGAATAACTTATATGGTTTTAAATTATTAAACAAGAAAACGTATTTTATATATATATATATATAAAGGGATAAGTGTGGAGTAATGAAAGGCCTTGAAACAAATTAGTTTAAATAAGAAACGTTTG
Source organism: Prosapia bicincta (assembly GCA_036971475.1). Lineage (NCBI taxonomy): Eukaryota > Metazoa > Arthropoda > Insecta > Hemiptera > Cercopidae > Prosapia > Prosapia bicincta. The sequence continues at coordinate 254,272,807 of JBAIZL010000001.1, read as the reverse complement.
ATGGATTTAGGTAAGGCTAAAGAAAGGACGTGCGCTGATCTCTTGGTAGGGGGGATAATGAGACATGGGCAGTGTCTCTCACCGGGGGGAAAGAGGTGCCCAGAGGAAGTGGGAAGATATGTAGGTCATGTAGAAGAGAAGGTTGTTACTTGTCTTGGGATACTTATTGAATGAGATGAGGTCAGCGACATTGCACCAGGTTCTTCTAGGAAGTGTGAATGTGTTACGGGACTACGTCACGACCACTGTCGGGTAGAACGGGTCTGGATGGAGCCAAAAAAGGTTCTACGGAGAACAATAGCCTTTTACGAAAATGGTTGATTTTGAGTAAGACACCAACTGTCAACTCTTGCCATCAGTCAATAATATTAAAGCGTCAGCCCCCATTCAATACATTTAGTCAAATATAGCCTTTATACGAAATTTATAGATACGTATTATAAAAAATTAACACTTACTCCAAAAATCATTGCTGTCTGTGCTCTGGGCCGCAAAAAACATAAACTGATTGACATATCTACAACGAAACAATTCATGAAATCAGCGGCCCAAAGAACCTTTTGAAAACTACATATTTTTGAAATCTATTTATTTAAAAACATATTAAACGGGATAGAAATAATTGACTGTATTAATAAAATCGAAGAATAGCTCTTCAGTCGTTGGATAAAGACTTCAAGTGTATTCTGTTAAATATGTCTCTATATTTGGAGAAGACATTTTACCAATTCGCCGGCTCATATCTCTTCTTATTTTAGCCCAGTTTGATTCAATTTTCTGTGTGTGCACGCTACGATCATTTGGTTTTAAAAAGTTATACGTATGGTTGACGGTAAAATACTCAAAACCAGCCAAATGCAATGCTCTTGTATTATATTTTTTCCAGCTGTCAGTAATTATTGTTGTATCCGGCTCAACATATCCTGTAATCACGTTTTTTTAATGTGTGCATCTCTTTTTTCAACTACTTCCAGAAAACATTTCTTTGTGTTCCTTTCAATACCGCCTACAACGAATCCTGTTTTTGTTATTCGCCCTCTGTTATATTTTCGATGTCCGAAAGGACTTTCATCCATTTCAACGACGCTGTCGACGCGACCCAACTTAGTACCTGTTTCTATCAACCAAACCGTTAACAGACCCCGAAAGTCGTTTATAAGTCGTTGCACAGTATCACCACTTAACCCTGTTTCTCTAATTATTGTATTACTCGTACATTTTAGAATCCAGCCCACTAAAACTAATACAATTTGGGACATTGAGATGGTATAGTTTGCAAAAATTGTTCCATTTCGAATTGAATCTTTCCTCCGGCAGGATCTATTATTACACCGCTTAATCAGTTCAGATCCTTTACCTAGAAAAAAATACAGCAAATTTATACACTTTATTAACACTTGATAGTAAAATTGATTTGTTCAAAAATATGTTTAATAATAATTACAGAACAGTTAACCTTTTTTGCCCCCATCCAGATCCATTCAACCTCCATTGTCTTTACACGTTACCTTAACATTTATTAATAATTTTACTTTCATATATTTCCAAATTGTTTTAAAACATTGGTAACTGTTTGCAAAATATTGATTTGAATTTTAGTTACATTTCTACCTTTTCTAGTGTCTAACGCACTCTGATGGACTAATGGCTAACTATTTTACACGGAATATTACAGTACTGTTGTATTTTCCAACTTCCACGAACGAACAAATGTTACCTCTTTACAAATAAAGTATTATCTAAAAATCCAATAAATAATTAAATAAACAATTTACTGTTATATCTTCTTTTATCTTAAATTTCTCTATTAAAAATTTTTTTTTTCTTTTAAATTTTAAACAGGTCTAATTAACTCTAAATTAATTTGTAGTAACTTAAATTATAATTTTATGATTAGCGTTATATTTGTGTTTGACAACAACAAATTATTTATTTTGTCTTCGACCAAAACCTGTTTGGTTTTTCGGCGCTAACATCATTAGTCTACAATCAGTATTTTAGCACTGCTTCCAAAAGGACGTCTTTAAAACCTTCTCTTAAATATCTTCTCTTTATGATATTGTCACCATTTCACTTGTAGCAGATAGCGGTGATACCAAATTTATTAAATGGCAAGAAAAATAATCTAAGACACTTTTCTAAAGTTCTAAAATAAACACTACCTCTCATTGGTGCCTGGTATTTTAACCCAGATTAAAAAAAAATAAATACAAAATGGATTCCTGCATGATCTGGGCAATAGCGTTTCTTGTGTCTTATGATTTTCCTGTCAGGGTTTCTTCTTGCCAGGTTTGTAACCCGCTCTTAGCTCGACACTTACAGCATTGCCTCATTTCACTATCTCCTGATTTTCCATGTGAACAGGCTACCAGCTTGTTACATGGGGAATCCATCATGTGCCGTAAGGCTACTAATAGAATACATATATGAGACGGAGGCAGCTCGCTAGAAGATGGCTGTCACGAAGTATATCCATATATATAATTTCGTAAGCCGAATTTTGAGAGAAAAATTGTGGGAGCTTGGAAGGTTGTAAAGAGCTGGGAGATGACTGAAATTAAAGATATTGACACGTAGAAGCGGAGGAAAATGAAGGCTTTTCTCAATTTACAATATTTATAGGGTTTTGAGGATTTTAAAGTTACCAAAAATCTCCTTAAGAAATACATTGCAATGAAAAACAGCTGAGTATGATTTTCAAATATTTCAGCTGAGAAACAGCTGTACAAATATTATATAAAAACAGCTGAGTACAAATATTTTACCAGTATTAAAGGTTATTAATTAGAAATATGAACTTGTGATCAGGTTTAGTTAATGGAGTACGTCTTATCGTGGTAGATATGTTTGACAAGTGTATTAAATTAGTTGTAATCACTAGTTCTGGAAAAGGAAACATCATATTTTTACCAATAATAAAATTAATATCCGCAGATCCTAACACGCCATTTCAAACGAAAATTAACCAATTTCCTTTAAGATTTACATTTTCAATAACTATGAGTAAGGCTTCAATCGACCAAACCTGTTTTTACACATGGTTAACTTTATATTGCACTAAGTCGAGTTAAATTTCAAGATGGATTAAAGTTTCATGTTGATAGCTTACGTACTTTTATTATCCTAGTACGATATACCAGCATCATTCGCAGCCGATGGCCCGGTACCCAATGTAAGCAGCACAAGCAAGCTGCCAGTGTTTTTTGCTTTTAAGTATGTCCTCAAAATCGTTGACTTCTGCTCTTAGTAGGTCACGTGAAAGAATTGGATAGCTGCAACGCAGAAGAATGTGCTCCAGATACTCTGCGTCACTATGTGACCGATTCTAGCTCTTGCTGCAAAAAACGCTAGTTGTCTTTGCACCCCTTTATATAAGTTCCCGTCAGTTGGCAGGGGTTGAATCTTGTGCAGGTGTCTCCCAATGGTTGACTGATTCCATTTATCCGACCAGGCTTTATAGAAATATTTGTTGCTTTGGTTCCTACAGTGAAGCAATGAAACCCTCTTCTCATCTGTAGGTTGCATTTTAGAGGCTGCTTTCGCTATTTGGACAGCAACCTCATTTCCGTATACGTCACAATGCGATGGTACCCACTGCAAAGTAATTTCACATCTATGGCCCTGTAGTTCACGAAGCAGGCGCCTAATTTCCAAGATACGAAAAGCATATGCCGTAGGTTCGGGGTTCAAGATAGCCTGCAGAGCACTTTTAGATACATGTTGATAACACGATTGGTTAAACAAATCAAATTGAAAACACATTAACAAAAAAACGTAGTTATGGATATCTCCTGCATAGTCACACAAATGGCAAGTAACATAAACCAAAATTTGGTGGTGTGGGTGTATTTTGTGTGTATTAGGAGTTATGATGTCAAAAAGTGCGTGTGAGTTGTAATGTAATTGTGTATTGAGTATGTGTGTAGGGTGTAGTTTATCCCACCCCCACCCTAACCTACGTAAACCTTGAGATAGGTCACGGTCTGAGTTGACAAAGAGACACATCTCCCGAAACGGCCGTCCTCAACAAGCAAAGTAAGTGCTACTATAGGCAAGTTTAAAACATTTAAAAAGTGTTTAGTAAATAAATTATCACTTATGCATTAAAACAGCAGTTCTACCACTTAACCTAAAACATAAAGCTGTTTTATGAAATCATATCTCTTATTTTCGGTCAAATGGAACGAAATAACTATATTGCATACCTTGCCCCTTTTGTTAAAGGTTTTTGTCCCATATAAAACTAAAGCTATAACTACATTTAATTAATGAAATAATATTTATAAGGAGAATATGAACTAATAGTAGGAATTGAAAAAGTGAGCATAAATCTGTTTAATTTTAGAGAAAATAATCTCTTTTTATGTTAAGTGGGGAAATGTTCTTAAAATCGCCATTTAAATATAAATGAGGGTTATGAACCAGAGTGGTAAACTGTTTGCACAAAGCCGTTCCTCTTACCAGTTGTAGACGTTATTTTAGACGATGTCTCGTCCCGGAATTTAAGCAGAGAAATTCCTCAGTTCATTTAATGAGATAATGAAACAGTGTTTAAGGTTAGAAGCAGATTCCTTGACTTTTCTTCATTTCTGTAAATGTAGCAATGGGTAAACATTTGGAGCTTTATTCTAAACATAATTAAAATTTTTGTAATAAATTACAAATATAATATTATTTAAATTTCCTATTGTTTTTTTATTTACGTTTATAAAAAGTAATCTGTAATTATTTTTCACTGGGTTGACCTACTTTAGTATTTAACGCACCCTGACGGTCAAACGGCTAACTACTTAATATGGAATATTACAGTACTGTTGTATCTCCCTAGTGTCGCTTAAAAAATTATCAAGTTTCACATTTTTACAAAAACAAGGTGTAATTAAGTAAATAGCAACAAGTAAAATAAAAAAGCAATAAACCAATAAAATAAAAAATCTATATGACGATTATTATTTTACGTTTTTGAGTTTTTGGTCACTATTGTGTCATGTTCAATTTACAATATTGCTCATATTTGCGGTTTTGATACAGTCGCGTACCGTGGTATATTAAGTGAAGCAATGGCCATTACGCGGTAAGGGGGGGGGGGAGTAAAAGTGCGATAATAGGGGTCAATATGACTTTTATAAAAGGCTTTCTATTATAACGTTGATTATTAATTCATATTAAGTTAGAGGCTACGCTGTGATAAATGGAAAAGTGAGTAAATAATTTAATACAGCTGAACACCTATATTTGTATAAATAATTATTTCAGAAAAAATGTACATCAGGTGCTAAAACTTATTGCTTATACATTTCTTTTTTAAGATTCAAAAAGTCTTTATGTAAAAGTTTTCACTAACGGAAATGAAAGTCTATTCTGCTGTTCTAGGCAGCAAATTTATTGATTAAGTCGTCAAAAGTAAATTTTTTTAGTTTTACTTTAGCCAATAGTTTCCTTTTCATTTTATGCGGCCTATGCGAGAGATTCTATGTTAATCACCGGCATTTCTTGAATGGGTTTTACCATTTTGACCAGTTAGTACTCCTACAGTCCTGAAACATGAAGCAGATCCAACAAAACAGCTTGTAACTCTATGCCATTCGCTAACCAGTCATATATTATATATGAGGTAGATTGAAAACACCGGATAACCTTCAACAAGATATACATTTATTTTAAAACGACCAAAAAGGGAATTTCTAAAAGAATTTTGAACACACATGCCATTGCGAACAACAAAACACACAGTTCTTGTGTTGTACATCTTAGGGTTTTTATAGAAATTACAATTGTTTGTATTAACTTGGCAAAAAACCACTACTTACTGATTTATTCAGTAGTTGCGTTTCGCACTAGGTCATTGCATTTTTCAATGCTGTGTATTACTGACAAGACTGCTGCTCAGGTGTGTTGTGTTGGTGCGAGTCTGTGGTGTGTTATTGTTCATAGAGTAGTTGTTAATTATGTGCTCAAATATAGTATTTGATTGGGAGTGTGTTTTGTCAATTAGAATGTTTTGTGGATAGTATTTATGGTGTTTATATATCTCATCAATAAAAGCAAAAAACCTAACACAGTAGAAAACTATGAGATATATAAACACCATAAATACTATCCACAACACATTCTAAGTAACAAAACACACTCACAGTCAAACACCATTTTGAGCACATAATTAACAAACTACTCTATGAACAATAACACACCACAGAACAGAAATACACCACAGACTCACACCAACACATCACACCTGAGCAACAGTCTTGTCAGTAATACACATAATTGAAAAATACTCTGACCTAGCGCGAAACGCAACTACTCAATAAATCAGTAAGTAGTCGTTTTTTTTGCCAAGATAATACAAACAAGTGTAACAAGTTTTTTTTATCCACACAAATCTACAAGTATTTATTAAAACACTGTATTACACATGTAATAATATCAAGTGTGCACTAGCATATCAGATGCCAATATGGCGAAATGTGACACTTCCTTTCTCCTACTTTCAATTTTTGAGTTCGGTAGTCGATGGGTTCACTATTATTTCTCTGTCAGATCTCAACAGAATCTAGATTCATTGGCCACTTATTTATTCGGCCTCCCCTCCCACTTCCACTGCCCCTCACCCCCTACTATCTGCGTGCACCGCCCGACTACCCAGGCTGTATGCCTTCAGTTCCAGACAAGAGTAGCAGGGGTGCACAACCCGTGGGCCGCATGCGGTCCCCGACTTATTTTTGTGGCTCGCAGACCACTCTAAAATTTTGCTCTTGAACTTGGAGAAATACTATTTCATTAGGGGAGGCATAAGCTAGTGCAATATTGCTATACTAGTCGTACTATTACATATTGTACATTGTACAACCAAGAATATGATATTGACTTGGCTATGGAAGTGTTTGATGTACTCTGTGTGGGAGTTACCAAGTGTTTTTAAAAATGTCGTGTTTGTTCGCTTGACTTATATTCGTGAGCATGGATTTTTGTTAATATAAATTTAAAAATAGCAACCACAAACATTCAAATAGGAATTGAGCAATATAAAAAGAAAAATAGTGCGAAACTTCCACACAAAAAAATCAGATTACACTGTCAACCAGAAAATTGTTTCATGTTATAAATTTACATATAACACCAACATTACAACACTATAAAGATAATAAAGAAATTGTTTCATGTTTTAAATCCTGATGTAATACCAACATTGCAACACTATAAAGATAATAAAGAAATTGTTTCATGTTTTAAATCCTGATGTAATACCAACATTGCAACACTATAAAGATAATAAAGAAATTGTTTCATGTTTTAAATCCTGATGTAATACCAACATTGCAACACTATAAAGATAATAAAGAAATTGTTTCATGTTATAAATCCATATATAACACCAACATTGCAACACTATAAAGATAATAAATAAATTGTTTCATGTTTTAAATCCTGATGTAATACCAACATTGCAACACTATAAAGATAATAAAGAAATTGTTTCATGCTTTAAATCCATATATAACACCAACATTGCAACACTATAAAGATAATAAAGAAATTGTTTCATGTTTTAAATCCTGATGTAATACCAACATTGCAACACTATAAAGATAATAAAGAAATTGTTTCATGTTTTAAATCCTGATGTAATACCAACATTGCAACACTATAAAGATAATAAAGAAATTGTTTCATGTTTTAAATCCTGATGTAATACCAACATTGGAACACTATAAAGATAATAAAGAAATTGTTTCATGTTTTAAATCCTGATGTAATACCAACATTGCAACACTATAAAGATAATAAAGAAATTGTTTCATGTTTTAAATCCTGATGTAATACCAACATTGCAACACTATAAAGATAATAAAAGATATTGTTTCATGTTTTAAATCCTAATGTAATACCAACATTGCAACACTATAAAGATAATAAAAGATATTGTTTCATGTTTTAAATTTTAATGTAATACCAACATTGCAACACTATTAAAGATAATAAATAAATTGTTTCATGTTTTAAATCCTGATGTAATACCAACATTGCAACACCATAAAGATATTAAAGAAAATTGTTTCGTGTCTTGAATTCTGGTTTAAAATCAACATTGCATTATTATAAAGATAGGAATTATCGACTTCTCATTGTTACAAGCATGCATGCTATTAATTGTATTTTTAAATTGCTTTATGTATAGTATTTATAATATGATTACGATATAAACATGTACATATTTATTATGATTATGATATAAAATGTAGGGCATAATATTTGACAATTTAAGCACAACTAAATAAGACGTATTCCAATTGTTGAATTCGGTAAATTTAAGTCCTGCGCCCTTTGTCGAGAATAATGAGCAGTTAATTGACCTAACGTTCCAAAAACGTTGCACACCCCCTGGTTTAGAGAGTAAAGACTAATTGTTAGGGGGATATAGGGGAAAATGTTACGAAACAGGGAGGTGCTGTTTTTCAGTGCTGCGCATTGTGGTGGAACTTTGACCTTTGTAGTAACCATGAAATCTTTTTACACCATATCGTGAATATTTTTACTCGGGACTATGCTTTCGTTGTATTATAAATACAAAGTACATATTTTAATTAATCGAAGCCTTTTTATAATACAATTCTTCATTAGATTCATCTGATTGCTTGAGAATGCGAGATGGAGACGGTTTCGTTACAAAGTGTCACTGATATAAATCCATATTAAGTGGGTGGATGGGTTCCATATAGAGGACCGTTAGGTTCTAGCCGAACCAACGTTTCTCCCTTAACATCGAAGAATCATAAAAGAGGTTGATTGTTCATTAAAAGCATGCGTCTATAACGTTTAATAACTTGAAGTTATTCGAACACGCGTCTACAATTTTATTAAATATAAATTCACAATTCAGTTACATTTTGGTTTTGAGAAAGTTTTTCATATCTCTCAACGGATCTTGAATATACTCTCCTGCCCTCCCCAAGGTTTCAAAAAAGAAACCTCCTCTACGGCGACATTCCGACTTTCGAAACACTTCGTTGTGGCAGCTATGATTCTCTAATGTTAGGCTTTAGTATGTGCTTGTCACGATCTTCCGACTCAGAAATGTAGTTTTATGTTATGTTTAGACTAAATTGTTTGGAACACATTTCTATTTCTTCTGTTGTCCTGTGTATTTGTTGGTAATGGTCCTATAAACCATATTTCGTTCCCACTTACAAAATAATTGTGTGAAAAAATACTTTCTAGTTTTTAGTTCATAATTTTTGTTTCGCGTGTACCAGTGTTGTTCCCTCTGCAATAATGTATAAAATTTCCTTTCTTTTGCCTCCCCCCTATCTCCCCACCACTTCTTTGTCTCCTCATCTCACCTGTATCTCCTCTCATATCCATTCTACCTCTCTTCCCCTTCTAATCTTTCTTCTGTCCCCTCCTCCTCCCTCTCTTTCCCTCCCTTTCACTTATCTCTGCCCGTATTTTCCTCCTTTGCTATGTCTGTCTTTCCCTCCCTTTCACGTATCTCTGCCTGTATTTTTCTTCTTTGCTATGTCTGTCTTTCCCTCCTTTTCACGTATCTCTGTCTGTATTTTTCTCCTTTGCTATGTCTGTCTTTCCCTCTCTTTCATTTATCTCTGCCTGTATTTTTCTCCTTTGCTATGTCTGTCTATCCCTCCCTTTCATGTATCTTTGCATGTATTTTTTCCTCTGCTATGTCTGTCTTTCCTTTCCTTTCACGTATCTCTGCCTATATTTTTCTCCTTTGCTATGTTTGTCTTTCCCTCCCTTTCACGTATCTCTGCCTGTATTTTTCTAATTTGCTATGTCTGTCTTTCCCTCCCTTTCACGTATCTCTGCCTGTATTTTTCTCCTTTGCTATGTCTGTCTTTCCCTCCTTTTCACTTATCTCTGCCTGTATTTTTCTCCTTTGCTATGTTTGTCTTTCCCTCCCTTTCACGTATCTCTGCCTGTATTTTTCTAATTTACTATGCCTGTCTTTCCCTCCCTTTCACGTATCTCTGCCTGTATTTTTCTCCTTTGCTATGTCTGTCTTTCCCTCCCTTTCACGTATCTTTCCCTGTATTTTTGTCCTTTGCTATGTTTGTCTTTCTCCCTCTTTCACTTATCTCTGCCTGTATTTTTCTCCTTTGCTATCTCTGTCTTTCCCTCCCTTTCATTTATATCTGCCTGTATTTTTCTGCTTTGCTATGTCTGTCTTTCACTCCCTTTCCCTTATCTCTGTCTGTATTTTACTCTCTGTCTTTCTCTCTCTTACACACACGCACGCGCGTGCTTACTCATGCAAGAGTTAAGGCCCCAAAAAGCAAACAAACTATTAAACGATTCAAAAAAGACCCATCAATAAATCTGTCCCAATTAATAACGTTTAAATATTATTTTTACACTTCAAAAGGTCAAAGATAACTATCTAGAAAAGAGTCTTTTGCTCATTAAGATCCTTTTAACTGCTGAGTAACGTTTATTAGGTTCGATTTTCTCACTTTGTGCGTCCTTTCGGTAGAGGGCGTTTAGTCAGCAACGCATTAGGCTGAATTAGCTGTGACGTTTCTAATGTCTAGAATCGGGGCAATAATTAAAGGTTATTGTAGAAAACATTAGGGACTGAAAAAACAAGAACCAATGCAATAAACTTTAATATAAAAGTTTTATGAATGTATTTTATGTACATGAGTAGAAGCAAAATAAACTTCATGTATTCGTCATAGCTTATGTCACAGGTCCACGTGAGAGAGGATAACATTAAAAAAAAATTGTAACAGTTATAACTGGAATTGTTCTGTTAGTATTGGGGTGTCTTCCGTAGGGTCAAATCCACTGGCTTTTTAGGATGCAAAATGGCGTGATAACCTGCTGACTTTCAAACCTTCACAGTTTTTAAATATTTACTTTTCCTCTAAGGCTTTACCGTAAAATAAAAACAAATCTAAATTTTAAGGATATGCCGATGTTTTCAACAAAGATACATAAACTCATTTAAACATCAAAGACTTATCTTTTTCTAGCAACAATTTCACAAACATCTCACCACATTCTCCATACAATAAAAAATGTATCACATCTCAAAACTTTAAAGTGCCATTGAATTTACAAACACTCCAGGCCACAGAATAAAACATTAAATAAAAAATCTTAAAATAAATTACATAAACCCTTTTCCTACAATACTGAAAATCTGTCTTGATGTTTTTGTTTTGTTTTACCTGGGTCTGGGCGCCAAGAACCCGACCATCCCTCATGACAGCCTTCTTCCGTCTCACATGCGCATGCGGTTAGTATCCCTACTATGAGAGAAGGAAACGGGATTGATTGTCCATGTACCAAGTTGATAAGCTCTTTCTATGGGGTATGATAATTAGGAGATAGTGAAAAGAAACAGTACGGTAAGTGTCGCGCTAAGAGCTAGATGTTAAATCCTGCCAAGAAATAACACTGCCAGGAATACCCCCGCAATAGATCATGCAGGAACCCGGAGGGCTTGGATAGCCTTATGCTAAGGTTAAGAAGGGGTATTACCTTGCAAATACCTTGTTAGTGAGGCTATGGTAGGAGTAACATGAAATTCTCCTTCGTCTGACTACTCAGAACTAACATGACATGCACAACCGAAGTAGTACTTCGTTGGGTGCTAAGCTGCGACCCTCTGTATGTGCCCTTGCATCACCTGAAACAGAACTTTGAGGCAGATTAATAGTAGGCCTATGGACATTTTATTTACAACTTTACTATCAGCGCTATTTACAACTTTACTATCAACGCTATTTACAACTTTACTATCAGCACTATTTCCAACTTTACTATCAGCGCTATTTACAACTTTACTATCAGCGCTATTTACAACTTTACTATCAGCACTATTTCCAACTTTACTATCAGCGCTATTTACAACTTTACTATCAGCGCTATTTACAACTTTACTATCTGCGCTATTTACAACTTTACTATCAGCGCTAGGGGGTCAGTAGGGGCATCGGTCGTTAAAATAGTCACTGATCTGCAACGCATTCTAGCGGCCAACATAGACCCAAATGAAACACAAACAATGCAGTAGAAATATTAGGTCTGAGTAAGCTTAAAACATTTATTTAATGTAAGTTGTAAGGTAAGATATTACTAAGTTTCCCCTGATATCTGTTTTTATTCTACCCTCTTTTTATTTTGTCTGTCTCATGGTTTCCTTTGGCTTCAACTAGTCTCTGCCCGTCCTCGGCCATCTTGCCAGCCCAAGGTTAATGCTACAACTAGCAAACAAGCACTCTATTTCCTAAGGTTTTTTGAGCACGCTATCGGAGACGAGGGAATGTGAAATCACGCTTTGGAGACAGAAAGCGTAATCGCACACTCACTCATGCGCACTCACAAAACCCTAGACTCAAAAACTGTACTGGAGTTATGTAAACATAAAGAACAAAAATTTAATATAAAATACTTAAATGAAAGTTTGGATATTCCATACATTGTAAAACGAACTGCTCCGACGGGTAAAAAGGGTTGTTGACCTAGCAAAGGCGTTCCACTTAAATTGTTTGCATCTAATTTCGAAATGGATAAATTTAAATAAATCTCTTTATACAATGCAAAATATACCTGAAATAATGTTTATAAAAAACACACACAGACACACACAGAAACAGACAGACAGACAGACACACACACACACACACACACAGACACACACACACACACACACACACACACACACACACACACACACACACACACACACACACACACACACACACACACACACACACACACACACACACACACACACACACACACACACACACACACACACACACACACACACACACACACACACACACACACACACACACATACACACATACACACACACACACACACACACACAAAATGATTTTAATTTTAATAATTCTTTCTAGAGACTTGTGTTCTAATTTCAAACAGTGAATGACCACGGTGGCCATTACCTTATGTAATTTATGAACATTTCATTCTCTCTTTTGGTTTGATAGTAACTCCCAATAACTGTCAAAATGACGTCACACGAGATAATTTGCAAGTTTATGGTAACGATTCAGAGCCTGGCCGAACAACGCCGACGGTCGTATTTCACTTGAATCGAAGCTAAAATAAATACGAGGTCCCTACGTATAAATCGGTCACCGTATTATAGCCTGCTCTAATAAACACACTGTATTCGTTAACGGTTTGGTTTAAAGGAGTACCTTAATAAATAAATCAATAAGTTCATCATTACGACAATCTAATGTACAATCTACAGAGCTTTTATGATCCTCTTGGTGCGAGGCCGCCACGTGACAGCACACGTGATCAACTATATTTGCTCCTAATGGTTTTCCAGTAATTAGATATGTTTACCTCAATAGTTATTAGTGCAGTACTTTTATTACATTTTTGCAGCCCGTATAAGGTTCACTTTTGGATATCTCAGTCCTTTAATAATCAGCGGGTAGGCACGGCAGGTGGTGGGTAGGTCCGTCGGATATCGAGCACGTTCTTCGGGTGGTGGGTAAGCACTTTGGATAGTGGTTAGGCACTTCCTGTAGATGGTAGACACGTCGGGTATCGAGTAGTATATTCGGGTAGTAGGTAAACACTTTGGATAGTGGTGATGCACTTCGGGTAGTTGGTAGGCACTTCAGGTGTTGGGTAAGCACTTTGGATAGTGGTTAGGCACTTCGGGTAGTGGGTAGGCACTTCCGGTGTTGGGTAAGTACTTTGGATAGTGGTTAGGCCCTTCGGGTAGTGGGTAGGCACTTCCTGTAGAGGGAAGGTATGTCGGGTATCGAGTAGGTTCTTCGTGTGGTGGATAAGCACTTTGGATAGTGGGTAGGCATATGGGTGGGTGGTAAGCACTTTGGATAGTGGGTAGGCATTTGCGTTGGTGGTAGCACTTTGGATAGTGGGTAGGCACATCGGATAGTGGACAAGCACTTTGGATAGTGGGTAGGCATATGGGTGGGTGGTAAGCACTTTGGATAGTGGGTAGGTACTTCAAGCAGTAGGTAGACGTTTCGGGTAAGACACTTATTAACTTGAAATGTTACTATCAGATGTTTTATATAAGTCATTAAATATATTATTTCATGCTTCGATACATTTTACTACAATTAATCTTTAATCTACTTAATATAATCATAATGAATTTCTTATTTTTTCCTATTTTGAAATGAAAACTTCCTAAGACGCGTCTAAATCGTTTTAAGTATCTATTCCAATTAAAGTCTTTAAATAAAATTTTCCAACATCTAATAAAAGTGTTCTAAAACTACGTCCTTTTATTACTAACTGCCTTAGCTGGATTCTGTTGGAAGCACTATTACATTCTTCAAAGCAAGTATGCATTATGTAGGCCACTCCCACTGACATTTTAATCCAATATGACTTGCTGTCCATGTCATGACGATTAACGCTTCACACATGTTGATAGTAGTATTATAAACTGTCTTTAAGACTTTCTGAAACAAACCTTTTCTAACCACACTTAGCGAAACTAGCCACTGACTGTTAGTTACTAGTGCGGTCAAAAACGTAAGAAATCGTCGTTTCTTTCAATCAGCCCTACGACTACCTATTTCTTAAAAAATTTATATATTAGCATGCGTTTGACAAGGTGAGCTTGTCGCTCGGTAGATATTCTCAAACACGTTTATCCCTAGACACGTTTTGGGGTCTTCTTAAACAGAAAATCCCTAACTGAAAAGTCAGATATAAATTTATCAGAATCATATGTTGTACAAGAGATAATTTACAATAATTGACACTATCTAAGAAGTGATTTCAAATAAAGTCGTTAGAAAAATTTTGTATTCAGTAAAGTTTCCAACATCTAATAAAGTTTTTCTATCAACTACATTATCTTATTTTAAAATTTGGTAACTAGATCATATTGAAGCCTCATTCAACTACATTCTTCACATACAGTATTTAATTATGTGTGCTAGTCCTGCTGGCTGTTATATTGTTATTTATTTTTATTATATCACCAATTAAAGCTATATATTATAGCTGTATAAGTAAGTGTATCAAGAAAGGTTATGTTACGATGTAGATAATAATATAAGTTTTAGTTGGTATTTACAGTTTGTGTCAATCTGTGACGTATTGCCGTTTAGAAGATCGAGCTGTTCGTCGCGAACACTATCTACATCAAGTAAGAGCGTAGTTCGTGGTGACGTCACGCTGAAAACTTTCCAAATTACGAACGTCAGTATCAAGGAGGTCGCGAAACTCAAACAACGCCGTCGACAATTCGTCTTGCCTTGTCTTGTGTTTAGCGTCAGCTGGAAGTTACTAAATATAAAATAAAGAGATTTAAGTGCCGGGCGTGACAGTTGTTTATGTTTCTGGAACAGATGCTGTTAATCAAAGTTTATAAAACCGCAGCAAATTTATATTTATTACTTTGAAGGCAATATATTATGATTTATGGAGGACAATGTTTTATCAAAACCACTTTGATTACTTCTTTTGTTACACAATTAGGTAAACGTAAAATATCGATATTCAACGTTCTGTGGGTTTTTTAAGAATCAATTAGGAGAAATATTTATGCGTTTAAACACTAACGGACGCTTTAACATTTGTAAATATAAGTCACGTTAGAAGTGAATCTTTCTGAATCGCTTTTGTGTATCTATCCCTTTCGTTCTATATCTATTTAACTTTATCGAAATAACATTTATACAAGAGGGAATTGTAAAAGAAAGACTCAAGTTACGTCAAATGCTTTGAAGATTTGAGCGCCTATAATATTCTATACTCTACAACAATATGGTTCACAGCCCAACTCTTTTCATACATTGACACTGAGCGAGTGTTTACAGATAATACAACAAATAGCCTTCAACAGCTTTTTTCGTGTCATTTCCTTTATCTCGAATTGGACAGCGTTAAGTAACAATATTGTCTTAGCCTTCAATAAAGAAAGTTTTTTGTGAAAACAATTTCTGGTTTCTATTGACAGGTCCTGCTCCAGACACCTGTCACGGGAACCTGTCTGCTCGATCAGAAAGGTTTCCTTATACACGTCCACTGCACTCATGTTGCACATTAAAGTCTCCATGCGACTTAAGAGAAAGGGTTAATTTATATTTGTGTGTGTTGTGTTTCAAAATTGCATATAAAAATCTGTTATTTTATGCTAATCAGATAGATACATTTCTTTTCAAAGTACATTAAAAATAATATAAAAATTCACAAATAAGGATTTAGTTTCTCACTGAGAGTACAGGCGATCAATGAGGGTAAACTTAATTTTATCTGTGATAACCATTTCAGTTCTTTTCTCCCAAAGTCTATACCATTTATTTCAACATAAAGAGTATCAAATGTAGTCTGTAGAAAAATTAAGTTAAAAACTAAGAAATTTTATTACTTAGTTTGCAGAGGAAAATTCTTACGACAGAAAATTTTTAACTCAGTTTAAAGGCATTCACTTGCTGCATACAGAATATTTATAACAGAGGGAAAAATGTCTTAAATTAGTTTTGAAAATTTTAAACCGAGAGTAAAAACAAATACATCGCTAAAGACTGAAAATTTGTACCAGCACAAAGAGAAATGTTTTCTATTGAGGCAGGCGATTTCTAACTAAGTGGCTTGGACAAATATTGCCGCTCAAGACTGAAGATTTCAACATACGACCAGATGTTACGTTGATGACTTGAAATTTCCAACCCAAATGGACAAATATCGACCCTTAAAATTAAATATTTCAACCAAGAATAAAAAAAAATATTTTTTTAAGATAAGAGATATCCAATTCAGTTTTAGGCGTGTAATATCACTACTTGATACAACATATTTTTAAGTGAGTTATAAAAAGAAAGTCGTCACTTGAAAATAGAATTCCAAACCGTGGTTTAAGAGAAATGGATGTGATAACACAGGAGTTTTACAGATGTTAAATCTATAAATAATGTATATGTGTATATATATTGAACACATATTTACCAAAAACTCACAAATTTTCTTTTATTGATACATTATCGAAATGCACAATTTGTAAATTAAGAACCACAAGATTTAGATTTTGAAAATATACAGCAGACCCGAAAAAAATTATAGTGTTTGAAAAAACTAGTAAACGACGAACATACTACGTGGGAACCATATCGAAAACCTAAATTTATCTAATTAACCCTTATAATAATGAATTGTAACGTTCGAAGTACACACCTAAAGATAGTTTTAACATGTAAATGTAATACACGCCTTGTACTATTCATTCAATAAACATGCGTGTAACCTCTAGTTTCTTTGCAACTAGTGCATTTATGTATTTATTTGAAGCAATCTAGTGCGTTGCCGTTATAAAGCAAGTGCTAAAGCCTTTCTATTTCGTCCCCAGGTTCTGTCAGGGATAATGTAGCCGCAGCGCAGCAAGAGTGCTCCCAGGATTGTTTCACTTCGCGATTGACAGAGAACTTCGCTTTCAGCATTGCCTCGGGGAAATAATGTCTGTAAAGTGGTTCGATCGCGGCCAAATTTGTACCTTCCTTCTACTAACGAGGAGCTTGTACTGTCTGGAGACGGAGCAAACTCAACTCGTCCCTTCCTCCCTCCAACCCCTCCTCCCCACACACACACAAACTTCACTAACACACACACACACACACACACACACGCGCGCGCGCGCGCACACACGCACACACGCACACACACGCACGCGCGCGCGCACACACACACACACACACACACACACAGAAACACATACACACGCGTTCGCATAATAAAACCCTTTATTACAAATTATTACAGTAAAATCATTTTACTGAGGTTTTGTACTTTTCCTAAATAAGGAATAGATTTATTTTAAATAATTAAAACTTCTCAACCACAATTTAATACCTCAAGTATTTCAATTGCAAGATAAACTACTTCAGAATAAAGCTTTGACTTTTTACACATACATATAGATTTTATTTTTTAACACAGTTGAATTTACTTTAATTTATTGACTCCTGTGCACTTGAATATATACATTTTGAAATTGACACAATTTGATAAAAAGACACAATAACACAGGTTTGTGCATTATAGGTGATAGTATATATTTATAAGGGAGTACCTCCTGTATATACATTTTACAACCTGTGGCTGGCTATTTTATAAAATAGTTTGTACCGTTCGAATAAGTGACTGTGCAATACGATAGTTTCGATATATATTTACATATAATGGAATTATTACAGCTGTTGCCACCTCTTCATCCCTCATTTTCAGTTACTTTTGTCATATATTAACGCCTCTTTTAGGTTTTTTGAAATCATTACTACATTGATATCATCAAGCCAACTGCTTCGTGGCCGACCTCCCTTTCATTTCTCAGGAGGAATATACTTAGCCCCTATAGAGGCCAACTGCTTCTTGGCCGATCTCGCTTTCATTTCTCAGGAGGAATCTACTTTAGCCCCTATAGAGGCCAACTGCTTCTTGGCCGACCTCCCTTTCATTTCTCAGGAGGAATCTACTTTAGCCCCTATAGAGGCCAACTGCTTCTTGGCCGACCTCCCTTTCATTTCTCAGGAGGAATCTACTTTAGCCCCTATAGAGGCCAACTGCTTCTTGGCCGACTTCCCTTTCATTTCTCAGGAGGAATCTACTTTAGCCCCTATAGAGACCACCTGTCTTCTGACATTCTCTTTACGGCTTCAAACCATGCTAATTGCCTTCTTTCTATCTCTTAATTTGAATTTTTACTCATTTTCATTTCTTTAGTATTTGTTTATTTATGACCCTTTGAAAAAAATTCAAAAAATAAAATTATATTTTTATATAAAATTAAAAATAGGCATGGGAAATAATGACTACTTAAAATTCATATAACAAAGAAAAATAAATATCCATAGTATAACCACTAAATTGCCCACGATTTATTACTATTTCGATTTTTTTATTGACGGTAATTTATACAAAAGTGTTTAATTACGTGAAATCATTAATTAGCTTTAGCCTTTAGACAGAATTTTTTTTCCTAATCAAAAAGCTGCGGACCCTCGACCATTTATCTACTATTAGAGGGTAGTTTACCGTTAAAATTTAAAGGGTTTGGTTAAGTAATCAGGCAAGTAATTGTGATAAATCTAATGAGCTTTATCTATGGAGTCACACAGGCAAGGCATATCGAGGGAAGTTGGTATTTCAGTTGGAACAACTGTTGAAAACAAAACTTAGATTCTGACCAGAGAAGTTGACCAGACAGCCTTGTGGTTTATAGTGGCAATAAGGATTAAAATGCTGCACTGTTTGTTTCGTGCCACTGGCGGCAGCTGGTTAAGTAAACAAGCGGGTTTCATTTGTCCGAGCCAGAATCATCGGTTTGTTTTTATTTGTGCGTGGACTTGGTCTGTTATTTTTAATTAAAATATATGTTTGTGCTTATTGAATTGTGTAAATCTCAGCAGGCTTATCAAAGTGCTGGAGGCTGTTACCATGGCAACAGCGCTGATCCCGTACAACTCTGTCAGACCTTTTCCTAACTCAAAAGGTTTGTTTCCACTTCGACAACAGTTACGGCAATTCTTGGCAGTTCCCTCATGAACACTGTCCTTAAGTTTTGATTTAACTACCCTTTCCTTATCCTTATTCTTACAAGGGGTTGACAATTCCTTATTACACCAATAGAGAGCAGATCCACCTGAATACATGATCTTACACACGTAATGCCGTAGTTTTTGTACATTATCTACCATGACAAATTTGAACCACCACCTTACTTCGACTATATTGGCAATCTTCAAGTGTCCTTCTAGGAGTTACTAGTCACTTTGGCGTATACACTTGAAATACAAACAATTTTTGTTTTTAAATTGAAGGAGTCAATAACTGACTGTTATTAATTGTCAGGATATTATTAGCCGTCTTAAGGTTCGAAATATTCTTGTTTACAGGAAGCGCTATCCATACACACACACACACACACACACACACACACACACACACACACACACACACACACACACACACACACACACACACACACACACACACACACACACACACACACACACATACATACACAAACACACACATACACACACACACACATACACACACACACACATACATACACAAACACACACACACACACACACACACACACACACACACACACACACACACACACACACACACACACACACACACACACAAACACACACATACACACACACACACACACACACACATACACACTAGCGCGCGCTTGCGCAAACACACACACAATGCTTCTAATTTCCAAGTTAAAATACTGGGTTTAAAGAGTCTTTCTGGTGTTCTAATTTGAAATAGTGAATAACCATAGTGGCCATTATCTTATGAAATTTATGAACATCCCCTCCTCTTTTCTGGTTTGATCGTATCTCCCAATAACTGTTATAATGACGTCACACGAGATAATTTGCAAGTTTATGGTAACGATTCAGAACCTGGCAGAAGAACGGTCGTATTTCACTTGAATCGAAGCTAAAATAAATAAATTCGAGGTCCCTACGAATAAATCGGTCACCGTATTGTAGCCAGCTCTATTAAACACACTGTATTCGAAAACGGTTCGGTTTAGGGGATTACCTTAGTAAATAAATCAATAAGTTAAATATTACAACAATGTTATATACAATTTTGGGTGGAGGATGTTGAGGCTGTCACGTGACCGCCCACGTGATCCACTATATTCGCTCCTAATGGTTTGCCAGTAATTAGACATATGTTTACCTCAATAACTATTAGTGCAGTATCTTCTCTGGAGTTTTTGCAGCATGTATAAGGTTTGGTTTAGTTTTGGATATCTCAGTCGTTTAATGATCAGCGGGTAGTGGGTAGATACTTTTTATAGTGGGTAGGCACGTCAGGTAGTGGGTAGGCACGTCAGGTAGTGAGTAGACACTTTGGTTATCAAGCAGGTTCTTCGGGTGGTGGGTAAGAACTTTACCTGGATGGTGGGTATGTACTTCAGGTGTCAAGTAAGCACTTTAAATCGTGAGTTGGCACGTCAGGTGTTGGGTAAGCAATTTGATGGTGGGTAGGCACTTTAGGTGTATGGTAAGCACTTTAAATAGTGGGTAGGCACGTCAGGTGTTGGGTAAGCACTTTGCAGGTGGGTAGCACTTCGGTGTGTGGTAAGCACTTCAAAATAGTAGGTAGGCATGCCAGGTGTTAAGTAAGCATATTGGGTAGTGGATAGGCACTGCGGGTTGTAGGTAACCACATTGGGTAGTGGATAGGCCTTTCGAGTGTTGGTTAAGCATTTGGGGTAGTGGGTAGGCACTTCGAGTCTTGGGTAACCCCTTTGGATGGTGGGTAGGTACTTCGAGTGTAGGGTAAGCACATTGGGCAGTGGGTAGGTACGTGAATGTGTTATACTGGTTCTGCAAGTGTGGAATGAGGGCCCATCTTCCTAGAGCACATTTACCTGAGACTCTCTCCAGACGAAACACTCTAGAGGTAACCGTAGTACTAAGAGAAGAAGAAGTATACCACGGAGCCGATAAGCAGGTGAAGTTAGGAAAATCCAATACCAATGGGAGCCAGACATTTCAAGGAGACTCGCAAGGAAAGCTGATCAACTCTTGCACGGCGGACCAAAGATCTGGTGTCTTGTAGAGTTTTGTAATAGTAGTAACATTCCAATGTAAGGTATAAGATATGCAAAGAAAGTTGATTGTAAAATCACGTGTTTCTTTGGGCAAACTTCATTGTAGTAAAGTCTTTTTGTAGTTTCAAGGTCACCCAGTATGATTAGGGCCGCCTTCAAGGCGTAGGAAGTGGTTGTGACCGTAGGAAAGAACAAGATCGGGGCATACATAACAATAAGAGAGGATATATGTCGGATTACTGCATCACGTTTCCAGTGAGGTGACCTACTCTTTACGTCGCCGGTTTATAAACTTGGGATTCGTCTCATGACGTTGTTGAAGTATGACGCGTATAGAAAACATTGATTGTATGTTTCACAAGAAAACATTTCGTTGTAATTGAGTTTTAAATTTAATAATTTCGGATTGTGTAAAAACGTTGTAAAAGTAAACCTAATTTAGTATTTGATTGACATAATAGCTGAACTTGTAGTAGTCGATCTAGAAAAATGTGTCAAAAAAGTTCTTGATTGAATGTTATTTATTGAAGTGCATTCGGATATACAATATATATTGTATATTGTTTGTAATGTGTTGGAAAATAATTTTAGATTGTTGAGTGTTGCCTAGCAACCAAAATTTTGAATGAATTCAATTAAATGTCTTACTTTGATGAGATACAAAGTAATATTTTAAGCTATTTTGGCACTTGAAAATTAAATTACATGTTTTAAAATCTAATGGCGCCAAAAACCTTCAAACGTGTACTCAAGAATTTCCCAAAGATCGGATTAGTGGTTTAGTAAAGTATAACGCGTATAAATACAAACATATATACATACATACAAACATTTAGTTTTATATAAATAGATGATAATTATTATTTATTACGAAACACTTGGTTTATATATAAATGTTTACCGCTTCCAATTCCTTTTATTACTTCACACTCTCCCTATATGTATTTATATATCGTGTACAAATTTTCAATCGTTAGTAAAAAATACTTTTTTTTTCATACACTCAAGTTTAAATTAATTTTTTACATTTGTGGTGGATGACACTTAATTAAATTTAATGAAAACATTTTAGTTCTATATTGGAGAAAAACCTTTTATAAAAGGAGCAATGTATGCAATTCAGTTATTTTATCCCATTTGGCTTAAACTAAATGTAAACATGATTTCATAAAACAGCTGGTTTAATGTTATAGGCTATGTGGGTAAAACGCTGTTTTAACGCATAGGTTGTGGTATTTTATTTATATTAATTGTAATTATTTAATCAAAGTAAGTTAAATAAAGTTTTTCTTTGTTGATTAATCTATGAATTGACTTAAAACTTTTGTTATTGTATTCCTCTATTATATTATAAAGAACAAAAATAACAGAAATCTTTTCTTATTCAGATTTCAAGGTCAGAGTACTTGCACGTGCAATTTAGGGCACGTGCCATGTTTTGCTTATTTGATACAACTGTTCACTTTGCCTTGGGTTGAGACATTATTAAGCACCTATTTGTAACTTGCGTGGGGTGCTGTCTGTGGAGAGAAGATTTCGTTTAAAATTAGAAATGCATTTTTCACCAGCTTTCTTATAAACTATCGGTGATTAGTTTTACATATAGAAAAAGTTATGATTATCTTTTGTAATTATACTGGGTAAAAGTATAAAATATAATTTTGATTAATTTCAATAATTGGAGTTAAAATCTTGTTATAGATCCCCCCCCCCACTCACCGATGTCTAATTGAAGTCTTTCACAATCATCTATCTTACATGGATCCGTCATATATATTCATCAACCATCAAACACAATAAATCGTAAAAACAATAAAAAAAACCTATTAAAATTACATATAAAACGATTTTTAAATAGTAACAAATTATGTTTTTAGAAAAACAAGTTATTCTGGATTAATTTAAAATGTTTAGGAAATTTAAAAGCAATTGTGTTTAAAATTAAAATCTAATTTCCCTTCCTTATGTTAGTAAAAAAATGTTTTTGGTAGCTGAAAATATTATTTAAAAACATTTTTATACAGTTTTGGAATAACAGTGCGCCTTTAAAATGTTGTTTCATATATATTTTTGCTTCTCCATGAATTCGTAAAGGCCTCATCGAGGGGAACAAATGGCTCAGGGTAACCCAATAGAGGCAAAGGGTAGGATCTGAATGCTGCAATAGTTTTGTCTCAGAGAGAAATAACATCGTTGAGCGCAGAAAACAAATATATTGTACAGTTTTGTACCATTATGACGGACATTTGTCACTGATACATGGTACACAACATGTACCGTTACTTTTATCAATAACTATGTTCCTTGTGTGGCCTTTCGTCAAGAACTGAACGTAAAGTAGTGAATGTAATACAAGTGTGAAATTGTATAAGATATAGGTGGTTTATACTCGGTCATTGTTGCAGTACTTGACTGAAGAATGAGTTGTAGCGCCATCATATGGTACTATGTAGCTTAACTCTGAGCAAGGGAAGAGAGTAGATGCATCTTTACAAACTTAGTCAAGAGTAGTGATGTTAGAGAAGCCATGACGGCCTCGTCTCCCCACTCTCAGGACTGTGGAGTCTAACTACACACCCCTTCCATATCTAGCACAGTCCATGCATGAAACGATTAGTATTTATGTAGATATCACACGAAAATGTTATTACAGTGAGAAAGTTTCGTAGAAAGTTCTTACAAACACGCAGAAGTATTACAATATGGTGGTAATACCCTGAAAATAAATGTGACCTCTCACTATAACTATTTACAGAACTTTATTCGCTGAAGATATATAGACCAAAGTTGTACTACATCCAATATAGCTACAAAATATCCAGTTATAGTCGGATTTGTTGTTAAAAATACAATAACTAAAGTTTCTTAAGTAATTAAATTCTAAAGTACTAATATTATCCTAAATTGTTTTTAAGCTAAGTAAATAAATTATAATTCAATTGTTAAAAGAAAGAAAATTTTCTATTAAATTATTTTAGTAATAAAGCAATATTTTTAAATTCCAACAAATATGGTTAATTATTTGTGGCTTTATACAAAGCAAATGTACTGCAGGCTTGTACAGACAATTGCGTCTTACAGTTTGTTCTAGCGGCTCTCTGCTGCGCAGTAATAAATCTTGCTAACTGAATCTTTTGTTCCAACACAAACGCGGCTGTGCAACATTTCTGCTGAACGTCTGGCGTTGTTAAACATTTTAGAAAACGAAATATGGCAGTCAGTGGGACTGGTCTACAAAAGTAAATACTTAACTTGAAGAATGCAGTTAATAAAGCCTTTAATAAAATATATTTAAGGTAGTTAAAAATAAAATAATGTAGGTTATATAAAACAATTATTAGATCGTTTTGAATTTTGTAGTCCATTACGTTCGGTGAAACGTAATTAATCACTTTTACATTAGTTTAGTTTACTCATGAGACACTGATGAAGATTGCCACGGAGTGATCGAAAACGTACTGTCTCAGTAAGTTTTTACAAATTTACAAAATTTAAAGTTCGGATAGTCATAATCTAATATAAAAGTGATTAATTATTAGATGTTGAAAAATTTTCTGAGTACAAATTTTGTTTAACGAATTTAATTGAATATATTAATTAAAATTGCCAGGTGCACCTAAAAAAGTCTTCATTACAAAAATTGAAATAAAGATATATAATTCATTATCATTATATTGAAATAAATATTTTACTTTAACAAATTAAAAACAAAATATTTTTTTAGTTACAGGAAATATTGTATAGTAACATTTTTACTTAGTAATTTGCAATAAATAAAGTATCATAACCTACTTTTTAAGAGCTGTTCTGCAACATAACCTATATTATAAAATCAGCTGTTTTATGAAATCATATGTTGCACTTAATTTAAGATAAAATATGAGGTGTGTTACGTGACATGACATGAAATGGTTTTTTTCTAGTGGTAAACATACATCGAATATAATACATGAAGTGTTTTTTATTGCATAAAACAAGTGGAATGTATTTTTGAATGTTTTAAAAGAAAAATTTGAAAAAGTGCTAAAATAGGTGTAATTAGTTTCAGAAGTGTTTTGAAATGAAATTTTTGTACTTTGGTAAGGGTATTATTACAAATCTTTTAAGGTTTTGACATATTTTACCTTATAACATTTTTATGGAATGTATAAATCACCAGTAAAACAAATACTTTACAGCGGCAAAACGTGCCGCTTACGGTGTTACGGAGGGCTGATATACGAGACGCTACTCTTAGATTCATGACTTGCCAGTCACACGTCACACACCTGTTGCTACGGTTTGTAATTTTCTAAACAAGTCGTTCGCGTTTCATTTCTTCAACTTTTGACTTTGCTACACACTTATTATATCAGATCATTAAACAGAATAAACAAGAGTTAAAACAACTCTAAAGACATTTTCCATTTAGGTAAACAAAGAAAAATGTTAATAAATTGAAATATTACTTTCTATTTAATATTTACAATTTATGTAAATATTTATATACATATGACAGAATCACAATATTAAGTGGCAAAATATTTTGTCCAAGTCACGAATCATTATTACAATCAAAATCCCATCGTAAGTAATCCACAAACGGTTTTAGTTAAAATACTTTTCTTTATATGCCTTTCGAAGGAAACATATCCAGCTTTCGGCAAGTTGGCTCAGTGCCAGAGTGATGGATTTTAAATATGTAGTCATATAGTTTAAATCCAACCTAAAAACATCAAACATTTTTGAATTAAAAGATAATGAAATAACATTTGAAAAAAACGACGTGTCATGCACTACAAGTTTTAAAAAATAACTATTTGATCCTTTGTTGATGAATAAAAAGTGTTTTGATTAACTATTGCAAATGTGAACAAGAAATATAAATATATATAAGGAGAGTGTGAACTAATAGGAAGAATTGAAAAAACTGTAGTATTAAGTTAGCACTTATTATCTACCATACCTATGATGTTTTCCATGCAAAATCATTCTTGATCGTTTAAAACTTGCAATAGGTCAAGCAAGTTGACCTGTTTGGTATGTGGGTGAAGCATATAACAAACACGTTATAAAAGGTAATGAGTACATGTAAATAAATACATATATATATATATATATATATTTTATATATATAATAATAAATTACATATATAAATAGTTATGTAGTCAAAAAAGTGTTATATATTAAAAATAATTTTATTATAAATGCTTCTTGCGAAGCCATAAATATTTAATTTTAATTTTAAGAAAAACAACCAATGGGAATTGTGGAGGGGGTAATTTCAAATAATTTATAAAAAATAAAATAATGTCATTAAGAAGTTAATGAGATACTGACATAATATTTATAAACTTCTAAAAGATGTTTCCCCCTTAGTTATGTATTGTTCATTCTAATGTTCTATAGAAATGACGTTGCAACAACACAATTCAGAATGTAACAATGCTGTTTAAGGCTATAACTATACATTACAAATGTATCAAACATTTTACAGTTCATATTGTTGCTTTTCAATTTACTTAAACCAACTTAAGTTGAAAATTTAGCTTAAGGCATTCATAAGTTAGGAATGTAGCGAAAAGATTGATTCATTCTTGTTTCTAAACTTATAATTAAAATTATAAATTCACAATTCTTGTACTTATACCAAAAATATTTTTAAACAAGAATATTTATAAAAATACGCTTTTAAAGATATTTATCAATATATTATAATGACATTAGCGAGAGACTTATTCTACAATCAACAATTGAAACCAGACCCAGTTAAAACATTTGTAAATATTCTTATTTATGAAATGTATTCTGATTATTAAATACATATTTAACGAAGTTAATCTGCAAATCACTATATTACCTATTAAGGGTTTTCCATGAGATTTTTAGAGTCATATCGCAACACTACTGCAGTAAATATAATATTCAGGATATCTTCAGAAGATAAAATTTAAATTAAATTTAAAATAAAAATTAAACCTATAAAATAATACAAGAAAATAAACACAAAGAAAATTATACCTTATTTGTATTAACTTGGAACAAAAACAAAGTAGTTGTTAATTATGTGCTTAACTTCAACAATTATACTATGAACAATAACACACCACAGAACAGAAATACACCACAGACTCACACCAACACAACACACCTGATCAATAGTCTTGTCAGTGACTCACAGCAATGAATAATGCGCTGACCTAGTGCAAAACGCGTCTGCTGAATAAATCAGTAAGTAGTGGTTTGTTTGCCAAGTTGATAACAAAACCTCAAGATGTACAGTACAAACTATAAAGAAAATATAAAATACAAAACTTAACGTTAAACACAAGAACAAGTTTACAAGGCCTTTGCAATGGGTTCACCGTTATTCTTTATAAGAAGTTTATTTAGCAGGAATAGTTTTAAAAAAATTCAGTAGAGTAAAAATAAACATAATTACAGAAAACTGACCCAGATAGTAGGAAATGTTTTTTTTCTAAAATTGTTTAAAAACTACTTTCATAGATAATATATTAACAAATATACAATTTTGATGACTTAGGTTGTTATTTATAAGATAGATTACACACTCATTTACTATAATAAACTCTAATTAATAAACATATTTAGACTAGTTGTGGTAGGCAAAACTAATTTAATATATGCCGGAGTACGTTTACACCGACAGTTATAAACCTTATCAAATAAATGTTTTGCTTACACCAGCAACAGATCTATACTCCCACTATGTAGCACTAGCTAACTCCTTTTGTTTTCATCACGTGCCTAACCATTTCTTCAGAAACCTTGGAAAGACCCATACTCGACGTTTACATTCATTTATACTTTCTAATTTCGGTGTGGTCCCTACATAATGTTTTCACAATATCCTTTTAATTTAAAATAAAGAAACTAACTCAGCCTACGAGCATTAAAACTGCTGTTGTATGAAACCATACGTGTTATCACATAGTTTAATCAAATATGTCTATGCGATGATTCTGGAAATATAGGAAATTGCATGAGAAAATGATTTAAACATAATTTTGAAATAACTCTGAGGGAAGTCGGAACAGCTGTTAGCATTAACAATCATATCCGACGTATGGCGCAAATACTCGTGACTCTTTGGATTGTTACGCTTTCTTGTAAATGACATGTTCTAACAAATTACTCCCGTGTAAATAGTTTTATATATGTTTCGTTGTAGAAATGTCACTTTTAAATGTCATCAAACAAATTTATATCCATAGAAATAAATAACAAAAAGCGAGCCAGAATCACTAAACTGCACGTAAACTAGACTCGAAAGATATTTAATACAAATAAATCAGTTTTCGAGTATTGCTTTCCTTATACGAGGAAACTATATTAGTGGCCAACCTTGTTTGTTTGTCCCCGGAGCCACATTCGTCGGGTGTTTCTATTGCTGTGCGTTATGAGCAGCAGATGTCGAGCTCATCGCTATACGAGGCCGTGTTCATTGGTTTATGAGCTGGCAATAAATATCGATCCGCTCGTTACGAGTTCCGCAGGGAGACCAAAACAATGCTCTCGCGCCTCGCGGGTGACGTTTGTTTATGGCGCGTATTAAAGTCGATTATTCCTAAAACAAGGCAATTTGGTGGTAGCCTATGACAGATCCCCAGAGTGTAGACAGTGCCCAGCCTAACATTGTAACTTCAAATCACATTATTGTTGATCCCGTAACTCTGATAGTACTTTTCAAATGGATCTGGGGTGAACCAAAACAAACGACAGCTAGATTGCTGTTTTTTTCAAGGCTTAGATAAAAAATAAAATATAACAAAAAGTACAGAACAAAAAATTAAAAAAAAATCAACATAGAAAAATTCACTATTGGCTAGTCTTAAAATCCACGTCCGAAATAACTATCACAAATGAAAAATGAAAGGTAAATTATATAAAAAACACTAATATAAATCCAACCCTGTCATACCGTTTGTATACAGCCAATTTAATCAGTGGATTCAAGATGATTACATCAAGAAACGTTAATATAAACAATTTAAAAAAATCATACTTCGGTCAACAAAGAAATATTTGTTTTCAGTCACTTTTTTCATTAAATAATTAAGAAAATATAAACCTGTTATGTTAAGGTTAGTAAGTTTAAAGTAACATAACCTATGCGTAAAACAGCTGTTCTACCACCTAACCTATAACATAAAACAGCTGTTCTACCACATTACCTATAACATAAAACAGCTGTTCTACCACATAACCTGTTTTATGCTATCACTTATTTTAAGCCAAATGGGATAAACAACTATATTGCATACCTTTCCCCTATTGTGAAAAGTTGTTCGTCCATTTAAAACTAAAATAATTCATTAAATTTACCTAATGAATTAAAATCTGAAAAAAACTGTATTAATATCAGATGACATCCACTACAAGTGTAAAAAAATATGTTTGAACTTGAGCGGATGAATAAAAGTTTTAGTAACTATTATTGAAATTTTGAACAAGATATATACAAGAGTATATATACATATATATATATATATATATATATATATATATATATATATATATATATATATATACAATTGAATTATAAATTCAATTATAATTCTTGTATTTGTATTTTGACTTATGTTCTTTATTAATACACAAGATTACATATTGCGATATATATATATATGATAACTTAAAAAGTTTGGAAATAATATTAATTTCTATAAAACTCAAAATAGTGAACTCAAAATCTCACAAAAAAATAGTTTTTAATAAACACACACACACAACAAACTAGTTCCGGCGACGATGTCGCCTTCCTCAGTGCTTGGTTACTACGTGTAGCCAAGCACTGAGGAAGGCGACATCGCCGCCGAAACTAGTTTGTTGTGTGTGTATTTATTAAAGACTAACTTTTGTGAGATTTTGAGTCCACTACTTTGACTTTTACCTTTGTGAATAGTTCTCACTGGCTATGCTCTAATTAACTAAATAATTTCTATGTTACAAATATTTGTTATAGCCTTTTATTTTTAGTGTTACTTTCACGTTGGAAGATACACAATTTTGAGGTTAACCATTGAAAAACAGGAGAATGTTAGTTTAAAAAAATATTTTTCTTGTAGACTTTAATTCTTAAAATTGTTTAGATGTCATATCAGATCTAGGTTTGAGCAGAAAAAGTAGCTGTAGACAAGGTGCTATAATGAAATACGATTTCTGACTCCCTAGTAGACAATTTTATTTATTTTTAGTCAAATCTTTGCCGTTTAAAAAACATTAATAAATCGAAAACCCGTATAACAAAAACTAAACACCACTGAGGGAAGGGAGTTGTGTGTTAAAACCTACTCCAATAAATAGTTAAAGTCGACTAGTAAAGTAATTTTAAAATTATCTGAAACATCATTAGATGACAACGAATAAAAAATAACTCAGATTGATTGTTATGAGTTTATACCGGTAAAATTCAACCCTATTCTACGACACGTTACTTGTAATATTCGTTACAAGATGCGAAGAGGTTATGTAGCAGACGGATTCTGATGGATTAGAGAGAGTTACGCCTCTGTTTAGGTTGACTCAATTTTAATCCACAAAAATTAACAAAATGGATCTTTTATATTATAAAACACTCGTTCACATTTTTATGTCTTATAAAAATGTCTCGGTATTTTTGAATTTTATTAATATAGTATGCATCTATAATATCTAATAATGGCTCGAATTACTAAGCGAAGTATTTCTCTCTGCTAGTCAAATAACACACAGAAGCTTCTACTGATTGATAAAAACAGTATTGCCAACCTGGCCACCCTTATTAACGTATTGTTAAAAAAGTAGGGAAAACAGAAAAACTAAAGTAATGATTAGGCAAACGTTTATACATTTGTCAAACACTAGGGATGATAGTTGCTACTAAATAAATGCCAATAATGTCTACCCTTAGGCTTAATTTAATATGCAATGCATGATCTATGCATATTTATTTTCTACATGCAGATTTTATTCAAAATTTTTCAACAAGTATTACATGCAAATAAAATATAGCTTTGTTTTGTTTATTAAATATCGTTGTAGCTTGTTTTTACAATTCTTACCATTAGTTCACCCTCTCCCTATAACATATCCCTATAATCGTTAATAAAATACTTTATATTCATCTACTCAAGTTGAAATAAATCTTGTAGATTTTTACTCAAATTTAAAATACTCAATTTTTTAAAATATTGTAGAGGTATGAATTGATGTTAACACAGTTTATACAACTATTAAACCATTAATTGAATTTAAATAAATAATATTAGTTTTAAATGGATAAAGAGATTTCATAAAAGGGGCAAGATATGTAATATATTTATTTAGTCCCATTTGGCTTGAAATAAGTGATGAAAAATTACCAACAGCTAATTTTATGTTATAGGTTACCTGTTAGAACAGATGTTTTAACGCATAGGTTATACTACTTTATTTATATTGTTTGTAAAAATTTAATTAAAAGAATTAAAATAAACTTCTTTTCGTTTACTTAAGTAGGGATTGACTTTAAAAACATTTCCTTTGTATTACTTTTTATTTACTGTTTATTTTTATTACTGTTTTAAGTTTT
Organism: Prosapia bicincta; assembly: GCA_036971475.1. Classification (NCBI taxonomy): domain Eukaryota; kingdom Metazoa; phylum Arthropoda; class Insecta; order Hemiptera; family Cercopidae; genus Prosapia; species Prosapia bicincta. The sequence continues at coordinate 254,240,665 of JBAIZL010000001.1, read as the reverse complement.
GTTATGAAAAACAAATATAGTAATAGTAGAATGCCTTTGAAAATGATAAGATTGTCAATTAAACGCCGCTTCTACCCATCGCCGAATGTGAGAACTATTTTATAATCAATTCTAGTAAAGAATTCAACTTTTAGTTGTTCGAGTTTCTTAATAGGATATAGTAGGGTCTAACTCTTTAACGTGATCGGTAGAGCTAACTCAATTATTACTTATGAAGGGGGCTGACAGGATTGTATTTATTAGTCAGGATTAAGAAAGGGGTGGGGGGGTGAAACATCTTAAGTAGAAACACAGGATAATTGTCACGTGTGCAGGATTAAGTTGCTGTATTGGCTTCATGGGGCTTCACATTCGCGTGTGGAACAAAAAGATGTGAGGGTGGATAAAAACATAGTCCTTGAAGCTGATCGCCAGTTAAATCTGCTCTCTAACGGAGAGAAAGAGAAGTACACAGCTCCAAGTGTAACTTAAGGACTTATTATAATTTCGGTTTAGGTTAGTTGTGTTAGTATACTCCATTCAGACTAAAAATGCATTTAGTAAAAAGCTAACTTTTATGACTGTGATAAAACTTTTGTACGTCACTATTGTGAAGTATTCTCCGGTTACGTTGCCGTAGCATTACTCATGCAATGCAATAACGTTCCAAGGATGCAACGCTCGGCGCGTAGCAGTAGCTGCAACGTTGCCACGTCCTTCTCCTGCAAACTTTTACAGCTTGGGGAAATATTTCTCGTCACAGTCTTCATTTCGTAATGTAAATAATAGCAGGTGTAAGTAGAGCATGGCTGGAAGAAAACTTGTGTTTTAGTTTAACAAATCCACGTTGGAAATAAAATTTAAAAGCATAATATATTTCTGACACTGTTTGGTCTACAAACACTGGAAAATGTACTAAATCTCCCAATAACTCCCGTAACAAACGTTTGGAGGTTGCAGTTTGGCGGCTTATAAAATATAAACTATATTACAAATTTCCAGAAGATAAAAAAAACAAATCTTCAGTCTCTTGTACTTTGGTTGATATTATTTTTTTTAAAAAGTTGAACACTATTTACATATTTATCTTGGAGCATAAGTGAAAAAAGAACGGTTTTTGCAACCTGTAAGAAAAACTTGAAAATTAAAAGTTCGAAAATATAAAATGTGTTGTTGTCTGTAAGAACTAAATGTGACCGCAAGGAAGGTTTATAAATATAATTTAGCAGTCATAAAAAATTGTTTTTCTTTCAAGAAAAGCAACTTTTGTTCAACAACTTTTCTAAGAAACATTGCAATCATAGACTTCCTTCTTCCCTATTTCATGGTTATCTGATGCGTCTTGAGTTATCTTAGCATCGGTGATGAAACCATCACAATCAGTCATATACTGGTCGGTTGCTGTGGTTTGACTAAAGTTCGTGAATGTTTTAATTTACAAGGTAGTCTAAAGGTTGTACTGAAGGATGATGCAGGATGAATCTTGTGCCACTTGGATATATTACCTAAAATTTGTATACGTAAACTATTATACATAAATAACTATTTATTTGGGATTATGTGTTGCTTATAGGTGTAGATTTATGTCGTAATTATTTAGAAACATTTCATTTATATTTATTTTTATATTTATTAGGCGTTAATAACCTATTGTTATATATTTATTACTATTCTATCATTGTTATAGCGTTAATTATTGTTGTATCGTTATTTACTGTTATATAATTATTGTTATACTTCGCTACTATTTATATATTATTAATTGTTAAATATTTATTTCATATTATTTTCATAAATATATTTTACTTAAATTTCATTCTTTTAGACATTGCCGACATTGCTTGGTGATGATGACGAAAATGAGGGAAACGTATAGTACTTCTTCTAATGAAGCTACACTAGGCGTATAATATAGACATACACAAACTAATAGCTTTCAGCGTATTATCGCTACAAGTTTCGATAATAGATATTTAAGTAATATTCAGAAATAGGTTACCGATTTATATTGGCCAGTGGTGATAAGTTTTTCAAATAAAAATTTACGTTTTAAAAATAAATTTAAAAATTGAGTAGATTATTTAAAAAATAGGAAATAAAATTACCTAAAACTTTTAAATTACAGTATTTATAAAACTGTTTGAAATATTAAAGCACTTTAAAGTAGTATTTTTTTTTAATATTTTCATTTGAAATTTAGAATAACGTCGGTGAGTTCTCCAATTTTTATTACTCAACTTATGTAGTTTACTTAAGGAAAGATATCACTGAAGTAATTAAGACATTTGTAGAACAACTATCAAAATAGTTATGACTTGATTACAAAACTTGATAATATTATGTATCATTAAAGATTGAACACCAAATTAATAAATTGTTAAACATAGGATGCTAATAGACGAGGAATGCAATGAGGTGTAATATGGAAGCAGATTTATAACACTTTTCTGATGGCATTGTAGAGTTTTAGCAGATGATGATTACTCACGTCCAGCAGAGTGTCACAACAATCACAAAGGTTTCAACTGTTGAATCTAGAAATGGTGACCAAAATGAGTCAATACAACCTGTTTTCGTGAAGATCAGCCACTAGTTGGGAACTGGTAGTGTGATGACGTACTGAATGAGAAATATAAGCCTAAGTAATCTTACATATAAACAGATGAAACTGAATTTAAATGCGATGGAATAAACAACTTAAAGTTTTTAGCTTTATTGAAGATTGAGGATGCTTGGGGAGAATAGCAAAACGGCTTGTTAAAGAGGAAGCTAAGATACAGAAGTCTGCAATGCATTGGATCGTGGTCCGTCTTGTCTATGGTCAAGATAGACTGCCTTATATAACAAATGGGTTTGCAAAGTTTAATTTAGTATTATTCAGACATGGCGAGAAAGAGTACATTTGCTTCTAGCTGTTCTTGATGGACGAGAGAAATGCAGGGAGGTCGTTGGTTATTTGCTGAAAGGTATGATGCAAGCTGGAGAAAGAGGTATGCCGATGGTGAAGATTGGATAAAGGGGTGGAATAAAGACAATCTTTAGATGTGAATAAAGGGAGGATGTCTTTGCAATAAAGAAGAGATTTTCGTCAAGCATAAGATGGAAATAAAAGAATTGATACAAGTTTTGTGTCTTGTTTGTTAGAATTGATTTTATTTATAATCTTGTACCTCACTACTAACCTCCTTAGACTATAACCTTGCAGATTTCACACTACTCCTGGTGGTTCTTCATCTCCTAATCTCATATGCTCCTCTTTACCCCTGATTCTTCCTAATGTCTTAAATATCGTATTCCCATCATTACCTCTGACGGCTCTTCAGCCCCTCTTATACCGTATGCGTCAAAATAAACAGTATTGAAACTGAATCAGCTATAGTCACCTTCAGATTAGTAATTCTTGATCGTTTCATAGGAAACCTCAAGAAATACTGTTGTGGCCGAAACCAGCCTTTTCGTTCACAAAGGTTCTAGCAAGATTTCAAACCAGCCACACTGCCTTCAAACACTGCCAACGCTAAACAACATGGCTTTCCTTCAAGAAACCTTTGACAACCGCCTCGTCAACCTTAGAACTAGCTTTCCCAGACCCCTCCTCGATCTTACAGCACCTGACGCCTACGTCTGGGGAATGACGAAAGAGACGATTTTCCGTGATGACCCGCCAGGACACATCGTCCAACTACAGGAAAAAATTACTCTGTATAACGAGCATGAAACAAATCCTCTTCACCATAAAATGCAAAACCTTCAAGAACACTACGAGGGTTACCCCAAACAAGACGGAGGTCATATATGACTGTTCTATGGAACATAGACTTGACATGTTATGTCTAATATATGACATGTACTATAGAACATATTTAGACCCAAGTCCGACCAAACCCACCCAACCACACACACACACACACACACACACACACACACACACACACACACACACACACACACACACACACACACACACACACACACACACACACACACACACACACACACACACACACACACACACACACACACACACACACACACACACACACACACACACACACACACACACACACACACACACACACACACACACACACACACTCAAAAGCACACACGCACACACACACACACACACACGCTCAAACACGCATATATATATTTATGTGTGTGTGTGTGTGTGTGTGCGTGTGTGTGTCTTAGGTTGAAAAAAAAAGTAAAGTAGAACCAATTTGTATCCGTATAATTAGAAAAGATCAAAGACAACACGTTTTCTCTTACAACCTTGACAAGAAAAACTCTTGTTTTGCTCCTAAAGGCATGCCACCTCATGTTCACATATTTACAGTATTCGCGTCAAACGCCAGGCTAAGACGAATTACGTGCGTGGAAACCCAAATACTATGCAATTAAACTAACTCAGCACTATACGCAAGGTCTACTCGAGCTGATTGTAGTTACATTTCTAATCTAACTACGACTCCTTTAATTTACGATCACCAAAATCATTTACATTTCTTTGCAAAACATTTTATAATTTTATAGGATTGAATATTGTCGATATTAAGTTGCAGGTTTGGCTGAGTTGTATGCAATCAGGATGTTATTCGGAATAAAAACAAACCTCTGTTCATAGTAATTAAAATTTAGAATATTCCATTGTTGACAATGTTTGATATATACATCTTTTTCCCAACCTTGGTCTAAGCAGAGCGGAACCACAATACCATCAATGGATAATCCGCAGTACGGCTTTTGGATAATCTGTTCCTTACCCAATCTGAAAACAAATTTATTTATGTAGACCTAATTATATAAGGTTTGTACAAAAATGTTTAATTCATTTCTTTAATGCATTCAAGAGAGTTTAATGAGACATCCGAAGGGTGACACACGTTAGCACATGGAACCCACAGTTGGGTTAGCATACTGGGAGCTATTTAACAATGGATTGGAATGAAAAATAGGCCAAGGGAAAATCCAACGAGTCATTAAGTGAACGAGAAACTAACGCACGATGAAAATATATGCGGAGACACGTTCACATTGTATCAAACGAAGAAAGATTATGGGAAAAATAAATCAGATAATAGAAGAATTTCGAGAGGCAAAATTGCGTTACAACCCGGCACGCAGCTCCCCCCCTGCTCAGTCATTGTACATTTATTATACGTATGACAGCTACTTTAGAAGTAACAAAGCTCTGGCTGTAAACATAATCTCTAAAAATATCATCTTAAAGGCACATTTCTTTTAAAGTACCTCAAAGAAACCAATAATATCATTCTAAAATGATATGTAGTGTTATAGATCATGCTCAAGAAATGGATTAAAATTCGTAAATTTCAAAAGTTGTCCTAAGAAGAAGTAACCTAAAATAAATATTAGTCGATAAATAAGTCACAAGTAACTATCGAAGAATCAGCACAAAGTATAATTAAAGGAATAACGTAAGCATAAGTATAGAGGAAAGAGTAACTCATAAGTGAGTATATCTGAAGGGGTAACTTATACGTTATACTAAATGAGTAATGTGTGAGTATAAGTAAGGAGGAACTCATAATTAGTTATAATTGAAAACTGTAAACTATCAATTATATAAAAGTTACTAAAAGGGTAGATTATAAATAACGGAGTGAGATATAGGTAAATTTAAATAAAGAAGGTACATATATATATATATATATATATATATATTTAAAGGAGTAATGTATAAACAAGTATAGATGAAAGAGTAAGTCATAAGTAATGAAAAAATGGCTACCTGAAAAATGTAAGACAGTCATATATATATATATATATATATATATATATATATATATATATATATATGTGTGTGTGTGTGTGTGTGTGTGTGTGTGTGTGTGTGTGTGTGTGTGTGTGTGTGTGTGTGTGTGTGTGTGTGTGTGTGTGTGTGTGTGTGTGTGTGTGTGTGTGTGTGTGTGTGTGTGTGTGTGTGTGTGTGTGTGTGTGTAGCGCTGAAAGGGTAGATTAGATGTAACGAAGTAAGATGTAAATAGTTTTAAATAAATGAAATATATATAAATAGGCATAAATGAAAGAGTAATGTATAGATAAGTATAGATTATGGAGTAAGAAGTGAACATAGATGAATGGGAAACTATACGTAAGTATTATAGTATAAGACCCTATAAGAAGGATTAATGTGAAGATGAAGCATAACTCTAGCTGAAACCTGTTGCTACTCTTTATATTCTGCCACATCGTTTCAACCTGGTAGTATTTCCTAATGTGGATTTTCTGTATAAACATGTTTAAGTTATCCTATATTTCTTTCAATATAAATAGTTTTGAGTATTTATATAGAACGTGCGTTTTTCTACATAATTAACAATTTATTATTAAAAATGTTTTTGTAAACTATTATATGTTTACAATTGTTATTCGATTTTATCGTTCACTGTTTGTTTTCTTCCATTGCTGGCTTTCTGTTTAGCAATTTACTATGTTTCTAACTTGTAAACGTTCTCGTTGCTTCTGCCTATAGTTATTTACATTAAGTAATTTCCAATCTAAGGAATTGCTTTCAGAAGCATCCATTTGTATCGCGCTGCACAGAGGCAACAAGATGGCGCGTGGCAGTTATTAACGATGACGTGGACTCTGAGCGTAGCTTTTGCAATCAATTACTCTGCAAGATTAACAGAGCCTGGTACCCTCGCCTGTCCGACACTTTCGCGCCTTGAGAGTTTGTCGAAAGTTAAATATAACGCTTCCTACAATGTGGGGCGGTTTTTATTAAATTGTTAGAAAAACAATTATTGCTCTATAATGGATCTCAATTGCGCTTCTTCACTTAAAAAGTATATTTGCAAAAACTGTGCATTTGCTTCACGATCAAATTACCTTGTAGAGGGTAGATTTGGCTTTAAACTTTAAATGTTGATAGGGAATCGTCTTCAACAACCTGTTTGGCACTGAAGGATGACATTTGATCCAGTCACCATTATAAACTCACACAAAATAAGGCTATTTATACAAATTTGTGACGTCAGCACTGGGTTTGGGTTTTCATTGCATCCCACCTACTTATTAGTAACTTATGTTTAGGCTAAGTATGATTTATGTTTGGGTGGTGTTTATTTATAAATTAATTTGGTTTGTTATTGATCTATTTTATTATATTTAAGGTTTACGTATATAGACAATACTATAATAAAATAACAGTATTTAATACAGTTATTATTAAAACTCATAAATAAAACGTGTATTTAAACAAATCTATAACACTTTCACTAACTTACTTCCTTAATATAAAAGTAACCATTTTTACTAATTAAAATCTTAAAAACCATAAGAAGAATCAGCGAATCCATCTCAGTTTGGTACAATGTATAACACCATGGCCCAACAAACATTTCCGAGTAAATTCTTCTGGTGTATTACGCACGATGTAAGCAAAGATAGGAAGAATGCAGACAACGTCACACAATAGGAATCATGGCATGGAAATTGCAAGGAAATTCGCTTCTTATTTTACCACTTAATATTGTGATTCTGTTATATGTGTATACACATTTATATTAATTGTAATTATAAAATAAAAAGTAACTAAAATACAATTTCAGTAGGAGTTTAATTTAAAAATTTTATTTTTATATTACTTGTTCTAAGAATTAACTTGTTTAGAATACAATTCAATCTTACATCATAACAGATGAATGATTTGTTCGTTTATTCAATGAAATAACTGGTCCCAGAGTGAATGCGTTACACATGCAGATCTGAATGAGTAGAGGCAGTTGCTTCCAAATGGCGGTTGAAAGTTTGGCCGTTTTTCATTTTACAAAACAGATTATTGTAATAAAAAGATGGGACCGATCATGTTTTCGTTTTTATATTCATTACCATAATATTTGTAATAAAAAAGCGTACTATAAGTGTCACAAACTATAAATAGTAGTTAGCATTATTAAAATAACAAACATAACTTCAAATTACAATCCCCCTTAAGCCGTATAAATTTATTATTTCGTAATACAACCAATTTGATTATAAAAATAAATTAGGTTAGCTAACGTAGCAAACAATCAAGTACGTGTTGAATTCGTAGGAGGTATGTAGTTGCAAGTACGAGAAAGATGGAAGCCATCCTGAACGGTTGGTTATTGTGCAATCGGTTGGTTATTGAAGGAAAATTAAAATTTCTCCGTTGCAACCCTGACTGTTCCAACTGGATACTTTTAGCTATTTTAACGATATGTAATATAGTGTGGCATAGTATCTCAGTCCGTGAGGTATTTCTTGATAAAAGAGTAGTTTTTCGTTTCTTCAACATTTCTTAGTTTACAATAAAAAACTTTTATTTTTATAACTAAACCTACAATATCGTGTTATAATCGTGTTTTCATATATCTTTACAGTAATTGGTATAGTATTCTGTGGTAATGTTTAAAGAATTACTTGATAAATAAATGTGCTTGTAAAGTGAGATTAGTTTGTAGCGCGAGTAACAAACACTAATCATTATGTTTTGCAGGATTTAAAAAAAAGGTTTTGCTTTTTTAAAATGCATTTTTGAGTATTATGTATAAAAAGTAATAGAAACCAACAAAAATCCAAGATTTTGTCAAGAACTGAATTACCCAAATTATAAAAAAAACAATTTAAAGAGATGAATTTTCTTTAAAACCGATTTATTATTCTTGGAATGTCAGATACAATTATATATCTGTTATTTCTTCAATTTAAAACTGACGTTTATGAAAGGTTGTTTATACCCGAAAAAGCGTCCTTAAAATAAAGAGATATAAAATATATTCAAAAATCTTGAAAACAAATTTTATAAAGAAGTAAAACAGACTGACGTAAAAGGGAGTCGGCCCTTCCTCTTCTTTGTAACGAAGTGAAGGGAAAATGATGCAATTAGAATTGAGAAGCGGTTAGGAGATCGGGAGTAAGTGTTGGAAATAAAATCTCTCGACGAAGCACTCTCGAACTAAATAATTTTCATAAAAGAGGGAAGGTATTCAAACGTTACTTCATAGAAAATGAGAAAATTACATGTACTCACAATCATTTGGGGAAAATAAGGTCCACATAGGCAAGTAAGTAAAAATGTTATATCGATATTGCTACTGTATCGGAGATTTAGGTGATTGAAAAAGAAGTTTCTTGAGAATAAGGGATTTGAAAGATGGTATGTAAATAGACTCTACAAGTTAAATTAAGTTAAAGGAATACATGATTAAAGTGAGTCGACGACTATTGAGAAATGGAAAGTAAGATTGGATAAAGTGTAAACAAAAGGAAACGCACGATGCAGCGTGAAATCCGGAGAACAGCTGAGGAAACTGTACAAGATAACCGTAGTACCTTTATTTATAAATATAGGAATTTAAAACGTATAATGATTCTAAACCTTACAATTATACGAACGATTTAAAGTTAGCTAAGGAATTAACAGTTATATTTGGAGAGTATCGTTCTATGAAGCACATATCTGAAAGTAAATGCAAGCGAAACGGTAGGAAGCGAAGTCATCGCCAAGAATTTCTACGACGTTGCGTAACAATAAGGAGATAATTAAATTGCCTTGATAATTTCTGAATTGTAAAATAACCTTTAATGCTAACAGTTGTTTCTGTATTCCCTTAGAGGTTGCTTGAAGGTTATGTTTAAATCTGTATTAGAAATGTCGTATATTAGATTCGATTAGGGGATGCATATGATTTTATAAAACACCAGTTCTTATTGGTAGGTTATACTGAGATATACAATGGAAATTAGCAGTAAGGTGAAATGTAGCTCTAAGAAAAACTATATTATTTTCTATATTAGAAAATATAACTATTAAATTAGCTGTAGTATATAGTGTTATTATACTATTAATCTACTAAAAAATAAGATAGTTCTTTTTAGATAAAGTTATATATGGTTACATAATACAATAACTTGTTATGCCCTAAGCTCTTTAATATTTAAATTCCTCATTACACTTTTGCTATTACTTGCGACCAGACCTTTTGTTAACTGAATGTTGTTAAATTGTTAACTTACACTTGGAGAAAACGTTTTCGTCTTACGACTTCTTCAGCCTCGTCATAAGAAGTCGTAAGACGAAAACGTTTCCTCCAAGTGTAAGTTAACAATTTAACAACTTTTAGTAAACAAAAAGTCTGGTCGCAAGTGATAGCAAAGGTATAATAAGAATTAATAATCAGCTCGTCATGAATACCAACAAGATTCCGATAATAAAATTCCTATTTAAATAGGGCATATTAATTAAGGCATGTTAATAACTACGTCCCAATAACAAAATTTAAAAATATATAAATATGATACATTTTAAAATTTTTTTTATATATGTAAGGCAATTATATAAAATACGGTCTGTGTACCCCGTTCTGTGTTTTATATATTTTACGCCTGTTTAAGGTCATTACAATATAAAAGAAATATTTATGGAAAATGAAGTGTTAAAAATTATTTTTATGTTATGTAACATTTTTTTAACACTATAACTATATGAAGCAACTGTGGCGTAATGTTTATTTTTAAATAAATAAAACCTCTAAAACACAAATAACATTTTATTTAAACCTTATGTACATTTCGATTGCCCAGCAATCATCTTCAGAGGTATTTAAAAAATACAACTAACTTTAAACAACATAATACAACAAATATATAGGCTTCAACCGGCAACTACTTCGCCCTTATTTAAAAAACTAGTACGACCAATCACGTTGCAGTAAATTCCCCCTCTATAACTTGGTCCGGTCTTCCCCCTCTCATGGTGAAGAGTTACCGTTACAACTATTTCAATTTTACTAAAAAACAATATTCCTTATTAACAAAGTTTTAACTATCTCCTAATTAATGAATATAACTGAGATTTAGGGATAGGCCCTTTATCACAATTTAATAAATTATTTTCGTCATATTTGTGAATATACAAACTTTCAAAACTATTCAAAAGATCTTTTGAAATAACATTTTTCAACTCTTCACCATGAGTAACTCTTCACCATGAGAGAGGGAAGACCGGACCAAGTTGTAGAGGGGGAATTTACTGCAACGTGATTGGTCGTACTAGTTTTTTAAATAAGGGGCGTGGCGAAGTAGTTGCCGGTTTAAGCCTATATATTTGTTGTATTATGTTGTTTAAAGTTAGTTGTATTTTTTAAATACCTCTGAAGATGATTGCTGGGCAATCGAAATGTACATAAGGGTTAAATAAAATATTATTTGTGGTTTAGAGGTTTCATTTATTTAAAAATTATTTAAAAATTTTTTTAACAGCCTAAACGCTTTCATTTTACAAGTTTCGCGCGGCTCATTAGAGCGTACGGTTTACACGAACAATTATGTATCATCTTTGGACACTATGGGAGATGTATTTAGTAATATTATATTTATTCTAGCCTAGTTTGTATTATTGTTTTACCCACACTAGAATGTAGGAGATGGATCCTACAAGGAACCTTAATCGGACACTCAACCATATCCAGTCCAAATATTCTTAATAAGTATTTCTAATAATACATTTTTGTCTTAAATAAGAGTAATAAAAGTTAAAATTGTCTGCAATAATACAGTACTAGTTCCGATACTGACGAAAGAGCGCAACACCTTGCAGAAGGTAAGTTACTAGTTGTTCTACGCGAAAGTGAAGAATAGATAGGTCATGCCAGATCTATACGAGCCTATGGACAAGTAAATGTTTTTTTTCTTTTCCTGGCGAAAAACCAATTGTGGTTATCATCGCCAACCAAAATATAAAACAAAACGCAATATTTTAAATTAAAAAAACTAACAAAATCAATTTTAAATAAAACAGAAATTTCAAAACAAACAAAATTTTCACAAAGTAGCAATACATAAAACAATTATATAACCACAAATATATAACAATTAAAAAAAAGGAAAGCTATAGTCCAGTATGAATAATTCATAGTGTGACTGTAATAATTATAGTGATAGTTTATAGTTATAGCATAACTGTAATTATCATAGTGGCGCTCGTGGCATTCGTAGAAATAGAAATTATATAAAATCCAATAATTACATCCATTTGAAGTATGACATAATTAACGGAAACTCGGTAAAACGATTTATAATAGCGTATTATATAGATTATGTTGAACTAGTTGTAGACTCGATCGCCCTAAGCAACTTTACAATTCATGTTGGATACTAAACAATTTTTTTTTAAATATAACTTTGTAAACTAACTGTTAATGACGTTCTGTAATCATTTATATATTTGTTATTTTTATCCAACATTAAAACTGAGTCCAAGATATATTCAGGATAAGGGCGGTTAAACCCGAGATAAAATTTAGTAATTAGGTAAATCTTACCTGGGGATACACGATCTGTTGCACTCTACATGTTCCTGAGCCCTTTAGGTATTTATTTCTAGTGCACACGTATACGTAATATATTGTAATTTATATTGCGGCTTCATTTAGAGTTCACTTTTAATATTGTCCATCGGTTAAATTGGATCCAAGCCTCCAGTGTACAAAAGGCCCTACAGACTATCCACTGTCTAGACGACCTGTTAAATATATATCATTTGGTAACTATTTAAGAATTTAACTGTATTTCGGTATTCATTCTAAGGGGTGTACCTATTTTAACGTCATTAATTTTTCTATTCTAAACCAAAGAGATATTGTACATTACTAAATTAAATATAATAATATTGTATTACAAATATAAGTAACTAATTGCTCAAAGGTTTACTGTAGTTTATGTAAAGGTTGTTTAACCTAAGATCCTGTAAAATCCCTGATAGGTCCGGCACCGTAGAACGAAGCAGGACATTCCTGGTAACTTACTACTGTTACTGTTATAAATTTCTGATATAACAACTTTCTTTAGAATTGTGTTACCAACTAGGACTTCACGTTACTTTCCTCGGTTACCTTTCCTAATTCTATATTAGAAAGGAAATGTCCTTAATTCCAGTTTAAGTACGGGAAATGCCATAACCTTCCCATGCATGTGGTACATATCATGGTACCACAAGTGGTTCTTAGAACGTGAGCATTAAGAAACCCATGTGATCAATATCGAGTCAAAGACATTTCAGATGTATTAATGGAAATAAAAATGGAATTACCTTTACATATTTATGTGGTGGCAAAGAAATTAGTTTCTGATATTGCTTCCCACGCATGAGGGCTTCATGTGATATTAACACACGAGATGTCTGATCGTCACGAGATGGTGACCAGTCAACTTTGTGTTGCATTAGACGTCCCTGCTGCATTAATGTTAAACTCCACTGACATTTCTCCTCACTATATATTACGTGATTTCAAACACGTAATTCGCGTGTTTGATTCGCGAAAATTCCCAAGAACAGAAACTGTCAAGCTCTGATCAAAACCACGTTTTGTTACTTCTTGGTTTTTGTAGGTTTTGGTTAATGGCTATAAACTAATTGAAGCATTTAAAGCATTTATTTGAATCTTTGGAACGTATTTCAAGATCATTTATTTAATTACTAAATTTGTATAGAAATCATGACTTGCCCAATTCTCGCACTTTCCATGATACGTTCCAAGGTCCAATGATGACTTTATGCTTCCAGACTGGTAGTTCTTCTCGTCTGGAATTTGGTTCATCCAGGAAGCAGGAACGGACAAATTCTGCGAAGCCAGATTCTTGACAAATGAAAATTTAACCGTGATTTTTCATATTTCGATGTCTAGTTTTCACTAGACATAAATTAAGACATACTACATTATTCCCGCACTCTGCGGCCTCGAGTTTATGCTCTAGAAACCCATTTTGGTAATTTTGCTAATTTAACAGAAACTATGACCTTTCTGGTCAGTGGCCTAATTACGAGAGAGCGAATAAACGCTCAGCGACAGTTATGGTCTCTATTCCCCCACCCTCGATTTGCTTGTCTGACTTGGATTTTGCCGTTTTTTCTTGTCTTAACTGTTTATTTAAAATATTGTAGAAACCTGATATTTACGTAGCACACAAAACACTCCCGAAGTCATGATTTTTGTACAATTACAATTTATTTTAGAATTATAGATTTAATGATCAATATTCATGGCTTGAAAAATTTATTTAAAAATATATTTTATAAATTGAGATTATTTCAATTTTTTATTGAATTGTAAAGGGACATTTCAACCCGTTTCAGTGTGTGTGTGTTTGTGAATGTATGTGTTTGTGTGGTGTGTGTGTGTGTGTGTGTGTGTGTGTGTGTGTGTATGTGTGTGTGTGTGTGTGTGTGTGTGTGTGTGTGTGTGTGTGTGTGTGTGTGTGTGTGTGTGTGTGCGTGCGTGTGTGTGTGTGTGTGTATGTGTGTGTGTGTGTTTGTGTGGTGTATGTGTGTGTGTGTTATATCTGTCCAAGTTGATGTTTCTAAAGTCTCTTTAAAAATCTAATTTTTAAAGGCTTTATTCAAAATTGCAATGTTTAGAGCCATGTAACCAACAATGATAAATGTATGAGATTATATATAAATTTAAATTGTGAAAAAGAACTAGGTAACGGTTTGAAAAGCCAATATAATATCCAATGTTATTTGAAATTGTATTCCACTCCATGACTTATTGTAATAAAGTTATGAATCTCGGTTGGGGCCTTGTTACTAACTCCGTTTGTGAAACATTCCTAGTAAAGTCAAACGGGATTGAGTGCTCGAAGTTCCCTTTATTTTGTCAACCACGTTTGCGGGGAAGAGTAAAGCGGATTTCCCGACTTCTAATGAACACATTTTGTTACGTCGAAAGTTCGGTGATTTCGTTTATTTGAATGGAACAAGAGTCAAAGACCTAAATCAACTTGGTTTTATGGTGATTTCTGTTCAAAGAACAGAAGCATTTACTGAGCTTCGTCACAACTTTGGTTTCAATTGTAGTGTGTATGAAGTTGAAAACTGTGTCCTTACTAGTTGTGTGAACTTGTAATATAATTGTCTAACCTAGCGTAACCTAACATAACTTAACTAATAACAAAGCTTAACCTAGGTATTAGTAACCTTACCAAACATAACCTAACGTAACGTAACCCAACCTACGTATCTAACCTAACGTAACGTAACCTAACCTACTAACCTAACCTAAACTAATCTTACCTAACCTAACTTAACATAACCCAACCTACTAACCTAATCTAACGTAACGTAACCTAACCCACTAACCTAACCTAAACTAATCTTACCTAACCTAACTTAACATAACCCAACCTACTAACCTAACCTAACGTAACGTAACCTAACCTACTAACCTAACCTACACTAATCTTACCTAACCTAACCTAACGTAGCGTCTCCCAAACCTACTAACCTAGCCTACTAAAATGACCTAAACTATCATTACCTAACCTAACTTAACGTAACCTAGCCCACTAGCCTAGCCTTACGTAGCGTAACCTAATCTACTTACCAAACCTAACCTAACGTTATGTAAATCAACCTACTAATCTAACATAGCCTAACGTAACGTAACCTAGCCCACTCACCTAACCTAACGCAATGTAACCCAACCTCTTAACCTAAAGTAAAGTAACATAACCTACTATTATAGCCTAACCGTACCTAACCTAACATGCTAAGACATTATACTTGTACAATAAGGGTCTACAATCACTGGTATTGTTGCCAACACTTGGCATCAGTGTTAGCATCTTAAGTTTACATTGCAGTGCGATCAAGCTTTATGTAGTACTTTCCAAAAGGTCGGGTGGATTTAATTTATAGTTACTTTGTATTTAAAGGACGCTGTGAAATGGCTTCATACGGGGGCCACGCCTAAAGAGGGAGGCACGCAGATAAAATATAGAAATGTTTACCTTCGTTCCCCTTCTGCCAGATTTTCCCCTTTAAGGAACAGGCTTGCACGAAAAGCAAGATGGCTTATCATTACCATGGTATATAAACACGCTATGTTTTAAACCTTTTCCACTTTTAACATTCTCTAGCTACCGCTTTTGTAGTTTTGATTAGATATTATATTTTTAGGCATTTTTCAGCACGAAGCAATGGATATTTCGAATACTTGACGAGGAACGACGTTGCGCTAAACTATTTGCGTTTTGATTCACGAACTAAATGGAAATTTTAACCTTAATATTTTCTGAAATTCTTTATAGTTCCAGATCAGACCATAATTTCAGTGTAAAATTGTAAATCAAAGACAATTTAATGTAACATAACTTAAAATGTCTTTCATATTGGAAAACCCAATAAAAAAAAATAACATGCGTAGATTTTATATGCATGGCTAAAAATTAAACTAATGTAACGAATATACAATTAAAACATAATTAAGTAAATAATAATAATAATTACAACTAAAACTAGGCCAATTAATTTATAATTACCAATTCTTAAAAACAAGATGAAGGTTAGTGCAATCAGAAATTTTCACGATTTGTACTTTAGAACAAAACTATTTTCGGATATACATTTTATCTTCTGTCTCGATTAACCAACTTTTCCCTATAGGCCTATTTAGCTCATAACGTTACTAAAACCTATGCATTTGCGGTGGTTTTGAACTTCTATTCTAAGAATAGCTTGGCCATAGAAAATTAAACATATTTTCTTCACAAATCGCGTATGTAGTGTATATATATATATATATATATATATATATATATATATATATATATATATATATCTATATACAAATAAGGAAATGTTACAGTGTATCAACAAGAAAAATCAGCTAACGACGTCTAGTGTATGTCACAATGTGTCTCTGTGCCTGTTGTTTTTGCCCACTGATATAACCAGCTGCAGTGCGTTGCTAAAGTTAAACGCATTTTGTAAACGTATTGACAATAATAAGATAAAACTAGACGAGGAGATGTCCTATTGGAGGCGATTACTGCCCCTGAGATGTAAAGGATAACTACAGCATGTCTTGAAGCTGAAGGACTGCTCGATAACTTGTAGACACGCAAAGTTCTATTCCAGAAACACTGTTTGCGAGTAAGTCATGCATAAAGAAAAGGAAGCAGTGTAGTTCGAATGCATAACCTAATTTGCTGGAAAACTGCAATATTTAACTGTAACAATATCATTTTTCGTTATTTTTCACTTTTAGAACACTAAGAGAACCACACAATAAAAAAAAAATAAAGATGGGTTAGTATCTTGTTTTGTTCGAATCGTCGCACTTTATTTATCCAGAATGTGTAGTTTGACATAAAGTAACACTTGAAGCAGCCGTAAGTGCTAAAGATCTAACAGGGTACTAAATTATTCTGCATTTATAAATTCGCGGGAACACATTGAAAATGAAATTAGAATATGAAACCGATAAATGTTCGTAAAGCCCAGTCAGTCTCACGATTTATAGTAAATCGCATCTTTCAAAGTTAAATTGAGAAACTTTAATCAATAATTATATTAAAAATTACAGTTATTTTTATTAAGTTAAAAAAATTTTGAAGTGTGTATGTATGAGATATTTATATGAATAATTTTAAATATATATGTATATAAATATTCTGTTGAGAGTAAATGATAAGAAAAATATATTTTGAGGTAAATATATATCTACACACACACACACACACACACACACACACACACACACACATACACACACACACACACACACACACACACACACACACACACACACACACACACACACACACACACACACACACACACACACACACACACACACACACACACAACCACACACACACACACACACACACACACACACACACACACACACACACACACACACACACACACACACACACACACACACACACACACACACACACACACACAACCACACACACACACACACACACACACACACACACACACACACACACACACACACACACACACACATACACACACACACACACACACACACACACACACACACACACACACACACACACACACACACACACACACACACACACACACACATACACACACACACACACACACACACACACACACACACACACACACACACACACACACACATTACACTGTTTATTAGTGTAGTTCTTCTGTTCCCATCCATGACACCGTCTACATAACAATATCGACCATATCCACGAGATCCTTGATTCTCCCCGAACGTTTTTAGGATCGGGGGTGATAAGAGCATAAAGGTGTTGTTTAAAGAAAATCAACAAATATAAAATAGAAAATTTCAAATGAAACAGTTCATATTTAGTAAATAAATTATAAAAGTAGTGTCAGTAATAATTTAGTAATTTTATTTGTCAAAAAAGTTAATTATTTTGTCTCTAGTTTTACACTATGTAATTATTGTTGATTGTGAAATAATGAATCCTATTAGAGGACCAAGGCTTAGAGTTTCCATGATCCTCTTAAAAGAAGACTTGTTTTCAACCAGGATCATACCAGGAGTGACGACCTGTCACTACTCTTCAGAAGAAGAGGATTAAGAAAGAATGCATGTAGTTAGATGGAAAAGGATTTATTGATCCCTGGAAATTATGGCATTCCGTGTCCTTGTTTGTTTGTCTGACGTAGTCTTCAACTGGTTGAAGAGGTGTGTGTTTCCGATAGCCTCTATCCTGTGGGCATGTTTGTTTGTCTGACGTAGTCTTCAACCGGAAAGTGTGTATCAGCTACCCTGCATCTCGTAGCCAAGTTAGTTTATCAGACTTAGACTTCAACCAAGGAAAGAGAGGTGTGTTTCCGCTAACCTCCATCTTGTGGTCATGTTCGTTTATCTAATGTAGACTTCAACCGGGGGAAGATAGATTTGTTTCCGCTAACCTCCATCTTGTGGTCATGTTCGTTTATCTGATGTAGACTTTAACCGGGGGAAGATAGGCGTACTTCCGCTAACTTCCATCCTGTGATCATGTTCGTTTATCTGACGTAGACTTCATCCGGGAGAATAGAGATGTTTCCGCTACCCTCTTATGAATAAAAGAATTAAAAAGCTTGGTATAAAGTAATACAATTATAAAAACGGACAAATGAATCTTAAGCTTGAAAGAAACAAATAAAACGAGAAAAGAAGAATAAAGTAATAGTAAAAGACGATGTAGAAAAAAAGTTTGAGAACACAATAATAATAAAATTATATGAATTCTGAAATTAATATTAACTAATTTAAAAATAAACCAACGTTATGCATTACAACACAAAACGATGCAAAATAAACTGAAAACGTGTTTATATGAAAATATCAGGTTTCTTCCGTAAAAGCTTGAATTGACAATTGTTTAGCATTGGCTAACAAACGTTATACAGAACAATATAGCTTTAATTTCCTGTTGGGGCGTGTGATACAAAAGCAAACCGTTCTACTTTTGTTCCAGAGAACGGAATGGCTTTGCTGTTAAAGATAAGTCGGAAATTAAGTGGACATGATAAATACTGTTTCTGGGTGGGAAAAAATCTTTCAATTCATTGCAAAACTTTACTGGTTTTTCTGTAGGTTGAGTGTTAAATTAAAATTATTCTTCAGTTTAAGATTTATATTTGTTCCAACTGCATATTGACTCGGAAACTTACTGTTTCTCGTCGCTGACAGCTTTATATCGGTTATCCGTTCAGTGTTCCAGGAACTGTGGAGGCTAGAAGAGGATGTTGGAGTAAACGGTGTTAGGGTGGATGGTGACGCCAAGACCCTCGTGATAGACCTTGGGTACAGACTGTACTTCTAAACAAAGTAGACCTCTATTTGTAGTTTAATTTTCGATACAAAGGGACTTCAAGTCTCACAACTACATCCGAATGGATAAAATATTTTGGCCTTACTATAGTATTGATGCCAAACATCATCGCAAGCTATTCAAAATTGTTGTTCCAAAAAAATTTTGTTTCAATAAATCACCATGTATTCAGTATTGTCGTCTCATTTTAATATTGTCTCACTATATCACAATGTATTTAATATTATTGATTCACTTAAATATTGTCTTAATACTATCTTAAAATGAATTAAACATTGTTGTTTCAGTTAAATATTGTTCCAAAAGTACATCCCATTCGATTCAATATTATCGTCTCACTTAAATATTGTTTCATTGGTACTTCTCAATGGAGTCAATATTTTTATTTCTCCTAAATAGTGTCTCAATAAAATATAATGTATTTATTATTGTTGCCTCACCTAAATATCGTTTCAATAAAATATCACAATGAATTCTATATATTCGTCTGACTTGAAAGTCGTCTCAATTTCGTTTCGTTCAATTTTGTGGTCTCTCTTAAATATTGTCTCAATACTACATTCCAATATATTGTAGTCTCACTTAAATATTGTCTTACAGTAACATCACAATGACTTCAATACTTTGACGAGAAAATACTTTAATATTTTCCCCAAAACTCTGATTTTACAACGGGATCTCTGTGCGGTAATATTTAGAAACTATTCCTTAGGCTCAGAGGCTCATGCTTCTGTAGCTACATTGCCTACTCAGCGCCGTGTTGAGTTTATATGCTTTCCAGATCTAGAGACCTCAGCGGATGTGAAGAGATGTGTCTCTGCTCTCTGTACTACTAGCTAAGCCGGTAGGTTTGCTTTATTATATGAATGGGTATTTCTCAATGAAAGCGGGTGAGTCATTGTAAACCTTAACTAATAGATCGGTAATCTCTCCACTCTCCACTCCACTCTTTCTTATTTCTGTTGTAAAACTTTGTCGCTTTAGTAACATTCATCACTTTTTGAAAGCTCGAGACATTTCTACACATCTTTAAAAATGTGTTAAAGTTTCTAAAGAAGTATCTAAAATCTAAATGAATATCTAAAATAAATATGTAAAACTAATTTATAATTCTATTTATCTATGGAATAGGTATGTAAACAAAATTTATGTTTTTTATACCTCTTTGAAAAGTGATCCATAAACAGCGTGTTTACAAAGATATTTACAAAAACTTTAAATTTGAATGGCAATATTTGTTTCGTAATAAAAATGTAAATGTAATACTTGTTTTTTTGGATGTATTTGAAATATTTTTATACACAGATGCAACGACGCTGCGCGTTTCCGCCAACATGGAACGTATTGATCAATCTCTGCACACATTTGTGAGTAAAGATGCGGAGTGCCAGATATCACTCACATAATAGATGTCTTTCGTCTCCACAGTCGCCGCATTGAAAGGAGAGATTCACTTACAGAGATGTATATACAAAATGTTAATTTAATTTCTTGAAAATATTGTTTAATAATAAACATGACTATAAGCCTAAATTAATAATCGCATAATTTTGTAGCGTGTTTATAAATGAAACACAGTAAAACACAATATAGAATAAAAACAAACAAAGAGCCCAATGTCGATTAAAAAAATGTTGACAATAGAGTGATATATTACGTGGAGCAATTGCGTACTAACCTTACAGTCCTGAGATCGATCCCCAGTGGTACTAAAGACTTTCTGTGTGCTTTATCGTTCCCCAAATCGATCCAGCGTATGATAGTGAGCGCCCATTGTAGATCCTGAGTAAATAATGTTTTACTCAACAGTCAAATTTCTTTCTTTGAATACAGTTTGACAAGTAAGGCATTCGTCATCCTAATGGTTTATTATCATGTGATGTTGAGAAAAACAATGAGTGGAAGTTCTTGAATGTTGATACAAATTTACTTTATAAAATTACACTTAATTATTACACAAATTTAAATTGTGGAATTGTTAAACCAAATTGTTATATAATATATTAAACCATTGACAATCTACATTTATACATAAATAAATATTGTAATTGTACTTATTGTGCCTATTACAATAGTAACAATATATAATGTCTTATTGTAATTCCATTCTATTCATTGTAATCCTGGATAAGAAATTTTAATAAAATAAATGAACACATCTTTTGTCTGTCATGTCTGAAGATTGGTTTTCAACGTGTTTCGGAAAATCTTCATCTTCCAGAGATACTAATATAAAGTTTTATTTTAGATACTTTTCCTAGAACCTTCGTCTGCGTGAACTGCAATTTTGTTGTTAGTACAGTTCTAGAAGATGAAGATTATTCGAAACGCGTCTAAATAAAAAAAGGGGAAGTCTTAAGGAGTGGCTATAACTGTCCAGTAAGGATTAAGGGTGAGGATCAGGTAATGAATATTCTTCGTATAGATTAAGGAAAGGAAATGAGAAGGGATATAGAAAAGGGAGAAAGGAATTCTATTCTTCATCCGAGTGATTTTAAAATATCTACACATAACGTCAAGTTGGTTAATTCAAGAGCATATCGATACTTGGAGTGGTGAAGAATTACAGCTCTAGATGGCCGCGATGTGTACCGGAAGCTGTAGAGCAGTGACCGGAAGCAGTATCGTATGACTGCTATGTAATCATATGTTTTGTCTAGTATTACGTACACAAAGACAACAAGAATAATGGTTGAAAATATAAAAAGTGTAGCTAAAAATCGAATACAAATAAAAATGTAAACAATAAAATTTCTATTTATTTTAAACACTCATTTGAATATTGTAATAAAATAATAAGAAAACAGCGTTTTTGAACGGAATGGTCTTTATTTTGTTTTATCTTTGACAAAAACCGGAAAAAGCTAAGTTTTCGTTGTTTATTCCCATTGCTAGGCAACCGTAATGGGGTTTCTATCGAGTGCTACGGCAGCACGGTCAATATTGTGGGACAGTAGTATTGTATATGGATTACATCTAGAATCGCATACGAAGGCCATCCGTCAAATATAAATAAATATTTATGGGCATTGCTTCTGTGTGTAATTTATTACCGTGCACAGATACAAACTGCTGTAGATGTATGACGATGAGTGTGTTACGAAAATGTGAAAATGTTTCAATTTACTTGTTTCGTTACGGAGAATTAGTATGTATATATATATATATATATATATATATATATATATATATATATATATATATACAAAATTACGTTCCAAAATTTCTTATTGCTCAAGTTTTTATCCTAAAAAATAAAGAAATAAAATTATTTATGAAACTCAAACTTAAAATTATTTATGATTTTAATTATTTATGAAACGGATGACAATAATTTTCTCTATTCACGAAATCGGAAACACCTTGCAACACACAAACACACACACACACATACACACACACACACACACACACACATATATATATATATATATATATATATATATATATATATATATATATATATATATATATTTCATAAATTAAGAATATTTCAAAAACAAGAATACTTTTAAGGAATATATTTATTCAAAGCTTTTCGCCGTTAAAATAGTATCAGCATCTTCAGGAAAATAATTATCTGATAAAATCAATTATTATTTATTATTTTATTATTATTATTATTTTATTAGATAATTATTTTCGTGAAGATGTTGATACTATTTTATCAGCGAAAAGCTTTGAATAAATATATTCCTTAAAAGTATTCTTGTTTTTGAAATATTTTAAATTTATTAACTATATATACAAGAAAACATATCACCATATTTAATATATATATATATATATATATATATATATATATATATATATATATATATATATATCACTATCACGAAAGGGATAAGTGTATACAAGAAAACAGTGTTGCATAACTACAAATATATATATATATATATATATATATATATATATATATATATATTTGCATACTACAACTACTACAAAAACTGAAAGATAACATTTTGGCTCTTTAGAGGTTAAACTCCAGCAATATGTATGGTAACAAGGTAACAAGTAATAACTCTGTTGAAGTAACTTTTCTGTTCCAAAGAGAAAACGTTTTGTGTCAAGTTATATTACGCTAGCAGACGACAAAGTTTTCTTGGCGCTTAAATCATGGTGGCCGTGGGAATAATATGACCAAGTTAACAACAGACAGTTCTAACTGCCACGAAATGAGTCGTAGAATGAAATACATTTTGTTGAGTGCATCCGTTTGTTTCATTTAAACCTCATTCTTATAAATATGACTGTAAGAATTAAATTCCGCGTAGTAAATTAAAAATGTAACTCATCGATATATATAAATATATAAATAAATAAATAAATATATATATATATATATATATATATATATATATATATATATATATATAAAGAACAAAAGACAAAATACAAATACAAGAATTATATTTGAATTTACAATTCATTCTTGTATTTGTATTTTGACTTTTGTTCTTTATTAATACACAAGAAAACATATTGCGATATTTATATATATATATATATATATTATATATTATATTAGACTATATATATTATATTATATATATAATATATATATATATATATATATATATATATATATATATATATATATATATATATATATATATTATATTATGTATATATATATATAAAGGGGAAAACTTCGATAAATTCATAACCACATGACCTATTGAACAACACACACTTATTGAAATTTCTCAGCGAACTCGTTCCGTTCTATACCAGCTCTTCAATGTTTCGTTACAAATTGGATCTGTTGCTATTGATAGTTGCCGTGTTGTGTATCCGTGATCAATACTGCGTTATACCTTGTCTTTGAACACAGATTAGTTGTGTCGTTTTTATTAGTGTTGTGTAAAGAAATAATGCGTTCAATTAGAACTGTTCGTTTTAGAAACGTTTTGCTGTTAATTTTCAGGCTGTCTATACTTTTTATTATTGTTCATTGTGTGTGTTTTTGTTTTATTTATGATGTGTGCAGTATGAAGGCATCTGTGGAAGTATTATTGCTCTAATATTGTGTAGTATGGCTAAAGTATTTTAGTAATTCACTTTCGAGCTAGGCTGGCGATAAAAAACATTTAGATGTAAAGAATAAATTACATGAATATTCGTTTTTAAATGACTTGCATGTTTCACCAGCAATGCCGTCATTATCAGTGATGAGTAAACACTTAAATTGAGTGCTTTTTTGTTTATGGCCGTTTTGTGTGTACTTATTGTGCGTTATAGTTGTGACTGTTAGTCACACGGAAACATAAGACGCTTTGTACTCCTGATGCAATATGTTTTTATGGTTATGTACTTTAGTTATAACACATTTCGTATCTTATGTAAGAAGTATTTAGGTATGAAGGACGATTACGCTTTTTGTGATATTTGCTAGGGAAAGGTAAACATAAGGTATATATATATATATATATATATATATATCAGAATTGTCTTACTCCACTTGTTTCTCGAGGCTTTGCAGGAAGACTACTTTATGAGCACTAAACTATATAGTTTTAAACGTTAAAAACATGCAATGTTTCTGCTAAGGAGCCGTAGTTTTAGTGTCGTTAGGTTTTTAATTAATAAAAACTAAAAAAATGTTTTTGAAAAAAAAATACTAAAGCCTTATTCAAAACACTCTTATTCATGGAAAAAGAAAAAACGTACTGTATTAAGGTTTATATTCTGTGACGTTTCTAAACTATATGCAAAGTATTTCAAACCTAACCATACAATCAAGTCTCCCCGGTTTACAGGTGTTCATGAGATAAATATGCTAAGAATATTTAAAATACAATGGATTCGCGCTCTACCATTATTAGCATTATCAAGGACCTCTTCATTCGTCAACAGTAAATGCAAGGCCATTTTAATAATCTTGTTCTAGGAAATTTTAAGACAACCTTATGGTAATTGTTCTCGAGTGAAGAGTCTCTTGGTAAGGTCAAAAGAGCCTCATGAGAATTGGCATAAACTTTTCGAGCCATTGTATTTTAGTTTTATTTATGACACACACACACACACACACTCGCACGTACACACACACACACACACACACACACACACACACACACACACACACACACACACACACACACACACAACCACACACACACACACACACACACACACACACACACACACACACACACACACACACACACACACACAACCACACACACACACACACACACACACACACACACACACACACACACACACACACACACACACACACACACACACACACACACACACACACACACACACACACACATACACATACACATACACACACACACACACACACACACACACACACACACACACACACACATACACACACACACATACACACACAACCACACACACACACACACACACACACACACACACACACACACACACACACACACACACACACACACACACACACACACACACACTCGCACGTACACACACACACTCGCACGTACACACACACACACACACACACAAACCCACTCCCACGTACACAAACACACACACACACACTCGCATGTACACACACACACACACTCATATACTTAAATTAGATTTATTATTATTACTGTTTCCAACAGTCGTACTATCAAATATTTAGTGATAGAGTTATACAAAATTATTAAAACATATCTTACAGTATAAACAGAAATTATGTCCCGGACATTTTATTTTCAATGTAAATAATATAAATAATATTCGAGTGAGTGAAAGTTATAATTAAAGAATAAAAACATGGTACAACTCACAAATATACAATTTTTTTTTCATACGCGTTTAAACGACTAATTTGTTGTTAAAACTTTATAGGTTATGTTATATATTTTTTAGTTAATTTGATTTGTGTATTTTCACTGAGGATGACGACAAATTAGTCGTTGAAACGCGTATGAAATAAAAAATTGTATATTTGTGAGTTGTACCATATTTTTATTCTTTAATTATAATGTAAATAATGTTTACAGTTGCCATAAAAATTCCTTCAGCAAACATGATAAAATGGATTTAATTTTTAAAAGATTAAATAGAATGAACGTAATGGAAAACTCGTTTGTTTCTAATCAATCAGCTGACGGAGCGGATGCTGCAGCTTACATTGGCCGATTATTGGTAACGATATTGAGATTATTTCTGCTTTTAATTTAACGTTTTTATTCGACGATATTCAATCCAGTAAAAACATTTGCTCAATTAGCGTTAAATCGTCTGCCAATAAAATGCAACCATTACGCTAGTATTCTGCCGTAAATAGCTAACATTTTTGTGTCTGTATTACATCAGTTCGGTTTTACGGAGAGTAAACAAATTTATTTCACATTTGTTTCCATTATTTATTTAAAATAAATACCTAAAGCAATGTTAATGTGATATCCAATCAAATGAATAGATCTAATAAAATTATATAATTAAAAATTTTATAAAAACAAACATCTTTAAAGTTAATTTTCCTAACACATGGATAAACGAAGTAGAAAATATGCAATTCGCGGCAGAAATAGCCGTTCATATATTTAGAAATTATGAACGTGGATTTAAGCTTGTGTTAAATACTGTAGTTAGAGTAAAGGCAGGTGTAGTGTTGGTCACGGCGAATTTATTATCTATAGCAATGCACACTAGATGTAAAGTGAAGAAGTAAACACGTGATGAGACAGCTTGATAGCAAAGGAACCTATTTAGTCCAAGTCTTTACATGAGATAATTGGTAATGGATTTATATATCAAGTCCTAACACGAGCGAGCGCGCGCGTGTGTGTATGCGTGCCTTTATTGCTTTCCAAAGCTGATGTAATTTTATTCTTTTTGAGGTTTAGAGGAAGCTCGGGGCTCTACACCCAATCATCCCTCTAATATTTTCTAATTAATGAAGCAAAGAGTTGAAAATAAATTACAATTTATTTGGTGTGGACCGCTTCATCCTCAAACTAGCTTGAACGTCATGGAGGATGGACTGTTGGAGAGTGGTCTGAGCCCTAACTCGAAGCATTCGTCGTGAAAGCTGGTAGCCCGTACGGCAGGATTAACCATGGGAGAGAGATATAAAGAGAAGAAGCCAGGCTTCATCTTAGTCAAGCTCCTAGGCAGAACTATAGAAACTAGTTCGAATATAGGTGAGATATTGCGAAAACACTACTTCCACGGTGGCGTATAGGTAGATGTAGAAGTGTCTTGAAGAGAAAATAGTGAGACGTCCAAGTAGTTGTGACAAAACAAAGAATTGTTTTAAAATAATTATATTGTGGAATTTTTACGAGTAGTTTCTGTAAACATTTAATTTTGCTACAAATTTTCTTCGTTTGTTTGTAACAAATGGGAAACTAACCATTAAGCCTGGGTTAGTGCAATAATTCTCAAAGTTTGTGCTGCGGGTAACTAGAGCGGTCCGGATAATTTACTGGGTCACCGTGATATGGCTTACATTGAAAGTTTAAATTAAAAATATAGTGGAATTAACGAGGACGGGAAGTGTACGCGCGATGTGGGCTGCAGTAGTTTGGCGGCTGTGTGTGTAGGAGACTGCAAGCAGAGCGTAGCACGCAAGTCCTTTGTGCTTGTACTGTAGTTAGAAAAGTAGTAAGAAAAAATAGTTCACAAGATAATGACCAAAACTGTTGCTTGAAACAGGGAAATTTACTTTTTTGTTTTATTTAGATTATTAGGATACATACTATGAATGTGCTAAAACTTACTAGCTGCGTCACATTTTTAGGGTAGTAGAAGTCTGTACATCAGTTTTATAAATGAGAACTCCTGCTCTATTTATTTTGATACTTTTCCTTTGCTGGTTTCAAACTGTTTGGTGCAAAGTTGGAATAAAATCCAGGGGTGACATTAAGTCATTGGATTTCTCTTCCAGTGGAATAAAGCATCAGTACATTGGTCAAAGTTTATTTTAACACTCTTACGGACAAAGACTCCTTCTTTTGACTTTTTTTTTTTATCAAGGCCAGGTTGTTTTATAAACATAGCAACTTTAGCTTATGATTTAATTTTTAAATAAAATAAAAACTTTAAATAAAATATTTCGAAAATATATCATGGGCTACCTTTAGGCGATTTCACTGATGTCAACCTTCTTCTATCGGCACTTATACTGGGTTTGCCACCGTATCTAACAGTGTAAACAGTTATTTCTCTTCCAATTATCGCAGTTTGCTACACATGTTTTAGGCCTTACTACAACAATGGATTCATTTGCATCAACACTCGTTATTTTTAGGTTAGAAACCAGTAATCTTTACAAGCACTACAGCAGATTAAATCAGCTGTTATAGCTCCTTACACTACTGCCAATGTGACATTAGACCCTTCTCTACTTCAGAGAACAGCTGACGACCGAATTACTACAATTTAAACAGTATATAGAACTGACAAGGGTATACGACACAAGTCTAAATAGTTGTGCATATCACTGACAGGTAACATCACTATCCACAACTGTGACAAATTCTATATCGAATGTGTTGTGCCATTGACCCTGTCTGTCTCAGGCACTCAAGTCTTTAGGGGCTTTGCCAGAATCTATTTCACCACATGGGTTGAAAACATTTGAGAACCACTGATTTAATGAGACCCTGTCTGTCTCAGGCACTCAAGCCTTTAGGGGCTTTGCCAGAACTTATTTCACCACATGGGTTGAAAACATTTGAGAACCACTGATTTAATGGACACATACATAGCCCCTGTCTGTCCCAGGCACTCAAGTCTTTAGGGGCTTTGCCAGAACTTATTTTCACCACATGGGTTGAAAACATTTGAGAACCACTGATTTAATGGACACATTCATAGCCATTAAAACATATTACTACTTAAAAATAAAACAAACACAAACTTCACTTATAAATATAAAGTACATAGAACTTCACTGCATTGCATTTTACCACAAACAAATACTCTAAAGAATTCAACAGTAAATACCACAACAAATATTTCATTCACAATTTAATAAATTCGACTGCATTGATCTCTAAAAAAGTATTCCAGAAATTTTTTGTTCCACCTTTTACATAGAACAATAAGGGGGGTACTTTGACACAAGATGTCAGTAACACATAAGGCCAGAACTCGATCTCAATCAGACTTTGATGAACATCTCGTTCCAACAAACAACAACTACACAACCCTACAACTACATAAACCTACAACTACACAAACTTACAACTAAACAAGCCTACAACTACACAAGGCTACAAGTACACAAACTTAAAACAACATAACCTTAAAAACTACATAAGCCTACAACTACACAATCCTAAAAAATACACAAGCCCACAATTACACAAGCCTACAACTACACAATCCTACAACTATACAAGAAACCTAAAACTATAAACTACAAGTTAAACTAAAAGAGACACTTCACAAAACAGAATAAAATAAAGTACACAGGCATTTCGAACACCCAGTTACAATACAGTTTAAGAATGATATTTGGGACAATTGCTCTCATACCCTTGAGAACGATCTGTTATGTCATCCCTAGTTCCACTCTGTGCTTATACAAAGCAGGATGTTATTTGCTGGCAAATAATTAAAGTATATACATATAGCATATCCCTATATGTATATAGCAATATGATACATAAGTTATACGCACACAAAGTGTACAAGTATGTAGCAGTAGATCAAGCGTAAGATGAAAATGAGAAGGGCTTTCTTTCACGATAAATGCAATAAGTACTAGACATTTTATAAAGCTAAAGTAGAAAGAAGAATTACCGTTTGTGACTTCACAATTTCTAATCAAGAATGGATATTGGAATTTTTCATAAGAATGACGTAGCTTTGAGTTATTACGGTTGCCTAGCAACGCAACCTTTGCAAAGAAATAATTCGACAATTTCTGCTGCGCCACACATATAAAAGTCGTAGCTGTAAGGAACTCGAGGAGCAAAGCTTTAGTATGTACGTCATTATATAGTCTATAGATCAAGGTTTCTTGTGTGGTTTTCCGTTTATACATGTTTTCGTATACGCGAGCTACAGATTATGCGTTCAATCGTGCGACCTCAGCAACCACGTTCAGAGGTTAACATGCGGATATTTATAAAGGGTCTAGATATATTCTATAAATGCTTACAGTGTCCTTTACAGTGCTCCTCTATCATTGGTCCTCTACTGCAATCCTTTATAATAGGTGGTCCTCTTCGATGGTGGTCACAGACCACTATCAAATGTCTCCATGTGTCAACATAACCTATATTGTGCTTGTAGATTTTGTGTTGTACATCTT
This sequence comes from Prosapia bicincta, assembly GCA_036971475.1. NCBI lineage: Eukaryota > Metazoa > Arthropoda > Insecta > Hemiptera > Cercopidae > Prosapia > Prosapia bicincta. Next base: position 254,209,794 of record JBAIZL010000001.1, on the reverse strand, counting down.
GAAGTTTTTCTTATAAATTACAATTTTGTAATCGACTTCGCAAAAAGCCACTGATATTTTTTAAGGAGCGCGTTTTGCACTTGGCAGCATGACAACATACCCATGAACAATGAAGACAAAATAAACATAGTCAAAATGAAATACATAGCGTATAAAAACGCAACTGTAATTGATTAATATTTGACTAAGTGAATACGTAATGGTTTACTTCCAAACAATCGTTCCTTTTACGAAGCAAAGCCTCTACATCAAGCACCTTACAACAAGCAACTTCTATGAAAACGGATACAAACACACTTTGATAGACAACATACTGCTCAAAAACCAACACACACATAAAAACAAAAAACAGCAATGACACACAAATACAAAAATACATAACACTAACATATCATTATAAGACACGACATAAAATAGCTTCCTTGTTCCGCAAACGTAAATACAAAGTACCATTTAAAACTTCCAACACAACTAAAAAACGCCTACACAGTACAAAAACACAGCAGAATAACGACAAGTGTATACAAGATTACATGGAACGACTGCCACAGCTTTTATTTAGGACAAATAGGGGATTTGCTCCTCACAGCATTGAACAATGCAATGACCTAGTGCGAAACACGTCTGGTGACAAATATCAGTAAGTAGTGTATTTGTTTCTAAGTTATAGCGAAAGTGCTATATAGTGGTGTTAGGTCCATGATCACGTTTCCCCTATGGTACAACATAACTCTTTTTTATCAACGGTGACCTGGAAGACAAACACTTAGTCCGCAAAAAAATATAAATACCGTAAGCAGAATAAATATCGTGTCACAGAATAAATATCGTGTCACAGAATAAATATCTTGTCACAGAATAAATATCGTGTCACAGAATACATAGCCTTCAGAGGTGCTGATTGTAATATTATATGCAAAATGAAGCCTGCGGTTGTATGTAAACGTCCTTTCCTGCTTTCGAGCACAGAAGAAATCTTTTTTCTAAACAATTCTAATATTAACTTTTATTTAAATGTGTATTAACCTATAAGTCACTAGTTCTGCCTGAAGAAAGTTTCTTCCTATGCTTTATAAGTGTTGTTAGTGCTAACAAGATCAGCGCTCAAAACCCAACTTGCGGCCACTCCGAGTACTAAAGTTTATGCATTAGTTGCGACCTCAGACGGTTCAGTTTATAGCAAGTTATGATAATCGAGTTTAAACTTGATTGTTTGACCACTTACCAATATAACGTTGGACCACTATTTACCGTTCCCTTTAGACAGTTTATTCCATCCGTAGCATTTTGCATCGTGTAATATGATTGGACATTATTAAGTGACACCATAACCAACGTACTACATAACTTCCATTGCGGTCGTTTTAATTGGTCACAACAACCCGTAAGTATATTTTAATCTTAGACTGCACATTTAGACAATTCGAGTAGACATACGAAGTCTTTAGTATTAATTTCATAGGTAATATAACGCAACGAGGAACGAAAATAAATGAATTATTCTTAGCATTTGTAAACTATGGTTAGTTGCAGAATGGTTAGTAGAAGTAAGCTTTAGAATTCATGTAATCAAATCAGAAATAAACATAATTCCAGAGAACAAAGTGTACGTATTTGAATTTATATTTTCTATGATATTAAGATAAAGTTTTGATAACAATCATTGAAAAATTAGCATACATATACCACTTTTATTACTAATTGCGAAAATTAATTAAATTAATTCCTTCTATTAATTGAAGTTTGTGGTCTATTAAGCTCGGTGAATCTTAATTAATTTCGTTTAAACATTAGTCAGTATATGACTACCCGAACTTTAAACTTTGTAAATTTATGTCTTACTGAGACAGAACGTTTTCGATCTGTTGGGTTAAGCGGTGACAATTTTAAAGTTAGGTTTTCGATACTATCAAAGAGTATGTGTGATTTGTATTGTGTTTGTTCTTTTAATATGTTTGTATTTTGTGTTTTTGTGTTTTTGTGTGTCTGTAAATTTCGTATTGTTCTAGTGTGTTGTGGTATTTTTCTTATGTGTGAGATTTATAGTCTATGGTAAATGTCTGTGTATTTTGTCCTGTTTCTTTTATGTGATTGTAAAATGCTGAGTTGTTGTTCCTCGACTCTTTCTTTAAAGCTGTGACCTGTTTGCCCGATGTAGAATTTGTCACAGTTTAGTTTGTATAAGGCTTGGTGCTTGTATTTTATATTTGTTATTGGTGTCTTGTTGTATTTTGTATTGTAAATTGTTATTTGTTATTAGTTATGTATGCTATTTTGTATCCTGATTTTTTAAATTTGTGGGCTATCTTATTTGATGTTTTGTTTATATATGGTAATGTGATGTATTTGTTTTCCCTGTATGTAGTGTTAATTTTAGTGTTTTGTTTGTGTATTGTACCATACTTTGTTTATGTTTTCTATGGTCATTGGAACTCTCTTAAGTCTGTGGAGCATGGATTTGAAGGCAGCGTGTTTGTGTTGCATAAGGGGTGGCGTTTGAGGTATTGTGGAAAATATTGTCGGTCGTTGTCGGTTTCCTGTAAATGATGAAGATGTGTTATTGTGTGTCTTTTTTGTTATGGTTAGGTCGAGGAAGTTTAGGGATCGGTTGGTTTCAATTTCTGAGGTGAAGTGGAGTTTTTGGTGTATTTTATTAGCGTAGGTGAGGATGTCTCCGCATTGTCGTGTGTTGCCTCTGTATAGTTGCTTTCTATTAGTCCACACTCTCCCTGTATATATTTACATATCTTGGTAAAATTTTCCATCGATAATAAAATACTGCATATTCATCCAGTCAAATTCAACTTAGATTTTGATAAACCTGTAGTGGACGAGATGACACTCGATGTCAATAAAGTTTATTTAAATATTAATTCATTAATTAAATTTATTAATTAAATAATTTTAGTTTTATATGGGGGGGACGTTATGCAAACAGGGCACGGTATGCAATATTGTTATTTTTGCTCATTTGGTTGAAAAAAGTGATAAAATATGATTTCATAAAACAGCTGATTTTATGTTCTAGGTTAATTGCTAGAATAACTGTTTTAACGTATATGTTATGTTACTTTATTTATATTAGTTCAAATGTAATAGAAATTAACTAAAATGAAATTTTCATTTTTTTACCTGAATATTTTTCGTTTATATGACTTGTTTATAAATTAATTTAATTACTAGCTTTCGTTGCTTAGCAACCGGAATGAAGTTTTATTGGCATAAGGAAAATAAGTAGGTGTATGATATGGTAACACAGAACGATATCATTATTTCGTATCGGGGTTTGGAGCTTCTTCAGCTTTATTCTTTTCGTACATGATGAATAGAACATCATTTTCACCTTATCTGCAGCTGTTTTATTACAGATTATGATTTATGACAGAACGCTGCTTATTAACCAACCATATGATTGTTGTAAAATTAGTTATTGTTGAATTAAAAATGGGCCAATCTTGGATCTAACACTAATGCCTAAAGTAATTTTACGTTATTTCACTTCTCTTCTTGCACACATACACCATACGACCCACACCATCGACCTGGAGAGTAGTCTAATCCTAGTCTATGGGGTTACAATGTGATACTATAAACTATTAGGTTTACGTTAGGCGTTTGGTTAGAAGAGAAATGGATATTGGAGTTTTAGACAAATGCAGCTATATAAAAAAATACTAAGACTCCATCAAGAAAAAACAATAAAAAAGTACAACAGAAAATATTGAAATATACTGACACTACAATAAGCAATCACAACACTTGTAAACGATAAAACACAAACCATTATTTTCTAACCTAAATAATTTCTACCACTCTATGACAACGATACACCATAGAGCAATAAAACACCAAAGATTCACAATACAACACACCCGAACAACAGTCTTATGACTCACATCATTGAACAATGCACTGACCAAGGGCGAAACGCTTTTGCTGAAAAACAGCGGTTTTATGTCGGGTCTAATCATTATACCAGATGAATATCATTAAAATATTTTAACGCAGTTTTAACCAGAATTGGCTTTTAAAACGTTTTATATTTTCTATATTTTACGTTTCGCGCCAACACGACTATATCCATCTACGAGATTAAACGTATGAATAAAAAAAAATCTTAATTGAAAGAAAAACTAATTCATGAAAACTACATAACAGTAAAATTGTTTTTATATTGTTTCAAAAAGTTTGAAAATATTTCACGTCTCTATGTGTAATATTTAACGTCGCTAATTTAATTTGTGTATATTGCGTAGCTTTTCAAATGTTTTGAATGTTTTTGTTTTACTTTTTCTTAATAAATGTTCAGTGCACCCCAGTTTCTTTGTAAGTATAAGTACAAGGTCTTTTCACTTTAGATGGTTACTTACTCTATCTAATTTATAAATAAGTTTTGTTATTATAAATTATTATTATTACTTTATAAGCAGTGTTTAGTAACAAGTCTGTGGCGGGTTAATGTAACTATCTCTCTTCGGCCGTAGAACCACGTTCACATCAGGTGGACTTTGTCCTCACGGTGCCATTATCCATCTCTGCTCCCAGTGGTCCTCAATGTTCAACGGGTTAAGTCCCTAGCCTGGGGTGCGGCCCTTACATAAGTCCACTCGGAAGTGGATAAAAGTTCGGTTGCACAACCTGGATGAAACCAATGAGACAGAGTATAAATGTACGGAAATATGGACTTTTGGAAGGTGCTACTGGTCCCCAGTATTTGTGGAAAACGGTTGAACTGCTGCACCTGTTTGGAGTTCGTCTGTCCCAGGAGCTGGCCGGTGACCAGTCTAGGCCTCACGTCACTCTTACGGGTCGGGGTACCAAGGAGGGGGAGCCAAAAGACAGGTTGATGGCACTCAGCATCTTTCTCTTCTTTTCTCAACATGGAACTCTTCTTCTTTTTTAACATCTTTCTTATTGTTCACCATTGCACACCACACTGCCGCATTCGCTTACTCCCAGTACCAGAGCATCGTTATGTCAGTCCTTAACCTCAACTCATGCTATCCAACCTTCTTTGACATTCTTCTTACAAGGGAAAGTAAGTATGATCATCTTTGCTATTGGATACAATATACGTACATTTGTTTACCCCTATACGGGTTTATTTAACCTAAAGTATATTCCAAAGCTGGATGTGTAAAAATGGCTTTCATAATAATTGTATGTAGATCGTAATAAACTTATACCCAATATATATTTCGCAGTGGTTGCTGGGCACTTTATATTGGCAACTACCCTTCAATGTCTATACAAATACTAACTACAGACAAGGAATTAAAAATAACGGATTTTCCGTTTATTGGATACATTTCTTATTGCAAGGTTTTGTGAAACGTGAGATTAAATATATGTTTTTAAAAATTCTTCACTTTAAGGAGTCAGGACCTAGTCTTATTGTCTTTTTTGTGTTCCTGAGAACTGCCATTGCCATCTCATTACCTTTTGGTTGCTACATCGACGATGCCTGAATAACTGATACACGATAACAAGTCAAAACATTTAATGCTCATCTCGGATTGTTTATGCAAAGTCGCTGAGCATGAAGGCAACTTAACCCTAGAGGACTCGCGCTAATACCCGTTACACCAGAGCTCGCGCAGGGTAATTTTTCACCCCAACTAGTTTTCAGGTCAATATCAGTAAAATATTTAGTATTATAAAACAAAAAAAATATTTAAACGTATTTTGTTATACTATAAAAGCTACGAACAAACTCATACAATATTATTTCCTTCATTATACGTCAAAACACTCTTCACATACTTCAACTGAATGGTCTTTACAAACACGTTTCCCCCAATTAGTACAGCACTTATTGTTTTTTTGTCAGATCTTAGGGCAAAAACCACACCTGTAATTAAAATGTTTGTTTGTAATATTGCCAAATATGAAGCTATAGCCTATATTGTGAATAAACGTTTTTGTTACAATAATCATTAAAACAAAATATTTTATAAACAAGAATAGTTTACAAACACAATATATATCAAAACGCAATACTTGCAAGAGAAAATAGAATCTGTTTCTTGACATTGTACACGTTGCTATATGCAAACCAGTTCTGTCGGTTGTCCATATGCCTTTAGAATGTTTGTACGAAGACATCATTGCTCCACAAATATACAATACCACAAACAATGCTTTAATTCCTTCAAAAGAAGTTTCATTTGCGTCTCTCTCTCTTGAAAAGTTACAAATATAAAATGTGTGTTCTATATTATCGCAATGACAAAATATATACGTAGAAAATTTACAATAGAATAATAAATTTATAAATTAAAACAAACCTCAGTGATAAATTTGTAACACACTTTAGACGGTGTTACATATTAAAATAGTAAAATTCAGAAAACAAACGAGAATATTTCAAAATTGTAATAATGTATAACTATGTAAAACAAATTGTTATGTATGATAAATATTTTTAATGAGATCTCTGGCTGATAGTGACATCTAGCGAGAAAAACTTAAAACAAGTTGTCAAGCTAGGGATGCGCCCCGGCTGATGTGCGATAGGTAGGAAAGTTGCTCGCAATTAATTTATCTCTCTCATTTGGCCAGGATGTAACAGGGAAAGGACGTCTCCAAATAGCAAGAAGATGTATTTAGTTTCTTTTTATTTTAATTAATATAAAGTATCATTTTCTTTTAATCATGGCATAGAACACGGCATACGATACCAGATACAAGATGGGTTGTAGACTTTTGAGGGCTTCTCCCGATGCTTATTCACGAAGATGAATCCAGGCTTTACCGAGATTTTCCACGAGGAGGAAGGGAAATTGCGACAAGTTAACACAGCTAAGTGGGCGATTTAAGACTTTTAAAACTTAATTTCAAAATTTAAAATGTTTCGAAGCAGAATTCTAAATAATGAACATTGAACCTTTTAATTAATAAGCATAATTATAATTACGCATCTTTTGGTGCCAATATGTTCACATTAAATTATTAAATTTGATTATACAAAAAAAGCAAGTAAACTCGAATATATGTTCATTTTCAGCCATTGATTAATTAATTAATTGAAGGATTGCTATCCTTAAAAATTTATAAGTAAAATAAAAATGTTCCATAATCCGTAAATGAGTGTTAAAGAAATTTATGTGTCATGATTTTAATTTATTTTATCTGTCTATCTTAAAATAAAAGTTTATAATTTGCTTTAATTGAATTTAAAAGAGTCATTATTTTACCAGCGCACAATTCCTTGCATTTCAGATAAATAAACCTTAAGAATTAATTCAAGAATATTCTGCTAATTTTAATGATTTAACTTGGTAATTTAAAATATTTTAAATGTAACGGAGTTATAGCTTCTATTGCGTTACAGACAGACTTCTCGTTACGCCTGAACTGTAAGCTAGAAGTGAATATTAAATGTTTTAAGAGTTATAACTAAATAAAGTCCAATTTGTTTAATTATAACAAACCGTCACAAATTGCGCGACTCTGCTAGTTTCATTTTATAATAAACCGTTACAAATTCCTCACAAAATACGAAACATAGTAAAACTCACTCACAGCAATCTTGTAAAAAAATGAAAATAAAGTTATGTGATAAAAAAGTTGCAAAATACAATTTGAAATAATAATCTTCACTTATAAAAACTTTGTAAAATAAAAAATAGAAATATACTTCACTTATAAAATCCTCGCAAAATACAAATAGAAATAGACTTCACTTATAAAAACTTCACAAAATACAAATACAAACCGACCTTTATTTTAAAACCCAGCAAAATACGAATAAAAATGAACTCCACTTATAAAAACCTTGCAAAATACAAATAGAAATAGACTTCACTTAGAGGGACCAGTATTGTAACGTGACGACTCGAGCGGGGTAAAAACTTTCCCAGCTGTTGCAACAATAACTTCAAACCGTTACAAGTGGACAAAAACTGTCAAACTACCTGATGTAGAGACAGAAATAGATACAGGGCGAGTCAATTAGAAGGTATGTAAGGGGTGGAAGAATTTCAGGATTTGCAACTGTTTTATTATCTTTGTTGAAAACTCACAGGGAGAATAATTACCCCGCGGGAGTCCTCTAGGTTTAAAGACAACAAAGCTATAAGGTACGCACTGACAAAACCTTAGAAAAATGATCGCAAACTAAAATAACTAACAAAATAATATTTCGGAGTACAATGTGGAAAAACATTATCGATAAAATGTTTAAAATACAGGTTCCCAAATTTTGCAAGGCTTTCTTTGTTTAAACGTAAGATTAAACATATGTTAATAAAATGTTGTCTTTTGAAGCACCTTATAAATAGTTTTGTTGCCCATTTTGTGTTCCTGAGAACTGCCTTTGTCATCTCATTATCATCGGCCTGCTACATCGACGATGCTTTGATAACTGATACATGGTAACAGGTGAAAACATTTAATGCTCATCTCGGAAATTTAGCATTTTCTCTGAGCAAGTCATTGAGCATGAAAGCGACTTAAAGACAATCAAACTATAAAGTAAGAAAAATGGTCGAAAACTAAAATAACTAACAAAATAATATTAAGAAGTACAATGTGGAATAACAGCATCGATAAAATGTTTAAAATACAGGTTTCCATGTTTTGCAAAGTTTTTTGTTTCACTCGCGTTATTACCAATGTCAGACCTAACCTAAACCTAAGTTTAAATATGTGACCGCGGCCTCTGCATGCCTGACACTTGTGGCTAGTGTAATATAAATGCTAATTTGAATTTACATGGTGAGAATTTACATCGAAAGAGGAGAAAATAGACTCAGTAATGTTCTTGGGGAAACGAATGCAAAGTGAGGGAGAATAACAAACGATTGAATGCGAGGGTGAGGCCGCAGGGTGGAATGTGGCCAAGACCACTTCGCTGGAAATAGAATCCAAAGGGTAAGTTTCGAGCCACCTTATGTTTTGGAACAGTTAGTCAAATGTTAATAGTAAGCTGTGGAAATTGCTACTTTGTTTTTTTTGAGGTTAGAAAAATGAAAAAAAAATGAAATTGTTTGAATTTCGATGAACAGTTTTTTTCCAGATAAAACCTCAATATGAGTAATTGAAATGTACACATAATATGATTAACATTCAAATTAAAGAACAAAATTTACCAACCATGACCATCATCAGTAGCCCATGGACACAAGATACAGGATGTTTGATAATGCATACCTGGTTTTAAGGCTTTGTAGTATTTAATTTAATTTGGCATTCCATTAAGGGTTATACTTTATATGAATGAGCCATTTCAACAGTTTTATAGTCTATACAAGTTACGTTTTATATTAAGCAAGAAAGGTTTTTAAAAATGATTTTTATTTTTACAAACCTTTGAATTTAATAAACAATTAATTTAGAAAACTGTTACATAAATTTTACTTAATAAAACAATACAATTGATATGCACTCAATCGGAGTGGAAAACGTCTGTGCGATACAGAGGCGACTTACACACTGCCGGGGCTCTGTTCTCACACCTATATAATACTAAAGCTGCGTAAGCAGGAATTTTCCTAGCACGCATTTAATTATGAAATGTTCACATAAAATGTTTATATAACTCCTCCATCCCTAAAGAAAACTTCGGGGGTTGGCGAAGTTTCGGCGTTGGTTGAAGTCTTCTTCTTCTTCCTGATGAGGGCGAAGTATATAAGCTGCTGAATAGGCCTTCGTAAAGGGCAATTTTCGGCATGGGTTGAAGTCCTCTTCACTGGAGAAAGTCACCAGGCAAAGGTTGATTTCCAAGATCCAGTTAAATGGGTTGTCTGCGATTTCCAACGCAGTATCCTCGTAGTTTGTAGGCGTTATTGTTTTTGATGATGGGCATTTTACAGTCTAATTTTCTGTTCATTATAATTCAACTGAGCAAAAGTATTTGGAATTGATTAATACAATTTATAATGAGTCTTTTCTATCATAGGATAGATACAAAATGTTTATAACATATACAATTTTTATCAGAATCTAATTTTTGTTCTACGAAATTTACATTGATTACAATAAAAGTTTTATATAAGTTTTCATAATTTTTACCATCATTTACATTCAACTTGCCTGTTATAGATTTGATAAGGATTCTAGTCAGTTTATAAGAATTCTTTTTGTTTTGTTATCTCTTTAAGAGTATAGTTTCTAATTTTCTTCAATTACATTTCTTTTTGTGATTAACATATTTCAAATAATTAACAATATTTATTACCATAATTAGTTACATATCATTTAATTAATTACAAAAGTTTGTAACACATACAATTAATAAAAACAATGTTGTTTAAAAGTTTAATAAAGTTTCTTGCATAGAACTAGTGGACAAAGGTATGGTAGGGATTTTAATTTGATTGTGTCGAATATGAACAAGAAGGATTTTGGTCATTAATTACATTTTTTATCTTCTTAGGCCTTTTAATTTTCGACAAATGTATCTTGTCTTTTGTGTTATGATGTCTAGGCTTTATTTTTCCAGTTTTTCTTTCTTCATCTATCGAAGCTATTTCTTCCTTGCTATATCTGTTTTTAGTTTTGCTTTGCTTCTGAACTGATTTTATATAAACTTCAGATGGTATTTCTGGAAGTGGTTCTTTGTTTACATTCCTTTTTTCTAAAACTTTTTCTTTAATTCTTTGATTGCTATCCCTAATGTTTTCATAAAGTATTTTTGTTTTTTCCTTATGGTTTAAAACGTAGTCATTTACAATTTGTTTTTCTAAATCTATATCTAATAAAGAGTTTGAATTTATGTGTCCAAATAAGACTTCGCACGGCGTTAATTTTGTGACTGAATGAACGCTATTGTTATAGGCTATTATAGCATATTTAACTTTGTTAATTATACTGTCTTTTTTAAATTCGATTTGATTATTTAACAGCCTTATGTGTTCTATTAAGGTGGAATGAAATCTTTCACATAATCCGTTTGATTGGAGGTTTTGTGTACTGATAAAATGAATTTTGATTTTATGCAGGTCTAATATCTCCTACACAATTCTGTTATTAAACTCCGTTCCATTGTCTGAGATAATAACTGTTGGTAAGCAGAACTGCGCAAAGTAATCTAATAACTTGTCTGCAATCTCTGTAGCTTGAGAGCTTCCCAAGCGATAAGCTTGAGCATACTTTGTGAAACTGTCGACAATGCTGATAAACGCATTCTTTTCTAAAGAGATAGTGTCGATGTGAATTATCTGGAAAGGCCTTGCAGCTGTGGGTGTCAAGTTCATCTCTAGTTGTAAGGGAATTCTGTCATATTTGGTTCTTTGACATATGTCACACTGATTTATGAAATTTTGGATTAGTGATTTTAAATTAGGCCAATAATATCTTCGCTTAATTTGTTCGTATGTTTCTTGTATCCCTCGGTGATTGGTTTTGCTAACATGATAATTACTTATTGTTTCTAGGGTATCTTCTTCCGAAGTTAGGTCTAAGAGTTTTTTATTACACTTAACTAAATTTAGTTCAGTTTGTTTGAAATTTTTGGCTATGCATGATGCAAATCTCTCATAAAAATCGTCTTCAAAATATAGATTATATTTTATTTTTGGTACCAAATATGATTTTACAAAATTAACTATGTCCTCTTTAAAATTATTTTCTGATATTTCGATTATTAAACGGGTTCTTGAAGTTCCAAATAGTTTTATAATTTTTACTTTCTTCGGCTCAAATTTTACTAATGATAAAAATACTTGATTTTTCCCAAAGTTTACAGGCTCGTCGGAAATTGGTATTTCAATTTGGGTGTTCCCTTCGAAGTTGGAATGCACGGTTTGACTGTCACTTTCTTGATCGTACTCTAAGTTGGCATTATCTGTTGCGTCGAGTTGTACGACCATAGACTCGTTATCTTCATTTAATTCCGGGAAGAAACGTTGGATTAATCCAGCTGGAGATAAATCAAGGTCTGGTTCTACAGTGTGTTGGGTGTTTGTTGACCTTTTATTAGTAATGTTCAATTGTATTCTAGACAGGGCATCTGCGTTTTGGTTTAATTTGCCTTTTTTGTATCTTATGTCATAATCATATTCCTCTAATTTTAATCTCCATCTTAAAAGCTTGGAATTTGGTTCTTTAACTGAAAATAACCATTGTAAAGGTTTATGGTCTGTATAAATTTTAAATTTTCTTCCAAATAAATAAGGCCTAAAGTGTTTAGTGGCCCATACGATTGCTAGTAATTCCTTTTCAATCGCGGAGTAATTAGTTTCGCTGTCGTTTAAAGTTCTGCTGGCATACGCTATAGGAAGGTCCTTTCCATTTTTGTCCTGGCTTAAAATTGCTCCTAGTGCAAAATTACTAGCGTCTGTTGTTAGAGTAAACTCCTTTTCAAAATCTGGGTATTGTAGAAGGGGCTCATTAGTCAGTATATTTTTACATGTTTCAAAACATTCTATGAAGTCTGGATTTTCTATGTTTATTTTTGCATTTTTCTTTAAACAGTTAGTAAAGGGTTTTGTTATCTTGGCGAAGTTTTTAATAAATTTTCGATAATAGCCTATTAGTCCTAAAAATCCTTTAATTTGTTTGGTGGTTTTGGGTATTGGATAGTTTTTGATTGCCAAAATCTTTGCTGGGTTAGGTTTTACGCCTTCCGGTGTAACAACATGCCCTAGATACGCTACTTCTTTTCTTAAAAATTCTGTTTTATCCAGCTGTACTTTAAAGTTGGCTTTGCGTAATCTGTCGAATACTTCTTTAAGTCTTTGTATATGTTCTTGGAGGCTAGTGGAGTAAATTATAATGTCGTCTAAATAAACTAAACATGTTTCATTTTGGATGCCTCTCAGAATATTATTCATAATTCTTTGAAATGTAGGGGGGCTATTCTTTAGTCCAAAGGGCATTCTTAAAAATTCGTAGTGTCCCGTTTCTGTTGAAAACGTTTTTTTTTCTATGCTATTTTTATCCATTTCTACTTGGTGAAATCCTGAGGCTAAATCTAAAGTTGTAAAATACTGAGATCGTCCTAATTTATCTAATATGTCGGTAATGTTTGGCAAGGGAAATTTATCGTCAATTGTTTTCTTGTTTAATCCTCTAAAATCTATTACTAATCGAAATTTTCTTTTGCCAGAAGCGTCTTGTCTTTTGGGTACAATCCAGACAGGAGAGTTCCATGGAGAATTTGAAGGTCTAATAATTCCTTGTTCAAGCATGTCCTCAGTTTGTTTATTAATTTCGTTCTTGTAAATCTCTGGATATCTATAATTTCTGGAGTATACGGGAATTTCATCAGTAGTCCTAATAACATGTTTTATTTGGTTGGTAAAAGTTAAATCGTTTCCCTCAATATGGAATAAATCTGCATAATCTTTTATTAAACTTGTTATAGCGGATTTTTCTTCCGAGTTCATATGTTCCATTCTAAATTTTGATAAATCTAAATTTTTTCTTCTCGAATTTTTTTGTTTATAATCTAATAAATTGAAATTAGCGTTCATTTGCATTGCATCAGGTCTAAGGATATTGTATTCTTCTAAAGATTTTAATTCTAATGGTTCATTTACTGTTAATTCTACATTTACTTCTGTGTTGTTTATTATAGGGCAGTAGGCTTCTCCCTTGTGTACTGAGACTATACACTGCGGAATTTCTAATCCATTTAAGTTTTTGTATGGTAAGAGTCCTTCTCCATCTTGAATATTTTGTATTCTAAATTTAATCATCTGGCTAGCGCGGGCTTGTATAACATAACTTGTTCCCTTTTTTGCTTTCTGTTCCTGACATTTATTATTATTATTATTATTATTATTTTGTTCTTCTGTGTTAAAATATTGAATAGGGATTTCCTCATCACAAAGTATTAATTTATTATTTGTAAAGTCTAAGCTTATTCCTAAATCCTTTATTTTGTCTAGCCCGAGTAATAGGTCGAAATTCTGATGAAAGTCAAATAAATAAAATTTAATTGCTTTTTTAGACAACAGAGGTATGGTGCAACAAAAATTTTCTTTTGAAGTGCCGTGTGCGGTGATTACTTCAAACGGCTCTTTTTTAATGCTTGTTTTAAAATTTTTCCAGCCTAAAGATTTTCGCATAAATGATCTAGTACTGCCTGTGTCAATTAATATTCTAGATTTGGTGTTTGTGTCGTATATAAATGGTAGCTCGTTATTTTCGCTTTGTAGATTCATTATTGAAAATCGATTCCGAGGCTTGTATGTCCTAAAAAATCGTCCTGATCGATTTTAACGGTCTCTTCTTCGTAGTTGTCGGTTAAATTTTGGGATTCTTCGAAGTACTCTTCTTTCCCGAGATCTTCTTCAAAAGTGAATGATTCTTGTCCGTTAGTCTGGTACATAGTGTAATCGTCTTTTTCGGCTCCTTGTCCGGTCATTTGATACAAATTCGTTTGTCTAGAAGGCCTGTCTGTCTGTCTAGTGGAAATACTCATAGGGGTAGGTTGATAACCCGTATTTCGCTGAGGATACTGAGGTTTAGTAGTGTTGTTGTTTGGTTGTCCCCTTTGAGGCTGACCGTGATTAGCAAAAGTTGGTGGTCTATAGGAAGGATTTGGGTGTTGATAAGGTTGTTTAGGTATTTGGTGGTATTTAAATTCAGTATGTATTGGTCTTCTTACGTTATGAGTTTGGCTTTTCTGAAAGACTGGTTGTTTGCTTGGCTGAGTAAACATTTTATTATTTTTAAATTGAAAGTCGTTTGTGAGCATATTAAGTGCTTCACTAAGAGTGTTAGGGTTCTTGGTACGCATTAGTGACCCGACGGGTTCATGCAAACCCCTAAGGAGAACTCTTAAAGCTAGTTTCTGAACGTATTCTATTAAAATGTCTTTAGCCATCTGCCTTTGAGGCTCTTTATTCATAAAAAATGAAATTTGTAAATTTAGTAACTTTTGAATTTTCTCATAGAATTGAAATGGTGATTCGTTACTTTCTTGTTTTAATTCTGACATCTCTAAGTTTAATGTGAAACAATCTCTTTTGTCTGAATAACTAATTAATAATACTTTTCTAGTTTCGTGCCAATTGTAAGAGTTAGAGTTTACAACCATTTCCAGTGCTTGGCCTTTTAATTTAGAAAGAATAGAGGAGAACAGATACTCATTTTGAAAATCCTCTGGATTTTCGCTTACATAAAACTTATTCACTATCTTATCACATATTGAGATAAATCTGTGGAGCATAGTGGGCTCTCCACTATACTCGGGTATCATGTCAAGATACTCCTTTTTTAATATTGGCGTTGCCATTATGTAATATTATTTTCAAAATAATAAAAATTAAAAATCAATTATATAAAATTAAAAAGTATTTACTCTACTTTTTCTTAATTCTATATCTTAAGATCTACTTACAAGTTGATCCAAAATACTTTGCTCATTTGAACAATTTTCACTTTTCACTTACACGATATTCGCGCGTGTTCTTAATAGATATGCGCTCTATTAAGTGCTTGTAGATATTTACTCTACTTAAAGTTTCCTCAATTAACGGTTAAAACCGACGGACGTTATATTCGCTAACTTCCTTGAGGTGTCCTACCGACTGCGCCAGTTACGTTTTATACTAAGCAAGAAAGGTTTTTAAAAATGATTTTTATTTTTACAAACCTTTGAATTTAATAAACAATTAATTTAGAAAACTGTTACATAAATTTTACTTAATAAAACAATACAATTGATATGCACTCAATCGGAGTGGAAAACGTCTGTGCGATACAGAGGCGACTTACACACTGCCGGGGCTCTGTTCTCACACCTATATAATACTAAAGCTGCGTAAGCAGGAATTTTCCTAGCACGCATTTAATTATGAAATGTTCACATATAATGTTTATATAACTTACATAAACGTATAGACTTTTGAAGACGATGTACCATATAATATAAATGTAAATAAAGTAATTGCAGACAATTAAAGATTTTTGTATTGCCGTTAGTGGGTTCTATTTATTTAGTTAAAAACGTACTCCACAGTGCTAAAACAATTACTGTTTGTAATAGTCAATAGACAAAGGGTCTTAAAAATGCTGATACTGCAGTGAACGAAAGTTTCAACATTGCTCTTTATACAAAATACTATTTCACCAACAAATTGTTTGTATTTGTATATAAACAGGAAACCAGTAATATAAAACAAAATTCAAAGTAAATTTCTACTTACGTTAACAAAGAATAATTGAATTTGACTTACTTCTTAATTCATATTAACAAATAATATAAATAATGTAACATTCCTTATGCGTTCAAACAGCTGTTCTGCTACATAACCTATACGTTAGAACAGCTGTTCTACTACTTAACCTATTACTTAAAATCAGCTGTTTTATGAAAACACGTTATTAGTTATTTTAAGACAAATGGGACGAAATAACTGTATTTCATACCCCGCTTCTTTGTGAAAAGTTTTTCCCTCATATAAAACAAAAATGAATAATTAAATATAAGTATCAATTAACAATTGTAAAAACTCTATTAACATCCACTACAAGTTTAAACAAATGTATTTGAACTTGAGTGAATGAATAAAAAGTGTTTTACTAACGATTGAAAATTTGAACAAGATATGCTGGGGAAGAGTGTGAACTAATAGAAGGAAGTGAACTATTTATTAATTTTCCAAAGACATAGTTCTTCGGATTCAAGTATTTAAAACAGTTATTACCAGTTGAAAACAATTGAAATTACAGCCTAAAAATATACATATAAACACGACAAAAATGTTTTCTCTTACTCAACATAAAGCCTTAGGATAGAATTTGCATGATTCTTAAAGTGACCGGGAATTTGGTAACGCTGAAAACAAAAGATAAATTTGATACCACTGAGACCTAACTCTATTGTACTGTGATCCAGTGCAGGTTGTGGTTAATCTTGATGCAGTGTTTGGCGGCTAAGGATTCATACAGAGACCCTGGAACTTACACCGGCTTCAGGCTGTAAAGGGTTCACACAGAGACCGCTTTTACAGCGATGTCTTGCTGCTAGGGGTACCGATTCAGATCCTGGCCCTCACAGCGATGTCCGGCTGCTAAGGGAACATACAGAGACCCTGGCACTCACAGTGGCTTCAGGCTGTAAAGGGTTCACACACAGACCGCTTTTACAGCGATGTCTTGCTGCTAGGGGTACCGATTCAGATCCTGGCCCTCACAGCGATGTCCGGCTGCTAAGGGAACATACAGAGACCCTGGCACTCACAGCGATGTCTTACTGCTAGGGGATGTGACACAGATCCTGGCACTCACAGCGATGTCCGGCTGTTATGGGAACATACAGAGACCCTGGCACTCACAGTGGCTTCATTCTGCTAAGGCATCATACAGAGGACCCTGACACTCACAGCGGCTTCAGGCTGCTAAGAAAACTTACAGAGACTCTGGAACTCACAGCGGTTTCAGGCTGCTAAGGGAACATACAGAGACCCTGACACTCACAGTGACTTCAAGCTGCTAAGGCATCATACAAAGATCCTGGCACTCACAGCGATGTCTTGCAGCTAGGGGAACATACAGAGACCCTTGCAATCACAGTGATGTCTTGCTGCTAAGGGAACTTACAGAGACCCTGGCATTCAAAGTGATGTCTTGCTGCTAAGGGAACTGACACAGATCCTGGCACTCATAGAGATGCCCGGCTGCTAAGGGAACATACAGAGACCCTGGCACTCACAGCGATGTCTTACTGCTAGGGGATCTGACACAGATCCTGGCACTCACAGCGATGTCCGGCTGTTATGGGAACATACAGAGACCCTGACACTGACAGCAATGTCTTGGTGCTAGGGGAACTGATACAGATCCTGGCACTCACAGCGATGTCCGGCTGCTAAGGGAAAATACAAAGTCCCTGGCACTTACAGTGATGTTTTGCAGCTAGGGGAACATACAGAGATCTTGGCACTCACAGCGATGTCTTGCTGCTAGGAGAACTGATACAGATCATGGCACTCACAGCGATGTCCGGCTGCTAAGGGAACATACAAAGACCCTGATACTTACAGTGAAGTCTTGCTGCTGGGAGAACCGATACAGATCCTGGCACTCACATCGATGTGCGGCTGCTAGGAGAACATACAGGGACCCACAGACTCACAGTTGTGACTGGCTGCTAACGGTTTATACAGAGACTTTGGCACTCACAGTGATGTCTTGCTGCTAAGGGTTCATACTGAGACTTTAGCACTCACAGTGATGTGTTGCTGCTTGGGGAACTTACAGAGACCTTGGCACTCACAGTTGTGACTGGTTGCTAACGGTTGATTCAGAAACCTTGGCACTCTCTGAGTTGTTTCTTGCTGCTAGGGGAACATACAGCTTCCGTGGCACTCACAGCGATGTCTTGCTGCTAGGGGAACTGACACAGACCCCTGCACTCATCGCGATGTCCGGCTGTTAAGGGAACATACAAAGACCCTGGCACTTACAGTGATGTCCTGCAGCTAAGGGAACATACAGAGATCCTGGCACTCACAGCATTGTCCGGCTGCTAAGGAAACATACAGAGACCATGGCACTCACAGCGATGTCTTGCAGCTAGGGGAACATACAGAGACCCTGGTACTCACAGCGATGTCTTGCTGCTAGGAGGACTGATACTGATCCTTGCACTCACAGCGATGTTCGGGTGCTAGGGGAACATACTGAGACCCACAGACTCACAGTTGTGACTGGCTGCTAACGGTTCATACAGAGACCTTGGCACTCACAGTGATGGCTTGCTACTAGGGGAACATACAGATAGGGGAACTGACACAGACCCCTGCACTCACAGTGATGTCTTGCAGCTAAGGGAACATACACAGCGACGTCTTGCTGCTAGGAGAACTGATACAGATCCTGGCACTCACAGCCATGTCCGGCTGCTAGAAGGACATACAGAGGCCATGGCACTCACAGCGATGTCTTGCAGCTAGGGGAACATACAGAGACCCTGGTACTCACAGCGATGTCTTGCTGCTAGGAGAACTGATACTGATCCTGGCACTCACAGCGATGTCCGGCTGCTAGGGGAACATACAGAGACCCACAGACTCACAGTTGTGACTGGCTGGTAAAGGTTCATACAGAGACCTTGGCAGTCACAGTGATGTCTTGCTGCTAAAGTTTCATACAGAGACCTAAGCACTCATAGTGATGTCTTGGTGCTTCGGGAACTTACAGAGTCCTTGGCACTCACAGTTGTGACTGGCTTCTAAGGGTTCATACAGAAACCTTGGCACTCACAGTGATGTCTTGCTGCTAAGGAAACTTACAGAGACCTTGCACTCACAGTAATATCTTTCTGCCAAGGAAACGTACAGAGACCCTGGCAATCACAGTTTTGACTGGCTGGTAAGGGTTCATACAGAGATCTTAGCACTCACAGTGATTTCTTGCTGCTTAGAGAACTTACAGAGACCTTGGCACTCACAGTTGTGACTGGCTGCTAAGGGTTCATTCAGAGACATTGGCATTCACAGTGATGTCTTGCTGCTAAGGGAACTTACAGAGACCTTGGCACTCACAGTGATATCTTTCTGCTAAGGAAACTTACAGTGACCCTGGCACTCACAGTTTTGACTGGCTGGTAAGGGTTCATACAGAGACCTTAGCACTCACAGTGATGTCTTCCCTGCTAAGGGAACTTACAGAGACCATTGCACTCACGGCGATGTCTGGCTGTTAAGGGAGTATACAGTGACCCTGACTTTCAGAGCGACGTCTAACCGCTAAGGGTTCATGCAGGGACCTTGGAAACTCGCACCGGCTTTAGGCTGTTGGTTTTAGAGGGGTGTCGGACTGATCGTGGCTTAGGAATCCAGGCGACATAATTGAGATCGCTAAGCCTTCTAGTTTATAAACCGAAATAACATTATCACTTTCTACTAAATTAATTAAATCCTTTTTTTTTAATAGTTTAGAACAATCAAATACAATCACTGAAAGCTAAATCCAAACAATAGATAGAATTTGCATTACACAACATTAAGATAACCAACGTAAATCCAAGTATTCAAGCTGGAATCATTTAACTTAGAAATAGTATTACCATTTCTAGATCCACAACAATCTACAGTAGATCACTGTACAATACAATTAGGTCACAGTGTTGTCAAATCTATCATTCGTATTCAGTGTTGCCAAACTCCCACTAACTTTCAGAATCATGTAAATTCCATCCTAAGGCTTTATGTTAAGTAAGAAATCTTCTTTTTTATTGTTTATATGTACATTTTGTGTCTGAAACTTCAATTGTTTTTAACTGTTATCACCATTTTTAAATATTTTAGAAAATTAATAAATAGTTCACTTCCTTCTAATAGTTCACATTCTTTCTCAGCATATCTTGTTCAAAGTTTCAATCGTTTGTAAAATACTTTTTATTCATTCACTCAAGTTCAAATACGTTTTTTTAAGAACTTGTAGTGGATGACACGATGTTAATAGAGTCTTATCAATTGTTAATTGTTACTTATATTTAATTAATCATTTTAGTTTTATATGAAAAACGTTTCACAAAAGGAGCGAGATATGAAATATAGTTATTTTGTTCCATTTGCCTCAATAACGTGATTTCATAAAACAGCGGATTTTATGTAATAGGTTTTGTGGTATAATAGCTGTTATAAAGTATAGATTATGTTATTTGTTTATATTATGTTTCATTATTTAATTAAAAGTAACTCAAATGAAATTTCTTTGTTGTCCCAAGTAGGAGTTCACTTTGAATGTTTTCCATATTACTGGTTTTTTATTTGTATACAAACACAATTAATTTGTTGGTGAAATACAAGTATTAGATGGTACATCATTTTCAGAATTACTTTTAAAACTGTTAAAAAGGCTCATTCATATAAAGTATAACCCTTAATGGAATGCCAAATTGAATAAAATACTACAAAGCCTTCAAACCAGGTATTCATTTTCAAACACCCTGTATCTTGTGTCCATGAGCCACTGATGATGGTAACATGGTTGGTGGATTTTCTTCTTTAATTTGATTGTTAATCTTATTATGTGTACATTTCAATTACCCATATTGAGGTTTTATTTGGAAAAAAACTGTTCATCGAAATTCAAACAATTTTATTTATTTTTTTTCATTTTTCTGACCTCAAAAAAACAAAGTAGCAATTTCCACAGCTTACTATTAACATTTGACTAACTGTTCCAAAACATAAGGTGGCTCGAAACTTACCCTTTGGATTCTATTTCCAGCGAAGTGGTCTTGGCCACATTCCACCCTGCGGTCTCACCCTCGCATTCACTCGTTTGTTATTCTCCCTTACTTTGCATTCGTTTCCCCAAGAACATTACAGAGTCTATTTTCTCCTCTTTCGATGTAAATTCTCACCATGTAAATTCAAATTAGCATATATATTACACTAGCCACAAGTGTCAGGCATGCCGAGGCCTGCGGTCACATATTTAAACTTAGGTTTAGGTTAGGTTTGACATTGGTAATCACGCGAGCGAAAAAAACCTTGCAAAACTTGGAAACCTGTATTTTAAACATTTTATCGATGCTGTTATTCCACATTGTACTTCTAAATATTATTTTATTAGTTATTTTAGTTGTCGACCATTTTTCTTAAGGTTTTGTCAGTGCGTATTTAGTAGCTTTGTTGTCTTGAGTCGCCTTCATGTTCAGCGACTTCACATAACCAATTCGAGATGACCAGGAGATGTTTTGACCTGTTACCGTGTATCAGTTATCCAGGCATCGTTGATGTAGCAAGCCAATGATAATGAGATGACAAAGGCAGTTCTCAGGAACACAGAAAAATCAATAACACTAGGTCTTGACTTTTTAAAGTGAAAACCTTAGAAGAGAAAGATGCTGAGTGTCAACAACCTGTCTTTCGACTCCCCCTCCTTGGTCAAAACCACCCGTAAGAGTGACGTGATGCCTAGACTGGTCACCTGTGATTAAACAAACTCCAAACAGGGACAGCAGTTCAAACGCTTTCCAGACATATACGGGATCGGTAGAACCTTCCAAACGTCCATATTTTCGTCCATTTATAACCTTTTCTATTGGATCGGTCCAGAGTGCAATTGGACCTTTATCCACCTGGGTGGGCTTAACTAAGGGTCGGACCCCCAGACTAGGGACTTGGGAGCCCACCCGTTGGACCTTTAGAAGTTTTGGGAGCAGGGAAGGATGATGGTACCATGAAGGCAAAGTCTACCTGAGTGGCCCTGGTTCCAAGGGCGAAGGGAGATACTGTACCTGCACCAACCCACCACAGACTTATTATTAAACAATGCACGTGAATTATTAATGTTAATAACAGAACGTAATTAAAAATTATACAGAGGAAGTAAATATCTATAGTGAAGTCACCTTGTACTTATACCTACAAAGTTGGAGTCCACTGAAAATTTATTGATATAAACTAAATCAAAAACATTCAAAACATTTGAAAAAGGTACGAAATATACACAAATTAAAGTAGCTCTTCTAGAGAGACATGAAATATTTTCAAACGTTTTGAAACAACATAGTAAAGTTTAACTGT
Organism: Prosapia bicincta; assembly: GCA_036971475.1. NCBI lineage: Eukaryota > Metazoa > Arthropoda > Insecta > Hemiptera > Cercopidae > Prosapia > Prosapia bicincta. Next base: position 254,187,355 of record JBAIZL010000001.1, on the reverse strand, counting down.
TTTGTAGTTTTCATCTAAAGTTTCTGAGCAGGCGCGTTTCGTCTCTGGTCAGTGCTTTGTTCAATGCTGTGAGTCATAAGAATGTTGTTCAGGTGTGTTGTATTGTGAATCTTTGGTGTTTTATTGTTCTATGATGTGTCGTTGTCATAGAGTCGTAGAAATTAGTTAGGTTAGAAAATAATGATTTATCGTTTACAAGTATTGTGATTGCTTATTGTGGTGTTAGTATATTTCAATTTTTTCTGTTATGTTTAGTTCAATTGTTTTTCTTGGAGTCTTAATAACTTTTTTATATAGTTGAATTAGTCTAAAACTCCAATATCTATTTCTCTTCTAAACAGTTGTCTAAAGCAAACCTAACAAATATATAGTTCCACATTGTAACCACGTAGACTAGGATGAACCTACTCTCCAGGGCGTTAGTGAGGGTCGTATCGTGTACGTGTGACGAGAAGCGACGTGAAATAACGTAGAACGTAAAATTACTTTGTGTTAGATCCAAGATGGGCACATTTTTAATTCAACAATAACTAATTTTACAACAATGATATGGTTGGTTACTAAACAATGTTCTGTCAAATCTATAACAATAGAACTTCAGATAAGGTGAAAATGATGTTCTATTCATCATGTACGAAAAAAATAAAACTGAAGAAGCTCCAAACCCCAATACGGAATAATGATATCTTTCTGTGTTATCTTATCACGCACTTACTTACTTTCCTTATGCCAATAAAACGTCAGTCCGAGGCTAAACAGTGAAAGCTAGTAATTAAATTAATTTATAAACAAATCATCTAAACAAAAATTGTTTAGGTCAACAAATGAAAATATCATTTTACTTAATTTTTATTACATTCGAATTAATATAAATAAAGTAGCATAAAATTAGCTGTTTTATGAAATCATAAGTTATAACATTTTTAAACCAAATGACTCGAAATAACAATATTGCATACCGTGTCCTTTTTGCATAACGTTCCCTTCCATATAAAACTAAAATAATTTAATTATTAAATTTAATTAATGAATTAATACTTAAAGAAACTTTATTGACATCGAGTATCATCTCGTTCACTACAAGTTTATCAAAATCTAAGTTGAATTTGACTGGATGAATATAAAGTATTTTATTATTGATGGGCAATTTTACCAAGATATGTAAATATATATATATGGAGAGTGTGGACTAATAGAAAGCAACTATACAGAGGAATACCCGACAATGCGAAAACCCCCTCACCTACGCCAATAAAATACACCCAAAACTCAACTAAAATTGAAACCAACCGATCCCTAAACTTCCTCGACCTAACCATCACAAAAAAGCCACACACAAAAACACTGCTTCAACATTTAGAGGAAACAGACAACGACAGACAGAATTTTCCACAACACCTCAAACCACCCTATCCAACACAAACACGCTGCCTCCAGATCCATGCTCCATATACTTAAAGAAGTTCCAATGGCCACAGAAAACATAAACAAAGAACTAGATGCCATTACATATTTAGCATTCACAAATGGATATAACACCACAACAATAGACAAACTATGGCACAATATACAAACAAGACAATAAAATTAACACTACATACAGGGAAAAGAAATAGATCACATTACCATACATAAACAAAACATCAAATAAGATAGTCCACAAATTTAAAAAATCAGGATACAAAATAGCATACAAAAACTAATAACTATTTACAATACAAAATACAACAAGACACCAACAACAAAGTTAAACAAGCACCAGGCCTTATACAAACTAAACTGTGACAAATGCAACAAATTCTACATCCAGCAAACAGGTCACAGCTTTAAATAAAGAGTCGAGGAACACCAACTCAGCATTTTACAATCACATAAAAGAAACATAACACAAATACACAGAAATTAACCATAACCTAGAAATCTTACACATTAAAAAAATACCACATCTCAACACACTAGAGCAATCCGAAATTTATAGACACAAAAACACAAAGTACAAACATATTAAACAAACACAATCCAAATCACACATACTCTTTGATACTATAGAAATCCTGCCTTTAAGACCGCTTAACCCAACATCTCCAAGCAGAAGACACTGATGAAGATCGCCACATAGCGATCGAAAACGTTCTGTGTCTCAGTAAGACACAAATTTACAAAGTTTAAAGTTCGGATAGTCATACACTGACTAATGTTTAAACGAAATTAATTAAGATTCGCCGAACTTATTGGACCACAAACTTCAATTAATAGAGGGAATTAATTTAATTAATTTTCTCAATTAGTAATACAAGTGGTATATGTATGCCAATTATTAAATGGTTGTTATCAAAACCTTATCTTAATATCATAGAAAATATAAATTTAAATATGTACACTTTGTTCTCTGGAACTATGTTTTTTTCTGATTTGATTACATGAATTCTAAAGCTTACTTTTACTAACCATTCTGCAACAGAAATAATGAGTTTTTTAATTAGATTAGAATTCTATAACTATACAATAGAACCTAACTCTACGTAAATAATCTCCGAAGCTTAAAATTTTTACACTCACTAATGGAATTTAGTTATAATTAGGAAAGTTCTGAGTTGCTTAGTTTACAAATGCTAAGAATAATTTATTTATTTTCGTTCCTCGTTGCGTTATATTACCTATGAAACTAATACTAAAGACTTGGTATGGCCACTCGAATTGTCTAAATGTGCAGTCTAAGATTAAAATATACTTACGGGTTGTTGTGACCAATGGAAGTTGTGTAGTACGTTGGTTATGGTGTCACTTAATAATGTCCAATCATATTACACGATGCAAGATGCTACGGACAAGTTATGGAGTAAACTGTCTAAAGGGAACGGCCTAGAGTGGTACAACTTTATATCGGTAAGTGGTCAAACAATCAAGTTTAAACTCGATTATCATAACTTGCTATAAACTGAACCGTCCGAGGTCGCAACTAATGCATAAACTTTAGTACTCGGAGTGGCCGCAAGTTGTGTTTTGAGCGCTGATCTTGTTAGCACTAACAACACTTATAAAGCATAGGAAGAAACTTTCTTCGGGCAGAACTTGTGACTTATAGGTTTATACACATTTAAATAAAAGTTAGTATTAGAATTGTTTAGAGAAAAAATTTCTTCTGTGCTCGAAAGCAGGAAAGGACGTTTACATCCAACCGCAGGTTTCATTTGGCATATAATGTTACAATCAGCACCTCTGAAGGCTATTTATTCTGTGATATGATATTTATTCTACTTACGATATTTATATTTTTTAGCTGACTGAGTTTTTGTCTTCCAGGTCACCGTTGATAAAAAAAAATATTTTATCATAGGGGAAACGTGATCATTGATAGAACACCACAATATAGCACTTTCGCTATAACTTAGCAACAAAAATACTACTTACTGATATTTTTCCCCAGACGTGTTTCGCACTAGGTCATTGCATTGTTCATTGCTGTGAGTAGCAAATCCCCTATTTGTCCTAAATAAAAGCTGTGGCAGTAGTTCCATGCAATCTTGTATACACTTGTCGTTATTCTGCTGTGTTTTTGTACTGTGTAGGTGTTTTTGAGTTGTGTTGGATGTTTTAAATGGTACTTTGTATTTACGTTTGCGAAACGAGGAAGCTATTTTATGTCGTGTCTTATAATGATATGTTAGTGTTATGTATTTTTGTATTTGTGTGTCATTGCTGTTTTTTGTTTTTATGTGTGTGTTGGTTTTTGAGCAGTATGTTGTCTATCAAAGTGTGTTTGTATCCGTTTTCATAGAAGTTGTCATGCTCGTGACTCACAGTATTAAACAATGCGCTGACTAAATGCAAAATGCGCTGCTGAAAAAATATTTGGCTTTTTGCGAAGTCGATTACAAAAGTGTAATTTATAAGAAAAACTTCAAGATGTTCAACACAAAATCTACAAGCACAATATAGGTTATGTTGACACATGGCCACATTTGATAGTGGTCTGTGACGACCATCGAAGAGGACCACCTATGATAAAGGATTACAGTAGAGTACCAATGATAGAGGAGCACTGCAAAGGACACCGTAAGCATTTTTAGAGGATATGTAGACCCTTTATAAATATCCGCATGTTAACCTCTGAACGTGGTTGCTGAAGTCGTACGATTGAACGCATAATCTGTAGCTCGCATGTACAAAAACATGTATAAACGAAAAACCACATAAGAAACCTTGATATATAGACTATATAATGATTTATACACTAAGGCTTTGCTCCTCGAGTTCCTTACAGCTACGACGTGTATATGTGTGGCGCAGCAGACATTTTCGAATTATTTCTTTGCAAAGGTTGCGTTGCTAGGCAACCGTAATAACTGAAAGCTGCCTCATTATTATAAAAATTCCTATATCCATTGTTGATTAGAAATTGTGAAGTCACAAACGGTAATTCTTTTTCTACTTTAGCTTTATAAAATGTCTAATACTTATTGCATTTATCGTATAAGAAAGCCCTTCTCATATGAGAACAATTATCCCAAATATCATTCTTTAATTGTATTGTAACTGGGTGTTCGAAATGCCTGTGTACTTTATTTTATTCTGTTTTGTGAAGTGTCTCTTTTTGTTTAACTTGTGCAAATAGTTTATAGTTGTAGGTTTCTTGTATAGTGTTAGGCTTCTGGTGATGTAGGCTTGTGTCGTTGTAGGCTTTCGTAGTTGTAGGCTTGTGTAAGTTTCAAGCCTATGAAGTTTGAAGTTTGTATAGTTGTAGGCTTGTGTAGTTTTAGGCTTGTTTAGTTGTAAGAGTGCGTAATTTTAGGTTTACGTAGTTGTAAGCTTGTGTAGTTTTAGGTTTATGTAGTTGTAGGGTTGTGTAGTTGTATGCACGTGTAGTTGTAGGTTTATGTAGTTGAAGGCGTGACTAGTTGCATGCTTGTGTAGTTGTAGGTTTATGTGGTTGTAGGCGTGCGTAGTTGTAGGCTTGTGTAGTTGTAGGTTTATGTAGTGGTAGGGTTGTGTATTTGTATACACTTGTAGTTGTAAGTTTATGTAGTCGTAGGCATGCGTAGTTGTAAGCTTGTGTAGTTGTAGGCTCAAGTAGTTGTAGGGTTGTATATTTGTATGCACGTGTAGTTGTAGGTTTATGTAGTTGTAGGTATGTGTAGTTGTAATCTTGTGTAGTTGTAGGTTTATGTGGTTGTAGATTTATGTAGTTGCAGGGTTGTGTAGTTGTATGCACGTGTAGTTGTAGGTTTATGTAGTTGTATGCATGCGTAGTTGTGAACTTGTGTAGTTGTAGGTTCATGTAGTTGTAGGGATGTGTAGTTGTATCCACGTGTAGTTGTAGGTTTATGTAGTTGTAGGCATGTGTAGTTGTATGCACGTGTAGTTGTAGGTTTATGTAGTTGTAGGCATGCGTAGTTGTGAACTTGTGTAGTTGTAGGTTCATGTAGTTGTAGGGTCGTGTAGTTGTATACACGTGTGGTTATAGGTTTATGTAGTTGCAGGCATGCGTAGTTGTAAGTTTGTGTAGTTGTAGGTTCATGTAGTTGTAGGGTTGTGTAGTTGTAGGGTTTTGTAGTGCAACGTCCCCCCTGTCTCTCTTCTTTTACTTGTTTATTGTTCGTAATGTAATGGTGCTCCTAAGGTGTTGTTGCATTTTATAATTTTTATTCGCGCCTGCCTATCTCCGTTCCGATCTCGTGCTCTTGTAGCCTCGAGCTTTCCTAAAATTTGTCTTGTGTTCGCCCGTTATTTGCCACGTCTAGACGCAAGCCACTTCCCGCTGATTTCTACTTTAAAGTTTGTATGACCCCCCCCCAAATGGTTAACAATGTTTTGTCGGGTCTTTAAATAATCATACTTGTCAGTTAAGTAGTCAGCTGGAAAGAAACAACATTAGCATTTCCAAAAGCTCTTACCATCTTAGAAGATCTGCAGGCACAGCAAGGGGATGTGCAAAATATGATCATGTTTAAGTTACCTTTTTGAAGGCTCCTGTGTTTTACTAAACATGATTTACCAGTAGACATCGTCTCTGGTCTTTTATATAGAAAACCAACTAATTTTCAGAATAGCTCAAAAAGTTTACAATAAATTTTTCCTCAGGAGAGAACTCGTTTGAAGAAACATTAGGCTCTGAATTTTATATATAATTCATTATTACACTTTAATTTAATTAAAGTTGTAATTTGATTTAACAATCATTATTTATTAGTTGGAGAAACTAATAGTTTTATTGGTTGTTCAACACAGGATAAATTTAAATACCAAAAGTTTTTATAATACATTTAATTACTGTTTCAAAATAAAAATAAAATTTATCATCAACTAAAATATAATAGAATCTCTCGTTACTACTTCCTTGTCTTTTCATATCATCACAAATAATTGTTTAAATTTTTCTTATACTTGACATATTTATTTACTACATTTTATATAGAATCAAATAATTACATTTATATCTTTAAACAAAAAATGTTTCCTAATCTAACATAATAAAATTATCATCCTTTAATTTTAAGATTGAATTGGTAACTCACAAATTTTATATCAAGTAACTTAAACTTCGTATAATTCTATAAATCTTGTCTTTCTGAAAATGATTGACTTATGGCCAAAACCACTTTGTGAATCTAAATTTAATATTTATTACTTAAACATCTTTATCATACAAATTATGTTTACTACATTCAACATTTATTTAAAAATTTTTACTTAGAGTGAAACCATTGTTTAAGATAAAAATCTTATTGAAATTTTTGAATTTAATATTTTTAACTGACTAAATTTGACGTTATTTTTATATAATAGAGAAAATGACTTGCCACGCCTTTTCCTGCCGATCCTAGAGTCCTCTCGTCTTGATTCCAGGTCCCTGGACAATGGAAGTAGCCATCCCTGGTAAGTTGATGTAAGTCCTCCATTCGCCCGATCCTCCACGTCTGAAGCCCTCGTCCGTGGATCAAATTAGACGGCAGAAACGTGGTGATCTGAATCCATCTGGCCTTTTGGTATTGTCCTAGGCGCGACCCGGCATTACGACCGTTAGCACCTCGTATTAAAAATTATTTACAGACTGCCCTACAGGTCCTTGCATTCCTGTATTTATTGCGGCTATGTAACCCTTCTCCATCCGCTCTTAAATCGTCGCTATCTCCGTGCGTTTTTCTTGTACGGGCGGGTTGGACAAAGTATTCGATTAAACCTTGCATAGTTCTGTTATCGGTTTTGGAATACTGAAAAATGTCTATTTCTTTAAAATGGCTGTAACATTTTTGTTATTTAAGGTTTTCACAATTGTTCTTTTTTTATTTTTCTGGTCATTTTAAAATGCCAGTGATAGTTCTACGTGGCCTAGTTCTCAAGTTAGCATTTTTCGGCACTTATGCACTTAGAAAATTTTCACTGCACTCCCGTTTGTCAAATTAAGTTAGTTATTTTATTTTAATTTTTAATTTGTCATAATACTAATTACTCAAGAATTTACTAGCTTCTTCACTCTTTTCAATGTTTAATTAGACTCTAAATTAACACCTTATTATTTAATTTTTTTGAATTTGTTATTCAACATTTTGAAATTATTAATTTTTTAATCTTTAGCGGCCATTCTGACCGAGATTGTTGGTACGAGTTGTTCATCAAAGTTTGATTGGGATCTAGTTATGAATGGCCTTGTGTGTTACTGGCATCTTGTGTGAAAATACATACCTATTTGATCTATATAAATATGGGGCAAGAACTTCTGGTATTTATATATATGTCAATGCAGTTCAATATATCTCTGTTTAATAAATCTATTGTGAATGAAATATTTGTTGTGGTATTTACTGTTGAATTGTTTAGACTATTTGTTTGTGGTAAAATGCAATGCAGTGAAGTTCTATGTACTTTATATTTATAAGTGAAGTTTTAGGGGCTGTGTATGTGTCCATTAAATCAGTGGTTCTCAAATGTTTGCAACCCATGTGGTGAAATATGTTCTGGCAAAGCCCCTAAAGACTTGAGTGCCTGAGACAGAGAGGGGCTGTGTATGTGTCCATTAAATCAGTGGTTCTCAAATGTGTTCAACCCATGTGGTGAAATATGTTCTGGCAAAGCCCCTAAAGACTTGAGTGCCTGAGAAAGAGAGGGGCTGTATATGTGTCCATTAAATCAGTGGTTCTCAAATGTTTTCAACCCATGTGGTGAAATATGTTCTGGCAAAGCCCCTAAAGACTTGAGTGCCTGAGACAGAGAGGGGCTGTGTATGTGTCCATTAAATCAGTGGTTCTCAAATGTGTTCAACCCATGTGGTGAAATATGTTCTGGCAAAGCCCCTAAAGACTTGAGTGCCTGAGACAGAGAGGGGCTGTGTATGTGTCCATTAAATCAGTGGTTCTCAAATGTTTTCAACCCATTTGGTGAAATATGTTCTGGCAAAGCCCCTAAAGACTTGAGTGCCTGAGACAGAGAGGGGCTGTGTATGTGTCCATTAAATCAGTGGTTCTCAAATGTTTTCAACCCATGTGGTGTAAATAAGTTCTGGCAAAGCCCCTAAAGACTTGAGTGCCTGAGACAGAGAGGGTATATGGCACAACACATTCGATATAGAATTTCACAGTTCTGGATAGTGATGTTACCTGTCAGTGATATGCACAACTATTTAGACTTGTGACGTATACCCTTGTCAGTTCAATATACTGTTTAAATTGTAGTAATTCGGTCGTCAGCTGTTCTCTGAGATAGAGATAGAACTAATGTCACATTGGCAGTGGTGTAAGGAGCCGTAGCAGCTGATTTAATCTGCTGTAGTGCTTGTAAAGATTACTGGTTTCTAACCTAAAAATAACGAGTGTTAATGCAAATGAATCCATTGTTGTAGTAAGGCTTAAAACATGTGTAGGAAACCGCGATAATTGAAAGGAAAAATAACTGTTTACACTGTTAGATACGATGGCAAACCCAGTAATTACGCCGATAAAAAAAAGTTGGCATCAGAGATGCTAAATCAGTGAAATCACTTAAAGGTAGCCCGGGATATATTTTCAAAATATTTTTTAAATATTTTATTTAAAGTTTTTATTTTATTTAAAAATTTAATCACAGGCTAAAGTGTCTATGTATATAAAACAACCGGGCCTTGATAAAAAAAACGCCAAAAGATGGAGTCTTTGACCGCAAGAGGGTTAAAATAAACTTTGACCTATGTACTAATGCTTTATCCCACTGGAAGAGAAATCAACTCCCTTGAGTACCGTGTCTTAAAGTCAACCCTGGATTTCATACCACCTTTGCACCATAATCTATACAACAGCTTGAAACCAGGAAAGGAATAGTATCAAAATAAATAAAGCAGGAGTTCACTTTTATAAAACCGATGTACAGACTTCTGAATAGCTTATTACTTATTCAAACTACCCTAAAAATGTAAGTGACGCAATTAGTAAGTTTTAGCATAATCATAGTATGTATCCTAATCCCGGCAAGCTGGCTGGGCAACCGGGCGGGTCCACAGGTGGCGGATAGTGGGACGGCCTACAGAAATGTAGGTTACCTGTGAATAAGGATTCCGGAAGGTTTCTGAATATGCAGGCCTGGACCAAGGCTATGGTTCAAAGGTGAGAAATTATCCCTCCTCGTCAGTCAACCGGTTGGGCTTGGTAGAAATAACCGAGTGCTCTGACCGGGGAGACTGGGGTAGTTGGGATTTAAGTCCTCACAATGCTACTCTCACCTCCCGGGTGAACCAAGGGCAATGCGACAGTGAAGTAGGGGCGGGAAACTGCCCAAACGACACAGTTGTAAAAAAGAGAGTAAAGCAGGCTGTTCATCTGAGCAGTTAATAATGTCCTGAACTTGGGGTGTGCTTCAAGGTCAGTGACTGAATACCCAATCCAAGGTGGAAGGCATCGTGCCGAAGGATGAATGGCTGCAGGGTATAAAATGCAGTCGCACACGATCCCCTTGAGGAACCAGACAAAACCTCATTGTATGTTGTCTTGCCAGGGCAGTGGGGGCTCTGCTCTGGTCGACCGTTATTTCCCCCATACTCGTGGGACGTTAATGGACCAAGTAAGTAAAAGAATTGATTTTGAGACTGCACAGACAGCGGGAGCTAATGAGACGGCAAACCGTGAGTCTGTAGCAGATGTGTCAACGGCAACCATCACTGGGGGTGCGGGGGCGGCTGTCAAGCTGCCGACTGCAGAAACCGGTGAAGTGGCTGTAGAGTTGAGCACGATGTCTAGTCCTGGGGCTGCTCTGCGGACCCAGGCGACTGCAAATTAAGCAGAACAATGATCAAGATCCTCCAAGTGAACCTACAGCATAGCAGGGCGGCGAGTGCTGTCATGTGTAGGATGCTGGACAGGGGAGAGGTGGACTTGGTGCTCATCCAGGAACCATGGATTTCTGGAGGAAAAATATGCGGGCTGGCGACATCTGGAGGTAAGTTGTTGTATGATAAGGACTCCGGTGTTCCCAGGACGTGTATCCTGGTTAGGAGGGGGTTGTGTGCTTTTGTACTAACGAACTTCTGTTGCAGGGATTTGTTAGCAGTGACGGTGGAGCTGCGGGCGGAGGGGGGGATGAAGAGGCTGAACCTGGCCACGGCATATCTCCCCTTTGACTGCGCGGGGGCTCTGCCAACACAAGAGCTGAGGAGCCTGGTCGAGCACTGCGAGGCTGTGGATGAGGAGCTGCTGGTGGGGATGGATGCTAACTCCCATCACACTTCGTGGGGTAGTACAGGTACAAACACTAGAGGTGAGGAACTTTTAGCTTATCTTAGCTCTAAGAATCTACTAGTCCTAAATCAGGGGGAAGAGCCGACGTTTGTCACTAGGGCCAGACAGGAGGTCCTGGACATTACGGTGGCATCGAACCAGATGGCTAGGTATGTACTAAATTGGCATGTGTCGGATGAACCATCTTCATCCGATCACAGACATATTAGGTATGATATCTCTCTAAATCCAGCCATGCTTCGCCCAACCAGGGATCCAAGAAGAACAGACTGGGACTCCTACAGGAGGGACCTGGGTGTTCGGATTGAGGAGGCTGGATTGGAGTATGGTGGGAGGAGAGAGCTAGAAGACTCTGCCACATTGGTTGGCGAGGCTATAATAGAATCCTTTACCGATAACTGCCCTCTCAGTGAGGGGAGGAAAGTAGGGGATCCGTCATGGTGGAACAAGAAGCTAGCCAAACTTCGGAAGACCACCAGGAGACTCTTTAATAGAGCAAAAAAAACGGGGAGTGGGACCTGTATAGGAAAACACTAACCGAATACAACAGGGCAATTAGAGAAGCGCGCAGGAAGTCCTGGAAGGAGTTTTGTCATGAGATTGACAAAACTCGGGAAGGGGCACGACTGTATAAAGTGCTCTCTAAGGACCCAGTTAACCCGGTGGGGATGCTAAGAACCTCACTGGGAAATATAACAAAAACGGCAGGGGAAACTGTGGAAGAATTAATCAGGACACATTTCCCTTCCAGTACCCTGAGGAAACTTGGGGGAGCAGACACTGAACCGGTTACCAAACTCTCCACAAGACGTGGTAAGAGGGAGGACTGGGAAGTGGCAAGGAGGATAGTAACTCCACAAAGGGTAAGATGGGCTATTGGCACTTTTAAACCCTACAAATCTCCAGGTCCAGATGGGATCTATCCTGTGCTGCTGCAGCAGGGAATGGATATGCTGGTGCTGGTACTTACTAAATTAAACAGGCTAAGCATTGCTCTAGGGCATGTGCCGGCAGCCTGGAAATCTAGTAAGGTGGTCTTTATACCTAAGCCCACCGGTAACCAATCGGAAGGGAAAGGATACAGACCTATCACACTCATGTCCTTTGTTCTCAAGGGACTTGAAAAACTGGTTGATAGGCATATTAGGGGGGGTGCTTTGGCTATCAAACCACTGCATTGGAACCAGTATGCTTACCAACCGGGGAAATCTTGCGAGGGAGCTCTCCATCAAGTGGTTGGTAGGATTGAGCAAATGATCGCTAAGAAAGGTTGTGCCATAGGTGCCTTCCTCGACATTGAAGGGGCTTTCAATAACCCTTCAGTGGAGACGATGGTAAGTGGTGCAAGACGTCATGGAGTGGATGCGACCACTTGTGGTGGGATAAGTTCCATGTTAACAAACAGAAGCATTTCTGTAGAGGTGGCAGGGGAGGTCAGAAGGGCGGAGACAAGTCTGGGCTGTGCACAGGGGGGGGGGGGGTTCTCTCTCCTCTGTTGTGGTGCCTAGTTGACAACCTTATTGAACTCCTGAATGAACAGGGGTACTTCTGTCTAGGATATGCGGACGACATAGTTGTCCTGATCCTGGGCAGATTCCCTGATACAGTCCTTGAGGTAATCAGAAATCCTCTACGACTGATTGAAGAGTGGTGTAAAAAGGAGAACCTTAGGGTAAATCCAAAAAAGACTGCTCTCATTAACTTCACCAGACAGCGAAAAGATCTGACGACCAGGATGCCCCGCTTGTTTGGTGAATACCTTGAGTTTGTGGGGGAGGTGAAGTACCTGGGAGGTACTCTGGACAGGAAACTCACCTGGAATCCACATCTTGAGAGGACAGTTAACAGGGCCAAAAGGGCACTGATGACTGTGAGAAGAATGGTGGGTAAGAAATGGGGACTGAAGCCATCAATGATGCACTGGATGTATCTGAGGGTGATAAGACCTATGATTACCTATGGAGCTCTGGTGTGGTGGACAAAGGCCAACCAGGCACAGACAAGAGCTAAACTGAGCTCTATCCAGAGATTGGCCTGTCTGTGCACACTGGGAGCGATGTCAACTACACCAGGTGCAGCAATGGAAGTAATGCTTAACCTCCCTCCCCTTGAGCTTGTCCTTAGGGGAGAGGCGAGGCTAGCGGCATGGAGATTGCGCAACTCGAGCAACTGGGCTAACCTCCCAGATGTCTCGGGACATATGAGTATCGAGTGCGTGGTCAAAGAACCCGTCTTGGAAATGGGCAGCGACCACATTACTCGAATGTTTGCACCTGACCAGGTCCACCAAACTGTGATGGAATGGTCAGGGACATTAACATCGGGAGCTCAGATCTGGTACACAGATGGCTCCAAGATGGACTTCGGCACTGGAGCGGGGGTGTATTGTAAAAACCCAAGGGTAGAACTAGTTTTTTCCTTGGGGAGGCATACCTCTGTCTTTCAGGCCGAAATATATGCTATAAATGCCTGTCTGGGAGAGATAGCGAGAAGGGAAACATATGGGGCCCGGATTGCTATTTTCTCCGACAGTCAGGCAGCAATTAAGGCACTAAACGGACACATGGTCACCTCGGCCATAGTCAGGGAGTGCCTAATTAACCTACAAGCTCTGGCAAGGCACAATCAAGTCAAGATTGGTTGGGTGCCAGGGCATAGGGGAATACTTGGAAATGAAGCCGCAGATGCGCTGGCCAGGGAGGGGTCCTCGACTCCCCTGATTGGACCGGAACCTGCAGTGGGTATTTCCAAATCCATGGCCAGGATGACAGTGCGAAGGTGGATGGCTGAAAGACACTGTGAGCACTGGATCAGGGCCGAAGGGATGAGACACAGTAAGCTAACCCTTAGGAGACCTTCCTTGGGGCTGCAGAAGAGTCTCATCTATCTGTCTAGGCAGGAATTAAGGATAGCCACAGGACTACTCACGGGACACTGTGGACTAAGGAAACATTTGCATTAAATGGGTATCTACAAGGATGAACCAGTGTGCAGATTGTGCGGGCAGGAACAGGAGACTGCCACACACATTATTTACAGATGTGAAGTACTTGCTGAGAGGCGCTTCAACCTCTTTGGTGATGGAACGGCTTTGGTGGATGCTGAAGGTAAAACTCTAGTCAGGAAACTCCTAAACCTGGTAAGAGGGAAGGGGTTATTTGACTAGATCAGGGAGGTAAGTACAATATACCTTAAGGTAGCAGTGCTTCGGGCAATTCAAACCCGCTCCCAAGTTAAAAAAAAAAAAAAATGTATCCTAATATTCTAAATAAAACAAAAAAGTAAATTTTGTAAAATGTAATTCATAAAATTATAAAATTATTTAACACTTATTCCAACTACCCTGTTTAAGTGTAAGTAGAAACTATAAAAACTATAAGTTTTTCTGTATTTTATACGAAGTCTAATAAAACATCATTTTTCTAGGAGCCTTGTTTTTGTAGCACAACTTCCATGTTTCAAGCAACAGTTTTGGTCATTATCTTATGAACTATTTTTTCTTTCTACTTTTCTAACTACAGTACAAGCACAAAGCACTTGCGTGCTACGCTCTCCTTGCAGTCTCCTACACACACAGCCGCCAAGCTAGCACATCCCACATCGCGCGTACACATCCCGTCCTCATTCCACTGTATTTTTAATTTAAACTTTAAATGTAAGCCATATCACGGTGTCCCAGTAAATTATCCGTGCCGCTCTAGTTACCCGTAGCACAAACTTTGAGAATTATTGCACTAACCTGTGCATTATAGCTAGTTTTCTATTGGTTACTCACAAACAAATTAACTTGGTAACAAATTTAAAATGTTTGCAGAAATTACTGGGAAAAATTAAACAGTATAATTATTTTAAAACAATTCTTCGTTTTCTCACAACTACTTCGAATTCCAGTATTTTCTCTCTAGAAGAGTGGATAACGTCACTTCTACATCTACCTATACGCCACTGCGGAAATAATTTTCGTGCAGTTTTTCTCCTTTATTGAAACCGTTTAGTTTCATAAGTGTTGTTTAGGAGCTTTACTAAGATAGGACCTGGATTTTTCTCTTTAAATCTATCTCGCATTGTTCACCCTGCCGTTAGTGCTACTCCCTAGCTTCGAGTTAGGGTTCAGACCACTCTCCAATGGTATATCCACCATGACGCTCAAGTTAGTTTGAGGATGGAGCGGTCCACACCAAATAAATTCTAATTATTTTTAACTCGTTGCTTAATTCATTAGAAAATATTAGAGAGGTGATTGGGAGTAGAGCCCCAAGCTTCCTCTAAACCTCAATATAGAATAAAATTACATCAACTTTGGAAAGCAATAACGGCACGCATACACAGACGCTCGCTCGCTCGTGTTAGGACTTAATACATAAAACCATTAACAATTATCTCATGTAAGGACTTGGACTAAATAGGTTCCTTTGCTATCAAGCCGTCTCATCACGTGTTTACTTCTTCACATTACATCTAGTGTGCATTGCTATAGATAATAAATTCGCCGTGACCAACACTGCACCTGCCTTTACTCTAACTACAGTATTTAACACAAGCTTAAATCCACGTTCATAATTTCTAAATATATGAACGGCTATTTCTACCACGAATAGCCTATTTTCTACTTCTATTATCCATGTGTTAGACAATTAACTTTAAAGATGTTTGTTTTTATAAAATTTGTAATTATATAGGCCTAATTTTATTAGATATATTCAGTTGAATGGATATCACATTAACCAATTGCATTATGTATTTATTTTAAACAAATAATGGAAACTAATTTAAAATAAATTTGTTTACATTCCGTCAAACCGAACTGATGTAATACAGACACAAAAATGTTAGCTATTTACGGCAGAATACTAGCGTAATGGTTTCATTTTATTGGCAGACAATTTAACGCGAATTGAGCAAATGTTTCACTGGATTGAATATCGTTGAATAAAAACGTTAAATTAAAAGCAGAAATAATCTCAATATCGTTACCAATAATCGGCCAATGTAAGCTGCAGCATCCGCTCCGTCAGCTGATTGATTAGAAACAAACGAGTTTTCCATTACGTTCATTCTATTTAATCTTTT
Organism: Prosapia bicincta; assembly: GCA_036971475.1. NCBI lineage: Eukaryota > Metazoa > Arthropoda > Insecta > Hemiptera > Cercopidae > Prosapia > Prosapia bicincta. The sequence continues at coordinate 254,171,585 of JBAIZL010000001.1, read as the reverse complement.
AAAAATTAAATCCATTTTATCATGTTTGTTGAAGGAATTTTTATGGCAACTGTAAACATTATTTACATTTTTTGAAAATAAAATGTCCGGGACATAACTTCTGTTTATACTGTAAGATATGTTTTAATAATTTTGTATAACTGTATTATTACATATTTGATAGTACGACTGTAGGAAACATAAATTAAGTATGTACCTGTGTGTGTGTGTGTGTATCTCTCTGTGTGTGTGTGTGTGTGTGTGTGTGAGTGTATGTGTGTGTGTGTGTGTGTGTGTGTGTGTGTGTGTGTGTGTGTGTGTGTGTATTTGTGTACGTGGGAGTGGGTATTTGTGTGTGTGTGTGTGTGTGTACAAACATTTTTGTAAAAATATTTTGTTAGATAATTATTTTCCTGAAGATGCTGGTACTATTTTATCGGCGAAAAGCTTTAAAAATATATATGCATTAAACGTATTCTTGTTTTTGAAATATTTTAAATTTATTAACTAGGTATATTACAAGAAAACATATAAACATATTATATATATATATATATATATATATATATATATATATATATATATGAGCCGATAGTACAAACAGTGTTTGGCTTCTTTATTTCATGTACGTTTTTGTATTTTCTTTAAATCAATGTAAAAGAAATGTTTTAAAAATCATTTAGTAAATATTTCATGTAATAAATCAATAGTAATTAAATATCTAAAAAATATAATAAGTTTTTATAAACCTTCAATGCATGAAAAAAATATTACACCTTATAAATTAAAGAATAAGTGTAACATGAAATATATTGAAGGAATATTTTCTGGGAGTTAAGTAAGGGATGAAAGCCTTAGTCCGTCCCACAGTGAGGATAATTGCAGAAGATAGCCCGTCTCAGCTGTAGGCTATACATTTGCATCACATTGCGATGTAGATGCTTCAGTGATTTCAGACACTCAATTATTTTGCCGTTGATAGGCAAACGTGAATTATTCATGAGACTCAAGAATTGTCTCGAACAAAATGGCGAACTGGTGTAAGTGCCAGATTAGCTTTTAATATTGCGAGATAAAACCGTGTTGTTATCTATTGACAGGTGAGTGGAAAACTCTTTACAACCAGGTAGAAACTCCCTCGCAATACAGAATGCTATCCCACTTTGTCGGGCCGTGATTTCCCTCGCGTTTTACCTCCTGAGGTTTTATGTTAGGTTTTGAGTACACTTAGTAAGCGCTATTATTTATTTAAAACGAATATACAACCACATACAAGCTCGCAGACAAGCACGCACACATACACAACACACACACACACACACACACACACACACACACACACACACACACACATACACACACGCATACACATACATACACACACACACACACACACACACACAAACACAAACATACACACACACATACACAACACACACACACACACACACAACACACAAGCGCAAAAGCTCACTCACACGAACACACACACACACACACACACACATACATACACACACACACACACACACACACACACACATACACACACACGTACACACACGTACACGTACGTTCACACACGTTAAAATGATTATATGAAAAATGGTTTTGGTAAGAGATAAAAATAAAAAAAATTATTCGTAAGAGATTTTTTAGCAAAGCACAATTAATTACAGAGTGGTTGATTTTATACCAGAAAACTTTATCACAGATATCTGGAAAATTTGTCTTTTTCAATGAATATATTTATAACCCCATCTTTAAATCTTAATAATAGTTATCCAAAACGTGCTTTATCTTTAGGGGAACAGTCAATATGCGCATACACTGAGTATACTATGCGCATACTAACAGAGGAAATACACTTAGTTTCTTGTTCTATTTATGTTCCTTGATGAATGCAATTTTAAAATTATTAGTTATGGTCAAATTCCTTATACTTGTTGGTTTTTACCTGCTAATATGGAATCTGTCCTTAGATACAGAGTACTAAAGTTAGACAATAAGGATCTCGGCAGCGCTCTGACGATTCGACACTGCTGCTACCGTTTTAGTGTTTATTGAGCTAAAAACATGAGCTTTATTAACGAAAGAGGTCCTTGGAGTGGGCGGTTGTGTTCTCCTATATAACACTACCTATCGCTGGGGAAACGCTACCCTGTCACGTGTTATATTGCGTTGTAAAACATGGGCAAATTCGTTGAAATGTTTGGGCGTTTGAAAGATAATTAGCAACAAAGTGGTTGCCATCAGCACTCACATCACGTGTTCTAACCTTGATTTCTTGCTAACCCAGTCTAATAGGTAGAAACCCAACTATATATATATATATATATATATATATATATATATATATATATATATATATATATATATATATATATATATATATATATATATATATATATATGAGAATCGTAGTCTTGAGTGACTGACTGAGATCCAACGTAGAGTCGAAGCTATAAAAGGTAGATATTTTCAGGATACATTCCGTTCTTAACATACACATACACTAAGAAAGGATTCTGCAAAATGTTTATTTTAAAGGCTAAAAATTGCAATATTATAATTGATTGTTCCAACCATCTGCATACAACTGCATTTATGTTTTTTAAATAAAATGCCATTATAATCTTGTATTCCCATTCCATAACCGTATCAATTATTAGTTGTAAATTAATTTATTGAATAAACATAGAAAGTGACAATTTTAAACGACTGCGTGTGAAACCAGATAATAACTACTCATCATATTTTTCCATCCGTGAAGGAATACGTATCAGCATATATATATCTCGCAATATGTATTCTTGTGTATTAATAAAGAACTAAGTCAAAATAGAAATAGAAGAATTATAATTGAATTTACAATTCAAAGCTTTTCGTTGGCTAACAGTACCAACATCATCAGGAATATTAAACAATTGTAAATTTAATTATAATTCTTGTATTTGTATTTTGACTTCGTTCTTTATATATATATATATATATATATATATATATATATATAGAGAGAGAGAGAGAGAGAGAGAGAGAGACTTAATTTCAAAACCAAACTATGTGGAAAAGAGATTTGTAATATATCGTTTGAGTGTGTTTATAATATAAAGCTTATTACCGTACAAAATGAAATCGTTTCTATGGAAACAAATCTTCACACTGTTCTTTGTTAAGTAACAATATCTGGAGTAGGTCGCTGGTGAAATGAGAACAACTGTCTCTATTGGGAATAAATAATGCAGAAATTGCAATGCCTTACACTGGCAGGTGGTTACGTTAAATGGTTTAGAAGAGATATGGCGACGTACACAATAGGCGACCGTCGTAAAAAGCTTTCAATCTGTATTATTTTGAATCTGTCTTGGAGATATATCGTTTATTACAGACGTAATAAGGGGATCGTTACACATTCCCCTTGAAGAGGGAAATTGGTCAATTCTTTCTAAAGTGAGGAAAAATAGGAGACTTATTGACCAAGAAGGAATGAGAGGTAAAAAGAGAGAAAGGGAAGAAATAAACATGTGGTAGAAATGATGCTTATAGGATAAATAGAAAATAGTGTAAGAGGCGTGAAGTAATAAATTAAACGTATATTGCGTTGAGGGAAAGTGACAGATGGGGGGCAAGAAAAAGGTCGAACAGAAAGAGAAGTGGAAGGCAGCTGGAGAGATATAGTTCAACGAAGAAAATTGAGAGAGAGAGAGTGAGTGGGAGAGATAGATATATAAAGAGAAAGAGAGAGTGAGTGAGAGAGATAGATAGAGAGAGAGAGAAAGAGAGAGAAAGAGAGAGTGAGTAATAGAGATAGATAGAGAGAGAGAGAGAAAAAGAGAGAGGGAGAAAGAGAGAGTGTGTGAAAGAGAGAGTGTGTGTGTGAGAGAGAGAGAAAGAAAGATAATATAATATTACTTTGAATGTAAAAAGTACGTCATATTCGCAAGATATGAGACTTATACTAAGATGGTTGTTTATAGCTTTACTCACTTTACACCATCCATAAATAATAAGAAAATATAACATAATTTCAAAGTATATATGAATTACAATGAAGGAAAACAAAGCAGAGAAATTTAATATCTCGTTAGGTACCATAAAATAAATTTAATCACAAACTCTTAAGTACTTGCCGAGGTACTTGTCTTGATCCATTCCTGTCCTTGTGAGGCGTCTCAGGTGGTTGCACCGTCTGTCCATCTTATGTCCTTACTCACTTTAGCCCCTGTAGGGCCCTCCCTTAGGATAGAGAGAATGGCATTAAAAATCCTATCAATAGTTATTTCAAGATTTATTCTCACAATTAAAATAATATAGTTAATTTATTATATTATATTATAATAATTTTTATTACAATAAAAATTTAAAAAAAACCAAAAAAATCTCCTTATATGTGTTTAATCAATACATAAAAAATTGTATGATGCTACCTGAGGAAAATAGTTTAATTACCATACCTGTTTGTGTTACTACATATACCTTAATTTAGGTCTAAGCTATGATTTGTAACGCAACAAAGTAAAATTTAAATTTAGAATATCCAACACATACCTTTCGAATATTTGGTCAAGCGTCCTTACACACAATTTGCATAGTTACTCACTTACGCCAGCCATTAAAACTTTAGCACCACTTCGAAACTATCTCGACAAAACGCAAACATTGGGTCCTCTCGGGTTTCGTATTTAAATTTTAAACTAAAAATAACTAACTCAAAAATTACTGTTTTTTATAAAGAATGATTTGGTCGGATTTTAATTATTGTCGAAATAAATTTTGTAGGGCTAACTAATACTCAATCCGTTATAAGCGGTTATAACAAGGAATGCTAGAACTTGCTAGATTTAGCCACACTCCATCCATTACAGAGTGGAGCATCTTTATTGGTTGAAATATCCTGGCAAATCTGATACCTGTACACGTGAAGTCACTCCAAGTCGAATAGGTAGAATTTGAACAACGATTATTGTCTTGAACACTTGTAGCTTGTATCATACTCCTTTTCTGTACAAACGGTTAAATATAACAAACTCTGTACAAGCACGATTCCCTTCACACTACAATAAATGAAATGAAAATGCTTTTACATTCAGGATTGTTCTACATTTAGTTTAAAACCAAACTATAAAAGTATTTTTAGAATAATGTGTTTATTAAAGGATAAAGAAAAATATAGCCATAATTAAAAAATTTGTGGTATGTTACAGGTTCTTAAATTTTGTAATAATTGTTTTCTCCTTCATCTTGGAGATTATCTATGTTGGTTCTTAAATTATTTCATAAATCATTTTGAGTTATTGTTTTAAATATAAACACTATTGCTTGTGTATCTGACAGTTCGAAGTATTTGTGAAATTTGGTTTCAAGAAAACATTGCTAAAGTTAATAACTGCTAAATAACCTTCGAGTGAGCAATTACCTAAGCTTTACAAGATTTAAAGTTGAATAAATACAAATTCACTTTTTATTTCGGATTTAGTGGAGGCCTAAGTATCCTATAACCAGGCAAAGTTTCACAACCGCGGAAGAGAATAAAGAGAAGGGAAAAAGCAAATCGAAATATCTAACTCAATATGGAAGCTATTTCATTTATAAGAATTACGTTTTCTATGAGCACTTAATCACAGATTATTATTTAATAAAATAAGCATATTAAATTATGTGTTTTCTTAAATCATAACTGAATTTTACTGGTTTCAGTTGGGTAATAACAAATTTTGTTTGTTTCCATTTGGAATGAGCTACTTCAAATTTTTTTAAAGTTATAGCTCAATGTTTTAGTTTACATACTGAAATATTTTAAAATTCATTAGAAAGCAGGCGGGGGGGGGGGGTTGAAGTTATATGCACATGAGCAAGCAGAGAGCGGCTCTGTAAGGGACGAAGCACGGGCTGGGGTTGTATTTGATGAAGTAGTCTTCAAGCCAACAAACATTTGCTTCAGTTCCGAGTTACCCCATGTATTTCGCTTGTTTTAGTTGCAAATATTTGTCTCCCAACACAGTTTGAAATGCTTCTAATGTTTTTAAAATTATTTCATGTTATTGGATCTTTTACTTTATTGCCGTCCTAAAACTTTTTCATGTTTATATTCGATTGCAACAATTAGTAATAAATTGAACTTAATAAATGCAAATTAAAATAAACTATTAATTAGTACAAGCTTTCTACTTTGTAATAGTTGAATATATTCAATTTAGACTATTGGTTCACACTCTCTTCATATATATATATATATATATATATATATATATATATATATATATATATATAGTTCAAAATTTCAATCGTTAATATAATATTTTTCATTCATTCATCTAAGTTCAAATACATGTTTTTTTTCTAACTTCTATTTGATGATACTTGATGTTAATACAGTTTTTTCAAATAATCAAACTATCAAACAGGGCAAGGTATGCAATATAGTTATTTAGTCCTATTTGGTCTAAAATAAGAGATAGCATATGGATTCATAAAACAGCTGATTTTAGTTTATAGGTTATGTGATAGAAAACCTGTTTTAACGTTTAGGTTATGTTACTTTATTAGCTGTAATTATTAAATAAAAAGTAACTGCATTAAATGTTTCCTATGTTGACCTAAGTAAGAATTGACTCAAAACGTTTTTATTTTTATTACTTTTTTTAACGAGTAAAGATTCAAAGTAAAACATTAGGGCTGTAATGATTTCGTTTTCAGACTTGATTTATTAGGCGGTGGCCCCACATTGCTATAGTATGACGTCGCCTTGAAAGAAGAATCATAACCTTGAACGCAGATCTATGCAAGTGAAGAAAGCAATGTTATACATACAGTATAAAACTTGAGGAACGTAGAAGACCAAGGGGCGGAGCGAAACGAATTATGAGTTTAGTTAAATGACTCTTAGCAAAGGGCTCTTCCGGTTTCGGTTGGATTATGTGCCCAGTTTAGTCGTTGTCCTTGATATTCTACCACCGCCGCACCGCATAGGAGGATTAATCTCCGATCCTATGCCAGAAAACAAGAATGTAGAGTTCCCTTCTTGAAACAGAATTGTTACTAATAACCTTCTCCTCGCGACGGGCGCTAACATAGCTATAGAGTAATAAATACTTTGAATATTTATTTCCATTATTTCTAAATTTGACTCTAGCTCTGAATTACATCCCTATATCTAGAGTTACAGCTCTATACCTGGAGTTAATCCCTATAATTGAAGTTAGAGACCCATATTTGAAGTTACATTCCTATACTTGAAGTTGTAGCCTCCTACATGAAGATATAAACCCATATTTGTACTTACATCCCTATACTTGAAGTTACATCCCTATATCTAGAGTTACAGCTCTATACCTGGAGTTAATCCCTATAATTGAAGTTAGAGACCCATATTTGAAGTTAGAGACCCATATTTGAAGTTACATCACAATACTTGAAGGTACATCCCTATACTTGAAGCCCGTACATGATGTTACATCCATATTTTTGAAGTTAGAGACCCATATTTGGAGTTACATCCCTATAACTGGAGTTACATCCCTATACTTGAAGTTAGAGGCCGATATTTGAAATTACATCCCTATACTTGAAGCCAATACATGAAGTTACATCCATATTTTTGAACTTAGAGACCCATATTTGGAGTTACATCCCTATAACTGGAGTTACATCCCTATACTTGAAGTTAGAGACCCATATTTGAAGTACATTCGTATACTTAAAGTTATAGCCCCATACATGAAAATAGAGACCTATATTTGAAGTTACATCCCTATACCTGATGTTAAAGCCCCATAAATGAAGTTAGAGACCCATATTTGAAGTTACATCACAATACTTGAAGGTACATCCCTATACTTGAAGCCCGTACATGATGTTACATCCATATGTTTGAAGTTAGAGACCCATATTTGGAGTTACATCCCTATAACTGGAGTTACATCCCTATACTTGAAGTTAGAGACCGATATTTGAAATTACATCCCTATACTTGAAGCCAATACATGAAGTTACATCCATATTTTTGAACTTAGAGACCCATATTTGGAGTTACATCCCTATAACTGGAGTTACATCCCTATACTTGAAGTTAGAGACCCATATTTGAAGTACATTCGTATACTTAAAGTTATAGCCCCATACATGAAAATAGAGACCTATATTTGAAGTTACATCCCTATACTTGAAGTTACAGCCCTATACATGAAGTTAGAGACCCATATTTGAAGTTACATTCCTATACCTGACGTTACAACCCTATAAATGAAGTTAGAGAACCATATTTTAAGTTACTTCCCTTTACTTGAAGGTACAGCCCTATACTTGAAGTTAGACCCATACATGAAGTTACATCCCTATATATGAAGTTAGAGACCCATATTTGGAGTTACATCCCTATAACTGGAGTTACATCCCCATACATGAAGATAGAGGCCCATATTTGAAGTTGCATCTCTGTACTTGGAGTTACAGCCCTATACTTGTAAGCCCATATTTCAACTACATGTAATAGTGGGAACTAAATGCAATTTTTGTGTTTAATTAAGTTTCATAGGTTTTATTTAAATTATATAATAAAGAATACAATATAGAGTGTTAAAATAATCTTAACAGTTGGGGAACCATTACACGTGGATCCGAGTTCCATATGCCCAAATCAGTAATTAATATTTGACAAAATAGAATGAAAGCTCACAGCAATACTGTTTAGGTAGTTCCGGCTCAAATGTAAGTCTTGGTTTTTGGACAAAGAAGACGATTTAAATAATTTTTTTTCATTTCTAACTAATTAAAATATTTTTACCAAGTCTGAGAACAAATCATTGTCAACATTTTATTCCTTGATCACGTTTCTGGCCCCTTTAAATCTCCCCCTTCCTAACAATGGTGCCCGGAAAGCTCAGCCCTCTATCTTCCGTCGCAAACTTTCTTATTAGCGAATCATTTAGCTCTTTCTTAGAATTTCAAATAATTTAAAAGGCAGATATGAATATTTCGTTGTCGGTGGTCAGTCGTTCGAAAATACAGATTATTTTTGAGGCATTTGTTTAGGCATTAATTGTTTTACTTATTTTTCTTTTTATCTAAGAGCCATTTAAAACAGTTACCTTTTGTCTTATCTGCTATTTCTTCATGCTTATTAAATGAAATAAAAGTTTAGGAATATTTTGTAACTAATAAACTTCCTACATAGTTATTGTGAGATTGATGTTTTATTTCACTAGTTTTTCTCTGTTTTTTAAGATTTACTAGAAACAAATTTGAATCACAGTTTGTATAAATAGTCGCTGGAATTAATGGAAGTAATTATGTAGCAAACATCACAAGAACTAAAGGCACGAAATGTGTAGTAATTGTGGCGAAGACTAATGGAGCTAAATATGTAGAAATGTCGAGAGAACTAACGGAGCCAAATATGTAGAAATGTCGCGAGAACTAACAGAGCCAAATATGTAGAAATGTCGCGAGAACTAACGGAGCCAAATATGTAGAAATGTTGAGAGAACTAACGGAGCCAAATATGTAGAAATGTCGAGAGAACTAACGGAGCCAAATATGTAGAAATGTCGCGAGAACTAACGGAGCCAAATATGTAGAAATGTCGAGAGAACTAACGGAGCCAAATATGTAGAAATGTCGCGAGAAATAACAGAGCCAAATATGTAGAAATGTCGCGAGAACTAACGGAGCAAAATATGTAGAAATGTCGCGAGTTCTAACAGAGCCAAATATGTAGAAATGTCGCGACAACTAATGTAGCCAAATATGTAGCAATAGTCGCGAGAACTATTGTTTAGATTTACTTTGAGGTTTCGTATGTGTATAGGAAAAGCATAATTTACAAAGCAGTTGTTACTAGTTCATAGCATATGCTACGAAAACACCAAGTGGCACGGGATGGAGAAACATAATGGTACAAATTGACAGAAGAATTTATTAAAAGACCGAGAGACAGAGCAAGAAGCACAGGAATACAAGGAAGATGTGAGGTGAAACATTATTGCACGGGAGGTGAAGAAAAGACGGGTGGAACGACCAAGCAGAATGACTGAAGAGTAAGGAGGACAGCGAAGGATTGCTTGGCAGTAAGAAGACCAGTGGCACGTCCAGAAAAGCGATGCAACGAAAAGTTATCGAGACACATTGGAATAAAGGCAAAGTAATTCTAGTATAGAAAGAAAAGGAATTATTATAACCATTCTTATTACATTATAAATCTTAAAAGGTCATATTATTGGTGATATATTTAGGAACGGAAATTATAGATTTAAGTTACGTATACACGTCTATTTTACATCTAAGTCTAAATACACAAGGCTACGCATTATAGTTGTAATTATTAGTCGCAGATTATTGCAACACCACACGCATACCAGTGTAAACGCTTCCCAGGTCATGAGCGATGTTCTCAGAAACACAAGAAAAACAGTAACCTTTAACAAGAAAAAATTAGGTTTAAGAAAAAAAATAAACCAATCGTTCTAGAATAAACCAGTTTATGAACTTAGGAAAATAGAACGTAATGTTATGTATTACACTCCATTATAGCTACACTGAGCATATTAAGTTATAACAATTATTCTGCATACTCAATTATAGCTATAAGTAGCACATTAAATTATAGCTACGTTGTAGTGAATTACGCTATAGTTCTAATGTATAACATTAAATTATACCTAGGTTGTAATACATTATATTATAGCTTTACTGTAGCACATTAAATTATACCTTCATTGTAGCACATTACATTATAGCTATGTTCTATCAAAATGAATTATAGCTTTATTAAAGCATATCAAAGCATAGCTACGTTGTAGTACATTAAATTATAGCTATATGTAGCACATTAAATTATAGCTACGTTGTAGTGAATTACGTTATAGTTCTAATGTAGAACATTAAATTATACCTTGGTTGTAATACATTAAATTATAGCTTTACTGTAGCACATTAAATTATACCTTTATTGTAGCACATTACATTATAGCTATGTTGTATCAAAATGAATTATAGCTTTATTATAGCATATCAAAGCATAGCTACGTTGTAGTACATTAAATTATAGCTATATGTAGCACATTAAATTATAGCTACGTTGTAGTGAATTACGTTAGAGTTCTAATGTAGAACATTAAATTATACCTTGGTTGTAATACATTAAATTATAGCTTTACTGTAGCACATTAAATTATACCTTTATTGTAGCACATTACATTATAGCTATGTTGTATCAAAATGAATTATAGCTTTATTATAGCATATCAAGGCATCGCTACGTTGTAGTACATTAAATTATAGCTATATGTAGCACATTAAATTATAGCTACGTTGTAGTGAATTACGTTATAGTTCTAATGTAGAACATTAAATTATACCTTGGTTGTAATACATTAAATTATAGCTTTACTGTAGCACATTAAATTATACCTTTATTGTAGCACATTACATTATAGCTATGTTGTATCAAAATGAATTATAGCTTTATTATAGCATATCAAAGCATAGCTACGTTGTAGTACATTAAATTATAGCTATATGTAGCACATTAAATTATAGCTATGTTGTAGTGAATTACGTTATAGTTCTAATGTAGAACATTAAATTATACCTTGGTTGTAATACATTAAATTATAGCTTTACTGTAGCACATTAAATTATACCTTTATTGTAGCACATTACATTATAGCTATGTTGTATCAAAATGAATTATAGCTTTATTATAGCATATCAAAGCATAGCTACGTTGCAGTAAATTAAATTATAGCTATATGTAGCACATTAAATTATAGCTACGTTGTAGTGAATTACGTTATAGTTCTAATGTAGAACATTAAATTATACCTTGGTTGTAATACATTATTTTATAGCTTTACTGTAGCACATTAAATTATACCTTTATTGTAGCACATTACATTATAGCTATGTTGTATCAAAATGAATTATAGCTTTATTATAGCATATCAAGGCATCGCTACGTTGTAGTACATTAAATTATAGCTATATGTAGCACATTAAATTATAGCTACGTTGTAGTGAATTACGTTATAGTTCTAATGTAGAACATTAAATTATACCTTGGTTGTAATACATTAAATTATAGCTTTACTGTAGCACATTAAATTATACCTTTATTGTAGCACATTACATTATAGCTATGTTGTATCAAAATGAATTATAGCTTTATTATAGCATATCAAAGCATAGCTACGTTGCAGTAAATTAAATTATAGCTATATGTAGCACATTAAATTATAGCTACGTTGTAGTGAATTACGTTATAGTTCTAATGTAGAACATTAAATTATACCTTGGTTGTAATACATTATTTTATAGCTTTACTGTAGCACATTAAATTATACCTTTATTGTAGCACATTACATTATAGCTATGTTGTATCAAAATGAATTATAGCTTTATTATAGCATATCAAAGCATAGCTACGTTGTAGTACATTAAATTATAGCTATATGTAGCACATTAAATTATAGCTACGTTGTAGTGAATTACGTTATAGTTCTAATGTAGAACATTAAATTATACCTTGGTTGTAATACATTAAATTATAGCTTTACTGTAGCACATTAAATTATACCTTTATTGTATCACATTACATTATAGCTATGTTGTATCAAAATGAATTATAGCTTTATTATAGCATATCAAAGCATAGCTACGTTGTAGTACATTAAATTATAGCCATATGTAGCACATTAAATTATAGCTACGTTGTAGTGAATTACGTTATAGTTCTAATGTAGAACATTAAATTATACCTTGGTTGTAATACATTAAATTATAGCTTTACTGTAGCACATTAAATTATACCTTTATTGTAGCACATTACATTATAGCTATGTTCTATCAAAATGAATTATAGCTTTATTATAGCATATCAAAGCATAGCTACGTTGTAGTAAATTAAATTATAGCTATATGTAGCACATTAAATTATTGCTACGTTGTAGTGAATTACGTTATAGTTCTAATGTAGAACATTAAATTATACCTTGGTTGTAATACATTAAATTATAGCTTTACTGTAGCACATTAAATTATACCTTTATTGTAGCACATTACATTATAGCTATGTTGTATCAAAATGAATTATAGCTTTATTATAGCATATCAAAGCATAGCTACGTTGTAGTACATTAAATTATAGCTATATGTAGCACATTAAATTATAGCTACGTTGTAGTGAATTACGTTATAGTTCTAATGTAGAACATTAAATTATACCTTGGTTGTAATACATTAAATTATAGCTTTACTGTAGCACATTAAATTATACCTTTATTGTAGCACATTACATTATAGCTATGTTGTATCAAAATGAATTATAGCTTTATTATAACATATCAAAGCATAGCTACGTTGTAGTACATTAAATTATAGCTTATTGTGGCACATTAAATTATAGCTATATTGTAGTGTAAATAAGTATAGCTTTATTGTAGCACTTTTAATTATAGCTATGTTGTAGTACATTACATTATAACTTTATTGTAGCACATTAAAACATAACTATGTTTTACCACATTAAATTATAGATATGTTGTAACACATTCAACTAGAGCTTTATTGTAGCATATAAAATTATAGCTATGGTATAGCCCAATAAATCTATTATTATAGCACACAAAATTATAGCTATGTTTTACCACATTAAATCATAGCTACGTTGTAGTACGATAAATTATGGCTTTATTATAAGACATTATATTATAGCTATGCTATAGAGCATTTAATTATAGTTTTATTTTAACTATGTTGTACCACATTAAATTATAGCTATGTTGTAGGACAATAAATTACACCCTTTTTGTAACACTTTTAATTTTAGCTATGTTGTAGTACATTAAATTAGAGCTTTATATTACGATCCAGATTCTTGCCTTGGGAGGCGGGAAGGAAAAATTACTTTAACGAAAAACGCAGATGATAAAGGGTGAAGTTTTATCACTAAAAAAAATTAATTATTAACAAAATATCACCTAAATCACCAAAAGCAATTTTCTTCGACTTTTGTTTTTAATTTTTTTCTTTATAATTCAACATTGGAAACATAAAAAAAGATCTAAGCATAAAGTACGATGCAAGCTAAGGAAGCAATAAGGAAGAGGCAACAACCCTGAGGGCAAAAATAAGAATGTCGGTTAACAGGATCGTCTTCCCTTGTCTACATTCATTCCTGAGAATATTCTCCTTTCCTTAGACGCCTTTCTGTTTATGAATAATTATCCATATTTGTATTGTTCATAGGGTTCTTACAGTAATGGCGTACGTATTCTATAAAATAACATTTTCCATAATTGTATTGACGTTGTAGTGTTTACAGTGATGAAGTATTCTATAAAATAACATTTTCCATAATTGTATTGACGTTGTAGTGTTTACAGTGATGAAGTATTCTATAAAATAATATTTTCTATAATTGTATTGACGTTAGGGTTCTTACAGTGATGGAGTATTCTATAAAATAACATGTTCCATAATTGTATTGACGTTGTGGTGTTTACAGTGATGAAGTATTCTATAAAATAATATTTTCCATAATTGTATTGACGTTGGGGTTCTTACAGTGATGGAGTATTTTATAAAATAACATTTTCCATATTTGTATTGACGTCAGGGTTCTTACAGTAATGGAGTATTCTATAAAATAACATTTTCCATATTTGTATTGACGTTAGGGTTCTTACAGTGATGGAGTATTTTATAAAATAACATTTAATTATTATTAACAGTGGTACATTTCAGGTTTTATGCCTCAAAACGACACAGCATATTATATAGAAATATGATATTTGTCATCCTAAACAGAGGGATAAGCAACACAGTCAGAGGCAGACATTTTAAGAAAGCACTAAATCTCAAGATTTTTAAAAATTAAATTAAATTAATGAAATTATTTAAATATATCACTACATTACATTAAATAAAATATGTATGCAAACCACAACCAAAACATCTGTTCAAGTAGAAAAATCTACCCGTTTTAGTCTGTTAACATATGCTAGAATAAACAATGGGATAGTATTTGTATTTCTGTCGTCACCAAATCGCACCCCCACAACCCTTCCTCCCTCACAATTTGATACCACACTACGTATTGTGTAATTCGATGTAGGCACGCTTTAATGCCCGGAGCAAAATTATCTGTTAGCGGGGGTGCAAAATGTACGCGCCCACCTTACTCGGTCGAAAAACGTTATAAAGAATTCAGCGTCAATTCGTGCAACCCCGAGGGATTATTTCATCACTGTCATTAACTATATTTTTCCCCGTGAGATTTTTACAGCCTAATGTAAACGGAACAACGCAATTGAATTAACTCTACCAAGTTGTTTGTTTAATATCCCTTTGTGTATAGGCAAAACCAGATCTCTGAATAGGTCTGGTTGAGTCCCGGAGCCGAAACGACCTAGAGCCACCCCTAATAAGGTCACTTTTAATCGGGACGGCCTAAAGCTGATTTCCAATGAATGACTTACTATTATTTTATGTTAATTATTAACCGCAATCTAGTGTTACAATTTGTTTGTAATCGATTAAGAAACTCAACTGTACATCATTTTTCGACCCAGTCCCTTTGCTTTCCAAGTAAGGGTCCGTCGTACAAACATCCTGACGACCTCATAAAAGCGTATTTTTGGTTGAGCTGCGAGCCAGGATTGCTGGGTCTTTCAATGCTTCGTCCAAGGTAAATCGTCGGCCCTTTAATGCCTCTTTGAGTGGACCAAACAAGGGGCAAGTTTGGGATTACTCGGAGGACGAACCAGTACTTCAACATTCAGTTTCTGGAAGGTTTCAGCAGTATTTGGACGGTCTGTGTGCAACAACACAGCACGTTTGTCAGCACACCTGACAAAAAAGGGACAAGTTTGGGATTACTCTGAGGATGAACCAGTACTTCAACATTCAGTTTCTGGAAGGTTTCAGCAGTATTTTAACGGTCTGTGTGCAACAACACAGCACGTTTGTCAGCACACCTGACAAACAAGGGACAAGTTTGGGATTACTCGGAGGATGAACCAGTACTTCAACATTCAGTTTCTGGAAGGTTTCAGCAGTATTTGGACGGTCTGTGTGCAACAACACAGCACGTTTGTCAGCACACCTGACAAACAAGGGACAAGTTTGGGATTACTCGGAGGATGAACCAGTACTTCAACATTCAATTTCTGGAAGGTTTCAGCAGTATTTGGACGGTCTGTGTGCAACAACACAGCACGTTTGTCAGCACACCTGACAAACAAGGGACAAGTTTGGGATTACTCGGAGGATGAACTAGTACTTCAACATTCAGTTTCTGGAAGGTTTCAGCAGTATTTTAACGGTCTGTGTGCAACAACACAGCACGTTTGTCAGCACACCTGACAAACAAGGGACAAGTTTGGGATTACTCGGAGGATGAACCAGTACTTCAACATTCAGTTTCTGGAAGGTTTCAGCAGTATTTTAACGGTCTGTGTGCAACAACACAGCACGTTTGTCAGCACACCTGACAAACAAGGGACAAGTTTGGGATTACTCGGAGGATGAACCAGTACTTCAACATTCAGTTTCTGGAAGGTTTCAGCAGTATTTGGACGGTCTGTGTGCAACAACACAGCACGTTTGTCAGCACACCTGACAAACAAGGGACAAGTTTGGGATTACTCGGAGGATGAACCAGTACTTCAACATTCAGTTTCTGGAAGGTTTCAGCAGTATTTGGACGGTCTGTGTGCAACAACACAGCACGTTTGTCAGCACACCTGACAAACAAGGGACAAGTTTGGGATTACTCGGAGGATGAACCAGTACTTCAACATTCAGTTTCTGGAAGATTTCAGCAGTATTTGGACGGACTGTGTGCAACAACACAGCACGTTTTTCAGCACACCTCAGCGTCTGTTTCGAATTGCAGGCTTTAGCTTAGCAGTAAGTTTCTCATTGTAACGGATACTAATTATTGTTTTCCTCAACAGTAATGTTCCAGTACTGGACTTTGAGAGTCCCAGAAGCCGACGGTTGGGTCTTGAACCTTTTCCTTGCACGGTGAGTTGGGATGTTTCGATTCCATCCTCTGCATTTATTCGCTGTCTCGTAACGATAGATCCGTGTTCGTCACCAATAATGGTCCTGTCTAAGAAGTCTCATTTATCACCATAGCAATCAAAACGTTTTCGGCAGATCTCCAAGCGTGTTTGTTTATGCAATTATGTGAGTTGCTTTGAAACCCATCTTGCACAAAGTTTATGAAAACCAAGTCTGTTGTAGATAATTACGTAGGCGAAATAATTTACGGACGATGAGCCACTTCGTCAATAGTCACTCGTCTGTCTAAGAGAACTATTTCCCGTGAACGCTCAATGATTTCCTCATTTGTGGCGGTCAACTTTCCTTCGGTTCCGTCATGATCGTAATACTTGTGCTACCATTTTTGAATTTTTCAATCCATTCAAAGACACTCCACTGTGTCGAAACAGTATTCCATGAATATCGGCCCCTGGTACACCTTCCGACCACAAAAAACGGATCACTGACCGTCGCTCTCGTTCAGTGTAAATAGAAAGCGAAGCAGCCATGATTAACAACATAACAGCGATAATAAAACTAGGCTAACAGCTTGAAACATGCGTAGACATAGCAAAACTGAACAAAGGATAAATCATCAACTCAAAACGACAGTACTACCAACATAAACAAAAATATAACTAAGGGGTAGTAATTGACTTGCCCTTAGCTATCTTACTAAATTTATAGGGTATAATTTGAATATTTCTATCAGTTATTTCAAACCTAGCGAAAGTATTGACTAGTACTAATTGTATTTGACTAGACGGTATTACTTTATTCTATAATATCTGCTAATTAAGAGTATTGTACTTACTAATGTCTCCTAGGATTAATATCATACATCAATACAAGCTGTTAGTTTAAGTATTATATTTACTCAAAATGTATTTGAACCATGGTTATTATTAAATTTATAGTAGGTTTCAAGTAACTCTCAAAATAATCATATTACGATTTGATACACACCGCCATTGTAGGAGGGTTAAATAGCTAAGATACTTTTCAAAATAGAATTTAGAATGTCCTTTCTTTAAAAGGAATTTTGATAAATAGCCCTCCTAGGGTCGTAGATGGTGTGCAAAATATTTACTCTGTACTATGGTCCATAATGACTAAGGGTACCTCCATGTTAGCTGGATTACTTAGAGTGACGTCAGATCGATCGTAAGTCACCAGCTAAACAGGCTTCCTTTGTCTGCTACCTTCATGACACCTTCTCGCTAATCGAATCAACTTTACTTGATTTTAATTTTATAAAGGACCAAAAATCTCAGTTTTGTGGCAATCAGCTGTTTATAAACGGTTCGCTGATGAGTTCTGCTCTCGCGCGGCAACCATTGAAACTATTAATTATTTTCACTCGTTTATTATTATCGGGGAAAAAATTACAATTTTATAACATAATATTATAGCTTCTTAGTAAAAATACCATTGGTGAAACAATTACAGGCGAAACGGATAGGTTTATTACGAATGAAGGTGGGTACTGTCTGCTTCCAGACCTTCCAAACCGGCTTAGCTCTCATGGTGAGTATCTCTTTCGAGTCGCCTTCCCCTCAGAAAGACCCTAATTAGAATGAAACTTTTAGGAACATTGAGCGAAAAAACTTTTAATCGAATGACAGTATCGATCTCAGTCATTTGGTAGTTAGAGAATTTGGCTAAATCGAAAAAATGTAATAATATATGGGTTCATATAACGCAGAAAAAGTGCTCTAAAGGGAAGCGTTCTAAAAGGAACAAGTGAAACCAAAGCTACCCTCACTAGGGAGAAAAGAAAACCTGCTAAATCTAGGCCTCTTGAAAAACGTTTGTATTTCAGCGATTTCGGTACGTAACATCAATAAAAGCCCCTGGATAGACAAATCAATTTTTAAAATTTAATTTTTTAAAATGTTTGCTCCAGAAACTAAATACGTTAATAATAAGAGAATTTCAATAGGTAAAGCTGTATTAATCGTCACATCCAACGAACAACAGAAGTGCGACGTAACACCAAAGTGTTTTTATCACAAAAAGTAGCCGAGTTTAGTCTGACCTAAGGATTAAAAAGCTTTGAGGTCCTGAAATATATAAAGGAAAAGCTTCTGGTTACATCCAAGGTGATGGACTCAATGATAACATTTTGAAGAAAATCCCCGGCAAAGACGTGACCTACTCGGATCGCAAGCCTTTCTTATGGGGAAATAAGTAGGAGACAGAAAATAATGAAATAAAATGACGTCTGAAAATGAAATTAAAGAATTTTTACAGACGACCATATTGTTCTAATTCAATTGATTAAAAAACTATCTAGTAGTGAAAAACCAAACCTAGAACCTTTTTGGTGGTTTGAAAATAACGAGGTAACGGATAGTTTGAAATGGAATAAACACTCGTGTGGATTAGGAAAAATTGCTTGTCATTGCTCGCGCAAGAATCTGGTCTACAAGGTCACAGTGTGGAATCTCAACTACGCTCCGTCCCGCAACATGCGGGAGCTACTGCAACCGTCTCCTATTTATCACAGCGTTAATCTGACTTCACAGCTAGCAGGGGTTGTACTGTATTAAAAAGAAAACTACTGAAAACTATAGGAAAGTTGTTTTTTAGAGTATTATTATTTTTTAGTAATATATAACAATAATAATTTTATCCAGAAAGAAGTTTTATGGTTTTGAAAAGCCTGTCAATTTACTTTTGTTTAATTTAGTACTATCCTGACGTTTTCCTTAATATATATTTCATATAGATCTAGTTTTTCCCCCGAAGTTGTCAAAATACTTTAAGTAACGAGACGGCACGCTAGAGGAACGGATAAAATCTCAACAGGAGAGAACCTTGCCTGGAAGAACGTCCATTATATTTCCAGCAGAAACAGTTTCTGTTGGGTAGCTTCAGGGGAAGCGTGGCTTAGTAACGGCTATCTACTGGACTTGGTTCCAAGTGTAAGTAATCAACGTTTGAAGTGGGAGCAAGAGGATGAGTTGAGCCATCATCTGTATAGAAGCGTTGGGAGCTAGCATCTATCTCTGGACGGCATTGTAACTTGAGTTGTTACATTATAGAGGATGAAACACAGTTATCACCTAGTAAGAGTAGCTGTTCTGTCACAGACTTCCTGGGTTGCTGTGCCGCTGAGCTTCACCATAATACACGTTGTACTGTGTATATTCCACTATAATGGATACCACTAGTTTAATATGCTGCAACGCTTTTGCCTCTTCTGCGCCGTATTGTGACACAGACTTCCTGGGTTGCTGTGCCGCTGAGCTTCACCATAATACACGTTGTACTGTGTATATTCCACTATAATGGATACCACTAGTTTAATATGCTGCAACGCTTTTGCCTATTCTGCGCCGTATTGTGACACAGACTTCCTGGGTTGCTGTGCCGCTGAGCTTCACCATAATACACGTTGTACTGTGTGTCTTCCACAGTAATGGCTACTACAAGCTTATTATGCAGCATCGCTTTTGCCTGTTCAGCGCCGTATTTGCTCGACTGCATTATATGCAACCCGCTGAACAACATTCCACTATCGCATTAGTAATCGATAGAGAGAACTCCCCAGACTACCTTTCATATGAATTACACCTACAATATTTAATTGGAATTTTACACACAAAATTGATGATTCATAATCTATTTGTATATTTCATATGCATGTCTTAAAATGAATCTATAAAGATAAACACAAGACTATAAAAATGTGCGAGTTTGTTCGTGTAATAGGACACGTGCACACACGTGTGTGTGTGTGTGTGTGTGTGTGTGTGTGTGTGTGTGTGTGTGTGTGTGTGTGTGTGTGTGTGTGTGTGTGTGTGTGTGTGTGTGTGTGTGTAGGGCAAGCGTTGACGAAATGAAAACCTGGGATTTTAAATATTTTTCTACAAAATTAAGACAAAAAGTAAAGCAACCGTGTTTAGCGTGTAATCTATTATTTAAATTTTAGTAGTTTTTGTACCGAGATATATTTTTCCTTCAAATCTTTTGATAGTGGTTTATTTATAGTGATGGTAACGGCGTTACAATCGATGGGAAACACTTCACAATTAATTTTATTCGGTATGATATCTATTTTAGGAGTATTCTTCAATAATATCTTCCTAACTGGGCTAAATAACATAACAAGAAATTTCACGTCGTTCATCAATAAAGACAGGTTACGTGTGCATTTTGTAAAATTTCAACTTCAGAATCTCGTTTTCAAAATTTACCAAAAAAGAACCTCACTAACGAAATTTAAACAGTTATAAAACCTTCTGTAACAACGGTTCAAATACATTTTTCAACAGTGTAATATACGACAGCTTGCTATTTCGCGTGTCTTGACTACCAAACAAACCCGTATTTTCTAGTTTATTGCGACTCCAACCGGCTTCATACCTTAGAATAATGGCAGACAACATTTTCACTACTAGAACCTCTGCCCCAACGAATCTAACCTCAAACGACGGGGAGCTTAGTGCCACGACCCGTGGTATTAGTGTGTAAGAGTCATTCTATCTTATTGTAAGGCCTAGACTAGTCACCGTCGAATCACTGGGACTAAACGAACTTCGACCAGTGACATCGGTTCGCCCGCTTTTCCAGAATTACTCCGACGAATACAATCTTCAATACGGCCTATTCTCCGTACTCCAATACTTGATAACAACACAGTGTTTCCAAATATCATTTCATTAATAAACTCAAATTATTATTTTAAAAATGAATTTCGGTTTCTATTAGGTCACTTAATACTGTGTTTCTTTTGTATGTATATACCTATTTATAATGTAATTATTTAATAAAGCATAAACTAATATAAATTTTTCTTTCGCTGAAAGAAGTAGAAATTGAATTATTTTTTTTACTTGTTAATATTAGACTTTCCACTCAGCAGAACTAATTGAGTAAAGAATGGTTAATGAATTCAATCAAGAATGGTTTAAAGTACCATTTTAAAACAGTTTTTGTAATCAAGTATTAAATTGTACTGAACCGTGTATAAAACTGAGATCCATGAATCTACCCCTGCAGAAAGCAAATTCGTGCAGCATGAATGGGCCGCACGGTTTCAATTTGCATCTCCGGGAACACAATGCGCGCATATTCTCAACGTCATCCTTTATGGAAATTGAATCTATTCGCTTTCACGTTTTAGTGTGATTTCTGTATATATAATTTGTATTGGTAATTACACGCCTAACGGCATTTTACAGTATGCAGCTTCTCTGTACATTTAATACATTATTTTATTTAAATGAGGTTTAAATTGAAGAGAAGGAAATGCACACAGGCAGGCGTTAAAGTTTCTCTCCTTTTGAACGTATCTTTGTATTTTCAATGCACAATAAGTATTTGCCTTTGTAATTAGACGTGCCTTTTAAACAGATATTTGTCATCTTCAGTACCGTTATATTAATACAAATATTTCTAGTGGCGGTGCTTGGGATGCTAATGTAGCCTCACTTTCACCACTATTATAACCAAGGTTACCTTTCTGTTAAACTGTACGTATACTCTTTCCATTGAGACTTTCCAATGTCAGATTCTGAGAAATACCTTACAGGCAAAATATTAAATCACTCAAGATACTTAAAAATACTAAAATGCTCATGAATCGCTTTTAGTTACTTTGAACACCAAATATTGCTGGCTACCAGCGTTCTCCTTAGGTCGGATGGATGCGTATAAACCAACAACCAAGCAATAATCTTCAAAGATCCTACACGTCAAGGTTCTGCATTCTTCCAGATGAAGAACTAAGAAGAAGTCAAGGCACTGACTGGGTTTACGACGTATCAATCTTGCAGCAACATCACAGATAATAATGTGTCTAGTTAACAGTCTTACAGAAGTCTACATGCGCGATTGTTCGGATCCGCCAAACACCCCGAGAGGAAATATGTTATTCACAAGTACAGTAGAGTCTAGATAAAATTTGAGGTAGATGGAACCCAGACTTCTCGGAAATACGTTCCTGTGCGTTAGAAAAAAACATAAGTTCTAAAATACCCTAATATAATAAGGAATTGACAAAATATGTTTATAGAAATTTATTCATTACAGTAATTGCATAAATTTAATTTTGCTTTTGAATACATTGTTCATCACGGTTTCTACACCATTTTGAAAACGTTTATCAGAACGTTTTTGGTTTTTACTTGCTTAGACACCTTATCAGAAGCACATCTGTTGGTGTGGTGTCTGTTTGTTGTTCAATATAGCGTAGTGCAGTTTCCAAGACGGCCGTTTCTTCACCGTGACTAATTTTTCCTTCTTGTACTGTCTTGTTCAAAGCTTCGTCTTTATTATCGTCACCACTTTCTTCAGGAGTTTCTTGTAAAATAACTATATGTTATTGTTACTAACTTATGTTGGCACTTACTCAACTACTGCCATTCGTCCGTATCAACGATAATCACAACCTGGACGTTTCTTCACCGTGACTAATTTTTCCTTCTTATACTGTCTTGTTCAAAGCTTCGTCTTTATTATCGTCATCACTTTCTTCAGGAGTTTCTTGTAACATAACTATATGTTATAGTTACTAACTTACGTTGGCACTTACTCAACCACTGCCATTCGTCCGTATCAACGATAATCACAACCTGGACGTTTCTTCACCGTGACTAATTTTTCCTTCTTGTACTGTCTTGTTCAAAGCTTCGTCTTTATTATCGTCATCACTTTCTTCAGGAGTTTCTTGTAACATAACTATATGTTATTGTTACTAACTTACGTTGGCACTTACTCAACCACTGCCATTCGTCCGTATCAACGATAATCACAACCTGGACGTTTCTTCACCGTGACTAATATTTCCTTCTTGTACTATCTTGTTCAAAGCTTCGTCTTTATTATCGTCACCACTTTCTTCAGGAGTTTATTGTAACATAACTATATGCTATTGTTACTAACTTACGTTGGCACTTACTCAACCACTGCCATTCGTCCGTATCAACGACAATCACAACCTGGACGTTTCTTCACCGTGACTAATTTTTCCTTCTTGTACTGTCTTGTTCAAAGCTTCGTCTTTGTTATCGTCACCACTTTCTTCAGGAGTTTTTTGTAACATAACTATATGTTATTGTTACTAACTTACGTTGGCACTTACTCAACCACTGCCATTCGTCCGTATCAACGATAATCACAACCTGGACGTTTCTTCACCGTGACTAATTTTTCCTTCTTGTACTGTCTTGTTCAAAGCTTCGTCTTTATTATCGTCACCACTTTCTTCAGGAGTTTATTGTAACATAACTATATGCTATTGTTACTAACTTACGTTGGCACTTACTCAACCACTGCCATTCGTCCGTATCAACGATAATCACAACCTGGACGTTTCTTCACCGTGACTAATATTTCCTTCTTGTACTATCTTGTTCAAAGCTTCGTCTTTATTATCGTCACCACTTTCTTCAGGAGTTTATTGTAACATAACTATATGCTATTGTTACTAACTTACGTTGGCACTTACTCAACCACTGCCATTCGTCCGTATCAACGACAATCACAACCTGGACGTTTCTTCACCGTGACTAATTTTTCCTTCTTGTACTGTCTTGTTCAAAGCTTCGTCTTTGTTATCGTCACCACTTTCTTCAGGAGTTTCTTGTAACATAACTATATGTTATTGTTACTAACTTACGTTGGCACTTACTCAACCACTGCCATTCGTCCGTATCAACGATAATCACAACCTGGACGTTTCTTCACCGTGACTAATTTTTCCTTCTTGTACTGTCTTGTTCAAAGCTTCGTCTTTATTATCGTCACCACTTTCGTCAGGAGTTTCTTGTAACATAACTATATGTTATTGTTACTAACTTACGTTCGCACTTACTCAACCACTGAAATTCGTCCGTATCAACGATAATCACAACCTGGACGTTTCTTCACCGTGACTAATTTTTCCTTCTTGTACTGTCTTGTTCAAAGCTTCGTCTTTATTATCGTCACCACTTTCGTCAGGAGTTTCTTGTAACATAACTATATGTTATTGTTACTAACTTACGTTCGCACTTACTCAACCACTGCCATTCGTCCGTATCAACGATAATCACAACCTGGACGTTTCTTCACCGTGACAAATTTTTCCTACTTGTACTGTCTTGTTCAAAGCTTCGTCTTTATTATCGTCACCACTTTCTTCAGGAGTTTCTTGTAACATAACTATATGTTATTGTTACTAACTTACGTTGGCACTTACTCAACCACTGCCATTCGTCCGTATCAACGACAATCACAAACTGGACGTTTCTTCACCGTGACTAATTTTTCCTTCTTGTACTGTCTTGTTCAAAGCTTCGTCTTTTTTATCGTCACAACTTTCTTCAGGAGTTTCTTGTAACATAACTATATGTTATTGTTACTAACTTACGTTGGCACTTACTCAAACACTGCCATTCGTCCGTATCAACGATAATCACAACTTGGCCGTTTCTTCACCGTGAACAACTTTTCCTTCTTGTACTGTCTTGTTCAAAGCTTCGTCTTTGTTATCGTCACCACTTTCTTCAGGAGTTTCTTGTAACATAACTATATGTTATTGTTACTAACTTACGTTGGCACTTACTCAACCACTGCCATTCGTCCGTATCAACGATAATCACAACTTGGCCGTTCCTTCACCGTGACTAACTTTTCCTTCTTGTACTGTCTTGTTCAAAGCTTCGTCTTTATTATCGTCACCACTTTCTTCAGGAGTTTCTTGTAACATAACTATATGTTATTGTTACTAACTTATGTTGGCACTTACTCAACCACTGCTATTCGTCCGTATCAACGATAATCACAACCTGGACGTTTCTTCACCGTGACAAATTTTTCCTACTTGTACTGTCTTGTTCAAAGCTTCGTCTTTATTATCGTCACCACTTTCTTCAGGAGTTTCTTGTAACATAACTATATGTTATTTGTACTAACTTACGTTGGCACTTACTCAACCACTGCCATTCGTCCGTATCAACGACAATCACAAACTGGACGTTTCTTCACCGTGACTAGTTTTTCCTTCTTGTACTGTCTTGTTCAAAGCTTCGTCTTTATTATCGTCACCACTTTCTTCATTAGTTTCTTGTAACATAACTATATGTTGTTGTTACTAACTTACGTTGGCACTTACTCAACCACTGCCATTCGTCCGTATCAACGATAATCACAACCTGGACGTTTCTTCACCGTGACTAATTTTTCCTTCTTATACTGTCTTGTTCAAAGCTTCGTCTTTATTATCGTCATCACTTTCTTCAGGCGTTTCTTGTAACATAACTATATGTTATAGTTACTAACTTACGTTGGCACTTACTCAACCACTGCCATTCGTCCGTATCAACGATAATCACAACCTGGACGTTTCTTCACCGTGAATAATTTTTCCTTCTTGTACTGTCTTGTTCAAAGCTTCGTCTTTATTATCGTCATCACTTTCTTCAGGAGTTTCTTGTAACATAACTATATGTTATTGTTACTAACTTACGTTGGCACTTACTCAACCACTGCCATTCGTCCGTATCAACGATAATCACAACCTGGACGTTTCTTCACCGTGACTAATATTTCCTTCTTGTACTGTCTTGTTCAAAGCTTCGTCTTTATTATCGTCACCACTTTCTTTAGGAGTTTCTTGTAACATAACTATATGTAATTGTTATTAACTTACGTTGGCACTTACTCAACCACTGCCATTCGTCCGTATCAACGACAATCACAATCTGGACGTTTCTTCACCGTGACTAATTTTTCCTTCTTTTACTGTCTTGTTCAAAGCTTCGTCTTTATTATCGTCACCACTTTCTTCAGGAGTTTCTTGTAACATAACTATATGTTATTGTTACTAACTTACGTTGGCACTTACTCAACCACTGCCATTCGTCCGTATCAACGACAATCACAAACTGGACGTTTCTTCACCGTGACTAATTTTTCCTTCTTGTACTGTCTTGTTCAAAGCTTCTTCTTTTTTATCGTCACCACTTTCTTCAGGAGTTTCTTGTATCATAACTATATGTTATTGTTACTAACTTATGTTGGCACTTACTCAACCACTGCTATTCGTCCGTATCAACGGCAATCACAACCTGGACGTTTCTTCACCGTGACTAATTTTTCCTACTTGTACTGTCTTGTTCAAAGCTTCGTCTTTATTATCGTCACCACTTTCTTCAGGAGTTTCTTGTAACATAACTATATGTTATTGTTACTAACTTACGTTGGCACTTACGCAAACACTGCCATTCGTCCGTATCAACGATAATCACAACTTGGCCGTTTCTTCACCGTGAACAACTTTTCCTTCTTGTACTGTCTTGTTCAAAGCTTCGTCTTTGTTATCGTCACCACTTTCTTCAGGAGTTTCTTGTAACATAACTATATGTTATTGTTACTAACTTACGTTGGCACTTACTCAACCACTGCCATTCGTCCGTATCAACGATAATCACAACTTGGCCGTTTCTTCACCGTGACTAACTTTTCCTTCTTGTACTGTCTTGTTCAAAGCTTCGTCTTTATTATCGTCACCACTTTCTTCAGGAGTTTCTTGTAACATAACTATATGTTATTGTTACTAACTTATGTTGGCACTTACTCAACCACTGCTATTCGTCCGTATCAACGGCAATCACAACCTGGACGTTTCTTCACCGTGACTAATTTTTCCTTCTTGTACTGTCTTGTTCAAAGCTTCGTCTTTATTATCGTCACCACTTTCTTCAGGAGTTTCTTGTAACATAACTATATGTTATTGTTACTAACTTACGTTGGCACTTACTCAACCACTGCCATTCGTCCGTATCAACGACAATCACAACCTGGACGTTTCTTCACCGTGACTAATTTTTCCTTCTTGTACTGTCTTGTTCAAAGCTTCGTCTTTATTATCGTCACCACTTTCTTCAGGAGTTTCTTGTAACATAACTATATGTTATTGTTACTAACTTACGTTGGCACTTACTCAACCACTGCCATTCGTCCGTATCAACGATAATCACAACTTGGCCGTTTCTTCACCGTGACTAACTTTTCCTTCTTGTACTGTCTTGTTCAAAGCTTCGTCTTTGTTATCGTCACCACTTTCTTCAGGAGTTTCTTGTAACATAACTATATGTTATTGTTACTAACTTACGTTGGCACTTACTCAACCACTTCCATTCGTCCGTATCAACGATAATCACAACTTGGCCGTTTCTTCACCGTGACTAACTTTTCCTTCTTGTACTGTCTTGTTCAAAGCTTCGTCTTTATTATCGTCACCACTTTCTTCAGGAGTTTCTTGTAACATAACTATATGTTATTGTTACTAACTTACGTTGGCACTCACTCAACCACTGCCATTCGTCCGTATCAACGATAATCACAACTTGGCCGTTTCTTCACCGTGACTAATTTTTCCTTCTTGTACTGTCTTGTTCAAAGCGTCGTCTTTATTATCGTCACCACTTTCTTCAGGAGTTTCTTGTAACATAACTATATGTTATTGTTACTAACTTACGTTGGCACTCACTCAACCACTGCCATTCGTCCGTATCAACGATAATCACAACCTGGACGTTTCTTCACCGTGACTAATTTTTCCTTCTTGTACTGTCTTGTTTAAAGCTTCGACTTTATTATCGTCTTCACTTTCTTCAGGAGTTTCTTGTAACATAACTATATGTTATTGTTACTAACTTACGTTGGCACTTACTCAACCACTGCCATTCGTCCGTATCAACGATAATCACAACCTGGAAGTTTCTTCACCGTGACTAATATTTCCTTCTTGTACTGTCTTGTTCAAAGCTTCGTCTTTATTATCGTCACCACTTTCTTCAGGAGTTTCTTGTAACATAACTATATGTTATTGTTACTAACTTACGTTGGCACTCACTTAACCACTGCCATTCGTCCGTATCAACGATAATCACAACCTGGCCGTTTCTTCACCGTGACTAATTTTTCCTTCTTGTACTGTCTTGTTCAAAGCGTCGCCTTTATTATCGTCATCACTTTCTTCAGGAGTTTCTTGTAACATAATTATATGTTATTGTTACTAACTTACGTTGGCACTCACTTAACCACTGCCATTCGTCCGTATCAACGATAATCACAACCTGGCCGTTTCTTCACCGTGACTAATTTTTCCTTCTTGTACTGTCTTGTTCAAAGCTTCGTCTTTATTATCGCCACCACTTTCTTCAGGAGTTTCTTGTAACATAACTATATGTTATTGTTACTAACTTACGTTGGCACTTACTCAACCACTGCCATTCGTCCGTATCAACGATAATCACAACTTGGCCGTTTGTTCACCGT
Organism: Prosapia bicincta; assembly: GCA_036971475.1. Lineage (NCBI taxonomy): Eukaryota > Metazoa > Arthropoda > Insecta > Hemiptera > Cercopidae > Prosapia > Prosapia bicincta. The sequence goes on along the minus strand of JBAIZL010000001.1, from coordinate 254,142,290 downwards.
GACTAATTTTTCCTTCTTGTACTGTCTTGTTCAAAGCATCGTCTTTTTTATCGTCACAACTTTCTTCAGGAGTTTCTAGTAACATAACTATATGTTATTGTTACTAACTTACGTTGGCACTTACTCAACCACTGCTATTCGTCCGTATCAACGATAATCACAACCTGGACGTTTCTTCACCGTGACTAATTTTTCCTTCTTGTACTGTCTTGTTCAAAGCTTCGTCTTTATTATCGTCACCACTTTCTTCAGGAGTTTCTTGTAACATAACTATATGTTATTGTTACTAACTTACGTTGGCACTTACTCAACCACTGCCATTCGTCCGTATCAACGATAATCACAACCTGGACGTTTCTTCACCGTGACTAATTTTTCCTTCTTGTACTGTCTTGTTCAAAGCTTCGTCTTTATTATCGTCACCACTTTCTTCAGGAGTTTCTAGTAACATAACTATATGTTATTGTTACTAACTTACGTTGGCTCTTACTCAACCACTGCTATTCGTCCGTATCAACGATAATCACAACCTGGACGTTTCTTCACCGTGACTAATTTTTCCTTCTTGTACTGTCTTGTTCAAAGCTTCGTCTTTATTATCGTCACCACTTTCTTCAGGAGTTTCTTGTAACATAACTATATGTTATTGTTACTAACTTACGTTGGCACTTACTCAACCACTGCCATTCGTCCGTATCAACGATAATCACAACTTGGCCGTTTCTTCACCGTGACTAATTTTTCCTTCTTGTACTGTCTTGTTCAAAGCTTCGTCTTTATTATCGTCACCACTTTCTTCAGGAGTTTCTTGTAACATAACTATATGTTATTGTTACTAACTTACGTTGGCACTTACTCAACCACTGCCATTCGTCCGTATCAACGATAATCACAACTTGGCCGTTTGTTCACCGTGACTAATTTTTCCTTCTTGTAATGTCTTGTTCAAAGCTTCGTCTTTTTTATCGTCACAACTTTCTTCAGGAGTTTCTAGTAACATAACTATATGTTATTGTTACTAACTTACGTTGGCACTTACTCAACCACTGCTATTCGTCCGTATCAACGATAATCACAACCTGGACGTTTCTTCACCGTGACTAATTTTTCCTTCTTGTACTGTCTTGTTCAAAGCTTCGTCTTTATTATCGTCACCACATTCTTCAGGAGTTTCTTGTAACATAACTATATGTTATTGTTACTAACTTACGTTGGCACTTACTCAACCACTGCCATTCGTCCGTATCAACGATAATCACAACTTGGCCGTTTCTTCACCGTGACTAATTTTTCCTTCTTGTACTGTCTTGTTCAAAGCTTCGTCTTTATTATCGTCACCACTTTCTTCAGGAGTTTCTTGTAACATAACTATATGTTATTGTTACTAACTTACGTTGGCACTTACTCAACCACTGCTATTCGTCCGTATCAACGACAATCACAACCTGGACGTTTCTTCACCGTGACTAATTTTTCCTTCTTGTACTGTCTTGTTCAAAGCTTCGTCTTTATTATCGTCACCACTTTCTTCAGGAGTTTCTTGTAACATAACTATATGTAATTGTTATTAACTTACGTTGGCACTTACTCAACCACTGCCATTCGTCCGTATCAACGACAATCACAATCTGGACGTTTCTTCACCGTGACTAATTTTTCCTTCTTGTACTGTCTTGTTCAAAGCTTCGTCTTTATTATCGTCACCACTTTCTTCAGGAGTTTCTTGTAACATAACTATATGTTATTGTTACTAACTTACGTTGGCACTTACTCAACCACTGCCATTCGTCCGTATCAACGATAATCACAACCTGGACGTTTCTTCACCGTGACTAATTTTTCCTTCTTGTACTGTCTTGTTTAAAGCTTCGACTTTATTATCGTCTTCACTTTCTTCAGGAGTTTCTTGTAACATAACTATATGTTATTGTTACTAACTTACGTTGGCACTTACTCAACCACTGCCATTCGTCCGTATCAACGATAATCACAACCTGGAAGTTTCTTCACCGTGACTAATATTTCCTTCTTGTACTGTCTTGTTCAAAGCTTCGTCTTTATTATCGTCACCACTTTCTTCAGGAGTTTCTTGTAACATAACTATATGTTATTGTTACTAACTTACGTTGGCACTTACCCAACCACTGCCATTCGTCCGTATCAACGATAATCACAACCTGGACGTTTCTTCACCGTGACTAATTTTTCCTTCTTGTACTGTCTTGTTCAAAGCTTCGTCTTTATTATCGTCATCACTTTCTTCAGGAGTTTCTTGTAACATAACTATATGTTATTGTTACTAACTTACGTTGGCACTCACTTAACCACTGCCATTCGTCCGTATCAACGATAATCACAACCTGGCCGTTTCTTCACCGTGACTAATTTTTCCTTCTTGTACTGTCTTGTTCAAAGCTTCGTCTTTATTATCGCCACCACTTTCTTCAGGAGTTTCTTGTAACATAACTATATGTTATTGTTACTAACTTACGTTGGCACTTACTCAACCACTGCCATTCGTCCGTATCAACGATAATCACAACTTGGCCGTTTCTTCACCGTGACTAATTTTTCCTTCTTGTACTGTCTTGTTCAAAGCTTCGTCTTTGTTATCGTCACCACTTTCTTCAGGAGTTTCTTGTAACATAACTATATGTTATTGTTACTAACTTACGTTGGCACTTACTCAACCACTGAAATTCGTCCGCATCAACGATAATCACAACTTGGCCGTTTCTTCGCCGTGACTAACTTTTCCTTCTTGTACTGTCTTGTTCAAAGCTTCGTCTTTATTATCGTCACCACTTTCTTCAGGAGTTTCTTGTAACATAACTATATGTTATTGTTACTAACTTTCGTTGGCACTTACTCAACCACTGCTATTCGTCCGTATCAACGATATTCACAACCTGGACGTTTCTTCACCGTGACTAATTTTTCCTTCTTGTACTGTCTTGTTCAAAGCTTCGTCTTTATTATCGTCACCACTTTCTTCAGGAGTTTCTTGTAACATAACTATATGTTATTGTTACTAACTTACGTTGGCACTTACTCAACCACTGCCATTCGTCCGTATCAACGATAATCACAACTTGGCCGTTTCTGCACCGTGACTAATTTTTCCTTCTTGTACTGTCTTGTTCAAAGCGTCGTCTTTATTATCGTCACCACTTTCTTCAGGAGTTTCTTGTAACATAACTATATGTTATTGTTACTAACTTACGTTGGCACTCACTCAACCACTGCCATTCGTCCGTATCAACGATAATCACAACCTGGACGTTTCTTCACCGTGACTAATTTTTCCTTCTTGTACTGTCTTGTTCAAAGCTTCGACTTTATTATCGTCTTCACTTTCTTCAGGAGTTTCTTGTAACATAACTATATGTTATTGTTACTAACTTACGTTGGCACTTACTCAACCACTGCCATTCGTCCGTATCAACGATAATCACAACCTGGAAGTTTCTTCACCGTGACTAATATTTCCTTCTTGTACTGTCTTGTTCAAAGCTTCGTCTTTATTATCGTCACCACTTTCTTCAGGAGTTTCTTGTAACATAACTATATGTTATTGTTACTAACTTACGTTGGCACTTACCCAACCACTGCCATTCGTCCGTATCAACGATAATCACAACCTGGACGTTTCTTCACCGTGACTAATTTTTCCTTCTTGTACTGTCTTGTTCAAAGCTTCGTCTTTATTATCGTCATCACTTTCTTCAGGAGTTTCTTGTAACATAACTATATGTTATTGTTACTAACTTACGTTGGCACTCACTTAACCACTGCCATTCGTCCGTATCAACGATAATCACAACCTGGCCGTTTCTTCACCGTGACTAATTTTTCCTTCTTGTACTGTCTTGTTCAAAGCTTCGTCTTTATTATCGCCACCACTTTCTTCAGGAGTTTCTTGTAACATAACTATATGTTATTGTTACTAACTTACGTTGGCACTTACTCAACCACTGACATTCGTCCGTATCAACGATAATCACAACTTGGCCGTTTCTTCACCGTGACTAATTTTTCCTTCTTGTACTGTCTTGTTCAAAGCTTCGTCTTTATTATCGTCACCACTTTCTTCAGTAGTTTCTTGTAACATAACTATATGTTATTGTTACTAACTTACGTTGGCACTTACGCAACCACTGCCATTCGTCCGTATCAACGATAATCACAACCTGGGCGATTCTTCACCGTGACTAATTTTTCCTTCTTGTACTGTCTTGTTCAAAGTTCGTCTTTATTATCGTCACCACTTTCTTCAGGAGTTTCTTGTAACATAACTATATGTTATTTTTACTAACTTACGTTGGCACTTACTCAACCACTGCCATTCGTCCGTATCAACGATAATCACAACCTGGCCGTTTCTTCACCGTGACTAATTTTTCCTTCTTGTACTGTCTTGTTCAAAGCTTCGTCTTTATTATCGTCACCACTTTCTTCAGGAGTTTCTTGTAACATAAGAATATGTTATTGTTACTAACTTACGTTGGCACTCACTCAACCACTGCCATTCGTCCGTATCAACGATAATCACAACCTGGACGTTTCTTCACCGTGACTAATTTTTCCTTCTTGTACTGTCTTGTTCAAAGCTTCGACTTTATTATCGTCTTCACTTTCTTCAGGAGTTTCTTGTAACATAACTATATGTTATTGTTACTAACTTACGTTGGCACTCACTCAACCACTGCCATTCGTCCTTATCAACGATAATCACAACCTGGACGTTTCTTCACCGTGACTAATATTTCCTTTTTGTAGTGTCTTGTTCAAAGCTTCGTCTTTATTATCGTCACCACTTTCTTCAGGAGTTTCTTGTAACATAACTATATGTTTTTGTTACTAACTTACGTTGGCACTTACCCAACCACTGCCATTCGTCCGTATCAACGATAATCACAACCTGGACGTTTCTTCACCGTGACTAATATTTCCATCTTGTACTGTCTTGTTCAAAGCGTCGTCTTTATTATCGTCATCACTTTCTTCAGGAGTTTCTTGTAACATAACTATATGTTATTGTTACTAACTTACGTTGGCACTTACCCAACCACTGCCATTCGTCCGTATCAACGATAATCACAACCTGGACGTTTCTTCACCGTAACTAATTTTTCCTTCTTGTACTGTCTTGTTCAAAGCGTCGTCTTTATTATCGTCATCACTTTCTTCAGGAGTTTCTTGTAACATAACTAAATGTTATTGTTACTAACTTACGTTGGCACTCACGTAACCACTGCCATTCGTCCGTATCAACGATAATCACAACCTGGCCGTTTCTTCACCGTGACTAATTTTTCCTTCTTGTACTGTCTTCTTCAAAGCTTCGTCTTTGTTATCGTCACCACATTCTTCAGTAGTTTCTTGTAACATAACTATTTGTTATTGTTACTAACTTATGTTGGCACTCACGCAACCACTGCCATTCGTCCGTATCATCGACAATCACAACCTGGACGTTTCTTCACCGTGACTAATTTTTCCTTCTTGTACTGTCTTGTTCAAAGCTTCGTCTTTATTATCGTCACCACTTTCTTCAGGAGTTTCTTGTAACATAACTATATGTTATTGTTACTAACTTACTTTGGCACTTACTCAACCACTGCCATTCGTCCGTATCAACGATAATCACAACCTGGCCGTTTCTTCACCGTGACTAATTTTTCCTTCTTGTACTGTCTTGTTCAAAGCTTCGTCTTTATTATCGTCACCACTTTCTTCAGGAGTTTCTTGTAACATAACTATATGTTATTGTTACTAACTTACGTTGACACTTACTCAACCACTGCCATTCGTCTGTATCAACGATAATCACAACCTGGACGTTTCTTCACCGTGACAAATTTTTTCTTCTTGTACTGTCTTGTTCAAAGTTCGTCTTTATTATCGTCACCACATTCTTCAGGAGTTTCTTGTAACATAACTATATATTATTGTTACTAACTTACGTTGGCACTCACTCAACCACTGCCATTCGTCCGTATCAACGATAATCACAACCTGGACGTTTCTTCACCGTGACTAATTTTTCCTTCTTGTACTGTCTTGTTCAAAGCTTCGTCTATATTATCGTCACCTTTTTCTTCAGGAGTTTCATGTAACATAACTATATGTTATTGTTACTAACTTACGTTGGCACTTACTCAACCACTGCCATTCTTCCGTATCAACGATAATCACAACCTGGACGTTTCTTCACCGTGACTAATTTTTCCTTCTTGTACTGTCTTGTTCAAAGCTTCGTCTTTATTATCGTCACCTCTTTCTTCAGGAGTTTCTTGTAACATAACTATATGTTATTGTTACTAACTTACGTTGGCACTTACTCAACCACTGCCATTCGTCCGTATCAACGATAATCACAACCTGGGCGATTCTTCACCGTGACTAATTTTTCCTTCTTGTACTGTCTCGTTCAAAGTTCGTCTTTATTATCGTCACCACTTTCTTCAGGAGTTTCTTGTAACATAACTATATGTTATTGTTACTAACTTACGTTGGCACTTACTCAACCACTGCCAATCGTCCGTATCAACGATAATCACAACCTGGCCGTTTCTTCACCGTGACTAATTTTTCCTTCTTGTACTGTCTTGTTCAAAGCTTCGTCTTTATTATCGTCACCACTTTCTTCAGGAGTTTCTTGTAACATAAGAATATGTTATTGTTACTAACTTACGTTGGCACTCACTCAACCACTGCCATTCGTCCGTATCAACGATAATCACAACCTGGACGTTTCTTCACCGTGACTAATTTTTCTTTCTTGTACTGTAGTTCAAAGCTTCGACTTTATTATCGTCTTCACATTCTTCAGGAGTTTCTTGTAACATAACTATATGTTATTGTTACTAACTTACGTTGGCACTCACTCAACCACTGCCATTCGTCCTTATCAACGATAATCACAACCTGGACGTTTCTTCACCGTGACTAATATTTCCTTTTTGTACTGTCTTGTTCAAAGCTTCGTCTTTATTATCGTCACCACTTTCTTCAGGAGTTTCTTGTAACATAACTATATGTTTTTGTTACTAACTTACGTTGGCACTTACCCAACCACTGCCATTCGTCCGTATCAACGATAATCACAACCTGGACGTTTCTTCACCGTGACTAATTTTTCCTTCTTGTACTGTCTTGTTCAAAGCGTCGTCTTTATTATCGTCATCACTTTCTTCAGGAGTTTCTTGTAACATAACTATATGTTATTGTTACTAACTTACGTTGGCACTTACTCAACCACTGCCAATCGTCCGTATCAACGATAATCACAACCTGGCCGTTTCTTCACAGTGACTAATTTTTCCTTCTTGTACTGTCTTCTTCAAAGCTTCGTCTTTGTTATCGTCACCACATTCTTCAGTAGTTTCTTGTAACATAACTATATGTTATTGTTACTATCTTATGTTGGCACTCACGCAACCACTGCCATTCGTCCGTATCAACGACAATCACAACCTGGACGTTTCTTCACCGTGACTAATTTTTCCTTCTTGTACTGTCTTGTTCAAAGCTTCGTCTTTATTATCGTCACCACTTTCTTCAGGAGTTTCTTGTAACATAACTATATGTAATTGTTATTAACTTACGTTGGCACTTACTCAACCACTGCCATTCGTCCGTATCAACGACAATCACAATCTGGACGTTTCTTCACCGTGACTAATTTTTCCTTCTTGTACTGTCTTGTTCAAAGCTTCGTCTTTATTATCGTCACCACTTTCTTCAGGAGTTTCTTGTAACATAACTATATGTTATTGTTACTAACTTACGTTGGCACTTACTCAACCACTGCCATTCGTCCGTATCAACGATAATCACAACCTGGACGTTTCTTCACCGTGACTAATTTTTCCTTCTTGTACTGTCTTGTTTAAAGCTTCGACTTTATTATCGTCTTCACTTTCTTCAGGAGTTTCTTGTAACATAACTATATGTTATTGTTACTAACTTACGTTGGCACTTACTCAACCACTGCCATTCGTCCGTATCAACGATAATCACAACCTGGAAGTTTCTTCACCGTGACTAATATTTCCTTCTTGTACTGTCTTGTTCAAAGCTTCGTCTTTATTATCGTCACCACTTTCTTCAGGAGTTTCTTGTAACATAACTATATGTTATTGTTACTAACTTACGTTGGCACTTACCCAACCACTGCCATTCGTCCGTATCAACGATAATCACAACCTGGACGTTTCTTCACCGTGACTAATTTTTCCTTCTTGTACTGTCTTGTTCAAAGCTTCGTCTTTATTATCGTCATCACTTTCTTCAGGAGTTTCTTGTAACATAACTATATGTTATTGTTACTATCTTACGTTGGCACTCACTTAACCACTGCCATTCGTCCGTATCAACGATAATCACAACCTGGCCGTTTCTTCACCGTGACTAATTTTTCCTTCTTGTACTGTCTTGTTCAAAGCTTCGTCTTTATTATCGCCACCACTTTCTTCAGGAGTTTCTTGTAACATAACTATATGTTATTGTTACTAACTTACGTTGGCACTTAGTCAACCACTGCCATTCGTCCGTATCAACGATAATCACAACTTGGCCGTTTCTTCACCGTGACTAATTTTTCCTTCTTGTACTGTCTTGTTCAAAGCTTCGTCTTTATTATCGTCACCACTTTCTTCAGGAGTTTCTTGTAACATAACTATATGTTATTGTTACTAACTTTCGTTGGCACTTACTCAACCACTGCTATTCGTCCGTATCAACGATATTCACAACCTGGACGTTTCTTCACCGTGACTAATTTTTCCTTCTTGTACTGTCTTGTTCAAAGCTTCGTCTTTATTATCGTCACCACTTTCTTCAGGAGTTTCTTGTAACATAACTATATGTTATTGTTACTAACTTACGTTGGCACTTACTCAACCACTGCCATTCGTCCGTATCAACGATAATCACAACTTGGCCGTTTCTGCACCGTGACTAATTTTTCCTTCTTGTACTGTCTTGTTCAAAGCGTCGTCTTTATTATCGTCACCACTTTCTTCAGGAGTTTCTTGTAACATAACTATATGTTATTGTTACTAACTTACGTTGGCACTCACTCAACCACTGCCATTCGTCCGTATCAACGATAATCACAACCTGGACGTTTCTTCACCGTGACTAATTTTTCCTTCTTGTACTGTCTTGTTTAAAGCTTCGACTTTATTATCGTCTTCACTTTCTTCAGGAGTTTCTTGTAACATAACTATATGTTATTGTTACTAACTTACGTTGGCACTTACTCAACCACTGCCATTCGTCCGTATCAACGATAAACACAACCTGGAAGTTTCTTCACCGTGACTAATATTTCCTTCTTGTACTGTCTTGTTCAAAGCTTCGTCTTTATTATCGTCACCACTTTCTTCAGGAGTTTCTTGTAACATAACTATATGTTATTGTTACTAACTTACGTTGGCACTTACCCAACCACTGCCATTCGTCCGTATCAACGATAATCACAACCTGGACGTTTCTTCACCGTGACTAATTTTTCCTTCTTGTACTGTCTTGTTCAAAGCTTCGTCTTTATTATCGTCATCACTTTCTTCAGGAGTTTCTTGTAACATAACTATATGTTATTGTTACTAACTTACGTTGGCACTCACTTAACCACTGCCATTCGTCCGTATCAACGATAATCACAACCTGGCCGTTTCTTCACCGTGACTAATTTTTCCTTCTTGTACTGTCTTGTTCAAAGCTTCGTCTTTATTATCGCCACCACTTTCTTCAAGAGTTTCTTGTAACATAACTATATGTTATTGTTACTAACTTACGTTGGCACTTACTCAACCACTGCCATTCGTCCGTATCAACGATAATCACAACTTGGCCGTTTCTTCACCGTGACTAATTTTTCCTTCTTGTACTGTCTTGTTCAAAGCTTCGTCTTTATTATCGTCACCACTTTCTTCAGTAGTTTCTTGTAACATAACTATATGTTATTGTTACTAACTTACGTTGGCACTTACGCAACCACTGCCATTCGTCCGTATCAACGATAATCACAACCTGGGCGATTCTTCACCGTGACTAATTTTTCCTTCTTGTACTGTCTTGTTCAAAGTTCGTCTTTATTATCGTCACCACTTTCTTCAGGAGTTTCTTGTAACATAACTATATGTTATTTTTACTAACTTACGTTGGCACTTACTCAACCACTGCCATTCGTCCGTATCAACGATAATCACAACCTGGCCGTTTCTTCACCGTGACTAATTTTTCCTTCTTGTACTGTCTTGTTCAAAGCTTCGTCTTTATTATCGTCACCACTTTCTTCAGGAGTTTCTTGTAACATAAGAATATGTTATTGTTACTAACTTACGTTGGCACTCACTCAACCACTGCCATTCGTCCGTATCAACGATAATCACAACCTGGACGTTTCTTCACCGTGACTAATTTTTCCTTCTTGTACTGTCTTGTTCAAAGCTTCGACTTTATTATCGTCTTCACTTTCTTCAGGAGTTTCTTGTAACATAACTATATGTTATTGTTACTAACTTACGTTGGCACTCACTCAACCACTGCCATTCGTCCTTATCAACGATAATCACAACCTGGACGTTTCTTCACCGTGACTAATATTTCCTTTTTGTAGTGTCTTGTTCAAAGCTTCGTCTTTATTATCGTCACCACTTTCTTCAGGAGTTTCTTGTAACATAACTATATGTTTTTGTTACTAACTTACGTTGGCACTTACCCAACCACTGCCATTCGTCCGTATCAACGATAATCACAACCTGGACGTTTCTTCACCGTGACTAATATTTCCATCTTGTACTGTCTTGTTCAAAGCGTCGTCTTTATTATCGTCATCACTTTCTTCAGGAGTTTCTTGTAACATAACTATATGTTATTGTTACTAACTTACGTTGGCACTTACCCAACCACTGCCATTCGTCCGTATCAACGATAATCACAACCTGGACGTTTCTTCACCGTAACTAATTTTTCCTTCTTGTACTGTCTTGTTCAAAGCGTCGTCTTTATTATCGTCATCACTTTCTTCAGGAGTTTCTTGTAACATAACTAAATGTTATTGTTACTAACTTACGTTGGCACTCACGTAACCACTGCCATTCGTCCGTATCAACGATAATCACAACCTGGCCGTTTCTTCACCGTGACTAATTTTTCCTTCTTGTACTGTCTTCTTCAAAGCTTCGTCTTTGTTATCGTCACCACATTCTTCAGTAGTTTCTTGTAACATAACTATTTGTTATTGTTACTAACTTATGTTGGCACTCACGCAACCACTGCCATTCGTCCGTATCATCGACAATCACAACCTGGACGTTTCTTCACCGTGACTAATTTTTCCTTCTTGTACTGTCTTGTTCAAAGCTTCGTCTTTATTATCGTCACCACTTTCTTCAGGAGTTTCTTGTAACATAACTATATGTTATTGTTACTAACTTACTTTGGCACTTACTCAACCACTGCCATTCGTCCGTATCAACGATAATCACAACCTGGCCGTTTCTTCACCGTGACTAATTTTTCCTTCTTGTACTGTCTTGTTCAAAGCTTCGTCTTTATTATCGTCACCACTTTCTTCAGGAGTTTCTTGTAACATAACTATATGTTATTGTTACTAACTTACGTTGACACTTACTCAACCACTGCCATTCGTCTGTATCAACGATAATCACAACCTGGACGTTTCTTCACCGTGACAAATTTTTTCTTCTTGTACTGTCTTGTTCAAAGTTCGTCTTTATTATCGTCACCACATTCTTCAGGAGTTTCTTGTAACATAACTATATATTATTGTTACTAACTTACGTTGGCACTCACTCAACCACTGCCATTCGTCCGTATCAACGATAATCACAACCTGGACGTTTCTTCACCGTGACTAATTTTTCCTTCTTGTACTGTCTTGTTCAAAGCTTCGTCTATATTATCGTCACCTTTTTCTTCAGGAGTTTCTTGTAACATAACTATATGTTATTGTTACTAACTTACGTTGGCACTTACTCAACCACTGCCATTCTTCCGTATCAACGATAATCACAACCTGGACGTTTCTTCACCGTGACTAATTTTTCCTTCTTGTACTGTCTTGTTCAAAGCTTCGTCTTTATTATCGTCACCTCTTTCTTCAGGAGTTTCTTGTAACATAACTATATGTTATTGTTACTAACTTACGTTGGCACTTACTCAACCACTGCCATTCGTCCGTATCAACGATAATCACAACCTGGGCGATTCTTCACCGTGACTAATTTTTCCTTCTTGTACTGTCTTGTTCAAAGTTCGTCTTTATTATCGTCACCACTTTCTTCAGGAGTTTCTTGTAACATAACTATATGTTATTGTTACTAACTTACGTTGGCACTTACTCAACCACTGCCAATCGTCCGTATCAACGATAATCACAACCTGGCCGTTTCTTCACCGTGACTAATTTTTCCTTCTTGTACTGTCTTGTTCAAAGCTTCGTCTTTATTATCGTCACCACTTTCTTCAGGAGTTTCTTGTAACATAAGAATATGTTATTGTTACTAACTTACGTTGGCACTCACTCAACCACTGCCATTCGTCCGTATCAACGATAATCACAACCTGGACGTTTCTTCACCGTGACTAATTTTTCTTTCTTGTACTGTAGTTCAAAGCTTCGACTTTATTATCGTCTTCACTTTCTTCAGGAGTTTCTTGTAACATAACTATATGTTATTGTTATTAACTTACGTTGGCACTCACTCAACCACTGCCATTCGTCCTTATCAACGATAATCACAACCTGGACGTTTCTTCACCGTGACTAATATTTCCTTTTTGTACTGTCTTGTTCAAAGCTTCGTCTTTATTATCGTCACCACTTTCTTCAGGAGTTTCTTGTAACATAACTATATGTTTTTGTTACTAACTTACGTTGGCACTTACCCAACCACTGCCATTCGTCCGTATCAACGATAATCACAACCTGGACGTTTCTTCACCGTGACTAATTTTTCCTTCTTGTACTGTCTTGTTCAAAGCGTCGTCTTTATTATCGTCATCACTTTCTTCAGGAGTTTCTTGTAACATAACTATATGTTATTGTTACTAACTTACGTTGGCACTTACTCAACCACTGCCAATCGTCCGTATCAACGATAATCACAACCTGGCCGTTTCTTCACAGTGACTAATTTTTCCTTCTTGTACTGTCTTCTTCAAAGCTTCGTCTTTGTTATCGTCACCACATTCTTCAGTAGTTTCTTGTAACATAACTATATGTTATTGTTACTATCTTATGTTGGCACTCACGCAACCACTGCCATTCGTCCGTATCAACGACAATCACAACCTGGACGTTTCTTCACCGTGACTAATTTTTCCTTCTTGTACTGTCTTGTTCAAAGCTTCGTCTTTATTATCGTCACCACTTTCTTCAGGAGTTTCTTGTAACATAACTATATGTTATTGTTACTAACTTACTTTGGCACTTACTCAACCACTGCCATTCGTCCGTATCAACGATAATCACAACCTGGCCGTTTCTTCACAGTGACTAATTTTTCCTTCTTGTACTGTCTTGTTCAAAGCTTCGTCTTTATTATCGTCACCATTTTTCTTCAGGAGTTTCTTGTAACATAACTATATGTTATTGTTACTAACTTACGTTGGCACTTACTCAACCACTGCCATTCGTCCGTATCAACGATAATCACAACCTGGACGTTCCTTCACCGTGACTAATTTTTTCTTCTTGTACTGTCTTGTTCAAAGTTCGTCTTTATTATCGTCACCACATTCTTCAGGAGTTTCTTGTAACATAACTATATATTATTGTTACTAACTTACGTTGGCACTCACTCAACCACTGCCATTCGTCCGTATCAACGATAATCACAACCTGGACGTTTCTTCACCGTGACTAATTTTTCCTTCTTGTACTGTCTTGTTCAAAGCTTCGTCTATATTATCGTCACCTTTTTCTTCAGGAGTTTCTTGTAACATAACTATATGCTATTGTTACTAACTTACGTTGGCACTTACTCAACCACTGCCATTCTTCCGTATCAACGATAATCACAACCTGGACGTTTCTTCACCGTGACTAATTTTTCCTTCTTGTACTGTCTTGTTCAAAGCTTCGTCTTTATTATCGTCACCTCTTTCTTCAGGAGTTTCTTGTAACATAACTATATGTTATTGTTACTAACTTACGTTGGCACTTACTCAACCACTGCCATTCGTCCGTATCAACGATAATCACAACCTGGACGTTTCTTCACCGTGACTAATTTTTCCTTCTTGTACTGTCTTGTTCAAAGCTTCGTCTTTATTATCGTCACCACTTTCTTCAGGAGTTTCTTGTAACATAACTATATGTTATTGTTACTATCTTACTTTGGCACTTACTCAACCACTGCCATTCGTCCGTATCAACGATAATCACAACCTGGACGTTTCTTCACCGTGACTAATTTTTCCTTCTTGTACTGTCTTGTTCAAAGCTTCGTCTTTGTTATTGTCAATACTTTCTTCAGGAGATTCTTGTAACATAACTATATGTTATTGTTACTAACTTACGTTGGCACTTACTCAACCACTGCCATTCGTCCGTATCAACGATAATCACAACCTGGACGTTTCTCCACCGTGACTAATTTTTCCTTCTTGTACTGTCTTGTTCAAAGCTTCGTCTTTATTATCGTCACCACTTTGTTCAGGAGTTTCTTGTAACATAACTATATGTTATTGTTACTAACTTACGTTGGCACTCACTCAACCACTGCCATTCGTCCGTATCAACGATAATCACAACCTGGACGTTTCTTCACCGTGACTAATTTTTCCTTCTTGTACTGTCTTGTTCAAAGCTTCGTCTTTATTATCGTCACCACTTTCTTCAGGAGTTTCTTGTAACATAACTATATGTTATTGTTAGTAACTTACGTTGGCACTTACTCAACCACTGCCATTCGTCCGTATCAACGATAATCACAACCTGGACGTTTCTTCACCGTGACTAATTTTTCCTTCTTGTACTATCTTGTACAAAGCTTCGTCTTTTTTATCGTCACCTTTTTCTTCAGGAGTTTCTAGTAACATAACTATATGTTATTGTTACTAACTTACGTTGGCACTTACTCAACCACTGCTATTCGTCCGTATCAACGATAATCACAACCTGGACGTTTCTTCACCGTGACTAATTTTTCCTTCTTGTACTGTCTTGTTCAAAGCTTCGTCTTTATTATCGTCACCACTTTCTTCAGGAGTTTCTTGTAACATAACTATATGTTATTGTTACTAACTTACGTTGGCACTTACTCAACCACTGCAATTCGTCCGTATCAACGATAATCACAACTTGGCCGTTTCTTCACCGTGACTAATTTTTCCTTCTTGTACTGTCTTGTTCAAAGCTTCGTCTTTGTTATCGTCACCACTTTCTTCAGTAGTTTCTTGTAACATAACTATATGTTATTGTTACTAACTTACGTTGGCACTTACGCAACCACTGCCATTCGTCCGTATCAACGATAATCACAACCTGGGCGATTCTTCACCGTGACTAATTTTTCCTTCTTGTACTGTCTTGTTCAAAGTTCGTCTTTATTATCGTCACCACTTTCTTCAGGAGTTTCTTGTAACATAACTATATGTTATTGTTACTAACTTACGTTGGCTCTTACTCAACCACTGCCATTCGTCCGTATCAACGATAATCACACCTGGCCGTTTCTTCACCGTGACTAATTTTTCCTTCTTGTACTGTCTTGTTCAAAGCTTCGTCTTTATTATCGTCACCACTTTCTTCAGGAGTTTCTTGTAACATAAGAATATGTTATTGTTACTAACTTATGTTGGCACTCACTCAACCACTGCCATTCGTCCGTATCAACGATAATCACAACCTGGACGTTTCTTCACCGTGACTAATTTTTCCTTCTTGTACTGTCTTGTTCAAAGCTTCGACTTTATTATCGTCTTCACTTTCTTCAGGAGTTTCTTGTAACATAACTATATGTTATTGTTACTAACTTACGTTGGCACTTACTCAACCACTGCCATTCGTCCTTATAAACGATAATCACAACCTGGCCGTTTCTTCACCGTGACTAATTTTTTCTTCTTGTACTGTCTTCTTCAAAGCTTCGTCTTTGTTATCGTCACCACATTCTTCAGTAGTTTCTTGTAACATAACTATATGTTATTGTTACTAACTTACGTCGGCACTTACTCAACCACTGCCATTCGTCCGTATCAACGATAATCACAACCTGGACGTTTCTTCACCGTGACAAATTTTTTCTTCTTGTACAGACCTTGTTCAAAGTTCGTCTTTATTATCGTCACCACATTCTTCAGGAGTTTCTTGTAACATAACTATATATTATTGTTACTAACTTACGTTGGCACTCACTCAACCACTGCCATTCGTCCGTATCAACGATAATCACAACCTGGACGTTTCTTCACCGTGACTAATTTTTCCTTCTTGTACTGTCTTGTTCAAAGCTTCGTCTTTGTTATTGTCAATACTTTCTTCAGGAGATTCTTGTAACATAACTATATGTTATTGTTACTAACTTACGTTGGCACTTACTCAACCACTGCCATTCGTCCGTATCAACGATAATCACAACCTGGACGTTTCTTCACCGTGACTAATTTTTCCTTCTTGTACTGTCTTGTTCAAAGCTTCGTCTTTATTATCGTCACCACTTTGTTCAGGAGTTTCTTGTAACATAACTATATGTTATTGTTACTAACTTACGTTGGCACTCACTCAACCACTGCCATTCGTCCGTATCAACGATAATCACAACCTGGACGTTTCTTCACCGTGACTAATTTTTCCTTCTTGTACTGTCTTGTTCAAAGCTTCGTCTTTATTATCGTCACCACTTTCTTCAGGAGTTTCTTGTAACATAACTATATGTTATTGTTAGTAACTTACGTTGGCACTTACTCAACCACTGCCATTCGTCCGTATCAACGATAATCACAACCTGGACGTTTCTTCACCGTGACTAATTTTTCCTTCTTGTACTATCTTGTACAAAGCTTCGTCTTTTTTATCGTCACCACTTTCTTCAGGAGTTTCTAGTAACATAACTATATGTTATTGTTACTAACTTACGTTGGCACTTACTCAACCACTGCTATTCGTCCGTATCAACGATAATCACAACCTGGACGTTTCTTCACCGTGACTAATTTTTCCTTCTTGTACTGTCTTGTTCAAAGCTTCGTCTTTATTATCGTCACCACTTTCTTCAGGAGTTTCTTGTAACATAACTATATGTTATTGTTACTAACTTACGTTGGCACTTACTCAACCACTGCAATTTGTCCGTATCAACGATAATCACAACTTGGCCGTTTCTTCACCGTGACTAATTTTTCCTTCTTGTACTGTCTTGTTCAAAGCTTCGTCTTTGTTATCGTCACCACTTTCTTCAGTAGTTTCTTGTAACATAACTATATGTTATTGTTACTAACTTACGTTGGCACTTACGCAACCACTGCCATTCGTCCGTATCAACGATAATCACAACCTGGGCGATTCTTCACCGTGACTAATTTTTCCTTCTTGTACTGTCTTGTTCAAAGTTCGTCTTTATTATCGTCACCACTTTCTTCAGGAGTTTCTTGTAACATAACTATATGTTATTGTTACTAACTTACGTTGGCACTTACTCAACCACTGCCATTCGTCCGTATCAACGATAATCACACCTGGCCGTTTCTTCACCGTGACTAATTTTTCCTTCTTGTACTGTCTTGTTCAAAGCTTCGTCTTTATTATCGTCACCACTTTCTTCAGGAGTTTCTTGTAACATAACTATATGTTATTGTTACTAACTTACGTTGGCACTTACTCAACCACTGCCATTCGTCCTTATCAACGATAATCACAACCTGGACGTTTCTTCACCGTGACTAATATTTCCTTCTTGTACTGTCTTGTTCAAAGCTTCGTCTTTATTATCGTCATCACTTTCTTCAGGAGTTTCTTGTAACATAACTATATGTTATTGTTACTAACTTACGTTGGCACTTACCCAACCACTGCCATTCGTCCGTATCAACGATAATCACAACCTGGACGTTTCTTCACCGTAACTAATTTTTCCTTCTTGTACTGTCTTGTTCAAAGCGTCATCTTTATTATCGTCATCACTTTCTTCAGGAGTTTCTTGTAACATAACTAAATGTTATTGTTACTAACTTACGTTGGCACTCACTTAACCACTGCCATTCGTCCGTATCAACGATAATCACAACCTGGCCGTTTCTTCACCGTGACTAATTTTTTCTTCTTGTACTGTCTTCTTCAGAGCTTCGTCTTTGTTATCGTCACCACATTCTTCAGTAGTTTCTTGTAACATAACTATATGTTATTGTTACTAACTTATGTTGGCACTCACGCAACCACTGCCATTCGTCCGTATCAACGACAATCACAACCTGGACGTTCCTTCACCGTGACTAATTTTTCCTTCTTGTACTGTCTTGTTCAAAGCTTCGTCTTTATTATCGTCACCACTTTCTTCAGGAGTTTCTTGTAACATAACTATATGTTATTGTTACTAACTTACTTTGGCACTTACTCAACCACTGTCATTCGTCCGTAACAACGATAATCACAACCTGGCCGTTTCTTCACCGTGACTAATTTTTCCTTTTTGTACTGTCTTGTTCAAAGCTTCGTCTTTATTATCGTCACCACTTTCTTCAGGAGTTTCTTGTAACATAACTATATGGTATTGTTACTAACTTACGTTGGCACTTACTCAACCACTGCCATTCGTCCGTATCAACGATAATCACAACCTGGACGTTTCTTCACCGTGACAAATTTGTTCTTCTTGTACAGACCTTGTTCACAGTTCGTCTTTATTATCGTCACCACATTCTTCAGGAGTTTCTTGTAACATAACTATATATTATTGTTACTAACTTACGTTGGCACTCACTCAACCACTGCCATTCGTCCGTATCAACGATAATCACAACCTGGACGTTTCTTCACCGTGACTAATTTTTCCTTCTTGTACTGTCTTGTTCAAAGCTTCGTCTATATTATCGTCACCTCTTTCTTCAGGAGTTTCTTGTAACATAACTATATGTTATTGTTACTAACTTACGTTGGCACTTACTCAACCACTGCCATTCTTCCGTATCAACGATAATCACAACCTGGACGTTTCTTCACCGTGACTAATTTTTCCTTCTTGTACTGTCTTGTTCAAAGCTTCGTCTTTATTATCGTCACCTCTTTCTTCAGGAGTTTCTTGTAACATAACTATATGTTATTGTTACTAACTTACGTTGGCACTTACTCAACCACTGCCATTCGTCCGTATCAACGATAATCACAACCTGGACGTTTCTTCACCGTGACTAATTTTTCCTTCTTGTACTGTCTTGTTCAAAGCTTCGTCTTTATTATCGTCACCACTTTCTTCAGGAGTTTCTTGTAACATAACTATATGTTATTGTTACTATCTAACTTTATCACTTACTCAACCACTGCCATTCGTCCGTATCAACGATAATCACAACCTGGACGTTTCTTCACCGTGACTAATTTTTCCTTCTTGTACTGTCTTGTTCAAAGCTTCGTCTTTGTTATTGTCAATACTTTCTTCAGGAGTTTCTTGTAACATAACTATATGTTATTGTTACTAACTTACGTTGGCACTTACTCAACCACTGCCATTCGTCCGTATCAACGATAATCACAACCTGGACGTTTCTTCACCGTGACTAATTTTTCCTTCTTGTACTGTCTTGTTCAAAGCTTCGTCTTTGTTATCGTCACCACTTTCTTCAGGAGTTTCTTGTAACATAACTATATGTTATTGTTACTAACTTACGTTGGCACTCACTCAACCACTGCCATTCGTCCGTATCAACGATAATCACAACCTGGACGTTTCTTCACCGTGACTAATTTTTCCTTCTTGTACTGTCTTGTTCAAAGCTTCGTCTTTATTATCGTCACCACTTTCTTCAGGAGTTTCTTGTAACATAACTATATGTTATTGTTACTAATTTACGTTTGCACTTACTCAACCACTGCCATTCGTCCGTATCAACGATAATCAAAACCTGGACGTTTCTTCACCGTGACTAATTTTTCCTTCTTGTACTGTCTTGTTCAAAGCTTCGTCTTTGTTAACGTCACCACTTTCTTCAGGAGTTTCTTGTAACATAACTATGTGTCATTGTTACTAACTTACGTTGGCACTCACTCAACCACTGCCATTCATCCGTATCAACGATAATCACAACCTGGACGTTTCTTCACCGTGACTAATTTTTCCTTCTTGTACTGTCTTGTTCAAAGCTTCGTCTTTGTTATCGTCACGACTTTCTTCAGGAATTTCTTGTAACATAACTATATGTTATTGTTACTAACTTACGTTGGCACTCACTCAACCACTGCCATTCGTCCGTATCAACGATAATCACAACTTGGCCGTTTCTTCACCGTGACTAACTTTTCCTTCTTGTACTGTCTTGTTCAAAGCTTCGTCTTTGTTATCGTCACCACTTTCTTCAGGAGTTTCTTGTAACATAACTATATGTTATTGTTACTAACTTACGTTGGCACTTACTCAACCACTGAAATTCGTCCGTATCAACGATAATCAAAACCTGGACGTTTCTTCACCGTGACTAACTTTTCCTTCTTGTACTGTCTTGTTCAAAGCTTCGTCTTTATTATCGTCACCACTTTCTTCAGGAGTTTCTTGTAACATAACTATATGTTATTGTTACTAACGTACGTTGGCACTTACTCAACCACTGCCATTCGTACGTATCAACGATAATCAAAACCTGGACGTTTCTTCACCGTGACTAATTTTTCCTTCTTGTACTGTCTTGTTCAAAGCTTCGTCTTTGTTATCGTCACCACTTTCTTCAGGAGTTTCTTGTAACATAACTATATGTTATTGTTACTAACTTACGTTGGCACTCACTCAACCACTGCCATTCGTCCGTATCAACGATAATCACAACCTGGACGTTTCTTCACCGTGACTAATTTTTCCTTCTTTTACTGTCTTGTTCAAAGCTTCGTCTTTGTTATCGTCACCACTTTCTTCAGGAGTTTCTTGTAACATAACTATATGTTATTGTTACTAACTTACGTTGGCACTCACTCAACCACTGCCATTCGTCCGTATCAACGATAATCACAACCTGGACGTTTCTTCACCGTGACTAATTTTTCCTTCTTGTACTGTCTTGTTCAAAGCTTCGTCTTTGTTATCGTCACCACTTTCTTCAGGAGTTTCTTGTAACATAACTATATGTTATTGTTACTAACTTACGTTGGCACTCACTCAACCACTGCCATTCGTCCGTATCAACGATAATCAAAACCTGGACGTTTCTTCACCGTGACTAATTTTTTCTTCTTGTACTGTCTTGTTCAAAGCTTCGTCTTTGTTATCGTCACCACTTTCTTCAGGAGTTTCTTGTAACATAACTATATGTTATTGTTACTAACTTACGTTGGCACTCACTCAACCACTGCCATTCGTCCGTATCAACGATAATCACAACTTGGCCGTTTCTTCACCGTGACTAACTTTTCCTTCTTGTACTGTCTTGTTCAAAGCTTCGTCTTTGTTATCGTCACCACTTTCTTCAGGAGTTTCTTGTAACATAACTATATGTTATTGTTACTAACTTATGTTGGCACTCACGCAACCACTGCCATTCGTCCGTATCAACGACAATCACAACCTGGACGTTTCTTCACCGTGACTAATTTTTCCTTCTTGTACTGTCTTGTTCAAAGCTTCGTCTTTATTATCGTCACCACTTTCTTCAGGAGTTTCTTGTAACATAACTACATGTTATTGTTACTAACTTACGTCGGCACTCACTCAACCACTGCCATTCGTCCGTATCAACGATAATCACAACCTGGCCGTTTCTTCACCGTGACTAATATTTCCTTCATGTACTGTCTTGTTCAAAGCTTCGTCTTTATTATTCACCACGTTTTTCAGGAGTTTCTTGTAAAATAACTATATGTTATTGTTACTAACGTACGTTGGCACTTACTCAACCACTGCCATTCGTCCGTATCAACGATAATCAAAACCTGGACGTTTCTTCACCGTGACTAACTTTTCCTTCTTGTACTGTCTTGCTCAAAGCTTCGTCTTTATTATCGTCACCACTTTCTTCAGGAGTTTCTTGTAACATAACTATATGTTATTGTTACTAACTTACGTTGGCACTCACTCAACCACTGCCATTCGTCCGTATCAACGATAATCACAACCTGGACGTTTCTTCACCGTGACTAATTTTTCCTTCTTGTACTGTCTTGTTCAAAGCTTCGTCTTTATTATCGTCACCACTTTCTTCAGGAGTTTCTTGTGACATAACTATATGTTATTGTTACTAACTTACGTTGGCACTCACTCAACCACTGCCATTCGTCCGTATCAACGATAATCAAAACCTGGACGTTTCTTCACCGTGACTAATTTTTCCTTCTTGTACTGTCTTGTTCAAAGCTTCGTCTTTGTTATCGTCACCACTTTCTTCAGGAGTTTCTTGTAACATAACTATATGTTATTGTTACTAACTTACGTTGGCACTCACTCAACCACTGCCATTCGTCCGTATCAACGATAATCAAAACCTGGACGTTTCTTCACCGTGACTAATTTTTCCTTCTTGTACTGTCTTGTTCAAAGCTTCGTCTTTGTTATCGTCACCACTTTCTTCAGGAGTTTCTTGTAACATAACTATATGTTATTGTTACTAACTTACGTTGGCACTCACTCAACCACTGCCATTCGTCCGTATCAACGATAATCACAACTTGGCCGTTTCTTCACCGTGACTAACTTTTCCTTCTTGTACTGTCTTGTTCAAAGCTTCGTCTTTGTTATCGTCACCACTTTCTTCAGGAGTTTCTTGTAACATAACTATATGTTATTGTTACTAACTTACGTTGGCACTCACTCAACCACTGCCATTCGTCCGTATCAACGATAATCACAACCTGGACGTTTCTTCACCGTGACTAATTTTTCCTTCTTTTACTGTCTTGTTCAAAGCTTCGTCTTTGTTATCGTCACCACTTTCTTCAGGAGTTTCTTGTAACATAACTATATGTTATTGTTACTAACTTACGTTGGCACTCACTCAACCACTGGCATTCGTCCGTATCAACGATAATCACAACCTGGACGTTTCTTCACCGTGACTAATTTTTCCTTCTTGTACTGTCTTGTTCAAAGCTTCGTCTATATTATCGTCACCTCTTTCTTCAGGAGTTTCTTGTAACATAACTATATGTTATTGTTACTAACTTACGTTGGCACTTACTCAACCACTGCCATTCTTCCGTATCAACGATAATCACAACCTGGACGTTTCTTCACCGTGACTAATTTTTCCTTCTTGTACTGTCTTGTTCAAAGCTTCGTCTTTATTATCGTCACCTCTTTCTTCAGGAGTTTCTTGTAACATAACTATATGTTATTGTTACTAACTTACGTTGGCACTTACTCAACCACTGCCATTCGTCCGTATCAACGATAATCACAACCTGGACGTTTCTTCACCGTGACTAATTTTTCCTTCTTGTACTGTCTTGTTCAAAGCTTCGTCTTTATTATCGTCACCACTTTCTTCAGGAGTTTCTTGTAACATAACTATATGTTATTGTTACTATCTTACTTTATCACTTACTCAACCACTGCCATTCGTCCGTATCAACGATAATCACAACCTGGACGTTTCTTCACCGTGACTAATTTTTCCTTCTTGTACTGTCTTGTTCAAAGCTTCGTCTTTGTTATTGTCAATACTTTCTTCAGGAGTTTCTTGTAACATAACTATATGTTATTGTTACTAACTTACGTTGGCACTTACTCAACCACTGCCATTCGTCCGTATCAACGATAATCACAACCTGGACGTTTCTTCACCGTGACTAATTTTTCCTTCTTGTACTGTCTTGTTCAAAGCTTCGTCTTTATTATCGTCACCACTTTCTTCAGGAGTTTCTTGTAACATAACTATATGTTATTGTTACTAACTTACGTTGGCACTCACTCAACCACTGCCATTCGTCCGTATCAACGATAATCACAACCTGGACGTTTCTTCACCGTGACTAATTTTTCCTTCTTGTACTGTCTTGTTCAAAGCTTCGTCTTTATTATCGTCACCACTTTCTTCAGGAGTTTCTTGTAACATAACTATATGTTATTGTTACTAATTTACGTTTGCACTTACTCAACCACTGCCATTCGTCCGTATCAACGATAATCAAAACCTGGACGTTTCTTCACCGTGACTAATTTTTCCTTCTTGTACTGTCTTGTTCAAAGCTTCGTCTTTGTTAACGTCACCACTTTCTTCAGGAGTTTCTTGTAACATAACTATGTGTCATTGTTACTAACTTACGTTGGCACTCACTCAACCACTGCCATTCATCCGTATCAACGATAATCACAACCTGGACGTTTCTTCACCGTGACTAATTTTTCCTTCTTGTACTGTCTTGTTCAAAGCTTCGTCTTTGTTATCGTCACGACTTTCTTCAGGAATTTCTTGTAACATAACTATATGTTATTGTTACTAACTTACGTTGGCACTCACTCAACCACTGCCATTCGTCCGTATCAACGATAATCACAACTTGGCCGTTTCTTCACCGTGACTAACTTTTCCTTCTTGTACTGTCTTGTTCAAAGCTTCGTCTTTGTTATCGTCACCACTTTCTTCAGGAGTTTCTTGTAACATAACTATATGTTATTGTTACTAACTTACGTTGGCAATTACTCAACCACTGAAATTCGTCCGTATCAACGATAATCAAAACCTGGACGTTTCTTCACCGTGACTAACTTTTCCTTCTTGTACTGTCTTGTTCAAAGCTTCGTCTTTATTATCGTCACCACTTTCTTCAGGAGTTTCTTGTAACATAACTATATGTTATTGTTACTAACGTACGTTGGCACTTACTCAACCACTGCCATTCGTACGTATCAACGATAATCAAAACCTGGACGTTTCTTCACCGTGACTAATTTTTCCTTCTTGTACTGTCTTGTTCAAAGCTTCGTCTTTGTTATCGTCACCACTTTCTTCAGGAGTTTCTTGTAACATAACTATATGTTATTGTTACTAACTTACGTTGGCACTCACTCAACCACTGCCATTCGTCCGTATCAACGATAATCAAAACCTGGACGTTTCTTCACCGTGACTAATTTTTCCTTCTTGTACTGTCTTGTTCAAAGCTTCGTCTTTGTTATCGTCACCACTTTCTTCAGGAGTTTCTTGTAACATAACTATATGTTATTGTTACTAACTTACGTTGGCACTCACTCAACCACTGCCATTCGTCCGTATCAACGATAATCACAACCTGGACGTTTCTTCACCGTGACTAATTTTTCCTTCTTTTACTGTCTTGTTCAAAGCTTCGTCTTTGTTATCGTCACCACTTTCTTCAGGAGTTTCTTGTAACATAACTATATGTTATTGTTACTAACTTACGTTGGCACTCACTCAACCACTGCCATTCGTCCGTATCAACGATAATCACAACCTGGACGTTTCTTCACCGTGACTAATTTTTCCTTCTTGTACTGTCTTGTTCAAAGCTTCGTCTTTATTATCGTCACCACTTTCTTCAGGAGTTTCTTGTGACATAACTATATGTTATTGTTACTAACTTACGTTGGCACTCACTCAACCACTGCCATTCGTCCGTATAAACGATAATCAAAACGTGGACGTTTCTTCACCGTGACTAATTTTTCCTTCTTGTACTGTCTTGTTCAAAGCTTCGTCTTTGTTATCGTCACCACTTTCTTCAGGAGTTTCTTGTAACATAACTATATGTTATTGTTACTAACTTACGTTGGCACTCACTCAACCACTGCCATTCGTCCGTATCAACGATAATCAAAACCTGGACGTTTCTTCACCGTGACTAATTTTTCCTTCTTGTACTGTCTTGTTCAAAGCTTCGTCTTTGTTATCGTCACCACTTTCTTCAGGAGTTTCTTGTAACATAACTATATGTTATTGTTACTAACTTACGTTGGCACTCACTCAACCACTGCCATTCGTCCGTATCAACGATAATCAAAACCTGGACGTTTCTTCACCGTGACTAATTTTTCCTTCTTGTACTGTCTTGTTCAAAGCTTCGTCTTTGTTATCGTCACCACTTTCTTCAGGAGTTTCTTGTAACATAACTATATGTTATTGTTACTAACTTACGTTGGCACTCACTCAACCACTGCCATTCGTCCGTATCAACGATAATCACAACTTGGCCGTTTCTTCACCGTGACTAACTTTTCCTTCTTGTACTGTCTTGTTCAAAGCTTCGTCTTTGTTATCGTCACCACTTTCTTCAGGAGTTTCTTGTAACATAACTATATGTTATTGTTACTAACTTACGTTGGCACTCACTCAACAACTGCCATTCGTCCGTATCAACGATAATCACAACCTGGACGTTTCTTCACCGTGACTAATTTTTCCTTCTTTTACTGTCTTGTTCAAAGCTTCGTCTTTGTTATCGTCACCACTTTCTTCAGGAGTTTCTTGTAACATAACTATATGTTATTGTTACTAACTTACGTTGGCACTCACTCAACCACTGCCATTCGTCCGTATCAACGATAATCACAACCTGGACGTTTCTTCACCGTGACTAATTTTTCCTTCTTGTACTGTCTTGTTCAAAGCTTCGTCTATATTATCGTCACCTCTTTCTTCAGGAGTTTCTTGTAACATAACTATATGTTATTGTTACTAACTTACGTTGGCACTTACTCAACCACTGCCATTCTTCCGTATCAACGATAATCACAACCTGGACGTTTCTTCACCGTGACTAATTTTTCCTTCTTGTACTGTCTTGTTCAAAGCTTCGTCTTTATTATCGTCACCTCTTTCTTCAGGAGTTTCTTGTAACATAACTATATGTTATTGTTACTAACTTACGTTGGCACTTACTCAACCACTGCCATTCGTCCGTATCAACGATAATCACAACCTGGACGTTTCTTCACCGTGACTAATTTTTCCTTCTTGTACTGTCTTGTTCAAAGCTTCGTCTTTATTATCGTCACCACTTTCTTCAGGAGTTTCTTGTAACATAACTATATGTTATTGTTACTATCTTACTTTATCACTTACTCAACCACTGCCATTCGTCCGTATCAACGATAATCACAACCTGGACGTTTCTTCACCGTGACTAACTTTTCCTTCTTGTACTGTCTTGTTCAAAGCTTCGTCTTTATTATCGTCACCACTTTCTTCAGGAGTTTCTTGTAACATAACTATATGTTATTGTTACTAACTTACGTTGGCACTCACTCAACCACTGCCATTCGTCCGTATCAACGATAATCACAACCTGGACGTTTCTTCACCGTGACTAATTTTTCCTTCTTGTACTGTCTTGTTCAAAGCTTCGTCTTTATTATCGTCACCACTTTCTTCAGGAGTTTCTTGTGACATAACTATATGTTATTGTTACTAACTTACGTTGGCACTCACTCAACCACTGCCATTCGTCCGTATCAACGATAATCAAAACCTGGACGTTTCTTCACCGTGACTAATTTTTCCTTCTTGTACTGTCTTGTTCAAAGCTTCGTCTTTGTTATCGTCACCACTTTCTTCAGGAGTTTCTTGTAACATAACTATATGTTATTGTTACTAACTTACGTTGGCACTCACTCAACCACTGCCATTCGTCCGTATCAACGATAATCAAAACCTGGACGTTTCTTCACCGTGACTAATTTTTCCTTCTTGTACTGTCTTGTTCAAAGCTTCGTCTTTGTTATCGTCACCACTTTCTTCAGGAGTTTCTTGTAACATAACTATATGTTATTGTTACTAACTTACGTTGGCACTCACTCAACCACTGCCATTCGTCCGTATCAACGATAATCACAACTTGGCCGTTTCTTCACCGTGACTAACTTTTCCTTCTTGTACTGTCTTGTTCAAAGCTTCGTCTTTGTTATCGTCACCACTTTCTTCAGGAGTTTCTTGTAACATAACTATATGTTATTGTTACTAACTTACGTTGGCACTCACTCAACAACTGCCATTCGTCCGTATCAACGATAATCACAACCTGGACGTTTCTTCACCGTGACTAATTTTTCCTTCTTTTACTGTCTTGTTCAAAGCTTCGTCTTTGTTATCGTCACCACTTTCTTCAGGAGTTTCTTGTAACATAACTATATGTTATTGTTACTAACTTACGTTGGCACTCACTCAACCACTGGCATTCGTCCGTATCAACGATAATCACAACCTGGACGTTTCTTCACCGTGACTAATTTTTCCTTCTTGTACTGTCTTGTTCAAAGCTTCGTCTATATTATCGTCACCTCTTTCTTCAGGAGTTTCTTGTAACATAACTATATGTTATTGTTACTAACTTACGTTGGCACTTACTCAACCACTGCCATTCTTCCGTATCAACGATAATCACAACCTGGACGTTTCTTCACCGTGACTAATTTTTCCTTCTTGTACTGTCTTGTTCAAAGCTTCGTCTTTATTATCGTCACCTCTTTCTTCAGGAGTTTCTTGTAACATAACTATATGTTATTGTTACTAACTTACGTTGGCACTTACTCAACCACTGCCATTCGTCCGTATCAACGATAATCACAACCTGGACGTTTCTTCACCGTGACTAATTTTTCCTTCTTGTACTGTCTTGTTCAAAGCTTCGTCTTTATTATCGTCACCACTTTCTTCAGGAGTTTCTTGTAACATAACTATATGTTATTGTTACTATCTTACTTTATCACTTACTCAACCACTGCCATTCGTCCGTATCAACGATAATCACAACCTGGACGTTTCTTCACCGTGACTAATTTTTCCTTCTTGTACTGTCTTGTTCAAAGCTTCGTCTTTGTTATTGTCAATACTTTCTTCAGGAGTTTCTTGTAACATAACTATATGTTATTGTTACTAACTTACGTTGGCACTTACTCAACCACTGCCATTCGTCCGTATCAACGATAATCACAACCTGGACGTTTCTTCACCGTGACTAATTTTTCCTTCTTGTACTGTCTTGTTCAAAGCTTCGTCTTTATTATCGTCACCACTTTCTTCAGGAGTTTCTTGTAACATAACTATATGTTATTGTTACTAACTTACGTTGGCACTCACTCAACCACTGCCATTCGTCCGTATCAACGATAATCACAACCTGGACGTTTCTTCACCGTGACTAATTTTTCCTTCTTGTACTGTCTTGTTCAAAGCTTCGTCTTTATTATCGTCACCACTTTCTTCAGGAGTTTCTTGTAACATAACTATATGTTATTGTTACTAATTTACGTTTGCACTTACTCAACCACTGCCATTCGTCCGTATCAACGATAATCAAAACCTGGACGTTTCTTCACCGTGACTAATTTTTCCTTCTTGTACTGTCTTGTTCAAAGCTTCGTCTTTGTTAACGTCACCACTTTCTTCAGGAGTTTCTTGTAACATAACTATGTGTCATTGTTACTAACTTACGTTGGCACTCACTCAACCACTGCCATTCATCCGTATCAACGATAATCACAACCTGGACGTTTCTTCACCGTGACTAATTTTTCCTTCTTGTACTGTCTTGTTCAAAGCTTCGTCTTTGTTATCGTCACGACTTTCTTCAGGAATTTCTTGTAACATAACTATATGTTATTGTTACTAACTTACGTTGGCACTCACTCAACCACTGCCATTCGTCCGTATCAACGATAATCACAACTTGGCCGTTTCTTCACCGTGACTAACTTTTCCTTCTTGTACTGTCTTGTTCAAAGCTTCGTCTTTGTTATCGTCACCACTTTCTTCAGGAGTTTCTTGTAACATAACTATATGTTATTGTTACTAACTTACGTTGGCACTTACTCAACCACTGAAATTCGTCCGTATCAACGATAATCAAAACCTGGACGTTTCTTCACCGTGACTAATTTTTCCTTCTTGTACTGTCTTGTTCAAAGCTTCGTCTTTGTTATCGTCACCACTTTCTTCAGGAGTTTCTTGTAACATAACTATATGTTATTGTTACTAACTTACGTTGGCACTCACTCAACCACTGCCATTCGTCCGTATCAACGATAATCAAAACCTGGACGTTTCTTCACCGTGACTAATTTTTCCTTCTTGTACTGTCTTGTTCAAAGCTTCGTCTTTGTTATCGTCACCACTTTCTTCAGGAGTTTCTTGTAACATAACTATATGTTATTGTTACTAACTTACGTTGGCACTCACTCAACCACTGCCATTCGTCCGTATCAACGATAATCACAACCTGGACGTTTCTTCACCGTGACTAATTTTTCCTTCTTTTACTGTCTTGTTCAAAGCTTCGTCTTTGTTATCGTCACCACTTTCTTCAGGAGTTTCTTGTAACATAACTATATGTTATTGTTACTAACTTACGTTGGCACTCACTCAACCACTGCCATTCGTCCGTATCAACGATAATCACAACCTGGACGTTTCGTCACCGTGACTAAATTTCCTTCTTGTACTGTCTTGTTCAAAGCTTCGTCTTTATTATCGTCACCACTTTCTTCAGGAGTTTCTTGTGACATAACTATATGTTATTGTTACTAACTTACGTTGGCACTCACTCAACCACTGCCATTCGTCCGTATAAACGATAATCAAAACGTGGACGTTTCTTCACCGTGACTAATTTTTCCTTCTTGTACTGTCTTGTTCAAAGCTTCGTCTTTGTTATCGTCACCACTTTCTTCAGGAGTTTCTTGTAACATAACTATATGTTATTGTTACTAACTTACGTTGGCACTCACTCAACCACTGCCATTCGTCCGTATCAACGATAATCAAAACCTGGACGTTTCTTCACCGTGACTAATTTTTCCTTCTTGTACTGTCTTGTTCAAAGCTTCGTCTTTGTTATCGTCACCACTTTCTTCAGGAGTTTCTTGTAACATAACTATATGTTATTGTTACTAACTTACGTTGGCACTCACTCAACCACTGCCATTCGTCCGTATCAACGATAATCAAAACCTGGACGTTTCTTCACCGTGACTAATTTTTCCTTCTTGTACTGTCTTGTTCAAAGCTTCGTCTTTGTTATCGTCACCACTTTCTTCAGGAGTTTCTTGTAACATAACTATATGTTATTGTTACTAACTTACGTTGGCACTCACTCAACCACTGCCATTCGTCCGTATCAACGATAATCACAACTTGGCCGTTTCTTCACCGTGACTAACTTTTCCTTCTTGTACTGTCTTGTTCAAAGCTTCGTCTTTGTTATCGTCACCACTTTCTTCAGGAGTTTCTTGTAACATAACTATATGTTATTGTTACTAACTTACGTTGGCACTCACTCAACAACTGCCATTCGTCCGTATCAACGATAATCACAACCTGGACGTTTCTTCACCGTGACTAATTTTTCCTTCTTTTACTGTCTTGTTCAAAGCTTCGTCTTTGTTATCGTCACCACTTTCTTCAGGAGTTTCTTGTAACATAACTATATGTTATTGTTACTAACTTACGTTGGCACTCACTCAACCACTGCCATTCGTCCGTATCAACGATAATCACAACCTGGACGTTTCTTCACCGTGACTAATTTTTCCTTCTTGTACTGTCTTGTTCAAAGCTTCGTCTATATTATCGTCACCTCTTTCTTCAGGAGTTTCTTGTAACATAACTATATGTTATTGTTACTAACTTACGTTGGCACTTACTCAACCACTGCCATTCTTCCGTATCAACGATAATCACAACCTGGACGTTTCTTCACCGTGACTAATTTTTCCTTCTTGTACTGTCTTGTTCAAAGCTTCGTCTTTATTATCGTCACCTCTTTCTTCAGGAGTTTCTTGTAACATAACTATATGTTATTGTTACTAACTTACGTTGGCACTTACTCAACCACTGCCATTCGTCCGTATCAACGATAATCACAACCTGGACGTTTCTTCACCGTGACTAATTTTTCCTTCTTGTACTGTCTTGTTCAAAGCTTCGTCTTTATTATCGTCACCACTTTCTTCAGGAGTTTCTTGTAACATAACTATATGTTATTGTTACTATCTTACTTTATCACTTACTCAACCACTGCCATTCGTCCGTATCAACGATAATCACAACCTGGACGTTTCTTCACCGTGACTAATTTTTCCTTCTTGTACTGTCTTGTTCAAAGCTTCGTCTTTGTTATTGTCAATACTTTCTTCAGGAGTTTCTTGTAACATAACTATATGTTATTGTTACTAACTTACGTTGGCACTTACTCAACCACTGCCATTCGTCCGTATCAACGATAATCACAACCTGGACGTTTCTTCACCGTGACTAATTTTTCCTTCTTGTACTGTCTTGTTCAAAGCTTCGTCTTTGTTATCGTCACCACTTTCTTCAGGAGTTTCTTGTAACATAACTATATGTTATTGTTACTAACTTACGTTGGCACTCACTCAACCACTGCCATTCGTCCGTATCAACGATAATCACAACCTGGACGTTTCTTCACCGTGACTAATTTTTCCTTCTTGTACTGTCTTGTTCAAAGCTTCGTCTTTATTATCGTCACCACTTTCTTCAGGAGCTTCTTGTAACATAACTATATGTTATTGTTACTAATTTACGTTTGCACTTACTCAACCACTGCCATTCGTTCGTATCAACGATAATCAAAACCTGGACGTTTCTTCACCGTGACTAATTTTTCCTTCTTGTACTGTCTTGTTCAAAGCTTCGTCTTTGTTAACGTCACCACTTTCTTCAGGAGTTTCTTGTAACATAACTATGTGTCATTGTTACTAACTTACGTTGGCACTCACTCAACCTCTGCCATTCATCCGTATCAACGATAATCACAACCTGGACGTTTCTTCACCGTGACTAATTTTTCCTTCTTGTACTGTCTTGTTCAAAGCTTCGTCTTTGTTATCGTCACGACTTTCTTCAGGAATTTCTTGTAACATAACTATATGTTATTGTTACTAACTTACGTTGGCACTCACTCAACCACTGCCATTCGTCCGTATCAACGATAATCACAACTTGGCCGTTTCTTCACCGTGACTAACTTTTCCTTCTTGTACTGTCTTGTTCAAAGCTTCGTCTTTGTTATCGTCACCACTTTCTTCAGGAGTTTCTTGTAACATAACTATATGTTATTGTTACTAACTTACGTTGGCACTTACTCAACCACTGAAATTCGTCCGTATCAACGATAATCAAAACCTGGACGTTTCTTCACTGTGACTAACTTTTCCTTCTTGTACTGTCTTGTTCAAAGCTTCGTCTTTATTATCGTCACCACTTTCTTCAGGAGTTTCTTGTAACATAACTATATGTTATTGTTACTAACGTACGTTGGCACTTACTCAACCACTGCCATTCGTACGTATCAACGATAATCAAAACCTGGACGTTTCTTCACCGTGACTAATTTTTCCTTCTTGTACTGTCTTGTTCAAAGCTTCGTCTTTGTTATCGTCACCACTTCTTCAGGAGTTTCTTGTAACATAACTATATGTTATTGTTACTAACTTACGTTGGCACTCACTCAACCACTGCCATTCGTCCGTATCAACGATAATCAAAACCTGGACGTTTCTTCACCGTGACTAATTTTTCCTTCTTGTACTGTCTTGTTCAAAGCTTCGTCTTTGTTATCGTCACCACTTTCTTCAGGAGTTTCTTGTAACATAACTATATGTTATTGTTACTAACTTACGTTGGCACTCACTCAACCACTGCCATTCGTCCGTATCAACGATAATCACAACCTGGACGTTTCTTCACCGTGACTAATTTTTCCTTCTTTTACTGTCTTGTTCAAAGCTTCGTCTTTGTTATCGTCACCACTTTCTTCAGGAGTTTCTTGTAACATAACTATATGTTATTGTTACTAACTTACGTTGGCACTCACTCAACCACTGCCATTCGTCCGTATCAACGATAATCAAAACCTGGACGTTTCTTCACCGTGACTAATTTTTCCTTCTTGTACTGTCTTGTTCAAAGCTTCGTCTTTGTTATCGTCACCACTTTCTTCAGGAGTTTCTTGTAACATAACTATATGTTATTGTTACTAACTTACGTTGGCACTCACTCAACCACTGCCATTCGTCCGTATCAACGATAATCAAAACCTGGACGTTTCTTCACCGTGACTAATTTTTCCTTCTTGTACTGTCTTGTTCAAAGCTTCGTCTTTGTTATCGTCACCACTTTCTTCAGGAGTTTCTTGTAACATAACTATATGTTATTGTTACTAACTTACGTTGGCACTCACTCAACCACTGCCATTCGTCCGTATCAACGATAATCACAACTTGGCCGTTTCTTCACCGTGACTAACTTTTCCTTCTTGTACTGTCTTGTTCAAAGCTTCGTCTTTGTTATCGTCACCACTTTCTTCAGGAGTTTCTTGTAACATAACTATATGTTATTGTTACTAACTTACGTTGGCACTCACTCAACAACTGCCATTCGTCCGTATCAACGATAATCACAACCTGGACGTTTCTTCACCGTGACTAATTTTTCCTTCTTTTACTGTCTTGTTCAAAGCTTCGTCTTTGTTATCGTCACCACTTTCTTCAGGAGTTTCTTGTAACATAACTATATGTTATTGTTACTAACTTACGTTGGCACTCACTCAACCACTGCCATTCGTCCGTATCAACGATAATCACAACCTGGACGTTTCTTCACCGTGACTAATTTTTCCTTCTTGTACTGTCTTGTTCAAAGCTTCGTCTATATTATCGTCACCTCTTTCTTCAGGAGTTTCTTGTAACATAACTATATGTTATTGTTACTAACTTACGTTGGCACTTACTCAACCACTGCCATTCTTCCGTATCAACGATAATCACAACCTGGACGTTTCTTCACCGTGACTAATTTTTCCTTCTTGTACTGTCTTGTTCAAAGCTTCGTCTTTATTATCGTCACCTCTTTCTTCAGGAGTTTCTTGTAACATAACTATATGTTATTGTTACTAACTTACGTTGGCACTTACTCAACCACTGCCATTCGTCCGTATCAACGATAATCACAACCTGGACGTTTCTTCACCGTGACTAATTTTTCCTTCTTGTACTGTCTTGTTCAAAGCTTCGTCTTTATTATCGTCACCACTTTCTTCAGGAGTTTC
This sequence comes from Prosapia bicincta, assembly GCA_036971475.1. Lineage (NCBI taxonomy): Eukaryota > Metazoa > Arthropoda > Insecta > Hemiptera > Cercopidae > Prosapia > Prosapia bicincta. The sequence goes on along the minus strand of JBAIZL010000001.1, from coordinate 254,107,096 downwards.
TTGTAACATAACTATATGTTATTGTTACTATCTTACTTTATCACTTACTCAACCACTGCCATTCGTCCGTATCAACGATAATCACAACCTGGACGTTTCTTCACCGTGACTAATTTTTCCTTCTTGTACTGTCTTGTTCAAAGCTTCGTCTTTGTTATTGTCAATACTTTCTTCAGGAGTTTCTTGTAACATAACTATATGTTATTGTTACTAACTTACGTTGGCACTTACTCAACCACTGCCATTCGTCCGTATCAACGATAATCACAACCTGGACGTTTCTTCACCGTGACTAATTTTTCCTTCTTGTACTGTCTTGTTCAAAGCTTCGTCTTTGTTATCGTCACCACTTTCTTCAGGAGTTTCTTGTAACATAACTATATGTTATTGTTACTAACTTACGTTGGCACTCACTCAACCACTGCCATTCGTCCGTATCAACGATAATCACAACCTGGACGTTTCTTCACCGTGACTAATTTTTCCTTCTTGTACTGTCTTGTTCAAAGCTTCGTCTTTATTATCGTCACCACTTTCTTCAGGAGCTTCTTGTAACATAACTATATGTTATTGTTACTAATTAACGTTTGCACTTACTCAACCACTGCCATTCGTTCGTATCAACGATAATCAAAACCTGGACGTTTCTTCACCGTGACTAATTTTTCCTTCTTGTACTGTCTTGTTCAAAGCTTCGTCTTTGTTAACGTCACCACTTTCTTCAGGAGTTTCTTGTAACATAACTATGTGTCATTGTTACTAACTTACGTTGGCACTCACTCAACCTCTGCCATTCATCCGTATCAACGATAATCACAACCTGGACGTTTCTTCACCGTGACTAATTTTTCCTTCTTGTACTGTCTTGTTCAAAGCTTCGTCTTTGTTATCGTCACGACTTTCTTCAGGAATTTCTTGTAACATAACTATATGTTATTGTTACTAACTTACGTTGGCACTCACTCAACCACTGCCATTCGTCCGTATCAACGATAATCACAACTTGGCCGTTTCTTCACCGTGACTAACTTTTCCTTCTTGTACTGTCTTGTTCAAAGCTTCGTCTTTGTTATCGTCACCACTTTCTTCAGGAGTTTCTTGTAACATAACTATATGTTATTGTTACTAACTTACGTTGGCACTTACTCAACCACTGAAATTCGTCCGTATCAACGATAATCAAAACCTGGACGTTTCTTCACCGTGACTAACTTTTCCTTCTTGTACTGTCTTGTTCAAAGCTTCGTCTTTATTATCGTCACCACTTTCTTCAGGAGTTTCTTGTAACATAACTATATGTTATTGTTACTAACGTACGTTGGCACTTACTCAACCACTGCCATTCGTACGTATCAACGATAATCAAAACCTGGACGTTTCTTCACCGTGACTAATTTTTCCTTCTTGTACTGTCTTGTTCAAAGCTTCGTCTTTGTTATCGTCACCACTTTCTTCAGGAGTTTCTTGTAACATAACTATATGTTATTGTTACTAACTTACGTTGGCACTCACTCAACCACTGCCATTCGTCCGTATCAACGATAATCAAAACCTGGACGTTTCTTCACCGTGACTAATTTTTCCTTCTTGTACTGTCTTGTTCAAAGCTTCGTCTTTGTTATCGTCACCACTTTCTTCAGGAGTTTCTTGTAACATAACTATATGTTATTGTTACTAACTTACGTTGGCACTCACTCAACCACTGCCATTCGTCCGTATCAACGATAATCACAACCTGGACGTTTCTTCACCGTGACTAATTTTTCCTTCTTTTACTGTCTTGTTCAAAGCTTCGTCTTTGTTATCGTCACCACTTTCTTCAGGAGTTTCTTGTAACATAACTATATGTTATTGTTACTAACTTACGTTGGCACTCACTCAACCACTGCCATTCGTCCGTATCAACGATAATCACAACCTGGACGTTTCTTCACCGTGACTAATTTTTCCTTCTTGTACTGTCTTGTTCAAAGCTTCGTCTTTATTATCGTCACCACTTTCTTCAGGAGTTTCTTGTGACATAACTATATGTTATTGTTACTAACTTACGTTGGCACTCACTCAACCACTGCCATTCGTCCGTATAAACGATAATCAAAACCTGGACGTTTCTTCACCGTGACTAATTTTTCCTTCTTGTACTGTCTTGTTCAAAGCTTCGTCTTTGTTATCGTCACCACTTTCTTCAGGAGTTTCTTGTAACATAACTATATGTTATTGTTACTAACTTACGTTGGCACTCACTCAACCACTGCCATTCGTCCGTATCAACGATAATCAAAACCTGGACGTTTCTTCACCGTGACTAATTTTTTCTTCTTGTACTGTCTTGTTCAAAGCTTCGTCTTTGTTATCGTCACCACTTTCTTCAGGAGTTTCTTGTAACATAACTATATGTTATTGTTACTAACTTACGTTGGCACTCACTCAACCACTGCCATTCGTCCGTATCAACGATAATCACAACTTGGCCGTTTCTTCACCGTGACTAACTTTTCCTTCTTGTACTGTCTTGTTCAAAGCTTCGTCTTTGTTATCGTCACCACTTTCTTCAGGAGTTTCTTGTAACATAACTATATGTTATTGTTACTAACTTATGTTGGCACTCACGCAACCACTGCCATTCGTCCGTATCAACGACAATCACAACCTGGACGTTTCTTCACCGTGACTAATTTTTCCTTCTTGTACTGTCTTGTTCAAAGCTTCGTCTTTATTATCGTCACCACTTTCTTCAGGAGTTTCTTGTAACATAACTATATGTTATTGTTACTAACTTACGTCGGCACTCACTCAACCACTGCCATTCGTCCGTATCAACGATAATCACAACCTGGCCGTTTCTTCACCGTGACTAATATTTCCTTCTTGTACTGTCTTGTTCAAAGCTTCGTCTTTATTATTCACCACGTTTTTCAGGAGTTTCTTGTAAAATAACTATATGTTATTGTTACTAACGTACGTTGGCACTTACTCAACCACTGCCATTCGTCCGTATCAACGATAATCAAAACCTGGACGTTTCTTCACCGTGACTAACTTTTCCTTCTTGTACTGTCTTGTTCAAAGCTTCGTCTTTATTATCGTCACCACTTTCTTCAGGAGTTTCTTGTAACATAACTATATGTTATTGTTACTAACTTACGTTGGCACTCACTCAACCACTGCCATTCGTCCGTATCAACGATAATCACAACCAGGACGTTTCTTCACCGTGACTAATTTTTCCTTCTTGTACTGTCTTGTTCAAAGCTTCGTCTTTATTATCGTCACCACTTTCTTCAGGAGTTTCTTGTGACATAACTATATGTTATTGTTACTAACTTACGATGGCACTCACTCAACCACTGCCATTCGTCCGTATCAACGATAATCAAAACCTGGACGTTTCTTCACCGTGACTAATTTTTCCTTCTTGTACTGTCTTGTTCAAAGCTTCGTCTTTGTTATCGTCACCACTTTCTTCAGGAGTTTCTTGTAACATAACTATATGTTATTGTTACTAACTTACGTTGGCACTCACTCAACCACTGCCATTCGTCCGTATCAACGATAATCAAAACCTGGACGTTTCTTCACCGTGACTAATTTTTCCTTCTTGTACTGTCTTGTTCAAAGCTTCGTCTTTGTTATCGTCACCACTTTCTTCAGGAGTTTCTTGTAACATAACTATATGTTATTGTTACTAACTTACGTTGGCACTCACTCAACCACTGCCATTCGTCCGTATCAACGATAATCACAACTTGGCCGTTTCTTCACCGTGACTAACTTTTCCTTCTTGTACTGTCTTGTTCAAAGCTTCGTCTTTGTTATCGTCACCACTTTCTTCAGGAGTTTCTTGTAACATAACTATATGTTATTGTTACTAACTTACGTTGGCACTCACTCAACAACTGCCATTCGTCCGTATCAACGATAATCACAACCTGGACGTTTCTTCACCGTGACTAATTTTTCCTTCTTTTACTGTCTTGTTCAAAGCTTCGTCTTTGTTATCGTCACCACTTTCTTCAGGAGTTTCTTGTAACATAACTATATGTTATTGTTACTAACTTACGTTGGCACTCACTCAACCACTGCCATTCGTCCGTATCAACGATAATCACAACCTGGACGTTTCTTCACCGTGACTAACTTTTCCTTCTTGTACTGTCTTGTTCAAAGCTTCGTCTTTATTATCGTCACCACTTTCTTCAGGAGTTTCTTGTAACATAACTATATGTTATTGTTACTAACGTACGTTGGCACTTACTCAACCACTGCCATTCGTACGTATCAACGATAATCAAAACCTGGACGTTTCTTCACCGTGACTAATTTTTCCTTCTTGTACTGTCTTGTTCAAAGCTTCGTCTTTGTTATCGTCACCACTTTCTTCAGGAGTTTCTTGTAACATAACTATATGTTATTGTTACTAACTTACGTTGGCACTCACTCAACCACTGCCATTCGTCCGTATCAACGATAATCAAAACCTGGACGTTTCTTCACCGTGACTAATTTTTCCTTCTTGTACTGTCTTGTTCAAAGCTTCGTCTTTGTTATCGTCACCACTTTCTTCAGGAGTTTCTTGTAACATAACTATATGTTATTGTTACTAACTTACGTTGGCACTCACTCAACCACTGCCATTCGTCCGTATCAACGATAATCACAACCTGGACGTTTCTTCACCGTGACTAATTTTTCCTTCTTTTACTGTCTTGTTCAAAGCTTCGTCTTTGTTATCGTCACCACTTTCTTCAGGAGTTTCTTGTAACATAACTATATGTTATTGTTACTAACTTACGTTGGCACTCACTCAACCACTGCCATTCGTCCGTATCAACGATAATCACAACCTGGACGTTTCTTCACCGTGACTAATTTTTCCTTCTTGTACTGTCTTGTTCAAAGCTTCGTCTTTATTATCGTCACCACTTTCTTCAGGAGTTTCTTGTGACATAACTATATGTTATTGTTACTAACTTACGTTGGCACTCACTCAACCACTGCCATTCGTCCGTATAAACGATAATCAAAACCTGGACGTTTCTTCACCGTGACTAATTTTTCCTTCTTGTACTGTCTTGTTCAAAGCTTCGTCTTTGTTATCGTCACCACTTTCTTCAGGAGTTTCTTGTAACATAACTATATGTTATTGTTACTAACTTACGTTGGCACTCACTCAACCACTGCCATTCGTCCGTATCAACGATAATCAAAACCTGGACGTTTCTTCACCGTGACTAATTTTTTCTTCTTGTACTGTCTTGTTCAAAGCTTCGTCTTTGTTATCGTCACCACTTTCTTCAGGAGTTTCTTGTAACATAACTATATGTTATTGTTACTAACTTACGTTGGCACTCACTCAACCACTGCCATTCGTCCGTATCAACGATAATCACAACTTGGCCGTTTCTTCACCGTGACTAACTTTTCCTTCTTGTACTGTCTTGTTCAAAGCTTCGTCTTTGTTATCGTCACCACTTTCTTCAGGAGTTTCTTGTAACATAACTATATGTTATTGTTACTAACTTATGTTGGCACTCACGCAACCACTGCCATTCGTCCGTATCAACGACAATCACAACCTGGACGTTTCTTCACCGTGACTAATTTTTCCTTCTTGTACTGTCTTGTTCAAAGCTTCGTCTTTATTATCGTCACCACTTTCTTCAGGAGTTTCTTGTAACATAACTATATGTTATTGTTACTAACTTACGTCGGCACTCACTCAACCACTGCCATTCGTCCGTATCAACGATAATCACAACCTGGCCGTTTCTTCACCGTGACTAATATTTCCTTCATGTACTGTCTTGTTCAAAGCTTCGTCTTTATTATCGTCACCACGTTTTTCAGGAGTTTCTTGTAAAATAACTATATGTTATTGTTACTAACGTACGTTGGCACTTACTCAACCACTGCCATTCGTCCGTATCAACGATAATCAAAACCTGGACGTTTCTTCACCGTGACTAACTTTTCCTTCTTGTACTGTCTTGTTCAAAGCTTCGTCTTTATTATCGTCACCACTTTCTTCAGGAGTTTCTTGTAACATAACTATATGTTATTGTTACTAACTTACGTTGGCACTCACTCAACCACTGCCATTCGTCCGTATCAACGATAATCACAACCTGGACGTTTCTTCACCGTGACTAATTTTTCCTTCTTGTACTGTCTTGTTCAAAGCTTCGTCTTTATTATCGTCACCACTTTCTTCAGGAGTTTCTTGTGACATAACTATATGTTATTGTTACTAACTTACGTTGGCACTCACTCAACCACTGCCATTCGTCCGTATCAACGATAATCAAAACCTGGACGTTTCTTCACCGTGACTAATTTTTCCTTCTTGTACTGTCTTGTTCAAAGCTTCGTCTTTGTTATCGTCACCACTTTCTTCAGGAGTTTCTTGTAACATAACTATATGTTATTGTTACTAACTTACGTTGGCACTCACTCAACCACTGCCATTCGTCCGTATCAACGATAATCAAAACCTGGACGTTTCTTCACCGTGACTAATTTTTCCTTCTTGTACTGTCTTGTTCAAAGCTTCGTCTTTGTTATCGTCACCACTTTCTTCAGGAGTTTCTTGTAACATAACTATATGTTATTGTTACTAACTTACGTTGGCACTCACTCAACAACTGCCATTCGTCCGTATCAACGATAATCACAACCTGGACGTTTCTTCACAGTGACTAATTTTTCCTTCTTTTACTGTCTTGTTCAAAGCTTCGTCTTTGTTATCGTCACCACTTTCTTCAGGAGTTTCTTGTAACATAACTATATGTTATTGTTACTAACGTACGTTGGCACTTACTCAACCACTGCCATTCGTCCGTATCAACGATAATCACAACCTGGCCGTTTCTTCATCGTGACTAATTTTTCCTTCTTGTACTGTCTTGTTCAAAGCTTCGTCTTTATTATCGTCACCACTTTCTTCAGGAGTTTCTTGTAACATAACTATATGTTATTGTTACTAACTTACGTTGGCACTTACTCAACCACTGCCATTCGTCCGTATCAACGATAATCACAACCTGGCCGTTTCTTCACCGTGACTAATATTTCCTTCATGTACTGTCTTGTTCAAAGCTTCGTCTTTATTATCGTCACCACTTTCTTCAGGAGTTTCTTGTAACATTACTATATGTTATTGTTACTAACTTACGTTGGCACTTACTCAACTACTGCCATTCGTCCGTATCAACGATATTTTCACAACCTGGACGTTTCTTCATAAAAAATGTCAACCCTCCATCTTATTGTGTCACAATAAATGTCATGACAGAGTCAACTGTTGTATTATGATCCAGGATTTTATCCAGCAGAATCATGGAAGGAAATAAAAGAAGGAACGTACACTGTATTTCATAACTGTATTTGTTTTAGACATCCTATAATACTTTTTACCCATTAATTTGCTTCCAGGATAGATTGTAAAACGTAACGTCTGTATTTTTTCATATAACCCAGAACACCCTGGTCCACTGGATAGATTAGGCTCGTAACATGTACGGGTAGAATTAAAGCACGGGTATCAACAGAGCATAATTGATCTTCATATGACTATGCATCGCCTAACAGTAACTAGTTTGAATTTCTTTTCAAATAGATAATATAGTCTGATATAGAAATAGGCTCGAATTTAACGGAAACTCGGAAAATCGCGACTCGGTTTTTCAAGACTCTATTGTATGTATGTCTTGAGAAGTTAGTGTTCTTTATTAATATAATTCTTGTTTTATATTTGCATTTTATACGCATGTAAGTGTGTGTATGGGCGCGCGCGTAGATATCAGGTTTTGTATAAAACAGGTGATAATTGAGTCCTCGTATTTAGCATCTAACTATTAATAATAAAATTATGAGTTACAAGCAAGGCTAAAAAAAAATAAATTACAATGCAGGAAGAGAACTTTTAATTATGTTTAAATGTTAGAGAAAAATATATTCAACTCCTTCTATTAGCTCACACTCTACTTATATATATATATATATATAATACATAAATACATATGTACATATATAAGACGCAAAAAATGTATATAAGATATACATGTTTTTCTTCTAAATACATTTTTATGATCCACACAAGTTCAAATAGATTTTTCAAACCTGCGGTTGATAACAATTGATAGTTTTTTAAAAATATTTATTCATAAAATGAATTTAAAAAAGTTTATGTCCCGGTTGGCTTCAAACTGAATTACTATATGTTTGAAATCCAGCACTTTGGCACTGAGTCATCTTTCTTATAGCTACAAATATATTACTTAAAGATGTATGTAAAATTATAAGAGATAGGTTACATGCAATAATGAAGTATTACGAGAGATGGATAGGATTAGAAACTGTACACCAACATCAGCTTTATATTTACAAAAAGAAAAAAACGAAAAAAGAAAGGGAATAAGTAGCAACTAACAAGAAGAATGGGTTCAACACCATATACTGTATAGAGAGAGAAAAGTGCAAGGAAATTCACTCTCTATCTTGACACATAATTTTGTGATCTTGTCATATGAATATAAATATACAATTTAGTTGTAATTATAAAATAAAAAGCAACTAAAATAAAAAAATACTTTGTTTACTTAAGTAGGAATTGAGTTTAAATTTGGTTTTTTTACTTGTTTTCTAAATTAATCAAAACCGATTTCTATTGGTTTTTGGTTACACATTGTTTATAAGCCAAAAACCTGGTCAAGTGTTTGGCGCTAAAAATAGTTACGTTCCGTTATTTCAAACACTTAAAACCCCCAGTATTCGAGGTTACACAATTTTACCTTCACTTGTATGGATGGGGTGAGAACCCATAATACTATGCCTAGACAACAACTCGTAAAACATAGCAGACTTCTTATGGGGAAGAAAGAATGTGACTGGTGAACCAGTTCCTCGAAAAACTACGAATGTACTTACTGTGTTGTTAATGAATATATTTGTTGTGGTCTCGTTTAACTTTATACAGGTTAAACTGTATGTGGTTATAACACAGTGTCCCTTGTTACTTATTTATATTTTATTAGTTAATATTTAATTACTGAATTTTCATAACCTAATAATTGTATGAATCTACTTTTCAAAGATCAAATGAAGTATTTAAAACATGTTTTTCAATATTATAGGGTTTATTTTCTTTTTATACAAAATAATGTATAATATTTTGGTTATAACGCTGTTGTATACTGAGTGAGTAACCGCTGAAGGTTACAGCAGGAGTGTTGCTCGCGCTACAAACCCCCTCGTTTATATCCAGAGTAATGTATATGCTAATTGCGTGGGTAATTACATTGAGGGTGGCTAAACCAGTATTGCTACGAGTTTAGCACGATTCCGAGAGCATAGGTCTGGCTGTGTACTCAGAGTAAGTAACCGCTGAAGGTTACAGCAGGAGTGTTGCTCGTGCTACAAACCCCTGCTCTTATATCCAGAGTAATATATATGCTAATTGCGTGAGTATTTACATTAAAGGTGGCTAAACCAGTATTGCTACGAGTTAAGCGTGATTCCGAGAGCATAGGTCTGGCTGTGTACTCAGAGTAAGTAACCGCTGAAGGTTACAGCAGGAGTGTTGCTTTCGCTACAAACCCCCGCGCTTATATCCAGAGTAATATAAATGCTAATTGCGTGGGTATTTACATTGAGGGCGGCTAAACCAGTATTGCTACGAGTAAGAGCGATTCCGAGAGCATAGGTCTTGCTATGTACTAAGGAGTGAGTAACCGCTGAAGGTTACAGCAGGAGTGTTGCTCGCGCTACAACCCCCGCGGTTATATCCAGAGTAATATATATGCTAATTGCGTGGGTAATTACATTGAGGGTGGCTAAACCAGTATTGCTACGAGTTTAGCACGATTCCGAGAGCATAGGTCTTGCTGTATACTAAGAAGTGAGTAACCGCTGAAGGTTACAGCAGGAGTGTTGCTCGCGCTACAAACCCCCGCGCTTAAATCCAGAGTAATATATATTTTAATTACGTGAGTATTTACATTAAAGGTGGCTGAACCAGTATTGCTACGAGTTAAGAGCGATTCCGAGAGCATAGGTCTTGCTGTGTACTAAGAAGTGAGTAACCGTTGAAGGTTACAGCAGGAGTGTTGCTCGCGCTACACACCCCCGCGCTTAAATCCAGAGTAATATATATGCTAATTGCGTGAGTATTTACATTAAAGGTGGCTAAACTAGTATTGCTACGAGTTAAGCGCGATTCCGAGACCATAGGTCTTGCTTTGTACTAAGGAGTGATTAACCGCTGAAGGTTACAGTAGGAGTGTTGTTCGCGCTACAAACCCCCGCGCACTTATATCCAGAGTAATATAAATGCTAAACCACAAATACTTCAAGAAACATCCATTCTTACAAACAAAATAAATTATAATTTTTAGTGTAATAAATGTCAATGTAAAACTATACAAGACTTCATTATACCTAAAGCGCTGCTATGGTATCTGAAAATTTAATATACAAAAGTTACATGCATTCTTTGAGAGTTACTTGAGATAAATATTTTCTAACAATATGCTGAGGATTATTTCTATTAAGCACATAAAGGCTGACTCTCGCTGCAACTGTATAATGAGCGGGGAATGCCTGAAGCAAGATGAAACCAATCTTAAACTACAGACTTTGGAAATAACTTTGCATTCTCCCAATTATACTTCAAGCAATATTTATTTCTGCTGAAAACAAAAGAATATTAAATTTCAATTCAAAAATATATAAAACGTTACTGTACCATGAGATGCACTATATAAACATAATGCAACACGGTTGGTGCAGCCTTTAGAATTACTATTTGCGAAAATGTTTCCAATTAATAATGCTAGGTTTATTTCAATAAAAGATATCAAAGCTGACTCTCGCTCGAGCTGTATAATGAGCGGGGAATGCCTGAAGTCAGATGAAACCAAACCGATCTTAAAGTACAGACTTATTTGTTCCTACCATTTATATTGTCAGCATACGACTCCGTTTGCAATATAAGAGATGTAGCCAATAAATGCAAAAACGATTATTCTTAATTCCTTGTCTGTTTTTATTATTTGTGTAAACAATAATATTTCGCAGTTCCTGAAGGCAAGCTTTATATCGGTTTCAGTTGCCTAGCAACAGCAGCGGAATGTTTATTCGGTGCAACGTTATTAAGCTAAATACGAAATAGGACTTTTATCGTTGCATTGTTTATTGTCTTCATTAAGTAGAACCTACTTCTGTTAAATAAACTCGTGCATATGTAGGACAATACGAAAACTAATAAATATTAGTCAAATTACACGGCCATCTTTACACATGCAGGCTTGGAATCCACTTGCGGTTAGATACATTCATACGGTTAGAAAATTGTAAGTATATTGTGCCCAATAGCAAAGTAAATCCTCCTTACCCTTCCTTGTAAGAAGGATGGGATGAGTTGAGGTTAGGGATGACCTAGTACTGAAAAAAACGTCTTTGGCAAGTAGTATGTGTATGTCGAGAACCTCTTCTCCTTGCTAAAGTACTCAAAGATAGATCTTTCATGTGGAAGTATCTCCAGTCTAGTATATGAAATCTCTACTTCCTCGAATCCAACCTTAAACTCGTGACTCCCGTTTGGGGCCCGTCAGGCTCTCGCCGTATGGTGCCACGACCTGTGGTATTAGTATGTAAGAGTCTTCCGACCTTGCTATAAGACCGGTCACAGGCACCCCCCCCCCCCCACTGGGACCAGACGAACTCCAACCACAGATTCGTCCTGTTTTCCGGAACACTTCGGATCAGTAGAATCTTCCGAACGGCTAGTTTCTTGTACTTCTATAACCCATGTGAAGTTACCCCCCCCCTTGAGCTTGTCCTTAGGGGAGAGGCGATTCTGGCGGCATGGAGTTTGCGCAACTCGAACAACTGGGCTAACCTCCCAGATGTTTCGGGACATATGAGTATCGAGTGCGTGGTCATAGAACCCGTCTTGAAAATGGTCAGCGACCACATTACTCGAACGTTTGCATCTGACCAGGCCCACTAAACAATGATGGAATGGTCAGGGGCTCAGATCTGGTACACAGATGGCTCCAAGATGGGCTTCGGCACTGGAGCGGGGGTGTATTGTAAAAACCCAAGGGTAAAACTAGTTTTTTCCTTGGGGAGGCATACCTCTGTCTTTCAGGCCGAAATATATGATATAAATGCCTGTTTGGGAGAGATAGCGAGAAGGGGAACACACGGGACCCAGATTGCTATTTTCTCCAACAGTCAGGCAGCAATTAAGGCACTAAACGGACATGTGGTCATGGAGTACCTAAATAACCTACAAGCCCTGGCAAGATACAATCAAATCAAGATAGGTTGGGTGCCAGGGCATAGGGGAATATTTGAAAATGAAGCCGCAGATGCGCTGGCCAGAGAGGAATCTTCGACTCCCCTGATTGGACCGGAGCCGGCGGTAGGTATGTCCAAATCCATGGTCAAGATTGCAGTGCGAGGGTGGATGGCTGAAAGACACTGTGAGCACTGGATCAGGGATGAAGGGATGAGACACAGTAAGCTAACCCTTAGGAAACCTTCCTTGGGGCTGCAGAAGAGTCTCATCTATCTGTCTAGGCAGGAATTGAGGATAGCCACAGGTCTACTCACGGGACACGGTGGACTAAGAAAACATCTGCATAAAATGGGTATCTACAAAGATGAACCAGTGTGCAGATAATGCGGGCAAGAACTGGAGACTGCCACACACATTATTTATAGATGTGAAGCACTTGCCGAGAGGCGCTTCAACCTATTTTGGTGATTGTACAGCTCTGGTGGATGCTGAAGGTAAAACACTAGTCAGGAAACTCCTAAACCTGGTAAGAGGGAAGGGGCTATTTGACTAGATCAGGGAGGTAAGTACAATATACCTTAAGGTAGCAGTGCTTCGGGCAGTTTAAACACGCTCCCAAGTTTAAAAAAAAAACTCATGTGATTAATTCGGTCCAGTTAGTGCAATCGGACTTTATCTCCTCCCGGGCGGCCTCACCTAAGGTCCGGGACCCCAGACTAGAGACTTGGTCCTAGGGCGGCATAACCTTCCCATTGGACCTTGAGGAGCCTAGGATCATGGAAATATAATGGCATCGCGAGGACAAAGTCTACCTTACGTGGGTCTGGTTCTAAGGGCAAAGGGAAATACCTGCATCAACCTGCCACAAAATTATTACCAAACAGTGGATATTGAGTATTATTGATAATAACAAAACGTAATTAAAATTAGGAAGAGTAAATATATATCTAAATTGAGGATACCTTGTGTAGGTAATGATAGAAAGTAAACAAAAAACAATCGAAACAAAAGTTACGAAACAAATTTACGAAATATATACAAGTTAAATTAACTCTTTTATAGAGGCATGAAGTATTTTAAAACTTTTTGAAACAATATAACAACAGGTTTACTGGTATGTAGTTTTCGACAATTAGTTTTTTTTCAATTTGCAATATTTTCGTTCAGAGGTTATATTCCATACATGAATATAGTCGTGTTAGTGCAGAACGTAAAGTATAGAAAATATAAAACGTTTTAGAAACCAATTCCGGATAGAACTGCGTTCAAATCCCAACATAAAACCACTACCTCTGATGTTTCTCAGCAGGCGCGTTTCGTCTCTGGTCAGTGCTTTGTTAAATGCTGCGAGTCACGGATTTGACTGTTGTACAGATGTGTTGTATTGTTGTGAATCTTTGGTGTTTTATTGTCCTGTGATGTGATTGTTAATAACGTTCGAATAGTGGTTTTGAGTGTGTTTTATCGTTTAGTATGTGTTTTGATGGGTTATTGTGGTGTTTATATACGTCTATATCTTCTGTTGTGTGTTAGTTTATTGTTTGTCTTGATAAATACTTATTATTTTTTTTAAATATAAGTGAATCTATATAAACTCTAATGTCTCACCTCTTCTAACCAATCGTCTAACGTAAACCTAATAGCTAAATATTATCCCATTGTAACCCCATAGACTAGGATGAAAATACTCTCCAGGACGTTGGTGAGGGTCGTACGGTGTATGTGTGCGAGAAGCGAAGTGAATTAACGTAGAACGAAAGATTAGTCTAGACATCTGTGATTAGAGCATAGTTTGGTCCATTTTTATTCAACAATAACTAATTTTACAACAATGATATGGTTGGTTACTAAGCAACGTTCTGTCAAATCTGTAACAATTCAACTGCAGAAGTGAAAATGTTGTTTTATTCTCATATTCTTTCACGTACGAAACTGAAGAAGCTCCAAACCCCGGTACGGAATAATGATATCTTTTTACGTTACCATATCGTATAACTCTCTGTTGTCCTTATACCAATAAAACTCCATTGCGGTTACTAGGCAACGAAAGCTAATAGGGTAATGATATTCATTTATAAACAAGTAATTTGACCAAAATGTTTTAAAATAAATTCCTAATTAAGACAACAAATAAAAATTTATTTTAGTTAGTTATTAATAAATAATTACAATTAATTGTTAACGATACAGTTAAAGTAACATAACTGTTCTACCACATATCCTATAACGTAAAATCAGCTGTTCTAAAAAATCATGTTATCATTTGCTTTAAGCCAGATGGGATGAAATAACTATATTGCCTACGTTGAGCCTTTTGTGAAGTTTCTTTCCCATATCAAACTAATAATAATTTATAAAATATAATTAATACATTATTATTCGAAAAACTGTAATTAAATCAAGTGCCGTTCACTAAAAGCTTAAAAAATGTATTTGAAATTGAGTAGATGAATAGAATGTGTAAACAATATATACGGTATGCGTCAAAACAAACAGCTGTGAAACTGAAACTGAATCAGCAGACTGCAGTTACCTTCCCGATTAGCTGTTGCGACTTTTGATTGTAACTACATATTCGTGTTAACGTATTTCATTTGAGGTTAGTTTTTGCTGTAATGGTGCTACCTAGCACCATGTTTCTGATGAGAAACATTTCGCTCATCAAAACACAGCCAGAGTTCTGTACTGGGTTTCGTCTTAGCAATGTGGTCTGGAAAACCTGAGTTGCTGAGGGACGTATAGTCTTAGGGTTATTGTCATGTCCACCTTAGTAGTTTTATAAACTAGCAGACAAAACGTTTTATTGAGTTTCAACGTCCTGACAAATTTGTACAGAGAGCACAGGATAGTAGGCGTGTAGAAACGTGTTGCGCTATGTCAGAGAAAGGCGTATTTGGTCCATAATTTATTGAAGACAATAATGGAAATCCTCTTACTGTAAATCGAGAAAGATATAGGATCAATCTTGATCGTTTTATAGGATACCTCAGGAGATTTTGTAGTGTCTGAAAATTGTCTTTTCGTTCACAATTGTTCTAGCAAGACGGCGCAACCAGCCACACTACCTTATAGAACATTACTTTCCTTCAAGAAAACTTTGGTTACACCTCATCTCCCTTAGAACAAACTTTGCTTACTCAGCCCACTCCTCCGATCTTACACCACTTGACGTCTACGTTTCAGGAACTATGAAGGAGAAGGTTTTCCGTGATGACCCAACAACCACCATCGTACAATTACAGAAAAAA
This sequence comes from Prosapia bicincta, assembly GCA_036971475.1. Classification (NCBI taxonomy): domain Eukaryota; kingdom Metazoa; phylum Arthropoda; class Insecta; order Hemiptera; family Cercopidae; genus Prosapia; species Prosapia bicincta. Next base: position 254,091,547 of record JBAIZL010000001.1, on the reverse strand, counting down.
TAACCACGTGTAAAACACGAAACAACCCCTCTTCACCAAAATGGCGTAACACCTACAAGAGCGGTACGAGTGTTGCCTCAAACTGAACGGAGATCATATAGAACATGTTTATACACAAATATAAACGATTTAGTTTCTTTTATTTATACGTAATTTTAAAATGTCTATGTATTGTATGCAATGTCTATGTAAACCTAATGAAATGAAATAAAGTCAAATGTTTCATTATTGTTTATTTTGGCGCATACGGTATATAAAATGTAAAAAAATGGAATTAAAAACAATTAATAAAATAATAATAAAGTATTTATTACCTGAACCATAAACAAAACAAAAATGTTATTTGAACTCGTTTTACAAAATCTGACGTCCCAGATGCTTGGTTCTCAGACTTTAATAATCTTACAATATTGCCCTAATTAATAAGGAAGTGTTTCCCCCCAAATTTGTATATTACATGGTATATTCTTCTTTTAAATCTTTAAAGGGTTGATGTTTTCAAATTAATATTATAATTATTTGCATATATATTCCGAATATATGAGTTTCTTATAACATTAAATGATTCTGTGTCAGTCTTTTTGGTTAATATTTTTCGTTGCTATCTATTGATAATATCAGAAGATACTATTGAAGCATTACAGTTCAATTACAATGAGAATATTGGAAAGAGCCCCAATACCACAAAAATTATCAAAAATAACAAATAAAAGAAATTACTTAAGAATAAACCCTTATGTTTATTTTGATGACCATGTCATCATCATCAGAGGGTCATATTACAATCTAGCAAACAAGAAGTTACAAACTGGAGTGATGTTTCGTTATAAGACCCTCTGATGATGACGACATGGTTATCGAAATATACATAAGAGTTTATTCTTAAATAACGTCTTTTATTTGTTAAATTTGATTATTATTGTAGTATTGGGGTTCTTTTCAATATTTTCATTGTAATATATTGTACCACTGTGCTGTTGGTATTGTATATTATAGTTCAACATAAGGTAAACATGTTTGTGATTCTAAAAGAGATTCACAATATTTCTTTACTTTAAAGTGAAGTATATCTTTAAAAATACACCCAAAATTAGCATATTTTACTGTTTTTAGTAATTATTCCTGGTAGAATTGTAAAAAGGTCATATATTTTAAACCAATGTAAATGACATATAAATTAGTACAAAACGTTTATTGTACGGTGAACGCAAGTTAATTGCTTATAATTTGACTAATACGGTGTTACAGGGACGTTTGCTACTTACGACGGTATTGGGGTTGGTGAATTGAGTGTGACGCAATACAGGGTAATTAAGTGGGGATGAAAAGGATCCCCTTGCACCTGACGCGGAAGTCAGATGTACGTTTACTCAGTTCGGCGTTTAAACGCTGGAATTCGATTAAATCTGGTCTGTTTACCTTGAATAAATACATTTAAGCCATGATTATATCGCTATTATCATACTTAAGTCTTCCTGAAATTGTATTGGCTCTTATTCATACTGTGAAATGTAACCTTTGAAAATCTCACGCAAACATTACTTTTTCAATTCACTCTTTTAGCCCACACTCTCCCTATATATTATATATTAAGATATATTTTACCTTGTACAAATTTTCAATCGTAAATCAAATACATTTTTATTCATCCAATCAAGTTCAAACACTTTTTCTAACCTACAGTGAATGACAATTGATGTCCATACAGTTTTTAAAAAATATTTATTAATTATTACAATTTTTCTAAACTTGATGAATAACTACATGTTTGAAATCCAGCACTTTGTCACTGAAACAACTTTCCCGTAGCTAGAATTCTATTACTTAAAGTGGTATATGAAGTTATAAGACTTGCTTGCAATAATGAAGCATTACAAGAGATGAATAGAATGAGGCATTATTGACCACCATCATCTTCTTAAATTGGAAACGAAAAAAAAGCGAATAAATGGTACAAAATAGTATACATAATATAAACACAAATAATACTCCAACACCACATACGGCATAGAGGGGGAAATATAATATTTCAAGGAAATTCACTTTCTATATTGCCACTTAATAATGTGATGATGGCATATGTGTATACATATTTATACTAATTGTTAAATATTTTTTTTGCCATGTAACGGCACATCCTACCCGTCGGACCAAAAAAAGGTTACGCAAATGGTTGGTTAGATCAAATTACGCATCTGTAAGATGTACAGTAATTTCAGTTTATATAGTTTTCCGGAGGACCATTAGAGACACAATAAACGAAAGAGTGAACAGATATCGTACATACCTTACTGGGCGAAGTCCAACCACTTGTTCTTCCTGTCGGATGACGGACAGTTGTTCGGGTGCACCCTTTCACACACTTATCCCTTACCTAACTAACAATAAGAAAATAGTACATAATTCAAAATAGTCACTGTTACAGGCTAATAAATGTCTTCGTCACATGACGGGAGGAATGAAAGAAAACTGTTTCACGTGTCGTAACGGGAGAGAGGCGTAACAAAACTACGTTACATCTGCGCGTAACGGGAGAAAATGCGTCTAAGACCGAATCTGGCTTAGAACATACGAAACTAAGTCACGTCGAGAGTGACGGGAGGGATTTCGTTTGATCGACGTCTTGAATAGAAATGTGCCGTACCGAACCTTGCAAGGGACAAAGGTTTGCCGGTAAGGAGTAACTCTCTGAAGCATCTACAATGGCTTTAAATTATATTTAATTTAAAGAAAAGTACGTAACACTAATTGTATTTATAAAATAAAAATCAACTAAAATAAAAATTTTCTTTGTTGACCTGAGTAGGACGAATTTCCATATTTCTTAAAATTAGATTCCCATTATTGGTTTTCGTTGCCTAGCAACCGGGATTGTATTTGGTATAAAGCTAAGCGATCAATATACAACGTTATAATATTGCAAGATGCCATTTGTTGTCCGCATGTGTCAACAGTTTGTTTGGAAGCTGCTTAAGGTCAAGTAATCTGTAGTTTGCCCTGAAACGCGTATGATGAGAGTATTATTGCACTTTAGTTGGTTGGCACGACTAATTACTATTTAATGGAATAACGAACCCATTGGAGAGGGTTTTCCCCAATGAGCTGATGTAGTTTGACTCCTTTGAGCCCTTGCTCCTCATATCTAACGGAAAACGTATTAATTGCAATTACATGGTTAGTTTAATTTTAAATCAATTTTTCGTAACTTCAAAAGATTCTCCAAAATATTTTATTTATTTTCATTTAATTTAATATGGCTGACATGAAATAAAATAAATTAGGACCTACAGTTGTTGCTCTTTAATATTTTTTCATTATGAGCAGGAAATACCAATATTTGTAATGAGCCGCTTTAACTCAATTAACTCAGTCTTGACTCGCATTGGCGAGACAAACTGATTATGCCAAGTTCACATTTGGATCCAAACTAGTAAAAACATGTCGTCTAGTGTTATCATCTGTCTATATCATATTTTATTTCCTCTTACTTATTTTTCCTGCCATGTAGATTTGCTGTTATTTAGTCGTCATGATATATTTGTCCTGGTTTGTAGTTGCCATGTTATGTAGTTTTCCTATGTGTAGTTTTCTTACATGTAATTTTTATGTCAGGCATTTCCTTAATATGTATTTATTTTATTATGTAGTTTGCCTGCAACGTAGTTTTCCTGTTATATAGAAATTCTGTTGTTTAGGTTTCTTGTTATTTAGTCATCCTGGTATATATATATATATATATATATATATATATATATATATATATATATATATATATATATATATATATATATTTGTTCTGGTATGTAGTTTTCTTGTAAGGAATTTTTCTTAATATGTATTTTTCTTATTATGTAGTTTTCCTGTTATGTAGGAATTTTTACTTAGTTTTCCTGGTAATTAGTGTTCCTATTTTCTTGTGTTCTTGGTAAGTATTTTTTCTATTAGTAGTTTTTTTAAAGGTAGTCCTGTTACGTATTTGCCCCGTTATGGAGCTCTCCTAGTAGATAGTGGCCCTATTATGTAGTGTTTCTGTTATTTAGATTTCCTCCCATGTTTTGTTTCTGTTTGTTATCTAGTGTTACTGTTATGTAGTTTTTGTCTAAAAGTTTTTAATTTTCAAGCTAGGTTGATGTGGGTATGTTAAAAACTCCCTAAATTTATATCGTGTACACCGATTTCTAATTCGTTTTGCTTTCAAATATTTTAATAAATCATCCCCTCGGGAACCTTTATAGCAGGACGTTGTGAATAGGGGTGATGTAAATATATGTTAACGCCTGTGTCCCATCGTCGGGTGTAACCAGGAGGTTTAAGGTCAACTATTGCCTCAAGTAAACCTTCATGATAGATGGCAGCACGTCATAGGCTCTGCTATACGTCATCAGCAGTCTAGAGTCTGGTATTTACTTGAAACCGCATTATGTGTGACGTAACATTGGGACATGAATAGAGTGAAAGGAGAAAAGAGATGTGATTATAGCAAACTTTGATCCGAGTTGAGTTTTATAATTTGTATTTTTACCACACCTCTATAGTAAAATTACTTATGATTTTGTCTGTTTTAGTTAATTCAAAATGCTTAATAGACTGGACTGTAAACCTCTAAACAATGTCCGACGAAAACGTACCGTCATAGTTTACAATTTGTAGCTTCCATTATGCGTGTAAACCTATTCCTACGGATATATGTAACATGAAGAAGATTACACGACACGAAAACGTGACATATACATGTAATAAATGGAATTTTACAATTTTATTATTTTACTAATTATAAAAATACTGAACTAAGTGAATATACAATTGCTTACTTGCTGACGCGTTTCAAAATATTTGTTCCTTTTACGAAGCTAATCCTCTACTTCGGAAAAGGAACAAATGTTTTGAAACGCGTCAGCAAGTAAGCCTTAACGTATTCACTTAGTTACATATTTTTAAAATGAGTTTAATCAGTGAATTCAGGGTGATTACATCAAGCTACTTTATTATTTTGTTTATTGATAAGTTAGTCTTACAACAAATGAAAACCATACTGTGGTTGCTAGGCAACTAAAATAATAATGAAAATCTTAATGTAGGAAACACGGAAATTTTTCTTTAATATTTTAGTTAAATATTTATTAATATAGTATTATTTATTAATATATTTTTTATTCAGACCATTAGAATAAAACTTTCCATGAACAGGCTTGAATAATGGTAAACGTATTCGTTATAAAATATTAAATGTACGTTATTAAAGTGAACTCGGGCAACGAGAAATAATTGCTATGAAAATATTCCAAAGAGGAGCGACTGCTGAATGCTACCCAATGACATTAGTAAATGACATTTATAGTCTCTTAGTAGTAATAAATATAAAAAAAATAATTTACATTTAACATCGAGTAGTATCAAAAACGTGATAGAGGGACGTGTGCTTATATT